>JAJIBD010021203.1:0-601427 GCA_021461705.1 Cryptotis parvus
CCTTCAAATCTGAGTGAGAGCTTGGCCGGATAAAGAATTCTTGCTGAGGCATTCATTTCATTGAGTTTTTTTACTATATCCCACCACTGCCTTTGGGCTTTGAGGGTCTCTTCTGAGAAGTCTGCTGAAAGTCGAATGGATGCTACTTTGTATACAATTTCCTTCTTTGATCTTGCTGCTGAATATTTATCTCTCTGTCTATGGCATCCATTACTTTGACTAGGATGTGTCTTGGGGTCTTTCTATTCGGGTCCCTTCTTGCTGGTATGCCGGGCTTTTTGGATCTGGATGCCTTTGTCCTTTAACTAGGGGAACTTTTCAGCCAGGATGTTTTTAACTGTTTTAATTTCCTTGGGGTTACTTTCCTGTCCCTCTGGGACTCCGATGATTCTTATGTTGTTTTGCCTGGCTTCATCCTATTGTTCTCTGTTCCATTGATGATCCATTTTCTGGTCTTTTTCCATCTTATGTAGTTCTCTGAGTGCTTTCTGTAGCTCATCTTCAGTCTCACTGATTCTTCCACTGCTGTCATCCTACTGTTGAGAGCCATTATTGTGTTTTTCATTTCATCTACTGAGTTTTTAAGAGATGATATTTCTATTTGCATGGTTCTCATTTCTGCTCTCATTTCCTCCCGTAATTTATTGACTGCCCTTTCAACTGCTTCATTTATGTTCTCCAGTATTTTGTTGGACATGTGCTCCATTTTTTCAGTGAGCTCCTTAAACATCCTACCAATTTCTTCTCTAAATTCCTTGTCAGAGAGATCATGCACATTTGCATTCTTTTTTTGAGTCTTCAGGGTTGATTTCTTCATCTGTTCTTCTAACTGAGAATCTGCGTTGTTTCCCCATGGTGTTGCGGTGTTCAGGGATATATTCCTCTAGCGTACTGTTTTTTTTTTCTTGAGGATATTACCTTCCCTTGGTGCTGAATTTTCTAGTTTTTGTATTAATAAGTGACCACGTGAATGGCCGCCCACTGTGCCAGCTGCACCCCCCCCCCAGGGAGAATACCTGAGGCGGAGTCTGGCCGGTTCAAGAGTTCAAAATATCCGTTTACTTTCGTTTCTGCTCGGATTTCTGGGGATTGTAGTTCCACCTTCTGCAGAGGCCTGGTGCTCTACCACGACCCAGTCGCCTGCCCAGCCAGCTGCACCCCCCAGGGAGAATACCTGAGGTGGAGGATGTCTCCATTTTAGTCTCTGTCTCCGTTTAAAAGTCACATTCAAAAGTGGCAGATGGATGTACTCATTCAACCCAGTATAGAGGGCTGTTGGAGGGATAACTGAAACTCCAAAAGGTGGGTGTTGGACTCCTTGTTATCAAATAAATAGAAGCAAGGCACACAAAGGCTGATGCACAAAGTAAATTTGAAGTCAGGTGACCATTCTCACCAGGATAAAAAAGGTAAAATGAGATGAGTTCATATTTTCAACTAAAAGACTAAAATTCACTTGTTGGTTTTCTAGGTAGTGGTAAATTAATTTCATTCACCAAGGATTTGACATAATCAACTCATAAATATCAGACCTCTTTTATTCCTCAAGTGGCATCATATTTATTGACTAGACACTTTCTACATGGTACAATTCTAGATATATTTTCAAATTACAACATTGATTTCCCGTATCAATCATGACAGGTAGGATTATTTACCACTATCACTTGTATTACTGGTCTTCTTGTTGTTCATCGATTTGCTCAAGCGGGCACCAGTAATATCTCCATACATCCTGTGATGTGCTGGTGTAGCCCAAGGGCATCTGCTCACTCCAGGAACACAAAGAGCCTCAGACCATTTGTTCAGGTAATGGGAATGAGGTCTATAATTGTCACTGGTTTGTGGCATATCAAATATGACACAGGTAGCTTGCCAGGCTCTTTCATGACCCATTATATACTCATTTAAAAATGGGTTACATTTTCCAAGGTCAATCATGCAAGTATTATTTATATTAAATAGGAATAAATATTAAGATATTTATTAATAATATTTTATGCAATGTATGAACTGAGTCAGCCCTTTCTGTTGATGATGGATCCTGATATACTCATTTTGTTATTCACACTACATATAATTTTGAGTAGAAGTTCTAACACTCTCTTGATAGCCTCCATGAAATCTTGGAATACTTAGTAGTAGTATACAAAGGCAACTGGATTATAAATTATTTCTACTTATAAACTATTTCATTTATATGATAACATATACCACTTAATACAATATTACATTTTGTGTAATATAATATATTGTTTGCATATTACTATTAATTATAACTTAATCCCCAAATCAGAAATTTACATTAAAATTGTAAATAAACTGAAAGACTACTGACAATTGTAAATACCCATTCTACTATGAATTTCACCAAGTAATAATCATGCCACTTTTGGAAAATCAGTTATCTACATTTTCATACAATGTCATGAAATTACCTGTATGGATACATTAATTGTATCCCTTTAAAGCAGTATGTATTTTTAAGCCATAATATATTTTTAAACTTCTACATATAAAACCATAATTGGTGAAAAGATTACAAAGTGCTTTGAATTCAAATTGTTTACCACAGTTTGATTTCTTTCAGACCCATGATAATTTGTGGGTTAATATGGCACAATATTGAAATAAATGCTTCCATACCCTCTTTCAAAAACACATGTCTTTACTCGATCTTTATTGCTTTCTGATTATTGTCTTCTTTATACTTAATATTTTGAGCTTGTGTTCACCTGAGAACTTGCTTATGAAATGAATTTTTGCTCCTGTGCAGTTATTCTCTCAGCCTTCCAATAATATCCCTTCCCCTTGAGAGAGTCATAGTCTTATGTGTTTGGCAGATGATAAAAAGCCATCTCTGTTTACAGTTTTCTTCTCAGTCCAGTGAAATCATAGAAAATAGAATGAACACATCAGTGACGTTCTCTTCCAAAAGGATCTTTCTTTTTTATTAAATTAATTTTATTATACCACCATGAGATATACAATTACAAAAACGTTCATGATACGTTTTTAGTCATAAATGTTGCAGCATTCAACGTTCCATCAGTGCCCATTTCCCACCATCAATGTCCCCTAATTCCATCCCCTCTTCCCCAGCTTGCCTCTATGGCAGGTACTTTGCCCCTTTCTCTCTCTCTCTCTCTCTCTCTCTCTCTCTCTCTCTCTCTCTCTCTCTCTCTCTCCCTGCCTCTATATCTATCCCTCCCTCCCTCTCTCTCTCTTTCTCTCTGTCTCTCTCTTCCCCTCCTCTTATACATTGTGACTTGTAGGACATACATGTAGGAGTTATCATGTATATCCCTTTTTCTACATTTAATGCTCAGTTCTAGGCTGGTATTACCATTTCCAACAATTATTAGCACACTGGAAACTTCTCTGTCTTACCTAACCTCTGACTCCCACACTTGTGGTAGATTCCATCCACTTATAAGTTCTCATGGTCCATGTTGTTTGGCCTGGCCTTGGATATGAGTATCATACTATTTTTTTAACTACAAGAGTATCCCACCGGCATGGCAGAGCCTGGCAAGCTACCCATGTCGGATTTGACATGCCAAATACCAGTAACAATTATAGACCTCATTCCCATGACTTGATCAAATGGTTTGTGGTTCTTTATGTTCCTAGAGCAGGCAGATGCCCTCGGGATATCTCACATGTGACAGGACATATTGAGATGTTATTGGTGATGCTCGAGTAATCGATGATCTATGTATGGGAAGTCAAGTGATCGAGTGACTATTATTTTTATATTCTACAAATGAATGTAGTCATTCTCTATCTGTCCTTTTCCCTCTATCTAATTTCTCTCAGCATGATATTCTCCATGACATCCATAAAGGAAAATTTCATAACTTCGTTTTTCCTAACAACTGCGTAGTATTACATTGTGTAGATGTGCCATGTTTTTTTTTCAGTTATCGATTTCTCCTGCACTCGTGTTGTTTCCATATTCTTGCTATTGTGAATAGTGCTGCTATGAACATACACATGAGGATAGTGTTTCTGCTGTTTGTTTTGGCCTCCCAGGGGGTATATTCCCAGGAGTGGTATGGCTGGGTCAAATGAAGCTCATTTTCTAGTTTTTGGAGCTCATTTTCTAGTTTTTGGAGGAATGTCCGTATTGTTTTCCCAAAAAGGCTGTACCAATTGACATTCCCACCAACAATGGATGAGAGTCCCTTCCTCCCTGCATCCACACAGGCACTTGCTTTTTGCTTTTTTGGATATGTGTCAGTCTCTGTGGTGTGAGATGATATCTCATTGTTGTTTTGATTTGCATCTCCCTGAAGATTAGCAATGATGAGCATTTTTTTATATGCCTTTTGGCCTTTCAAATTTCTTTTTTTGGAAGTTTCTGTATTTCTTCTCCCCACTTTTTTGATGGGTTGGCTTTTCTTCTTGTAAAGGTCTACCAGTACCTGATATATCATGGACATTAACCCCTTATCAGGTGGGCATTGGGTGAATATTCTTTCCCACTCCATGGGCTGTCTTTGTACTTGGCCACCATTTATTTTGAGGTGCAGAAGCTTTTTAATTTCATGTAGTCCCGTTTGTTTATATGTGCTTCCAGCTGCTTTGTTAGTGGGTTTCCTCTTTGAAGATGCTTTTAGCTTCAAAATTGTGGAGGTTTTTGCTTATGTTTTCTTCAATGTACATTTGGATTCAGGTCTGATATTGAGATCTTTAATCCATTTGATATGAATTTTGTACATGGCATTAGGCAGAGGTCTAAATTCACTTTTTACACATAGCTGCCCAGTTTTCCCAACACTTGTTAAAGAGGAACTTCTTGCTCCACTTCATATTTTTGCTCCTTTATCAAAGATTAAGTGATCATATATTTTAGGATGTGTTTCAGGATAGTCAACTCTATTCCATAGGTCCACAGATCTGCATTTACTCCAACACCATGCTGTTTTAATTACTACAGCTTTGTAATACAGTTTGAGGTTGAAAAGGTGATGCCCCCCCCATCTTCCTCTTCTGAAGAATTGCTTGGCAATTCATGGGGGTTTTATTGTTCCATATGAATATTAAGAGCAAAACACTAAATTTTTATCAGCAATTTTAATCTAGTCCATTAGTATTTTGTAAAGGTATAAACCATGACTTTATCTAATAGTTGTGTTTTGGGAACTATAATGACAGCTTACTCAAAAGATTAATTTTCATTGGAGACTGGAAGAAATGAACTATCTTATCCATGTTGAGCCTGTTTCCTCGGTGTTAGCATGTGCTTATTACAAAAAATAAAAGAAAAATTAACATTATAAGCAACATTCAGAGCCACAGAGATTAATTCATAAACCTCATGTCTTAGGAGAGTCTAGGAACAGATAATTTTCAGAGTAATAGTTTTCATGTCAAACATGGATGTTATGATATAGACCAAAATAAATTATAAGACAAAAATAAATTCTAAAATAAATAAATTAGGGAGGCAACAATATTTACTTTATAGAAAAAAGAAACAAAGGAGAGATTTGTTACAGATGGGTGGTCTTTAGGGAAATTATTAGTTGACAATAATACTACTGGGCACCATCTGGGCATCTGCTCAACTATATTTTGCATTTTGGGATTTGTTTGATCCACCCAGTGCACTGGGCTCCTAGCAGTCTCTTTACACTGTTCCATCAGCCATCTGTCTTAAGGAGCTAGATTTTCAATTTGTTGTGTTCCAAGGAAGGCTCTGGTATCCTTCCAATAAATGCAGTTTTAAATTAGTTTACTAGACTTGGTTTCCACTCTTTTCAATAAAAAGACATTTGACAGCCTGAATCAGTTACAAAAAGAGTCAGTTCTGCACTGATATTACCCAGTGGGCATTCTGAGAGTGCCCAGGGCAAGTAATTTTTTCATAGTGCAGGTCCTTCTCCATTAGTAGGACATCATTCAGGAGGTCTAGTTATTTCAGGAAGGGTCCCATCAGCTTCAGCACCTGTTTCTTGAAAAGGAAACTGCTCTTGAATTAACAAAGAGTACACTTTCCTAAACAAGGGATTCAAAGTATTCACTCAGAATACTGAGCTCTCATTTGTGTAACCACAATGGGCACTTAAGATAGTACCACTTGGAATTCATTTGGAATTTATGGCTTCCTTCAACTCCTGTTTTCTGGATTCAGTCTCAATTTATGGCTTGGAACACAATGTTTCCTACAGGAAAAACTTTGAAATGTGCAAAAGAAAAAGGGCTCTTAGAGAATATTAAATATCTCTTACAAAACACCATGCTGATGAGTAAATGAGAGTGTAAATGAATCCAGATAAAAAATATTGTGTTTCCATTGAAACACTCAGGGGCTTAAGAGTTAAGAAAAAAGCTTTGTGGGGAAATGTGCTTTAGGTTATGCCAAATGTAAAACGTGTGCAGAAGCATTTGAGATGTTTTTCCTAGATTAAAATGCCGCCACATTACTCCTTCTTGGTAATTAGCAAATTAGACAAGTAAAATTTATGTGTAAATTCATTGCAGTGCATGAGCATAAATAATGATCTCAAACTACAAACTGCAATTAAATACAGAATATTTTCAGAGTTGCCCTGGAGTAAATGCTACACTCCAAAGAAGTTGTGAATTAGCCCATGAAGGAAAAGATGAAGGAATTGATTTGTGGATTTTGATTTAATTTTTAATGTGGCTTCTAAGTTATTTTGAATATAGTCATTTTAGGAATGTCAATGGGAAAAGGAAGCTATTTTAAGTGGGAGTATGGGTCAAATTCTCATTCATATGTCTGGAGAAGGACAAAAAGCAATTTGACTCTGGTACAGTGGAAAATAAGCATTGGTATCATCACATCTACAGACCTGCAACTAACTTCTTTCTTGACATGCAGAAGTACATGACAGTTTGGTGTCTTATTTTACTTCTCATATCACTAAAATGGGAACTTTCTCTTCAACCAACATATACAAAATTTCTTCTGTGTAGACAATATTGAAATGTCCTCTACAGAGATCCAACAAAGAACAGCTCTGGCTTCAGACCTCCAGAAGTGATATGAGAAAACAGAGAAGACACACAATAAACAAAGCTGATACAAGACAGCTCTAAAATTATAAAAACAGAGAAATAAATCAACATGAGTGTCTGGAACAGATTATACAAAACCACTTTTTGATGAAACTTCTTTGATAAAACCTCTATGAACTTTGAACCAACTGATAACTTTTGTTTTAAATTTAAATTTCAACCTAGCTTGACTTGAAATTTCTTATTTCTTTACCAACTAAGGACATATGTCAACCATTAACTATCAAAAGATTTTTATAGATTTTTTTATATCTTTGTATTCTGGCCCTAATGGAAGTTTTTAGAGTAGGCTGCAAATTTCTAGTGTTGTTCTTTGAATCTTCACTATTCTTCACACATCCTAATATGTAATAAGTGTTTGTTCAATTTTTAAAATAAAACAAAGTACTATTGTGAAACATATTCATTAAGTTGCATAAATGAGTTTATTAAGTTAAATGCATAGTGTTCATAGTGTAATAAATTTACCTTTCAAGAGGATTGTTGGGTATAATTCTCTCAGAGAAGGATGGAAAAAAATTGCTCATGTGGAGAAAACTTAATTCTGTGGGCATCAGAGAGAAATGTTAATACTTGGTGTTTTAATTAAAATCCCAACTGAAATATTGAGTGAAGCAGGATGATCCTGGGAAGGCAAATCTTAAATAAAAATTATATTCCTCATATTTTTATTAAATGGCAAGCATAAACTCTAGCCATAAAGTGTTTTCACTTTTTTAAAGCAAATCCAATTCAATGGAAGAATTGCATGCACAGAAAAGCTTTCCACTGAGGCTTCTTGAAGAACACATACCTCAAAGTTGAGCCATTCACTTTAAGTCCTTGATCCAAATGCTATTATTTAGTCAGTTGGGAGGGCAAAGTTAACACCAGACCAATTTTAGTCTAATACCATCAGTAAGAAGAGAGAAATGCTAGAATCATGTGGGTGGGCTTCCAAATTGGCTTTTCAAATGGTTTCCCTGACAAATGGCTCAAGTCCTAGTGAAAATGCATGGAGGAGGTATCAAAATAGCACTTCCAAAACACTCCCAAATTAGGGCCTATTTATGGACATTCTGCAATGTTGTAGCTGACACCAATTATAGAGACCTTGCTTTTTGACAGTTAGCATAAATATAGAAATCAACCATTAGTATGAATTTCTAGAGACTAAGAAAAGTACAGTGAGGTTGAAGCTACTTTTCCCAAGGCAGACGGTACTTTCCAGTAGCATATAACCATAACTAGTAATGTACTGTTTAAAAGAAATCCATGTAGAGTGAAAAGAGTGAGAAATGTCATTTATTTGACTCTATATCAGTTCATCACCTGGAAGAACAGCTGACGTCTTCTTTTATGGTCCATTAGAGAAATATTACTATTTAGCACTTTTGCAGTACATCATTCCTTTGTATTTTCACTCAATTTTTCTAACATTTTCTGTATATCTTGTATATTCCATATATTATAAAAGATAATGGGGATTCAAAGATAATTAATATGTAGCCTCTGACATCAAAGAGTTTACTATTTAATTAATTATATAGATATTCACTAGATTATAAAAATTTTCCTGAAACAAACTTTACAATGTTAGCACTTATTGAAGTTTAGGCATGGATACCTCTTTGTTCGACTGCCCTGTGTGTGGTGGAGTATTTAGCAACATGTTGATCTCAGCTCAGTAGATATTAGTAGCATCCTCACATCATACAAAAAAATTAATATCCAGACATGGATCCTGGAGGCAAAATCACATCTAGTTGTGAATCACTGTGCTAAAAACTTGAAAAGAATCATCAATCAAAAAAAAACACAATGCAGAAATACACAAACACTCCTATGTTAACTTCAGAATCATTTACAGTATCAAAAATCTGGAAACAGTTCAGGAATAACTTACTGCATAAAGAAGCTATGGTACCTATACACAATGGAATATTACTCAGCCATAAAAAGATGAAAATATGCAAATTGCTGCTTTGTGGATGGATCAGAGAGTATCATGCTGAGTGAAGTTAGAGGCAAGAAGACTAATAAAAATTATCTTTCTCATATGTGGAATAGAAAGAAACATAGTAGGGGAGTGACAAATGACCAGAGGCAATAGAAACAATGAACATGAGAACTGGACTTCAGTAGGGAGATTGCCACAGTGGGTCTGGGTAGAGTTGTGGGGTAGGATAAGGATTAGAACAAAGCAATGGTAGTAGGAATTAATTATTTTGAATAAGGACAGGGTGCTGAAAAGTAGTAAAATATTATGCATGAAGTTCTATCAGTATCAATTCTATAAGCCATGATATCTAAAATTTATTTTTAAAAAGTGCTTGTCATAGAGGTAGGCTGGTGGGTAGTTGGGAAACTGAGTATTTGTTGGAGGGAAGTCAACACTGGTGAAAGGTATGGATTTGTATGCCTGAAACCCAAACATGAGTAACTTTATAATTCATGGTGACTAATTTAAAAAAAATAGAATTGTGGAAACACAGTGAACTGAGTTTTATTCCATTTTGGGTGCTCAGAGAAAGTGATACTGTCATTGACTTTTAGAAGTTATTCATTCAACAAATGTATTAAGCAGTTAGTAAGTTTACTGTTAGATTATATATGGTGTAAATTAAAAAGTTTCATCAAGGGAAAGATGTATGCGTGTGGAACAACACAATGTATTCAGAGAAGTCTAAGACTTTTGATGTCTTTGACCTGTAGTACATGGGACTGACAACAGAAAAATGAAGCCAGAGAGTTAAAAAATGACCTGTTGCAAGAAAAGCCTCTGGCCTCATTCCAAGAAACTTGGGGATATGGAATTTACTCTGTGGGTGTTAAGACGCTACTAAATGTCTTTAAGCAAGAGATTTTTGTGCAGGAATCACATTGACTGTGTGTACAGTTGGCAAAATAGTCTATTGAAAAAATCAAATATCCTGTCAACTAGTGTCTGCCTCACATAAAATGACCATTCTGTCTCGGTCTCCCCACTGAATGATTCGCGCAGGCAGACAGTGGCTCAGCACTGTGTTCCTTGAGTTTACAGTTCCTTAAGGAAAATTCATTTCTTTCCCTTCCTCTGGAAAATTTGCCTTTACAAGAGCTGTGAGGTGAAGGAGCAACACTGTATGTGCTAGAAACTGGCATCCGAACTGGAAAAGAAGGAAACAGGGATGGAGAAAAGAAATCCAAATGGATAAAGCAATTTGCAGAGCTCGAACTGTTTTCCTGATGCCCTAATTTCTAACTTCCAGCACATAAATTTTTGTTTCTGAGAAAGAGACTCTGCTGCTTGGACTTAGGTGGTTTGTGGCCGTCTGCCAGGCTCCCAGATTAAGTGAAAGTCATTACAAAATGTTTTACACACATGGGAAGCACAGGGCTTGTTTGGTGTTAGTTTGGCCCTCCAACATTAATTCTAATTATCTCAAAATGCAAACATGCTCAAATTTCCAGCAGATGACATTATTTTCTCCTTGACATCAGACATAAAAAGAAAGAAAAATAAACATTAGACAGTGACGGCATTAAGCTGGTAGTCATTTTTCTTTAATATTTCAAATTCAATTCCAGACCAGATTCTCTATTTTGTCCTAGAGATTAGGGTAGGAAGATTGCCGTTTTGGTCTGATGAAAGCCTTTCTTTTCTAGTTAGCTTAATTAAGGAGAAAAGGGAGAGAGCCAGGAGAAAAACAGTCTGGTTTAGATCAGAGTTAAAGTCTTGGTTTAACAAACACACTAAAAGATTTTTATAGTTTTATGTTTTCAATGTTTTTCTAGTTCTTCATAGATAGTCCAGTCCTTTTTTTTTGGTTTTGTTTTAATAAAGTCAGCACATGGGTCCCGTGACTTGGTCTTTTGGGCAAGTGTTGGATAGTTCTAATGACACCAAACTAAAATCATATATAGTCTGTAGGTACCAACCATCTCATAAACCCAAATGATGATGGGGAATCACTCTGACAAACCCAAAAGTATAGACACCTTGTAGTCAAAGCCTATAAATAGCACCAGTGGTGCAGTATTGTACTCTTTATCAAGACACTTTTACAACATTTTTAAATCACTTAATGCATGCATTTATCACTATAAAAATATACCATAGTAATTTTATAAACAAGGTCTCTAATATTTCTTCCTATTGCTGGGTCTTAGCTTTTTCCCTCTCTTGCTCTGAAACGTGTTTACTGCTCTGAGTTCAGCTCTATACTTTGGGCAACATGCTATCCAGTTCTGTCAACACTTCTCTGATTTGTATAAAACCTCTGAAAGTCTCACATTCTAGAAAATATCTTAGTCCCAGCAAACCTGAATTCTTGTATTGTAGACTGCATGGCAAATTAAAATTTGACAGGGGAAGATGGTGGTTCATTAAGACTATTGAAGTCTTCTCAGACTAGTTATATAGCCCTCTTTCTTATTAGATTTAATAGTCAACTAGTGTCTCCCAAGTTCTCTATATTGGACACTGAGAAACTGATATACTGTTCTGGATATTAGGCTGGATAAAAGTTTTCATTCACTCATAGTACTAAACTACAAATTATAAACAAGTGTCGAGGTAATCAAACAATTTTTATTTCTAATGGTTTCATGGATAGGCATAATATTCTTTATTCATGATTAATTTTCATTTGTTCCTTAGTTACTTAAAGAGTACTTGGAATATCTAGCACTACTGTGGGTATTTACTCAGCAAACCTGTAGTTTGAAAGAGTAGAAATTTGGGGGCCGGAGCGATAGCCCAGCAGGTACGGCATTTGCCTTGCACGCGGTCGGCCTGTGCCAGCCTGGGTTTGATCCCCGGCATCCCATATGGTCCCCCGAGCACCGCCAGGAGTAATTTCTGAGTGCAGAGCCAGGAGTAGCCCCTGAGCATTGCCGGGTGTGACCCAAAAAAGCAAAAAAAAAAAAAAAAAAAAAGAGTAGAAATTTGCTATCCATGCAAAAATAGAGCTTTAGAAATGCATGCATTACATCTTTGGTATTTAATCATCATAAAGAAACATCTGCTTCTTTCTCATCATTCACCTATTCAAATACTTGCAAACAAATTAAACAAAAAATGAACATGAAACAAAATAATAGGAGACAGATATTAGCTCAAAGGACTGCAACACATGCCTGGTATTGCAGGCATGCAATATATGTAAGCACAAGACCCAAAATTTGATATTTATTAGGAATATCAGTCAATATTTTTCATTCTTGAAAGGAAAAACATAAATAATTATTAATCAAGATGGTTTCATTCAATTTTAAGTTTTAACTTTATTATCTTTTAGGCGCCAAGGTTTACAAAACTGCTATTAAAAGGGACTCATACATGAAACATTACAGCATCACATGCTCCACCAAAGTGTCTGCTTCTCTCTATTAGTTTCTCTATGTCGCACCTCCACCTCCATTTCTGTGGAAAACTTGTTACTGAAGACTGTTTTCCATTTCTATTGCTCTTTTTGGCCATTATTACTCCCTATTATGATTTTTTATATCTCATATATGAAAGATTCTGTATCTGCCCCTCTCCTTCTAATGAATCCCTAGATCCATTCACTTATCAACAAATGGCATATTTCACTTTTTTCTTAAAGCAAACTAGTATTCTATTGCATTATACAGATTTAATCCAATCCCTATAAAAATACTCATGCCATTTTTAAGACATACATCAAACACTGTTGAAATTTATATGGAGTAATAAAACCCCTGACTATCCAAAGTAATCATACAGGGATAATATGGAGGCCTCTTTTTCCCCCAACTTCAAAAGTACTTTAAAGCCATAGTAATCAAAACAATGTGGTACTGAAATAATTGTACCAGCCTGGTCTCAGACCAGGCTGTGGTGAGTAATAGAAGGGAGGGTAGGGAATTTACCTTGCACACGGCCAACCCAGTTTCAGTCTCCGACACCCCATATACCTGAGTACCACCAGGAGTGATATCTGAGTCCAGAACCAGGAGTAAGTCCTAGGTACAGCTCAATGTGTGCAAAAAATTGAAGAAAAGATTCTTTCAGACGAATAGTATTAATTGAGTTCATCGGGTATATTGACAGTTAATTTTTAATAAAGATCAAAAACATCTGAAGTGGAGGAAAAAACTCCTCTTCAACAAATGATGCTTGGAAAACTGGTTGATAATATGCAAAAATAATTCAAATCTCTTCACTACACCATGCTTAAAACAAAAACAAAATGGAATAAAGACCATGATATTAGAACTGAGTCCATAAATTACTTTGAGGCAAACAGAGGTGTCAATGACACTTCATGACTTTGAAGGTAGAGATGTTTTCAATGATTGAATGCTGTTGGAGCTACATCAAAGTAAGACGCTTCTGCACCATAAAATAAATAATGAAAAGAATAAAAAGACACCCCACAATGGGGGTAAATATTTGCTCTGACTTATCAAACAAATAGAGATAAAGCAGTAGACCTCTACAAAAAAATCCATCAAAATTAGGGTATGATATGAATAGAAACCTATACAAAGAAGATATACAAATGGCCTAAAAGTACATGAAAAATGTTGTGCATAATTTGTCATCAAGGAAGTACCAATATAAACATCAGTAAGATATCATCTCACATGAATGAGACTGGCATTCATCACAAGAAGCAAGAACAACTGGTGTGGATGTGGACGTGGGAAAAGCACCGTCACTCACTGCTAAGGAAAAAGTTGACTCAGCTCAGCATTTTGACAAACAATATGAACACTCCTCATATGAACACTCCTCATAAAGCTAGAAATTGAGCTTTCAAAAGACTTAGAAATTTCACTTTTTTTTGGATTTATCCTAAGTGCCCAAAAAATCTCTGCTCAGAAAACACAGTTGTGCTCCTATGTTCATTGAAGCACTATTCATAATAGCCAAAATCCAGAACAGCCCAGATGTTCAAGAACAGATAAGTAGATAAAGAAACTGGCACATAGACATAGTGGTTCTTAGTTTGAATATATATACTAGTAAGATTGAAAAGTGAGTTAATGTCCTTAAGTTAGCTAATGAGAATTATTTTTATAAACAAGCATACACAATAGGCTAGAACAAAAGAAAATATCCTAAAAACCTTAAATACCAAAAGAAATAAAATGTAATTAAAGAGATGAAGACACTTTTATTATAATATAAGGTTGAAAATGTAGACTGGAAAAATATTATGTTTTAAGTATTACTGATGCACTGGAAGTAGACAAATATAATCCAATTGTTTAAAGAATCGACTTTACTGAAATAGTGTTTCAGCATATAGATAGATGCATTGAATAAAGTGCAAATTCCAATGAGCTTTGAAATGTATATACCTCAAGAGCATTACCAGAAACAAGATGTAAAATAATTCTATTATCTCAGAAAGGATCCCTCCTACTCAGTCCCCAAATTTCCACTCCTGGCAGAATTCTATTCAATTTAATACAAATGATTAAAATTTTCAATTTAATAAATAATTTTCTAAAACAATAATTACTATGACAATTGATTTCCAAAGTAGAAAAACGGAATAGGACAAAAACTGTAGAACAAATTTTAAAATTGGCAAACAAAGTTTCCAGGAATAGATCATTTCCAGGTCATTAGAGCTGTTGCAATGCATAGAAAAGGGTGGGACTCAATTAATTTCTCAAGTTAATAGTAAAATCTGACAATGGAATAAAAACAGACAGGGAAGGAAAGCGGAGAGAAGAAAAAATTTCCAGACTATCTTCCTCCCCAAAGGGATCTCTGAGCTTCCTTTCCAGATTAGCATTTATGCTCATAGCTGTATTTCAATGCTAATTTTTCTGACATTTAATTTGACCTCTCAGCATCATTCAATTCAGCTAACAGAGCAGTTGACTACTCACATTTTTGGTACATATTTATTGATAGTCTCTGCTTTTCACTTTTTCACAGCATGTTCCTTCTTGAAACACTGATAATACAAGGTACATGGAGTTAAAATAAATAGTAGAGTCTGGTTCAAATGATGGTGATGTAAACTATAATAATATCTCTCCCTAGGGGGAATGTTTTACACTGCATAAAATAGAGAAAGGACAAAGGGATATTCGAGATCCATATACCCAACATATTAATAATATGTGCCTTTATTTGGATGAAATTGTAGCAGATGAAAAGAAAAGCTCCAAAGAAGGCAGGAAGGCAGCACAGTGTGCTCATGTACAAGGGTTTGATACCAATTCTGGTTCCTTGCACCAACCCACCAATACACCACTCTTTAAAATATAAATTTCCTGGGAAGCAAGATAGTAATTGCAGCTTGTATGTTGCCTGAGTCTATGCAACTAAATACTAACATCAAAATTATTTTGCCCTGCCACAGTCCCAGACTTCTAACATACAGTAAGTGCCCTTTGCTTCACTCACTCTCACATTCCTGTTCTGCCAAGTCTTGATAGCTCCTTTTCCTGCCCTCTTTCTCCAGACACCAGGATTCTAATTTTTTTACTTTTTCTAAAACAAAATAAATTCTTCCCTCAAAGTACTCTGTGTAGCCTCCATAGTTATTTTAGGAGCCAGGAGGCTCAGGGACTTCCCCATCCCCAACATTAGTAGAAGTTCTGTATGAAGTGCTATGTAGAGCAGTCTTTATCCAGCACAAGATAACCATGTAGCCTGGGAGACAGGAAAAACATTTTGTCCTATAAAAATGGAGAAGAGTAATGAAAAGAAGTGGAATGTTTTTTCAGGTACTGTTGTAAAAGTGGAAGTGAATGGGGGAACAGTGCAGAGATACAGATAATTTGGTTACACACAATGGCTTCCTTTAAATTTCACTGACAGGAGTAACTGGTTAGACACAATGGCTTCCTTTAAATTTCACTGACAGGAATAACTGGTTAGACACAATGGCTTCCTTTAAATTTCACTGACAGGAGTAACTGGTTAGACACAATGGCTTCCTTTAAATTTCACTGACAGGAGTAACCAGTCACTATATGGGAATGGCTAACAGATGGAGACAGTAATGATTGAAATGGGTGTCTCTTTTATACTGAGTAGCACCTTGCATGGATGGCAGCTTCTCTCTGATGCCTCGTCTGTACCAGAGCTTGTCTTCTACTGGTTTATCGATTTGCTCAAGTAGACACCAGTAACATCTCCATTTGTTCTTGTTCACGTGCTAGAATAGCCCAAGGGCCTCTGCTCGCTCCAGGAACATGAAGAGCCTCAAACCATTCCTTTAGGTCATGGCAATAAGGTCTATTATTATTACTGGTTTGGGCATATCAAATACTATACAGGTAGCTTGCCAGGCTCTGCTGTGTGGGTGTTCAAAGTTTTTGTAAACTTGAAAGGGCCAGACAGGTTGATATGTGTCTCTTTTATAGTAAGTAGCACCTTGCATGGGTGGCAGCTTGTCTCTGATGCTTCATCTGTACCAGAGCAGATTTCAGGAAAGGCAGAACTTCATACCCACATTATTAAGGTCAGAGAAAAAAGAAAAATTAAATGGACCAAAGAGACAGCAGCACCTACAAAGAGAGGCAAACCCCAGAGTACAAACAACAGACTAGTGGGTCTTGGAGAAGATTGATCATCAGGAAAACTGGTTCCATGGACAATGAGGGGAGCCCAGAAAAGGATACCAAACTGTTGATTTCAAGGGACCACTGTGAACTGAAAACAATGTACAAAGGACCATCCAAGGAAAAAGAAATGAGTGTGATGCCCAGATGCAGGTTTTAGGGGATCCAAAACTATCTTTTAAAATCTATTAAATAAGTCTAACTTCAGAAATATTTGGAAGTTTGTGAGTTACTTTTACATACAATAACTCAAGGGCCCAATTAGAAATTAGCAAAATTCACAGTGACATTATGAGGGCCCAGACAGGGTGAAGAGATAAACAGCATACTCTGAGACCAAAGGAAAGTCTCATAGAAAGATGGAGCTGGACTTGGACTTGGAGGGTGTGTAGGATTTAGAAATATGAGGAGAATGGGGAATAAAGCAAATGACAAGGCCAAGGATTGGGTTTCTGCTGCTAATTTTGGGGAGACTCCACAGTTCTTCAAATATTTTTTCTATTGATTATGTTAGTCACACTCAAAACCCCTTATTCTGTAGAAAAAAAAACACTCATGATATCATCTACCAACATTAGTGAATAAGAGATATTATAAGTTTAAAATTGGCCAGTCATAAATAGGCTGTATCTTTCATTAATTTGGTCATTTTTTCTCTCATAATTTCTTCCATTGTGACTTCTATGTCCTCTGCATATCATTGTAATCTAATACACATAATCTGTATTAGAAAGAACTTAAAAGTCTTTGCTGTTGACTGCTCTAGAACTCCAACTATGTTCTCATGAGCTTGTATAAATGATAGGATTGCAAAATTAAGTCAAAATAGAAAGATTTAAAAAATAAATACTCATACATAATGGGTAATGACCTATCAGAATGACCAAATAAGACTAGTACAAATGCCCGCATATCAGTTCTATTAGAATAATAAAAGTAAACTCAGATTCCATGTATAGTCTGTGAGATGGAGCTTCTCTACTATTTGTTTGGGATGCCATGGCTATAGATTGCATAAGTCCCTTCAGAAACCAATTTCCCCAGAGAGAACACAGAATATTGGCTACATTTACTCTTCCTCCTGTAATTAATTTCTTGTTCAAGTTTTCTAGTTGGTCTATATTATCAATAACCAGTTTTACATATGGGTGGCAGCTTTCACTCTGTAAGCAGTAAGAGATGTCAAAATCATTCTCATCTTCTTGCAGAAACTGGAATGGAAATACCCAACTTCAGTTATTTACATTAGTGTCCTCAAGTGACATTGACAATGGCAGCTGTCCCTTCATAGATATTTCTACACACAATTCTCACCTTTATAACCATCCAGTTTTTTCTGATGATATCACTCATGTCTATATGTGTATTTAAGAAGTTACCTGAAAACAGTTTTACTATTTGGAATTGGGATAATTTGAAACTTGGGCGTCTTCACATTCATGTTAGTGTTCATGAACAAGGATTGTCATAACAGGAATGAGCTTCCTATAACTAATAACACAATGAGAGATTTTGCTACCCAAGCACAAGCAGCCTTAATTAATTACTTGCCTGGGACTACGCCATAGCCGAGTCCAGTCTAAACAATTACTTAATGGGATTGAGGAAACACCTTAATCTAGGTCTTGAATGAAAATCACACAGTCTTGTTGAAGTTAGTTTATAGTTGGCCAAAGGCTACTTCCAGGTTCTAGGAATAATGTTTTTTAAGTACTGTGAAAAGTTCATAAGATTTCTTAAACATCAAATAAGTCTTACAACACAAGGTTCTTAAGAGTTACTGTCATTATAAGTGAACCAGAAACAGATGGATTAAATTTCCTTTTAAAATACACAAGGGATTAAAAATTTAGAGAAAAAAGTGATTGGCAAAATACTCTTTGGGGCTTGCCAAAGGTCAGCCGTTTGGAAAACTCCAGTATAATATGTGTCATGCTCAAAGTGTGGTCAGGTCAACAAGCAGATTCTTCGTGGAGGTTTGTGTGGGGTTAGATTCAGGTGGAGTCTGATCTTGAGCTAGAGAGATTCAGAACCATAGACATAAGATTGTAAAGGAAAAATATAAAAGGTCAGGGAAGTGCTTTGGAGAAGACCCAGAAGAGAAAGATAAATGTGAAGCAGAGGCAGCTGACTGTGCAGAAGCAAACAGAGAAGTTTCTATTTCCCCAGCCCCTTGCCCCATCCACCATCCCAGGTATGAAGCTGTTGGTTTGTTCTTTGTAGACTGAGCCTACAGGTACTGACTGGTAAAGATGAGTACGAAGGAATCTTGCCTATATGGTTCATATAATAACTTTTATTTCAATTCATATGAATTACATAAGTCACATGTATTCATAATTTGTTATTAGTAAGCCAATAAATCAATATTAATATAGTTACATCAGTACATCACATGTTAAAATGAAAATATTTTTTTCAAATTTCTTTCCTTCAAGTTAAAAATAAAAGCAACTATCTTTTATAAACATCAACATTTATAGGGAAAATACAGTTGCTGATTTGATGGAGAAGTCTGTCACTAAGAGGGTAAGTTTCAAGAGGAAAGACAAATAAGAGAATCCTGCTGTACACTTAAAATAAATGGTTAAAGGCAGGTTACTGCAACATGTAGAAGTTTCTTTTGCCTCTGTGTCAGGTCTTTCCTCATCTCAAAGTTAAGATGGGAAAAATTCTCAAGCTATGGCCAGCTCCCCTGCTCCCATGTGCCAAGTTAGCTATTGTCTCCTAGAGCCGCTAAGTGTAGCACATTGGTGAAATCGCTAATGGAGGCTTAGAACTTAGGGACCCACTAAAACCAGATGGCCATAAAGCCTTTAATGTGTTCAACATAATTATTAAACTTTTCATCTTATTAGCATCGTTAATACATCCATTGGACTGCAAATATCCAAGAAAGAAATGAAAGTTTTCTCTCTTTTTAAAAATTACTAGGCTTCTGTTCTTTTGGAATATCTAACTTTTTAAACACTTCCCATATCTTAGTCCTATTGTCAGTGGGGCGAATGCTAGACGTCAGTTCTAGTGAAAGTCTGTACAGGTTTCTTTCCAGTGTGGACATTTGAAATACCACCAGCCTCACTAAGCTGCATCTGAAAAATACTTGAGCTACCATTATGGCAGTGAGTACCCACCAATCAAATTTTCAGGGAGGTGAGATTCTCAGGGATGAAGTGTTTTGTTGTAAAAATAAAAGAAACTAGCTCCAATCTTTACTGGCTTGAGGCTCTTTGTCTTTCCCAGCAGAAAATATTTTCCAAAAACTTATAATGAACAAAATGTTTTAATTCATCTCCTTATTCTAGGGAGAATGTGGATCCCAAATCGTAAAGGAAATTTATAACCTAAGTGTCTAAGAAAAGGATGACTCAATAAAGAATTTGTGGTATTTATACACAATGGAATACTACTTGGCTATAAAAAAGATGAAGCCATGCAGATAAAATTAAACAAATATAATTGGATCATATCATGTTGGGTGATTCAGTCATAAGAGGAAAAATTACAGAATCATTTTTCTCAAATGCTGGATACAAAGAAACATAATAAGGGAATAGCAAATGACTAAAGACAACAAAACCTCCTAGCTGGATTACAAAACTGAGCTTTCCATATTGTGAGAGTGGGGAGGGGTGAGAAGGGGACTTTGAGACATTGGTAGAGGGACACTGACGCTTTTGGTGGTAGTGTGATATTAGAACATTATATGCATAAAAAATCCATCATTAACAATATTGAGTATTGTTCAACATGGTGTCTCCATGAAATTGGAGAGAATCTGAAGACCATAGATAGTGAAGCACAATAATTTTATTTATCCCCTTATTAACTGTAATGGGAATGTGGACTTCTTCAAAGAGAGGAGGACAGGCCCAAAGGTATATTCCAAAGAAGGGCATACACCACTCCAAAGAGAAGTGATGTGATGTAGAAGGAAATTTCACACAAGACACTAGAAATTACAGAATAGCAATGGCCAAGAAAATGTATATAGGCCTTTTCATGCTTCCTGAGCCTGACTCTGTGTAGATAAGAGAAAAATGCTGGGGCAACAACAAAGACTTAAATTTTGTTGGACTTTCCTACCTGACTGCCTACTTTATGATGTTATTGTGATCATATGTCCATTCTCTGTCTCACAGAGAATAAACCTGTTATATAAATTTGAAGATAGCACAAATGGAAGGAAATAAAAGACATCTACTCCTTGCAATATCATGATGGATAAATAAAAAATAAATAAATAAAAATAGCCACTCAACATTTTGTGATGACTGTCCTGTGATTCAGTTTTGGAACACATTTTAGAATCTTTTAGGTTCCTGTATTTGAATTATATTTTATAATGTCATAACCTTATAATTAACATATTAACTAACTCCTGCTTTTCTTCTGCCTAGCAGCAAAGTTTGGACAGGGGAAATCTAGACATGAAACTATTAATTATCTGCCATTAGGGAGCAAAAAGACTAATCTTTTGGAGGATAATATATCTGCTGAGAATACAATAAAATTATAGATATTCTTGTAAATAGAGTCTCCTGTGTTCTATAGAAGGCATGGCAGGTTATCTATTAATTATCTTGTAAACATTGTCTGTGCTTTTGATCCTACTATAATCCTTATTACTTACAAGAGATAAAAAGAAAATCAGATTTTTCTCGACCAAAGACTGAACCACAGTTTTGTTCAAATAGCAACAGATGCCCTTGAAATCTTTTCACTCTTGAGTACTATATGGGCTATTACAATTTTTTGATATTTACTCCATCTGGGGGAATCAGTATATAGGAAACTGTCATCTATCTCATTTCTGTGCCGCATTGCCTTCAAAAATTCCCATTACCTCATAAGCATTTATATTCCGAAGATAGCAGGAGAGTTACAGGAATTCTGTTGCACAGTACATCACAGATTACCAAAATCCCAACCGATCTCACTTGTAAAGACCCAAATTGGCACAAACAGCCCAGAAGATAGTTCTTCTACCTGAGTCATTCTGCATGGCCAAATTGGTACCATGGTGAACTTCATGGATGGTAACTATCCCCTCTCTTTCCTAAGCACAGTAATATCGAATGCACTGAATTTGAAGAGCTACTTATCTACATAAATTTGCAGTTCTTGAGATTTCAAAGAGGTGAGACACTTGCTTTTCAGTCTCAGCAGAAAAATTTGAATGGCTAGGGATGGAGGATACACTGGCCAGTTTATATCCATAAAAAGATAGAAAGTACATAAATGTAGGGATGCAATGGAAACTGTTTACATTTAAGTTGTCTGAGGATGAGCTTAAAGAATAAGAGATTTAATGTCTGCTTACTTTGACCTAGAAGTTTTCGAGTTTATATATTTTCTTTATGCATATTATGTACTCTATGGAGTGCAGGGAGATTTAATTGTGACTTGGCACAACTGTCCTAAGGCATAAATTCCTGAAAGGGAGGACTGAGTAATGCACTCACAGATAACTATGAAAATAAAGGAAATGAAGAAGAAAATAGTTGTGGTTGTTAATAAAATTCTGGCTTTAGTATAGTCGTTGTGTGACTAATTAAATCACACACTAAATAGTAAACAGTGGTAGTGAGGATACATACTGATCATTCTCATTTGTGAGATATAAAGAAACATGGTACAGAAATACCAAATGGTCAAAGACAATAGAATCTGAGTGTTGGCAGAAAGTAGATCTAAGGATATGCAAAGGAAGGTCTGATGCATACTGTCTGTTAACAAATACACAGGGTTTTCTGGCAGACTGTATCCCAATAGAGTTAGTATGTAGAATTCCCTAGTGAGACTGTTTTCAAGCTGAAAAGATGCAGAGATACTTCTATCATAGTTCATTTCTCTTCACATTTCTTTATTGGCTGTAACTAGCCCAAGATGGAGTCTAATGGACACTGCTTGAAGTTAGACAGAAAACAGATATTTCTTATTTTGCTGTCTGACAAGACCTTGTCATCTTGGGCTAGTCCAGAAGGCTAAATTAGCAACTGTAACACATTCTTTTGTTCATCTCACCTCACCTAGATAGCACTCCCTGCAGGTTTTGGCCCCCAGTTGTCTCCTTCCTGTAATCCTTAAATCCTATACACTTGATCACTTGATCACTTGATCACTTGACATCCTGTTATTCGTTGATTTACTCAAGCAGGCACCAGAAATGTTTCCATTTGACCCTATCATGTGCCAGTGTAGCCCAATGGCATCTGCTTGCTTAGGAGTATGAAGAGCCTCAAACATTCATTCAGGGTCTTGACGAAGAAGTCTTACCATCTTGCAGGTGGGTGGCCACATTATCTTTTGATGTCCCATGGGATCCAGTCAGTAATGGCTCTAGTCCAGCAGTCATCTCCAAATCACGTTACAGGTCCAGTCCATCCCAATAGAGCCTCAGAAGAACCCAGAGAAACCCCCACACCATGCTGGCAGCAATTTTCATCATCCGACTCCAAAGATCATCACAGCTCCACCAAGATTCTAAGCAGATCTCAAGCCTGGCTTGTCAGAGACCCACCCTACAGAGACCCACCCTTCAGAGGAAAGTATTTCAAGCCTAGGAGTGCTTGAACCACAGAAGCAGATATACCAGGTAGAGCTGCTACCAGGTCTCCCCATTGCACATGGCAAATTCATTAGACATGAATTTAGATTAACCTATAAATTACCAAAAAATATTCTACCCACCCCTCAGAGAATGTGGCAAGCTACTTAGAGTGTACTACCCATATGGCAGAGCCTGGCAAGCTGTCCGGCACATATTCAATATGCCAAAACCAGTAAAAACAATGTTTATTCTTCTGACCCTGAAAGAGCCCTAACTATGGCAGCACTAAGAAATCCTATACAAGGAATGTGAAATGTCTTTGTAATATAAACTATGCAAACTTAACTCTAAGTTGTATTGCCCTTTGAGATATAAGAGAGTTAGGGTTCTTGTGGAGGTGATCAGTCTGCTGCCAAGATGAGAGCTACTGCCCCTCTGGCTGGTGATTATTAAACATATTAATGGAAATATGTCTTGTTCCTGGAGTCTCATCTCTGCACCTCTGATCCGACACATTCCTGCTTCACAGAAAACTGATCTACAAAATAGAACTTAGCCTGGGCAGGGAGCATGGGATAAAAGAGCGAACCCTCAGACTATAGAGAAGGGAAATAGACTCGGGTGAAGAGCATGGTATTGGAATATTATATTCATAAAAACTTACTCTTACCAGTATGTAAATTACAGCTCTTTGAGTGAAATAAAATGATGAGCTTTGGTCTAGAAAGATAGTCGGAAATATCACATATCATGGACCTTTTCTGTACTATAATAATGTATTGCTGCTAAAATATTCTCATGTAAAATAGAAAAACTAAAACTGTTTTGTCACATGACATTTTGATATCTATCCACAGATTTAGATATGTCTATAAATATCAATTTTGGGGAAAAATAAATAAAAATGGGGAAAATGGTGTGGCAACTTTAAAAAGTATATAAAGGAGAAAGAAATTATTCTCTCTAGGGAATTTCCCGAATCTGCCTTTGAAAGAAACAAAGACCTGATATAAAAATTGTGGACATGTGAAAATTATGGAAAGGAAAATGTTTTGTGGACCATTTGTGTGTGTGTGTGTGTGTGTGTGGCAGTTTAAGTTATTAGGTTTTAAAATCAATACTTTTTAATGGAAACAACTTGACCAAAATCTGTCATAGAATTTTGAGACCCATTAAAAACAAAGTTTAATGAAAAACCTTTCTCTTCTTTTGGTCAACACTGTGCAATGGTACTGTTCAGGTGAAATACTGGCTCTGGTCCTGGTTCATGTGCTGCCAAATGCTTAAGAAATTATTGGTGGCTGGGGATTGCCTAAGTTGAATCTTTAAAGGGAAAAAAGGACAACTATTGCTGTTTTATTTGTATGGTCAGAGAAGGTAATCTTTATGTAAACTTAGATCAAAATGTTCTGTTAAATACAAATTTTCTGTAGTTAGAAAATTAGGTTGAGTAAATTTTTTGGAACTCTAAAAAAATGTGGACATGAAGATGAAGGAGAGGGAAACTGAATGTGATATACAGGTAGCCACTGCAGCACAAGAGTGTCACGGTATTTAGACAACCAAGAGATCTGAAGAAGTTGAGTCAGTCAACACTTTGTCTTCCCTACTGCAACCCACTAGTAGCCATTGAGTTCTTGGTCCTTACATTTAGCAGGGTCAGCTCACAAAATTGAGTTGTGAGGGGCCAGAGCAATAGCACAGCAGGTAGGGCATTTGCCTTGCATGAGGCTGACCAGCAGGTTCAATCCCCAGCATCCCATATGGTCCCCTGAGCCAGGAGTTCCTGAGTGCAGAACCAGAAGTAACCCCTGAGCATTGCTGGGTGTGACCCAAAAAAAAAAAATTCAATTGTGGTCCTCTGGCTATTCTTTCCAGCTCTAGTTTGAGTACTTTGCTGCATGGTTTTATGCTTTGTCATTTGTAAAGAGTGAGTAGCTTATCAATAACAACAAAATACTGAGGTAGTCAAGTCACTATGATCAGAGAGTTCCACAAGGTCAATGGAGGTAGAGAGCAAATCAGGCAGCATATACCTGGAATCTTAGGTCCAATATATTGGGTGCCAAGGAGAAGAAAGACTGACAGCAAGAACAGCAAGTACCAGACTGTAAGGGAGATAAAAATCATCCCATTGAGGAGTCTTTATCTGTCTGGACTTCTACTTTCAGATGACCAACTGGACTATAATCCAAGGTCCATCAGAGTCTTACCCAGGTATCTTGCAACTAAAGAATACGCAAAAGTTTATATTTTCATAGAAGCATATTGCTGGGTTCCTGGTTCTTGGAAGAAAACTTCACGATAAGGGACACTGAAGCTGGAGCTTATTGGTTCACTGACCAGAAACAAATCCTCTCCTCAGACTATATCTGAGGGCAGCATCTGTAATCTGTGGCAGAGGTAGCACAACTGTAGTAAAGTATAGAAATCAGGCACCAAAGAGATAATACAGCAGGGAAGGCATGTTCCTTTCATGAAGCCAACCCAGATTCCATACCCAGCACCTCAGATGGTCCCTCAAGCCCCACCAGGAGTAACCTCAGAGTACAGAAGCTGGAGTAAGTCCTGTTCACTACAAGGTGTGGCCAAAAACAAACAAGAAGGACAGATGTGGTTGGAAATTAGGAATAACTGGTAGTTTGATAGTGACTAGGAATGAAAGATGACAAATAAGAGTATGACAACATATGGCTTAGCACTCCTCTCTTTATTTGTCCAAAACATTCACCAAACACACTTATTTTAGGATAGGCATTTATCTTACTGTCAAGAAGGTAAATTATGTGAGACCAGTTTTCTGAAATTCTTCGCCAACCCTAACCATGATGTCTATTCTGAATTTATTTAGATATATGGGACCTTTCTCTTTATTCTTATAAATGAGACCACCATAAGTAATATGTGTCTAAACTGTCACCAAGGATATGTTTGTCTATGTGTTCTTTTTGAGCCAAAGTATACTTTTTTCCAAGTACTTGGTCCAAGTCTGTTTTACACAAAATTGAAAAGATAAATGCAACCTCAATTTGCAATAAATTGAGTTATAATTTTGAAACAATATTTTTTATCTGATTTTCTACTCTGGAGTCCCAAATCTGTACAAAAACATCTTGAATGGAACCAGGAAGGAGAAAATTTATCAAAAGATCATGGATTTGTTCCTCAAATATAGAAAAATAATAGGAAGCATTTTTCATCATTATGCCTGCATGTATCTACTAGACCTCTTTCTTCCATCTCTTCCTTTAGGACCAGTACTTCCTTGATAAGTTTCAGTCTTGTTGATCTATCAAGAGTTTATAGAGCAGTGTTGGAGTCTCCAACTACAATTGTGTTGCTGTCAATGTCTTTGAAGTCTATTAGTTGCTGTTTTAGGTATTTTGTTGGCCCATTCTTTGGGTGTCTATATGTTTAGAAATGTAATTTCTTCCTAATATACGTATTCCTTTTTTGTTAAGAAGTGACCTTCACTGTCCCTTGCAACCTTCTTCAGCCTGAAGTCTATATTGTCAGATACCAGTATGGCTACCCCAGCATTTTGGGAGGGGCTGTTAGAGTGAAGGAATTTTTTCCAGCCTTTTACTTTGAGCCTTTTACTTTAATTTTTATATCCAATTATTCAGATGTGTTTCTTGAAGGCAGCAGAATGTTGGATCAATTTTTTATCCATTTTGCCACTCTGTGCCTCTTAACTGGTGCATTTAGACTATTGACAGTGAGAGAGATTATAGTCATGGGATTTGTGGCATTTTTATGTATAGGTTTGTTGTTCTTTTGGGTTTTGTCTCATCTTAGAATAGCTCTTTTAGCCCTTCTTTTTTTTAATTTTTAGTATACCACAGTGAGACATACAATTATAAAGGTGTTCATAATTGGTTCTTGGTAGTACAGTATACCAGCACCCATCCCTCCACCAGTGCCCCATTTCCACCACCAATGTACCCCCCCCCCCTCCCACCCACCCCCAGGCTGCCTCAATAGCAGGTACCCCAGTATCCTCTCTTTCTCTCTCTGTCTCTCTCTCTGTCTCTGCATCTCTCCCCCTCTTCTTTTACACATTGTGGCTAGGCCTGCAGATATTTAGAGTTTATCACTTAAGTCTCTTTGTGTATATTCAATGGTGAGTTTTAATCTGCCATTACCATTTCACACATTTAGTAAAACACTGGTATCTATTTATATCCTATTAATGAATGCAGTCATTCTATATCTATCCTTTTCCTTCTGACTAATTTCACTCAGCATGATAGTCTCCATGTCCATCCATTTGCAGGTAAATTTCATGATTTCGTCTTTTCTGACAGCTGCATAGTATTCCATAGTGTAGATGAACCACAGTTTCTTTAGCCAGTCCTCTGTTCTCGGGCATTTAGGTTGTTTCCAGATTCTAGCTATAGTGAATAGTGCAGAGATGAATAAAGAAGTACAGATAGTGTTTCTGCTATGTCTTTTTAGGTCTCTCGGGTATATTCCCAGGAGTGCTATTGCTGGATCAAATGGGAGCTCAATATCTAGTTTTCGGAGGAATGCCCATATTGTTTTCCAAAAGGTTAGCCATTCTTTTAAGATTGGTTTTGAGTCTACAAAGTTCCTGAGCTGTTGTTTATTCAAGAAGCCGTGTATCTGTCCTTCAGAACTGAGTGAGAGTTTAGCCAGGTAAAGAATTCTTGGTGAGGCATTCATTTCATTGATTTTTTTTTCACTGTATTCCACCACTGCCTTTGGGCTTGTAGGGTCTCCTCTGATAGGTCTGCTGAAAGTCGAATGGATGCCCCCTATGTATACAATTTCCTTCTTTGATCTTCTGCTTAAAGAACTGTGTCTCTATCCATGGCATCCTTTATTTTGACTAGGATGTGTCTTAGAGTCTTTCTATTGGGGTCTCTTCTTTCTGGTATCCTTTGGGTTTCTTGGATTGGATGACTTTGTCCTTTAACTCTTGGAACTTTTCAGCAAGGATGTCTTTAACTGTTCCTATTTCCTTGGGGTTGCTTTCCTGTCCCTCTGGGACTCGATGATTCTTATATTTTTCCACTTGAATTCATCCCAATGTTCTCTGTTCCATCAATGATCCATTTTCCAGTCTTTTTCCATCTTGTGTATCTGCCTGAGTGCTTTCTGCAGCTCATCCTCAGACTCACTGATTCTCTCTTCCGCTGCTGTCATCCTGCTGTTGAGAACCGCTATTGTGTTTTTCATTTCATCTACTGAGTTTTTAGTGAGGATATTTCTATTTGCATTGTTCTCATTTCTGCTCTTATTTCCTCCCTTAATTTATTGACTGCCCTTTCCATTGCTTTATTTATGTTCTGTATTTTATTGGACATCTGTTCCATTTTTTCGTTGAGCTATTAAACATCCTCACCATTTCTTCTCTGAATTCTTTCTCAGAGAGATTATGTACGTCTGCATTCTTTTTCAAGTCTCCAGGGTTTGTTTCTTCATCTGCTCTTGGAACTGGGGATCTGCATTGTTTCCCCATAGTGCTATGGTGGTCAAAGGTGGACTCTTCTTGGATACTGTTTCTTCCTCACAGTAGGTAGAACTCTAGAAATGCTCCCTCTTCAAGGAGATCCACCTTCCCCTTGGTTTTGAATTTCCTGCTTTTTGTATTAATATCCCACCAGACCGCTATACCCTCAGGGAGGGTATCTGAGGTGGGGGCAAACCGGCTTGAGGGTTCAAAGTTTCCCGGTTAACTTCTGTTTCTGCTCGGATGTTTGGGTCTGTAGTTTCACTTTCTGCCAGAGGCCTGACGCTCTACCACTTTCACCCACCCAGCCAGCCACTCTCCAAACTTGTTTTATCTGTTGGTGGTCACATAAGCAATTCAAGGATCTATACCTGTCTATTATCTAGGGGTAAGGGAGGCTAGTCATTCCTGGTAGCGCTAAGAGGATACTGTGGTGCCAGAATCAAATCTGGCCTTCTACATGGTCAATCCATTGAGTTATCTCCCTGGCTCAGATTGTCTATTTACTTTTAAGTTGCTTTATGTCATTGGATGAAAGGTAATCTTTGAAAATACTGTGGTATTAGAAAAGACAGATACTAATACTTCTCTTAAGGAGAAGAAAAGCAAGGAGACGAGAATGCTTCTAGCCTGAGAGCAGACTGGGCTCCCTGGCATAAATCCAGAGCCATGACAGAATCTGACAAGCTACCTGTGGTGTATTCAAAATGCCAAAAACAGTACCAATAATGGACCTCATTCCCAACAAATGGAGACATTACTGGCTCCCCCTCAAACAAATCAATGAACAATGGGAGGACAAGTGATACAAGTGAAACAAGTGATACAAGATGGCTTCTCTATTGAGTACCTAAATACTAATGATGAAGGAAACCCCACCAAAACTTTTAGAGAGATAAAATTAGGAATTGTTCTCCCACAGCTCTCAATCTTAGCACAATCATGCTTAGCACAAATAGCAAATGAGCTCTCCTCACAAGAGGATTTTGCTGCTTCTTAAATATCCCAAAAGGAGAGTTTCAGAGTGCCCCATAATGAGTAAAACTGCTGATCAAAATGGAAAATGTTTATGAAGGATTTTAAACCTAAATACCATATGTGGAGTCAGAGCATTTTATTTATACCTTTGCCTGATACTTCGCCCACGCACACAGGATTAAGGAAAAAATATATGACTGCCTGCTGGCCCAGAATTCTCTCTGACATTCCTCGCTGACCTGAAGGAGAGCTGCTGACCCTCAGCCAACTGTTGATCTGTAGCACAGAATTCCCTTTCAACTTGAAAGAAAAAGTAATAGAGAATAAAATTTAAAATGATAAACAAAGCCCTGCACATTTTTTCCAACTTACATATAAAAATTAGTCAAGATGTTCTTTTCTGGCATAAGATTATACGTTAAAATAAATACATAAAGAATTATACAATAATAAGATAAGAATAATTAGGAATAATATATTTCCTTTTAAAAACCTTGATGGATAACCTTTAAGATGTTTGGCAGAGTTGTATTTAGGCCACACACAGGATAGGCAATAATTTTTCTTTATTTTATTAAAAAAAAGCAAATTTGCTTAAAATAGAAGGGAGTATATGGGTCTTGCATTTAGCATGTTTTATTACAGAAAATTATCTCAATTTCAAGGAAATTAGAACAAATACCAAATACACAGCAACCTATGTTCACATAAACCAATGAAGTGCCTTGGACTAAGAGAAGATGCACTATGGACTCTAAATAGAAAGAAAATTTGTGCTCCAATTTCTTGATTTATGTGAAGCTAGAGCCTTCAGAGGGGTAACATAATCTAGGGCATAAAGTTTCCATTCCAAAGCAGGTTTCATCCCTCCACTCAGGAGATCATATATTAGTTTGACCCCAATAATTTTCAACCCTTTTCCAGAGGATATGGAAATGGAGTGAAAAATACAAACCCAGTCAGAGTCCAGGAATAAGGAGAGAGAATATTCCCCTCATAAGCATTCCGTCCAATGATATCAGAAAGCAAAACACCCAGTCAGTGTCCAGGAACAGGGAGAGAGAGTGCTCCCATCACAAGCATTCCCTTCAATGAGATCAGAACAAAAAGCAAAGCACCTAGCACTCAGGTCCTAAGCTAACAAATAAATGACCCTCCAGAGAGGTGAGAAGCAACAGGTGCAAGGGACAAGTTACCACCATATTATTAAGGAATGATAAAGCTAAACACCTAAACCACAGAGTCATAATAACTGAAATTATCAGGCCCAAGCTTTAATATCCAAACTTCAATAGGTGCCTTTAGAGAAAGCAGGCTGGGGAGGAGGTAGGAAAGTGAACCTGGGGATGCTGGTGGAGGAAGCTGACACCGGTGAGGGAATCAACAATGAGATATTGTACATCTAAAACCCAAGTCTGAATAACTTTGTAAATCATAGTACTTTAATAGAATAAACTTTGTGGAAAATGACTCTTCTTTATGAGAATGTGGAGTGTAGGTGATGCTAAATGACTCTCTTAGGTAGGCACAGTATGCATTCATGTTATTAAACATCCATTCAGATGTGTAAGGAAGGTTTGGGGGTTTACAATATGATTAAAATCAAATCAGGAGATTTTAATTTCATATGAATTGGATATTCAACCAATTATGTCAAAGAGAAAAAAAAATGACCAAACAGTTGGGGAAGAGGAACGGAGTGGGAAGTAGTGGGGGAGAGCGGGGAGAAAGACCAACTAAAGGAGAGGGAAGGACAATGGTGGAGGTCTATAGACCTTTGAGTGCTGTAGTGATTTTGTAAGTTGATACCCATAAATAATATCTATTTCATACATGAACTGGAGTGATAAAACAGCAGGTCACATGCTTGCCTTCCACAAGGCTTACTGAGGTTCAATCCCAAGCAACCTACATATTACCTCAGACCACCAGGAATGATTACTAAGTACAGAGTCAGGAGTAACCCCTTAGCACTGTCAGGTGTGACCCTAAACCAAAAAAATATACATATTTAATACATACAGTAAAAATAAATATAAGTAAATTGGAAAAAAATTTAATAAAGACTGGGTTCTCAGAAGAGAAATTTCCACTCCCACAATGCTTTTGGACTCCAGATACATTATCTCTGCCACTTCTGTCACTAGCATTCAAATACAGGCTAATGTCTTTTTACTTTATTTGCTTATTTATTTATATTTGGTCACACCTGCCGATGCTCGGGGTACTCCTGGCTCCTCTCTCAGGAATTACTCCTGACAGTGCTTGGGGTACCATATGGGATGCTGAGGATCAAACCCAGGTCAACTGCATGCAAGGCAAACACTCTACCCGCTGTGTTCGTGTCTTTGTCGCAGCACTTGGACTTTACTGTGATTATGGTAAAATTAGGAGGAAATAAGGGAGGCCTGTATATTCAAAATCTCCTGTTGGTTCCTCATAGATGATGCAAGTGTGGGTTCCACAAACCAATAAAATAACAGAAACAACTCTAGAAGAGATCTCAGGTCTCTATACAGAGGTACGCAGGGGAACTATGGGTGGTTCCTACACACATGTGCACCCAGATTGATAATGATGCACACTCAACCTGATTAGCACATAACAGCTGAAACAGCTAAGAATGAAGCCTATATAAACCCAGTTCATTGCATAGAAGGAGAGAAGTAAGGAGGAATAAATCCAGAGGAGGAAGCAGAGGGAAGTATGGTACTTGGAGTTCTGTCTCAAATGCAGAGGCAGCTGCTGCTACTGCTGCTGCTCAAGATTACTCCTTTATGAGCTGAAAAATAAAGAGGTATTACACCAAAGATCTCTAGTGTTCTGGTTTGTGTGCTAACCTTACATACCTTCCACAAGAACTCTCAGTAACAGCATGATCGCATTTAACCCACACCCTCATTTATTCGTACATATTTATAAATTACCTCATATGTACATACTTCTACGTTAACTTATAAGCATGGCCTACCCTCCTAGAGCTTCATGATGGTTGAAAAGTAAAATTTCAATAACAAGGAATAGCAGAAACAGAAGAGTCAGAGAAGACAGTAAGCAAAGGGATAGTTGATTAGAAAAACTAATTTTTGAGGAAGTAGATATTTAAGTTGTAACCTGAAGAATTAATTTGAATTATTCAATAATTAGAAAGGGAAAGATAGACTGAAAAGAAGGATCCATGGGCTGGAAAATATCCCTTGCATTGACGAAGGCATTGGATCTGTCCTCGGTGTAAAATAGTTTAAGCGGTTTCACTGGGAGCAGCACTCAAGCATGAAGCCAGGTGTGACAGTCAGATGTGGCCCCAAAGCAAACAATCACACATTAAGCAAGATTATTCTAGCAGAAGGAAGTGTGACCTGTGTATTACAAGAGTAGATATAAGATGCAAGAATCTGGACGCCAGAGATCCCCGCGCTCTTCCCACCAGCTGCGTTCCCGCGGCGGGCAGCCTCTGACCACTCGGCTCCAGGAGAAAAGGCTCCAGCTTTGAGGAGGGACCGAGCCCCACCCAACGGCGCAGGACCGACGCCATCCAGCCCCGACGCCATCCAGCCCCGACGCCCAGCAGATCCCCACGCTCTTCCCACCAGGTGTGTGTGTGATTCTTGCATCTCCACAGATCCCAAGCTGCCCCCAGGAAGAGCGGAAACTCCATCAACGGGAACCAAGGCAAATTGCCTTGGTTTCACCCTGGACCGATCCTTGGGCCCTGCGCTCCTGAAATTTGTATGGAACAATAAACCCCCAAGGATAGCTAAAGCAATCCTCGGGAAAAAGAAGATGGGAGGCATCACCTTTCCCAACTTCAAACTGTACTACAAGGCAGTAGGAATTAAAACAGCATGGTATTGGAATAAAAACAGACCTGTGGACCTATGGAATAGAATTGAGTATCCTGACACCCAACCTCAAACACATGATCATTTAATCTTTGATAAAGGTGCAATGAGTCTAAAATGGAGTAAGGAAAGCCTCTTCAACAAGTGGTGTTGGGAAAATTGGGCAGCGACATGTAAAAAAATGAATTTGGACCTGTGTCTAACACCATGCACAAAAATCAGATCAAAATGGATTAAAGATCTCAATATCAGACTTGAATCCATAAAGTACATTGAAGAAAATATAGGAAAAACCCTCCACGACATTGAAGCTAAAGGCATCTTCAAAGGTGAAACATCACTAACAAAGCAACTAGAATAAAAGATAAACATATGGGACTACATGAAACTAAAAAGCTTCTGCACCTCACAGTGACTAAGATAGAAAAGCAGTCCACAGAATGGGAAAGAATATTCACCCAATACCCATCTGATAAGGGGTTAATATCCAGGATATATCAGGCACTGGTAGAACTTTACAAGAAGAAAACAAACAACCCCATCAAAAAATGGGGAGAAGAAATGAACAAAAAACTTCAGCAAGGAAGACATTCGAATGGCAAAAAAAACATATGAAAAAAATGCTCATCATCACTAATCATCAGAGAGATGCAAATCAAAACAACAATGAGATACCACTTTACACCACAGAGACTGGCACATATTCAAAAGAGCAAGAACAACAAGTGCTGGCGTGGATGTGGGGAAAATGGGACACTCATCCATTGTTGGTGGGAATGCCGGCTGGTACAGCCTTTCTGGAAAACAATATGGACTTTCCTCCAAAGACTAGAAATTGAACTCCCATTTGACCCAGCCATACCACTCCTGGGAATGTACTCTGGGAAACCAAAAATACGCAGCGGAAACACCATCCCTACTTTTATGTTCATAGCAGCATTATTCACAATAGCCAGAATCTGGAAGCAACCACAGTGCCCGAAAATCGATGACTGGATAAAGAAGCTTTGGTACATCTACACAATGGAGTACTATGCAGCTGTTAGGAAAAATGAAGTCATAAAATTTGCCTATAAATGGATGGACATGGAGAAGATTATGTTGAGCGAAATTAGCCAGAAGGAGAGAGACAGATACAGAATGACTGCATTTATTTGCATGGCATAAATATATATATATACATATTATGATACCAATATCCAAGGTCAAGTGAAACATATATCAGGAGGTCTTGTCAAAGGTGGAAATTATCACAAAAGTGTGGGAGTCAGAGCTTAGGTAAGACAGAAAATGGAACAGTGTGCTAATAATTGTCGAGGGTACTAATGCTAACCTAGAACTGAGCATTAAATAGAAGCAAAAGGATACACATGCCAACCTCTTAATGTATGTTCTGTAATCCATAGTCTGGAAGGGAAGGAAAAGAGAAAGAGAGAGAAAGGGAAAGAAATAAAGAACCTGCCATGGAGGGGGCTGGCGAAGGGGGAGGGAACCGGGGACATTGGTGGTGGGAGATGGGCACTGGTGGAGGGACGGGTGCTAGAACACTGTATGACCAAAAACCTAAATATGAACTTTTTAATTGTATATCTTTTTTATTTGTATATCTCACGGTGGTATAATAAAATACTTTAAAAAAAAGAATCTGGACGTCAGTCCATGGGTATGTCAGCAGCAATGGGTATGTCACTGGCGGAGAGGCACAGATGTGTCTGGATAGGGCAAGCAGAGTTATTTCCTCTTATGTGACCCACTAAGCTTGATTAGGGCTTTGGACATTTCCCTGAATCTCTGTTGAACATTTAAGTACTTTCTGTGAAATCACAATTGTTGGGTATGTACTAACCAGGTAGCAGGGACTGTACTTTACGTGGGTTAAGTAGAAAAGACACAAAGATATTTACCTGACTCTCCTTGTTGATTACATTATAGTGTGAAGTCCAAGGAAAAGGAATTACAAGGCAAGGAAATGCAGTTTGAAGGATAAAGACACCAAATGAAATTTAGGTTTGATGAGTTAGAAATTTGAGGGTAATTTCAGGTATCACACCCTGTCTGCTTCTCTCTCATCTTATACCTGCCTCTGACTCTTAGAATCACCCAGTCAGTCTTGCTGGTAATTGGAATGTTCACTGAAGAGTAGAGGAGCATAGAGACATAGAACTCCATACCACGTCCTAAATCACTGTATATGAAAACACAAGCTTCTCCCACATGTTCAGGTTTTGCCTTTGCTGAAGATTTATACAGCCAGGGACATGCACTCTGCAGAGAAAACACGTACAGGGTCTTCATGCCTCCATTTGAACAAGAACCTAAGTAGGTCTGTGCACCACAGCTCCCACACCTGCAGCCTATATGTCCGTGGTCCTGCATGCCAGCTCCCGAAGAGAGAATGAATATTCCTGATACAGCTTCTTATGGCTCTCTGCCTCCCTGCAGCCTCAGCCTACCACAGAGCAAGGGCTTGAATTCCTGGAATCTGCATTATCTTCCAGAAAGCCATCTCTTTCTTCACCTCCTGACAGAAGTTTCAAAACCATCTTCCTAAAGGATAACTCTGCTCCTTGGTGAAAGTCCCAGACTGGCTGCATTAGAGGTTTTTTGGCAAGAGATAAAAGCACAGACTATGTTACCTCCAGAGATGGGGAGTGAGAAACAACTTTCTTTAGAAAATGTGCTCTCTGCTTCCCTGGAAAGCCCTTCAACAAGACTTTCTATGGACGCCGTGTACCCAGACCTCATTCAGAGGATCCTTTTTCCATGCAAGCTTTCAAGAAGAGGGGGAAACAAGTGAGTACAATGAAAAGAGTTGAATCCTTTCCCCATTTCCGCTGTACTTTCAACATCAACGTAATATGCAGAGAGCTTCCAAAATGAAAACACAGCAAAGCCATCTTTTTCTAACCACAATATACTTTTAACAGAACATTTCTTCTATTCTATTTTACAGGTGCAAAACTTAAAATTGTTCTTCATTCATTTGCCTTAGCTTCTGGGTGGGGTTCTCATTTTTTCCAGGCTTCATCTCCTTGATGTAGCTCCCCTCATGAAAAGTGGCTGTGGAAACAAATAACCACAGATAAACTGGTTTTGCAGAGCAAAGGCCCCTTGGCTCTTTACCCTCCAGGATGGGGTAAGAAAAACCACACACAGTTCAGAAGGGCAAGCTGACTCTGATTGCCAGGCTAGGAACAGTATCCTCACGGCTCATCCCAGAGCAGCCCTTCAACCCGGGGAGTTGTCTGGCTCAACCCCTGCCTGAAGGCAACCCCAGGGATCTTCCCATGGTTCTGGGATCTTCCCATGGTTCCTACTCTTACCCATTCATTGGGCAACTAGAAAAATGTTCTTCCAACAGAGTAGCAATAGCTTGGAGCTAGGATTTAGAAGTCTTTCTCCGGGATTCTTTCATTTCAAGAAATGAACTCGCTCAGTCCATTGTAGTTTCAAACCCCTGGGGCCTCCCTTCCAGACCTGTCTTGGTTTCTTTCATGGGGCTGGAACTGAATGTAAGAGCTGCACTAGGAAGTGCAGAGGAGATGACAACATGCCCAGTCTAAACCTCACCTCAGAGTCCCCTTTCCTTATCTTTATTTTGCCATGTTGTTTCCCAGGTTCTCCTTTCCTTGTCTTCACTTTGACATGTTGCTTCCTTAACTTTACTGAAAATCCACCTTGCTGCTTTGTGATCTTTTTATTTGTCTTAATTATGTTTTTAGCATTAAGGCATGAACTAAGCCACTTGAGTCAATTAATGACCTCTGTTCTGCTGCCCTCCAACTGCTCTGTCCCTTTATTCCCAAGTCATCTGCATAGCATCATAAGGTAAATCTTTCTACTTCCATGTCTTAATGCCACTCCCACCCTCATGAATGTAGCTGATTGTGTTTCAGAAGACAAAAAGTTTAGGCCTGAATCAGTTGACGTTAGACTATGACTTAATCTTGACTCTAACTTTGATCTTGGAAATACTAGGTTCTTGCAGGATACAGGAAAACAATTATAGACCCAGTCTATGACCTAATCATGCCTTTTGCCAAACCCTCGCCTTGAAATTACCAATATCTTCATCTGTAGTGTGGGTCTGAAATGTTAGCTGTGATGAGAATTCACCTGAATATTCTGTGAGTACACCTGCCTCTTCCCCTCATCCTTCTCCATGAACCTCTAGAATCATCTGAAGTTACAAACCTTAGCTTCTTTACAAAGCCCTGTGCTGACCCTTGTAAGCACAAGGGTAAGTCACAAAAGCCTATGCAGGACTTCACATTCTACAAAGCATTCCGTATAAAAATGCTCATAGGATCCTCATTAGGTATTCTCCATCTCCAAGAGAGGACATGTTTAAGGAAAAATTGTTCACATAAGTCTAATAGCTTGCACAGGATTTATTCCTTAAATCTCTCTTCAACAATGTTTACATTTCTTAAGATAAATATTTTATCATTTAGTGTCTTCCTTGGCACACAAATCTCGTCCACAAACATATAGATGTAGGCCACATCTTTTGCACTCAAATTTTAATCATGAAGATCAGGTTCCACTTCTGTCTAAAGTTCATGAGACAAGAGTCACATGACATGTATTCCATCTTGGAAGCTCCCTACTGAAATAACACCCTTCTCTTTTCAGGGGGTTCTAATATACAGGAAAACTATTTCCTATAGTATTTTCCACATAGTATGTTCTCCCTTCTGAAATCCGACATGCCATCTTGTTGGTAAAGAAGGGAACATCACCAGGCCCAGACAAAGTCAGACCTGAACACCTGAAGAATCTGCCATCAGTACTCATCAATACACTAGCTCGGCTCTTCACATGCTACCTGTCTGAATACAAGGTGCCCTCCCAATGGAAAACCAGCAGGACAGTTCTACTGTTCAAGAAGGGAGACATTCACGACATCAGCAACTATCGCCCCATCTGCCTGTTGTCCATCATCTACAAGCTGTTTACACGAGACATCCTGAACAGAATTGGCAGAACACTAGATGAAGGACAACCATGCGAGCAAGCTGGCTTCTGGAAAGGATTCAGCACAATCGACCATATCCACTCCTGTAACCAAGTTCATCAAGGTTTGAAGGGAGTACAAGATGCCGCTCTGTCTCATGTTCATTGATTTACAGAAAGCCTTTGATTCCGTGGAGATGGAAGCAGTCATCGAAGCCCCTAGCCAAACAGGGTGTTCAAACCCAATACATCAAGATCCTTTGTGAGCTGTATTGCGGATTCACCACCAGGATCTCACCATTCTACAAAGAAGTGACCATTGGTGTCAAAAGAGGGGTTCGACAGGGTGATACAATTTCACCAAAACTCTTCAGTACCACCCTCAGACCATGCTGTAAGGAGTTGGGTCTAAGTCTTTGACAAAGCAGGAGTGGAGGAGATCAAAATGAAAGTAAGGGGCTGGAGCGATAGCCCAGCAGGTAGGGTGTTTGCCTTGCACACGGCCGGCCCATGCCGGCCCGGGTTCGATCCCCGGCATCCCATATGGTCCCCGAGCACTGCCAGGGGTAATTCCTGAGTGCAGAGCCAGGAGAAACCCCTGAGCATTGCCAGGTGTGACCCAAGAAGCAAAAAAAAAAAAAAAAAAAGTAAGCTGGATGTCCAGGCTCTAGCTCCAAGAATTGCAGGTTCTACATGTAAAGTCAGCTTCACATGGTAGGTGTTCATAATTTGGAATGTCTCTGATATTCTTGAAAATTCAAAAGAGCAGGGCAACCACTGTTGTAATATTTCTGTAGTTCATATTAATTTCTCCAACTCTTGTTTGCATATAGCTTGTCACTGATTAACAATCAATAGATATTTGATTAATAATTGATTAACAATAGATAAACATTTGATTAATAATTGATTTAAAATGATAGACACTTGATTATTAATTGACATGAATTTATTCAATGCAAGTCAATAAGAAAATACCAGAAAAACTAGTTCAGGAAATCATGCCAGAAATAAGAAAAAATTCACGCTTGTTCTAGTTTACAGGCATAAACTTTCCAATGATTAAAAAGAACAAGATAAAGAAATTATGGTACATATAAACAATGGTACATATAAACTATGCTGTAGGAAACCCAAAGTAATAAAATTTGCCTATAAATAGATGGACATGGAGAATATTATGTTGAGTAAAATTACCCAGAGGGAAAAGGACAGGTATAGAATGACTGCATTCATTTGTGGCATATAAAAAATAGCAAGATACTAATATCCAAGGCCAGACAAAACATAGATCAGGAAGACTTGTCAGTGGTTGGAATCTACCACAAGTATGTGGAAGTCAGAAGTTAGGGAAGACAGAGAAGTGACCAATGTGCTAATAGTTGTTGAAATGGTAATACCAGCATAAACTATGGAAATCATTCAGATGTATGTAAATAAGTCCAGGGAGGAGATTGTGGCACTCGAATCAAATAGGGTGGAAGTTGACTTAGACCCGGGCGTAGAGAGATATTTCAGCAGATAGGGTGCTTATCTTGCACACAGCCAACTCAGGTTTGCTCTCCAGCACCAGACATGGTCCCTGAGTCTCACCAGTAGTAATTCCTGAACACAGAGCCAGGAGCATGCTCTGAGCACAACTTCGGTGTAGCCCCAAACAAAAATAACATACTTACACTAAATAACCAAAACAATAAAAACAAATGTAGCCAATTAGCCAAAGGTAGGAATGTGACTCAGTGTAAGAGAACCTTGTATGTGCTGCAAATTTGTACTGCAGCTTTGCCATCATGAATGTGAGAAATGAGTGTAATCCTTAATAGCATGACCAGAGTAATCCTAGTAGTGCATTCTCTCAGTATCCCACAATTGTGCAACCGCCATGAGCCTAACAAACAAACAAGTCAGCAATACAACCAAGTGTGTGAGCATCACAAAAAATGTTTAATTGTGACAGGCATGTGTGTTAACACTACAACCAAGTGTGCAAGCCATTAAGTTTCCAATGCCTGACCATTTCAATAGAAACAAGAACTTTTTATAATAAAATTAACAAGACCAAATATACAGCTCAATAGGCTGAGCACATGAGTTGCATGCAGAAAGCCCAAGTTCAATCACTGCTGGCACCAAAGAAGCCCCTGAGCACTGCTGGAAGCAATCTCTGATCATAGGATGTAGTTTCAGAAAAACAACAAAATATCTTGAGAAATTGATTTAGAAGTAATATACCTCAGCATAATCAACATAATGAAAAAAATGTATAACAAATCTACAGCTAACGTCATACTCAATGGTAATAAGCTGAAAGTTCTCCAACCAAGATAAAGAACAATAAAAGAAGCTCTTATTCACCATGCTAATCAGTATTATTGTAAGGCATTGACAGAGTAAACAGGCAAGAAAAATAAATTAAAAACACCCAAATAAGAAGCAAAATTGTCTGCTTGCTAATAACACGTTAAATATAATTTTTAAACTAGTCTTACATGTATGAAACTCTGCCTTACAGCCCCAATATTCTCTTCCCTAAAATTACTGACAAAAAATCATTAGTCAATAAATTTTCAGAATACAAATCAACATATATTTAATGTACTTTCTATTTGTATACACTAACAATTGTCTGAAAAACATAAAATAATATATTCACAATAACTTTAAAAACTTGAATCAATTTAACTAAGAAAATAGACAAGTTTCAGGTGCTCCTTATCTAAAGCAGGTATATTCTGTGTTCCCCAGCAGAAATATTTTCCACAGTGTCTCAGGCCATAAGAATGATTGCTTTACTTCTTGTTCTTTCTCAAACCCAACATTTTGACTATAATTGTTGGTGGATTTAACCTGGCCCCCAAAATGTAACTCATTGAAACAACACTCTAAAAAAGTTTTTTAAGTTACTACTTTGAACAGAAAACATTGATAATATTATTATTTTCTCATATCATAGTTCTTAACTTTTTTATATTTTAGAAACTTACAAGCATTAAAATTTTAGAATCTCTCCATTTTGTTCAGATAAGTTTGAGTAAAAGGTGTCAGACCAATTTTGCCCTTCATCTTGAGTATGTATCATCTTGATTCAATTGCTCCTTTTTTCCCTTAACACTTAGTATCATACTTCTATCTCAAAGTTTAAAACAATATTTCTTCCATGAAAAAGTATTTTACTATTTTCTCCAAGAACGGTCTATCAACCAACTTTCAATAACCTCTCTTTGCAATCAAATTCTTGGTTCCTACACATTTTTTAATCAAAAGGAAAACATGACCAGTGTGTCAACCTATTTAAGATGTCTGGAGTAGGTGCAGTTAGAAGGAAAAGTCAGCTTCCTTTTTCAGGTGAGCCTAGAATTTTCAAAAGCATATATTTCAAGGTATTTGCCTGAAAAGATACATTTTTCCTCTTGTTCACAAATTCTAATAGCAGGCAGTGATTTAACATGCACAACAAGTGTAGAAATACAATACTTTGTTATTTTTATGTCTGAATTTTTAAAATTCTATTGAAGCTGCCTTTTTTTAAACATTCTTGATATTTTCCCTTATACAAGAAAAAAATTATCTGTACTTCTCAATCCAATAAAGATCAGAACAAGAGTGCTAAGCCAAGGGTTTCTTTGAACTAGAGTCCCCAAAGCACACTAGCTGGCAAGTGACTTGAGCAAGTAGCTAAGAAATGCATGAAATTTCAGATGTGCTTTCTGACAGAAAGCTGAAGATGAAACAAACCACATTTTGTTTCTCTTTTATGTTCTCCCTGAGGAATTTGTCTTTTTAAGAAATGCTACCTTTCTACAATGGCATGCATTGCCCATTGATCCATGATGGTGCACAAAGCAGTAAGAATTTTTTTCCATTTTTATTGAAATATAACTTACATATGAGAGTCCTTTAATCTCATATTAATCTCATATTAATCTCATATTAATCTCAATAAGGTATACAGTATGCCAATTTGACATGTGTACATATGGTGAAATGATTAAAGTAATAAGTCTAGCTAACATCATCACCCCCATTAAGCATTATTTAGTTTGAGAACACTTATAATCTACTCTATTACCAACTTTTGAATATACAGTATTAACCATAGTCACAGTGATATGTACATAACACCTTCCAAATGAATCTTTTCATAATTTTTTTGGTTTTTTGACCATCTTCACTGTTTTTGCATCCCCATCACATATCTCCTGACTCTAGAAACTACCACTATATTTTTATTCTCCTTTTTGCTTTTTGGGATACACCTGGTGATGCTTAGGGGTTACTGCTGGTTCTGCAATCAGGAATTATTGTTTGTGGTAGAAACCACCAATATATTCTGACTAATGAATATTTCACATTTTACATATAAGATAGATCATATAGTATTTGTTTTTTTCAATTAGTATAATGCCTTTAAGAGCCTTAATTTTCTCACAAATAGAAATATTTTAAATTCTAATGTTATATATACCTACCACATTTTCTTTATCCCTTCATCTGTTGAATTATAGATTTTCAATCCATGTATATTCATTATGCTATTTTCCTACATTGGCTATTATAAATTGGCTTGGCAATGAACATGGAGGTACAAATATCTCTTTCGGATAACAATTTTATTTCCTTTGGATTCATTTCAGGAAGTGGAATTGCTCTATCATATGAAAGCTGCATTCTTAGTTTTCTGTTTCCATTCATTTTTCTATTGTTGCAATGGCCAGAAATGGCACACACTCACTTACTTGCATACTTAGTTGTGGAGCTCTGGAAAGTTTACTAATTGAAATCATACTTTTGTTGCATTGTTGGAAATGGTGAAACCCTGCAGAGATCTCCCCTGACATGTCAGATGGTATCAAAGATCAAATTTGTGTCTTCATGTGAGCAAGACTTTATCTTCTCACCAACTCACAACCTGGACCCCTCTATTTTTTAATTTGTTATCAATCTTCATAATGGTTTATATAATGGTTGCATCAATTTACATTCTGTAGAAGGGTCTTTCTCCATTCTTCACTTCAAATAGTCACTCTTTTATGTGACTATTTGAAAACATAAAGGATTATATCATTATAACATTTGCCACAGAACTAAACATGAATAAAACCTAGAATACAAAGAGCTTGTGATAAAATAACTCACCCTCCATCTTTTCTTTGAACTTAGACTTAGTCACACATATATTATCATTCACATAGACTTTTTTTTAAATAAATTTACATTCAACTGGTTTATTTGGAATATACTAAGTGCTGTGCTTTGAAACAAGAGTGTCACAATGGCATTGCCCTTGAAACTAGACATAATGACACTGTGAGAAACAAAGTATGCTTCCTACAATTCCCAGAAGTCTTCCAGATTTTCACACTAGAAGAACAAGGAAAAGTTGAAAGGAGAGACTATTTTCAAAAACTCAGTGGAATGGACAGGAAGAAGTAGGCCGTTTGCCTTCATGAAAATTCTTTCTTGTTGATAACCCAAGAAAGCAATGATTAGTTGTCAGGGAACACCACTGGGGTCCCCGATACTTACGGGAAGCGAAGTTCCCTTCTACCTCCGAAGCAGGAGGGGAATGGATGAAGACTTAGGAATCCGATGCAGTTTTAAAAGGCTTTACTTATCACAGGTTCAGGCATACAAATCAGCAATAGGAAAAACACGGTGCTTAGGATTCCCAGCTAGAACCCCAGCCACATGTAGGCCAAGATGGCGGCCACCACATGCTAAGGCCCTATGAAAAGGAGACAAAGACAAGACTCCCAAGAAAATGCAAGCCCCAAAAGAGAGCCCAAAGAGAGCCCAGAGAGAGAGAGAGAGAGAGAGAGAGAGAGAGAGAGAGAGAGAAGAAGCAGGCTGGTTTTATACCCTGCAACTCAGACCTCCCACTATTATGGGAAGCAGGAAGGGTCAAATGCCCTTAGGTAATTTCTCCCAGCACCTCACCTAGGCCCTATTATATGCTAATGTTTTGAGCCAAGATCTGCCTGGAAATGCCTTTATAGGGTAGAGAAGGGGGTTTCTGAGATGGCATGTCTTTGTACCAAAAACTAATACTAATGCCAGTTAAGTATTTCTCCAATCTGGCTAAAGAAACTGTGGTTCATCTACACTATGGAATACTATGCGGCTGTCAGAAAGGATGAAATTATGAAATTTACCTGCAAATGGATGGACATGGAGTCTATCATGCTGAGTGAAATTATCCAGAAGGAAAAGGACAGATATAGAATGACTGCATTCATTAATAGGATATAGATACCAGTGTTTTAATAAATATGGGAAATGGTAATGGCAGATTAAAACTCACCACTGAATATACACAAAGAGACTTAAGTGATAAACTCTAAATATCTGCAGGGCTAGCCATAATGTGTAAAATAAGAGGGAGAGAGATGCAGAGACAGAGAAAGAGATAGAGAGAGAAAAGAGAGGAAACTTGGGGTACCTGCTATTAAGGCGGGTGGGGGGGACGGGAGGGGGAGGGGTACATTGGTGGTGGAAATGGGGCACTGGTGGAGGGATGGGTGCTGGAATACTGTATTACCAAGAACCAATTATGAACACCTTTGTAATTGTGTGTTTCACGGTGGTATAATAAAAAAAATTAAAAAAAAAAGAAATGAAAAAAAAATATTTCTCCAAGCCTTCACAAGAGTCTCATCTACTTCATGGTAGTTTTGTATTTTAGTTGCCTTTGAGTTATCAGGGAGCCATGCTTGCTTGCTTGGAGGCAAACAGCATTTCTTTCTGGTCTAATTACTTAGAGATACAACGTGCCCAGGCAAATATGCTGGTAAGATCTAGCTAGTCCCACAATGATTGTGGTAGCATGAGAGAATATTTATACCAGCCAGTATAGAATATGGTTATGTTTATCGTTAGATAAACTGCCACATTTAGACTACCCTCCTATCTACAAAGTTACCTGCAAGAGACAATCCAGGGAAGATGCAGAGGCTCTTAGAGGAGCCCAGCAACAATTAGTGTATACCTGGTTCTAAAATCTGTCTACTGTTTCTATGGATTGGCAATGACTTAGGACATTGCACTGCAATGAGAGATAAAACAAATAATCAATTGAAAGGATTGTTCTGTTAGCTTTTTCGTGTGTTTTCTATAAGGCCTATCCCAGTGATGCTGAGTATAGGTCTGACAGTCCAAGTAAAGCATGGAGGGACACAGGGGTCATGCACACTGGTATTGAGGTAGACATGAGGTACCAGGAGAAACAAAACCATTCTGTCCATGGACTGTACCATTCGCCTATCTTCCCTGGCCCTTGGAAGACTTTCTTAAGCTAAATTTAATCTATTTAAAGACCATTACTTTAGTCCTTTAATTACATTTCTTCTTTGTTTTGGTAATAAATGCATTCCCTCAATGAAGCAATAATGACTATCAATGAAGAGGATGTCAATGAGTAATTCTGGAAGTCACTGAAGCACATGGCACAGCTCACTCTGGATCTTTCTGGAGACATCATAATGCCTGGAGAACTAGAAAACGCAGTTTCCCAACTATCTTCACAATCCATGTTTTTAGCATCTCTGCAGGTGAAACTTTTTATCAGTATTTAAGTTCTCCTAATTACCCAGTGTTAAAAATCTCATAGTTAAAGGTTGAAGGAACTTGCTGTTTGAATGGAAATCTTTGTTTGCCATTTTTCCAAGTATTACTACTTAACCGTTTCTTAGGAGAAAAATGCAATAAAATTTTTTTTGCCTTTTGAAACCACTCTCAGTGATGCTCAGCAGCTACTACTGGCTCTGCATTTCTGACGGCGCATGGGGGACGTTATGTGATGCAAGGGATTGAACCCAGGTCAGCAGCATGCAATGTGAACGCCCTGCCTTCTGGACTATAGCTCTGGTTCCTGCATTATAGATATACTCCCAAGAATCTATGATGATATTTTTCAACCATTCATTAAATTCTATTCAGTAGAATAGAAACTCTAATAAAAGAATTTTAGAAATAATATGCAAAAAGGAGGCTCTGCTAAAAGAAGAATTCAAGAAAGTATTTTATTATAAATCTCATAGATATTTCAACTTTTCAAAATACAAGTAAACCTAAATGCAAATCTGGGTCCAGAGTGACAGTACAGCTAGTAGGATGCTTGCCTTGCACTTGGCCAACCTGGCTTCTGTTGCTGGTGGTTCAGTAAAGTGGGGATGGGGGCAAGGACAGTAGATGTGGAAGAAAGAGTGTGTCCACCTGTCTGCTTAACTGACCTCAGCCACCAACAGTCTGGAAAATGCCTGGTTTGGATCAGGACAAGCAAATCAGTCTTAACCTTGGCACAGGTGTTTGGGAGATCTGTTGTCTTTTCCTCACAGAAAAGAATTTGAGAAGATGAAATAGTGCAGCCAGAGAGTTCGTATTGAACATAATTTACTTAAAATGATGTCAGAGAAAGAGGAACTAAGTAGAAAGAACATGGGCTTCTCCAGAATGGAAAAAGCAAACAAAGAGACATAAAGTCATAAAGGCAAGCAGGAAAGATAAGAGTTCCAGGGAGAACACACGCTTGCAGAGCAAGCCTGAATGTATTTTGGATGGAGTTTTCATATAATTATTCCAAATGTTCTTTTCTGGAGTTTCTTATACATAAAAGTTAATATGGACATTGCCACAGGAAAGCCTTGTACTATTAATGGTTTCTCATGATTTTATCATTTCTGTAGTAGCTTCTCTTTTTCTCATTGGAGTCCACCTTTATCTGTGTGGCACCTTGGATATCTGAGTGATACCCCAGGTTTTCCTCTTCAAGAGGCTTAGGATTTGTCTTTACAAAGACCACCAAATAACGTGGTCCATGCTTTGCACTACTTTCAGGCTCAGTAAGCAATCTCTTCTTAAATTTTATTTTTCCAAAAAGAACACTAGTAGAGACCCCCACCTATTAAACCACAACACTTTCAATCTTTATAACTGTCCCCAAGATAACGATGTCCTAATATTTATGTTCATTTGCATCCTAGTAGAACTTTAATATATAAACAGATATGTGTTAGAAGTGTTGTAGGCAGATAGTTAAGGGGACTCCAGTAATGTCCTTTAGTGAATAATAAAACTTAAAAGGGATTCCATAGCCTTAAAGTAGCCCAAGGGCATGAAAACCAAAGCCCTTTGAAATACAAATCCAGAGCCCTTTGAAGAGAACTAAGGCAACAGTCTGCTGAAGACAACCAAGAACCCACCAGAGAGGAATGGACCCCTATAAGAGAAGCCACAAAAAAAGCTGAGATTATGAAGAGATCATCAACAGTGCAAGAGATGAGTTTACAAGAAAACCATCAACAGCATAAGGGTTTCTTGTGACAAGTCCAAGACAAACTTTAATGCAAAGTAATGGAAACAAAACCCCAGGAAAAAATAACATTTGGAAGATCCTACCGAAGCCATTTTGGGCTTGCTCTTCAAGTCCATGTTCTTCCTGGAACACATGTCTCTCTGGTTTATTTCTATGCCTCTTTAATATTTTGTCCACTTTAGAAAGGCTTATATTACCTCCTTGAAAATTACTTCTTTTCTTTCTCCATCCTCCCATATGAGTATGTTTTAATAAAAATTCATCGCTTCACCATTTCACTCCTGAAATTATTTTCTGTGGGAAAGGTGACACATCCCAAACTGTCACCTTTTGTTGAGGTCAGGACAAATTTACTAGTCTGACCAAAGCCAGACAGTTTTCTGGGTGATGCTGGCTGAGGTAGTTGGAGCAGAGAGTTGGAAGAACTCTTTCCTAGAGTCCATCTCATTTTGGTCCCCACTTTACCAACCCACCAGCAAAAGTATCACCCAAGTGAAGGGTTTCATGCAGGAATCAGCTCTGGACCCAGTGGCCTAATCCATGACCCACTAATTCCCGCAGGCTTTGAAAAGTGTCTTGGTGACCCATGCCCATTTCAATTTAAGCAAGTGTTTTTAAAAATGAGATAACCTAGTCAGACACTCTTTTGGTGTTGTCTTTATTGGTGTTTGTTTGATTTTTGAAACATACTTTACAGTGTTAAACAACTCCTTCTGGCTTGGTGCATGGAGGTCACCAAAGGCAACACTTAAGGAACTGTGTATTGCTAGGATCAAGCTCAGGTATCCTGCATGCAAAGTAAACACTCAGGCTCTTGAAGTATCTCTTTGGGTCCTAGACTTATTTTCTTGGGCTAATATTTATTACATACAATATTTGCTCTCTAGAATCTTCATTTACTTATTTATTTTAGTTTGTAGCCACACTTGGTGGTGACCAGGAGTTACTCCCAACTCTGGGCTCAAGAACAGAACTCATTCCTAGAAGTGTTAAGGAGACCGTATATAGCACCAGGTGTCAACAATGGGTTGACCATATGCAAGGTAAGTGCCTCCAACTCCTATGCTATCTCTCTGGCTTAAGACTTTCAAAGAAGTCTTCAATGACAATCTGGCTTAAATTTCTCATTCCACTATTAACAAAAGCACAATTATTTCTTTATATTATCATCTGATTTGCCTAGCCCTTAAGTCCTGCTCAGCTCCATCTGCAGCCGTTTTACAGCTGTTGATGGCAACTCATTTTTCTTATGTCTCAGGTTAAGTCCTATTTCATTCACAATCCCCGTTTTTTCCTTATATATCTTTACCCAAGTCATTAACAGTATCTTGGGGGATGGGGGATGGGGAGGAGAGATAGTACAGTGACTAAGGTATTTGCTTTTTATGCAGCCAACCCAGCTTCAATCCCCAGCATTCTATATGGTCCCCAGAGCATTGTCAGGATAAATTCCTGAGCATAGAACTAGGAATAACCCATGAGCATTGCCAGAAGTGACTAAGAAAAAATTTTATTTAAAAAAATGTTTTTAAAAACCAGTATCTCTGTGTCTATCTACCATGAAAATATATCTAATAATGCTGAGTGGCAAATTGCTTTGAGATGCTTTTTTTTAATAAATATGTATTATCTACTCATGGATCTGAAAATTGACTGCTGGTTAGCTGATGCAGGCTAGACTCAGAATGGCTCTCCCTCAGTCCCAGAGTGTCACTTCCCTTGATGTCTCAGTGTGGACTCATCTTAGGTGTACCACCACTGTGCTGTATATTGAGACAAACTTAAAGAATCAGCAACTACTTAAGGAAAATTCTTCTCAAGGTGATGATAGAAGTACAATAGGACAAGCAGAATGTGGTTTCTCTTAAACCCCAGTATTGAAATTACTAAGTGAACTCACTATCTTCTATATCCCATTGGTCAAAGTCAGTCTCATGATGAGCCCAGAATTTTATAGCTCAAAGTATATTTCATACCCAACTTGGGGAACTGCAAAGTCATACAACAAAGGGATAGTTTCAAGAATTTGGTATTACAAAAGGCAGAGGTCTCTGCCTTAATTGCTTGTCTTATTCCTTTTTTTCTATGCTTTGCTCACTCTACTGAAGTGAGCTTCTTAGTTTTTCCTGACTAATCAGGTTCACCCTTAGAGCCTTTAGATTTTACGTAGAGCCTTCAGACTCTCCACTCTGCTTAGAACACTTTATCCTTTATTGTATGTGACTTTCTTCCTCCTTTATTTAAGATCTGTTTCCAAATTTCTTTCTCAGAATTTAGTCATATCCCCCTCCCCCATACTGGCATGTCCCTCATCCTGCTTTATCTTCCTTCTTTTAAGCACTTTTAATTTTGAGAGCATTATATTTAGTTTTGATTATGGCCTGCTCTTCTCCCCTCAGGACACTGAAGTTCAAGATCACACAACTAAGTGTGAGTGGGTTTGCTGGTTTTGGTTACTGAAGTATCCTTTTTGCGTACTTAGCTCCTGTTCAGTGCTTAGAAATGTTTATTCACAAAATGAGATAATAATCACAATCAAAAAAGAAAAACTATAAGAAATTTTAAGATCAAAGTATGTCATTCATTACACAAAATTCAATTAGCTGAATCTGCATAAAATATTATTATATAATCATATTATAAAACTATGAATCTAACTAAAACAATAATTTAACTATAATACCTGTTCCTTAACTAACCTTAATGTAATTGGTTTACAAGATTAATTGGAATACTCCCTTCCAGTTGCAAATTATAGTGACTGATTCCCATGAATATTGAATGCAATACTTAACATATCATTTATACTGTTTCCTTAAACAAACAATATCCTCTGCCTTATCTTAATTCATAAAATAGGGAAGTTAAAGCATAATTTTTAAGAAGTATATAATGACTCTAGTACAAAGGTATTAGACAACTGTCATCTATCAATACTATATAAATACATATACATAATTAAATCTTTGACCTATAGTATATCACTGTCTTCCCGTTCATCATCGATTTGCTCGAGCGGGCCCCAGTAACATCTCCATATGTCCTGTCTCATGCTAGTAGAGCCCAAGGCATCTGCTTGCTCCAGGAACATAAAGAGCCTCAATCCATTCCGGAATGAGGTCTATAATTGTTACTGGTATTTGGCATATATATGAAATACAACACGGGCAGCTTGCCAGGCTCTGCCGTGAAGGTAGCATACTCTTGTAGGCATCTCTAAGTCCAGCATTTATTGATGAACCGCGCGGTCGCAAGCGGCCGCGCAAGCCAGGTGCTGATAGGCTGGTCTGCTGGGTGGAGGTCTGACGAGAGAGAAGTCCGGATGTGGAAAACGGAGACCCTCATGGAGTAGGGGGTCGTCTGGCTTGTTGTGAGGCTCTGCTGGGATGGTGGGCCAGGGCTAGAATCCACCATCCCTCCCGGGCGCCTCGTGAGCGGCTGGTCACAGGGAGAGCCAGTAGCAGCTCTGCCCCATGTCTGCGAGTCAATTTATAGAGCAGCAATATATAATTTTGTTAGGCAGAGCATTAAATCACATAATTTTTTAAATAAAAATAAATCCATGGCTTTAACAAAGAATGAACTCTCTCCTGTTCTCTTTGGGGGGATGAGAATTATAAACATTGGCGAAGAGAATCTCTCCTGGTCAAGGTCTTCACTTGATCACTTGATCACTTGAATCCCGTTATTCATTGATTTGCTCGAGTGCGCGCCAGTAACATTTCCATTGAACCCTATCACGTGCCAATGTAGCCCAATGGCATCTTTCGACCTATAGTATGTACATATAAAATGACTAAATGATTAGAATAATATCAGAATAGGATTGCTGGATTATTCAATGTATATTTTATTCATTACTTGCCATTGGGAAAATGCAAACCAAAACCATGCAAAATTGGCTTATCAAAAACAGAAGAAACAAGAGTTGGCAAGTATATTGAGTAAAAGGATCCTAATACAACATTAGTGGGAATGAAAATTGGTTCAGGAACTATGAAAAATAGCACAGTATTATGAAAAATGGATTGCAACAAGGAAACTTTAAATGTGTCCCCTGTCTTTGTTGTAGCATTATTTGCTATTGTCAGGGTATATATAGACTATTCTTGTCATTTGTATCATGGCTGGACCAAGTGAAACCACTTGGGGACCAAGTGAAACAAGTTAACAAGTTAGAGGAGGAAAAATATTATTGTAGTATCATTTACTCATAGACAGAATGTAAAGAATCAAATAAAAAGGTCAGACAAAATAAAAGCAAAATAGAAGCAAACCCTTAAGATTCTGACAACAAAATGGGAGGTCACCGGGAGAAGATAGGAGTTGGAATTGTGGAATGAGTGGAGGGGTTATTGGAGAACATAAGTATACATTGGATTGTGTTGTCTTGTTTCTTAATTTGCTTGCTATTTTGTTTTTGTGCCGAAAATAAATTTTGAAATTATTTTTAAAAAATTATGTGTGAGCCTGTACTCATAAAATGTTGAAAACTGATATTACCTCAGTTTGTTAAAAGTTGCCTGATTAAACACAAAACTATGTAATGTCCAACACTGACATAAACTATAATAACCTTTAAGGTTATTTCTTTATTCAAATATAAGTTACTTTTATCTCTAACAGCCAAAAATGTACAATTAAACCCTGTTCTCCTACCTGCTTGTAAAATTGCCTAGTTATTAGAAACCTCAAGTCCTGGTGTTATGTTGAAAGAACACTAATTAATTCCTTCCAGCTATTTCCAAATTTCACATACTTTATTCTGATAGGGGTTAATGCTATGTCTTTCATAGTGGGACAGCAGAGGTTCTTAATAAGTTAACTTGCACATGAGCTATGTAAGTTCTGGAATGTAATTCGTACTTATAAATGCTCACTGGGAGAGGAGTAGAAGGAAGCCCAAGAGCTATGCCAAGTTTTGACTCCCAATGCTGAGTTCAAAACTCAGTGGATTTTGTTTCCAAATCTTTTTACTCTAATTGTATTTGTTGTGGTAATTCTTTGATTTTACTTCATATTACAAAATCTAATGAAATAGGGGTGTGACAGTTCTTTGTTTCTAATGAAACAAAGATTAAAGATTTGATAATCACAAATCACTAAAACACTGTTAAAAATTGGAGAGACAATTGCTAATGACTGGGGAGAAAAAGATCTAACTCTGAATCATTCTGTATTCAGTTGCCTTGCAAGTGTTTTCAATTTTTTGCTACCACTTTAAAGAGACCAAAAACTCAAAATCAATCATAGAAGTCTTGGGTTTTGTTTTTGCAAGATCCATAGTCAAGAAGTCATTGACCTTACATCAAAAGTTTGAATGCTTCCATTTAAAATAAAACCTTTAAAAATTTTACATGTAATGTTTAGTTACCTGCTTTAACCCACATTTAAGCAGAAACTGGTTACTCATTCTTGATAACAGCAGCAAGAAGAGGAATAATATCATGAGGACATGTGAGAAAGTAGAAATTACATCTATCTTAAGAGTTATTAAATAGAAAATTTCTCAAATTGATAAATCAAAAACACTGCAAACACGTTGGAAACATGACACTAAAAGATTATTGTTTGCCTTTAGTTTGGTGGAGAAGCAAAGGCTTTTTGCTTTCTTTATGACAAGACTTTGAATGTGTCAGTAATTTAATTCTTCCAAATGTGTGCCAATATTAGTTCAGTTAAATATTTCTTTAAAGTGATTAGAGTAGAAGCTGTAAAGATAGTTGTGAAGACTATGCTCTCTTTAGTAACCTTAATTAATTGAAGAGAATTCTTCCTTTATTCCCAGTGGATGGAATTTTCTACTGTTAATCAGTCTGTTCTCTTTTAACATTTTCCATTAAATTAATCACATCATCCTTGTATTTCCATTATAATTGTATTTAATAATTACTACTTATATAATATTTTCATTTTTATTCATGCCTTTAAGATTTGGTGGGTATAACAATCTTGTTTCTTAAAGGTGAGTCCATGCTGAAAATTATAGGTTGGCAAACTAATGAGACTTCTTAAGATAAGTAAGCGACTTTTTTGTTTCATCTTGCTATTTCTTGGAACATTCGTTCCATCAGAAGTCAGTCACCATATTGGGAGGACTGAACTCAAAATCACCCACAGAGATTTGGTAAAACATTCTACTGACAAGCATTTAGGAAACCAGGGAGGTGGATTCTCCAGAATATTCAAGTCTGAGGCTACGACCTGGAACAGACTTGACTGAAACCTCATGAGTAGTTGCAGGCCAACATATTCCAGAAAAATCACATAATCTATGAGAGAACAAATGCTCAGTGTTTTAAGGCATTTGTTTTCAGAACAATTTCTTATAGAGCAGTAAATAGATAATATGTGAGCAACATAGATTACAGTTACTTTGGCTTTTCCTCAAAAAGATTAAATAGGGCACTGATAGCAGTGACAGTGCAGACCCCAAGGACCCAAAACATGGCTTTTCTACTCCCCCGTATAGCTCATAAGATCCAATTTCAAATAGGCTTCACATAGTTACAGAGAAACACCAAAAAAGAAAGGAATATCCTAGAAAGGGAATGAAGAGATTACTACCTCTGGAATGCCACTGGCACTATGGGAAAACAGTGCAGATCTTCACCAAAAAGAATGAATGAAGCACTGAAGCCCTAACAAGGAATACTCACATACAAATTTTCTCTGATTAAAGAATCCAGGGGAAAAACGGTGAGGATGTTTGATGAGCTCAAAGAAACAGTGGAATAGACATATAATAAAATACAGCATGATATGGGAGAAAACAGTGGAATGGACAGCCAATAAAACAAAAGAGGAAATGAAAGCATAAATAAGAAAACTACAAATAAAAAGTGTTGTTAATAAAAAATTCAGTAGATGAAATGAAAAACTCAATAGGTGCCCTTTACAGTAGCGTGACAACAGCCAAAAATAGTCAGTGAGCTTGAAGATGAGCTGCAGAAAATATCCAGGCAATATTTTCCATCCAGGTGATGGAAAATGACCAAATCACCTCAAAATCACTAAAATGGCAAGAGAACTATAGGATAAATTCAAGAGGCACAACATAAGAATCATCAGAGTCCCAGAGGGACAGGGAGAAAACCCCAATGAGAAAGTACAGTTAAAGATATTATTGCTGAAAAGTTCCCAGAGCTGGAGAATGCAGGTATGCAGATCCAAGAAGCTGAAGGAGTACCAGTTAAAAAGAGACATCAATTAAAAAAAGCAAACCTCCAAGACATATCTTAATCAGAATGATGAATACCACAGATAGAGACACAAGCAGCAAGATCAAAGAAGAAAAGTACATAAAAAGGAGCATCCCTGAGAGGCTCCCAATGAACTTGCAGACCAATGAAATAGAGCTGAATGTCATAACACAGACCCTCAAATCTTAATGTTTGATTTAAAAAAAAGCAAAAAAGATGAAGTAGAGCGAGGAAAGCATCTTCAACAAGTGATGCTGGCAAAACTGGGCTGCTACATGCAATAAATGAACTCAGCCCTCTTTCTAACATTATCCACAAAATTCAGATCAAAAAGTATGAAAGACCTGAATATCATGCCTGAATACACATGGTATGTGGAGGAAAAGGTAGGCAAAATGCTCCATGATATTGAAGTTAAAGACATCTTCCAAAATGAAACATGACTGACCATGCAAGTGGAAATAAAGATAAACAAGTGTGACTACATTAAACTAAGGAACTTCTGTACCTTGAAAGAAATTGTGACCAAGATACAACGACTGTCCACAGGATGGGAAAAATAATTTACCTAATATTCATTTAATAAGGGGTTACTATCAAAGGTATAAAAGGGGTTACTCTCAAAGGTATCAGAGGAATGCCAGTGGCATTCCAGAGGTAGTAATCTCTTCATTCCCTTTCTAGGATATTCCTTTTTTTTTTTTTTTTTTGGTGTTTCTCTGGAACTATGTGAAGCCTCTTTGAAATTGGATCTTATGGCTATACGGGGAGTAGAAAAGTTCTACCAAAGTTGGTAGAACTTTGCAAGGGAAAAAAATCCAACCCCATCAAAAAAAATGAGAAGAAATGAACAGAAACTCCCTGAAAGAAGAAATACAAATGGACAAAGGCACATAAAAAAGGCTCTAAGTCAATAATCATCAAGGAGCTGTAAACCAAATCTACAATATATCACCTCACACCACAGAAATTGGCACACAAGAAAAAGAACAAGAACAGTCGGTGCAGATGTGTATGTAATAAGAAAGGGATTCTCATTCATTCTTGATGAGAAGGCTGATCAACCCTCTCTTTTTGGAAATCAATATCGGAATTCCTCAAAATACCAGAAACTGAGCTTCCACAAGACCCAGCACTACCACTTATGGAAATATATCTTGAAGGCCCAAATGCAAACAGCAGAAATGACATCTGCACATCTATGTTCATTGCAGAACTATGCAAAATAGTCTGAATCTGGAAACAACTCGAGTGCTTGAAAACAAACAGCTATATAAAAGAACTATGGTACAACAATCTACACAATTGAACACTATGCAGTCACCAGGAGAAACAAATTCATGAGATTTTCTTATAAATGGATGATATCAAGAGTATCATGCTTAGTGTCATTAGTAAAAAGGAGAGAGACATTGGGCCTGGGCAATAGTCCAGTGGTAGGGCATTTGCCTTGCATGCGACCAACCGGGTTTGATCCCTGGCATCCCTTATGGTCCCCACGCAGTGCCAGGAGTAATTCCTAAGCACAGAGCCAGGAGTAACCCCTGAGCATTGCTGCTGGGTGTGACCCAAACCCCGAAAAAAAGGAGAGAGACAGACATCAAGTTATTGCACTGGTCTGTGGAATATAAAAAATTCTAAAATGAGACTAATACCCCTGGATGGTAAAAACAAGAGATAGGAGGGACCGGTCCATGGAAGGGAGCTTGGCCCATGTGGACGGGCAGGGGTTTAGCGGTTACCATAGAGAAGGGACCACTAAGTAGAAATGATCATTCTGGACAAGAGGTGAGTACTGAAAGTAGGTAAAGTGATAAACATGATAACCTTTCTGTACCTAAATTGCAAACCATAAGGCCCAGAATGAAAAAGAGAGAATGAGAGAGAACGTAATAAAAAAGAAGCGTGCCTGCCCTAGATGCATGTGGATAAGGTGGCTGTAGGGAAACTGGGGACATGGGTGGTGTAAAATGTGCACTGGTGAAGGGATGGGTATTGGAACACTGTATGACTAAATCCCAATGATGAACCATCCTGTTATTGTGTATCTCATGGTGATTCAATTTAGAAAAAATAATGATTAAAGAGACATTAATAGTAGACAATGGATATTAGTCCCTCTCAGAGTAGAATGAAGCTGACTCTAGGATCACAGGTCATGCCTTTTATATAAGATTGATTTCAGTTTTTGCATTCCTAGCATGTAAGTGTCCATGAATAGATTTTAGATAAAGAAAATGTGGTATATATACACCCAATAGAACATTAATCAACCATAAAAAGTGAAAAAAAATAGTGAAATCCTGCCATTTGCAAACATACATGGACTTACAAGCATGGTTGCTGTACTTTTTGCTTTTTTATTTGGGGGCCACACCAATGGTACTCAGGCCTTATTCCTGGCTCTGCTAATTGATCACTTTTGGCCAGGTTTGGTGGACAATATGGGGTACTGGAAATCAAACCTAAAACAGCCACATTAAGCCAAAAGCCCTATCTATTGCTCTATATCTCTGGCCCTGGTAGTTCACTTAGTGAAATAAGTCATATAGATAAAGACAATCGTAATTTCACTATACAGCTTTCCTTAAGTCATTTGTAAATTAAAATATAACAGTTTAATTGCCTGAGCTTTTAGATTTTTATTTTCTCCATTCTTATTATTTTTCTCTTATTCACTTACCTAGTTGTCTGAGCTCACCAACCAAGACTCTTCAATATACCTTGATCATAGCCTCAATGACAAAACCATGGTGCCCTATGGGACATTGAGGGAACAGGTGATAACCATTCCTTAAGTCATAACATGGAGATCAAGAACACAACAAAACACTGCTTACTATCTATGTAAGTTCTGGTTGCTAATATTTTTAATATTTTTGGTAACTGCTAATGGTCTTCTTAGTCTCTACAAAAGGATCAAAAGATAAGAGAAGAAGAATAAAGCACACAGACATGGAGAGCAGGAAAATGAGGAAAATTATCAAATCATATGTGAGACATACCAGTTGTTTCTGAAAAACCCTATATAAGGAGGAGTCCAAAAGAATGCTTCCCACAGATTCCTGTGACTCACAGCACCTCTGACTGTTGTCTCCTCCATAGCCCAAAGGCAGTTTTACTTGTCATTTTATATCATTGATTTATGTGGTGTGACTCATTATCATCTACCATTCAGTGTACCCACTTTGCAATGACTCTTTTCCTAAAGCCTTTTTCCCATAAACTCATTCTATCCTATCCTCCACATGTGTTCATCTGTATATCCTCACAGCAAATTTGATCCAGTTGCTGAACTTCCTCTTCATTTTCTTCCACAAGGAGTTTACAAGCCCTCCTTAGGCATGATTTGCTATCAATATCTTTGATAGGCAGAGTACTAAATGCATTTGTGAGGAATCATTAAGCTTTAGGTGATAGAAATGTGATTACAACTTAATCAAATCTCAAAAGAACTTGGATTGTTCCCAAGACAAGGAACAAGGATAAACTAATACAAGGGTCTCCACAGAACCACAACTCTAGTCACTGTAGAGCCAAGAAAATGATCTTTAATCTCACCCAAAGCAAAACTGGTGATGGGATTCAAGGAGACTTGCTTGGGTTACTTGTCTCTCGTGAATATGAGGGGCTTAGACTGAGGCTCTGACAAAGATCAGGTCAGCTACAGACCCATAGATGGAAGAGGAAAGCACAGTCAGATGAAAAGAGGAGGAGGTGTAGTACAGGCAAATTTAGCACATTTTACCGCACTAACTCTCCAGATCTGTGAGTGTACATGACTGATAACAAGGAAGTGAACATCCAAAAAATTAGGGAGAGTATTTAAAAAACATGCAAAGTATTCTACAAAACATATGATAAAGCTCTGTTCCAACATAAATAAAGACACTTTACACCTAATATAACAGGGAAAACCCTTTTCTTAAAGGTGAAAGGTTTCTATAAAGGTTTCTGGAAAGAAAAAATCTGAAAATACCTATTAAGTATGTTACAGAACATCTAACTCCTTGGCTCTCTTGCCAAGTGTAGCAAGTGAGTTGGGGGATCTGTGTGAATCAAGCAATGAGGGAGACAGCCTCTACACAAGTGCTCCCTTCTTGCTGCTGGACCCACCTATTCCACCCTAGGAGAGACAGTCTTTAGAATAGTACTTCCTTCAAACCTAGAGAAATGTCATTCTCTGAATACAGAGAAATTAATTTCAGGTCTTGTACTCCTGAATTCCATACAATTTCGAATCAGGATCTATCTCTGAGGAACTCAGTATTTATATCTCAAAAGGACAGGGTCTTCATGCCTTTGAGTTAATTCTGGGTTGGACAATTGCATTTTTATTACTTCCTGTAAACCTCATTACTAGGCCATAGCCCTTCCCTCATCTACCTCTAACAAAAACAACTTTGCAAAGTAATGTGAGGTCTTAGTGTCCTACAATGTAATTCACAAGCTACCCAGAGAACCCTACTTTGAGTGGGTGTCACCTCTCCCATGAGTTCTTCCCAACTACCTTAGCCTGGAGTTCTCTGCATAAGGAAAGATTAAGGGGGTACAGTCACAGGGGAAGGCCTTGGACTCCTAACAACCCTTTGCTATTTTTACTATGTCCTTTGACTCTCTTAATCACTCCCTTTCTGAGGGGTGGGGGTAACTCCTCCCGGTGGCGCCTCAATTTCTTTTTTTTAATATTTTATTATGCCACCATGAGATATACAATTACAAAGATGTTCATAAGATGTTCATATTTGGGTTTCGGTCATACAGTATTCCAGCATCCATCCCTCCACCAGTGCCCATTTCCCACCACAAATGACTCTGATTCCCCCCTCCTCCCCTAGTCTGCCTCTATGACAGGTTCTTTATTTCTTTCTCTTTCTCTCTCTCTTTCTCTTTTCTGTCCCTTCCACATGTGGGTTACAATAGATGTGTATCTTTTTGCCTGTATTTAATGCTCAGTTCTAGGATGGTATTAGCACTTTCAACAATTATTAGAACACTTCCATTTTTCTATCTTACCTAGCCTCTGACTCCCACACGTTTGTGATAATTTCCACCTTTGACAAGACCTCCTGAACCATGTTTCGCCTGACCTTGGATATTGGTATCATAATATGTACATATATACATGTACATGTATATGTACATATATATGTATATACATAATATACACATATATACATATATGTGTATATTATGTATATACATATATATGTACATATATATCATGCAAATAAATGCAGTCATTCTATATCTGTCTCCCTCCTTCTGGCTAATTTCACTCAACATGATCCTCTCCATGTCCATCCACTTTAGGTAAATTTTATAACTTCATTTTCCTGACAGCTGCGCAGTATTCCATTGTGTAGATGTACCAAAGTTTCTTTATCCAGTCATCTATTCTTGGGCATTCTGGTTGTTTCCAGATTCTGGCTACTGTGAATAATGCTTCTATGAACATAAAAGTAGGGATGGTGTTTCTGCTGTGCATTTTGGGCTTCCCAGGGTATATTCCCAGGAGTGGTATGGCTGGGTCAAATGGGAGCTCAATTTCTAGTCTTTGGAGGAATGTCCATATTGTTTTCCAGAAAGGCTGTACTAGTAAACATTCTACAACAATGGATGAGAGTCCCCTTTTCCCTGCATCCATGCAAGCATTTGTTGTTCTTGCATTTCAAAATATGTGCCAGTCTCTGTGGTGTGAGATGATATCTCATTGTTGTTTTGATTTGCATTTCTCTGATGACTAATGATGGTGAGAATTTTTTCATATGTATTTTGGCCATTCTAATTTCCTCTTTGTCGAATTTCTGTTCACTTTATCTCCCCATTTTTTTATTTTTTTTTATTATACCACCGTGAAACATACAATTACAAAGGTGTTCATAATTGGTTCTTGGTAATACAGTATTCCAGCACCCATCCCTCCACCAGTGCCCCATTTCCACCACCAATGTACCCCTCCCCTCCCATCCCCACCCGCATTAATAGCAGGTACCCCCAGTTTCCTCTCTTTCTCTCTCTATCTCTCTCTCTGTCTCTGCATCTCTCTCCCTCTTATTTTACACATTGTGGCTAGCCCTGCAGATAGTTAGAGTTAATCACTTAAGTCTCTTTGTGTATATTCAGTGGTGAGTTTTAATCTGCCATTACAATTTCCCATATTTATTAAAACACTGGTATCTATATCCTATTAATGAATGCAGTCATTCTATATCTGTCCTTTTCCTTCTGACTAATTTCACTCAGCATGATAGACTCCATGTCCATCCATTTGCAGGTAAATTTCATAATTTCATCCTTTCTGACAGCCGCATAGTATTCCATAGTGTAGATGAACCACAGTTTCTTTAGCCAGTCCTCTGTTCTCGGGCATTTAGGTTGTTTCCAGATTCTAGCTATAGTGAATAGCGCAGAGATGAATAAAGAAGTACAGATAGTGTTTCTGCTATGTGTTTTTCGGTCTCTAGGGTATATTCCCAGGAGTGCTATTGCTGGATCAAATGGGAGCTCAATATCTAGCTTTCGGAGGAATGTCCATATTGTTTTCCAAAAGGGCTGGACCAGTCGGCACTCCCACCAGCAGTGGATGAGAGTCCCTTTTTCCCCCACATCCACGCCAGCACCGGTTGTTCTTGCTGTTTTGGATGTGTGCCAGTCTCTGTGGGGTGAGATGGTACCTCATTGTTGTTTTGATTTGCATCTCCCTGATGATCAAAGATGAAGAGCACTTTTTCATATGCCTTTTGGCCATTCGAATTTCTTCTTTTTTGGAAGCTTCTGTTCATTTCTTCTCCCCATTTTTTGATGGGGTTGGCTGTTTTCTTCTTGTGGAGTGCTACCAGTGCCTGATATATCCTGGATATTAACCCCTTGTCAGATGGGTATTGGGTGAATATCCTTTCCCACTCTGTGGATTGTCTTTGTATCTTGGTCACCGTTTCTTTTGAGGTGCAGAAGCTTTTCAATTTTATATAATCCCATTTGTTTATCATTGCTTCCATTTGCTTGGTCAGCGGTGTGTCGTCTTTAAAGATACTTTTCGTTTCGATGTCATAGAGCCGTTTCTCCTATGTTTTCTTCGATGTACCTTATAGATTCATGTCTGATATCGAGATCTAGAATCCATTTTGATCTGGTTGGCTGTTTTCTTCTTGTAAAGTTCTATCAGTGCCCGATATATCCTAGATATTAACTGCTTATCAGATGGATATTGGGTGAATACTATTTCCCATTCTGTGGACTGTTTTTGTATCTTGGTTGTTGTTTCTTTTGAGGTGCAGAAACTCTTTAGTTTCATGTAGTCCCATATGTTTATTTTTTTCTCCTACTTGTTTAGTTAGTGGTGTTTCATCTTTAGCTTCAATGTCGTGGAGGGTTTTTCCTATATTTTCTTCGATGTACTATGGATTCATGTCTGATATTGAAATCTTTAATCCATTTTGATCTGATTTTTATGCATGGTGATAGAAGTCTAAATTCAGTTTTTTACATGTAGCTGCCCAGTTTTCCCAGCACCACTTGTTGAAGAGGCTTTCCTTGTTCCATTTCACACTTTTGCTCCTTTGTTGACGATTTAGTGATCATGTGTTTGAGGCTGGTTGTCAGGATACTCAACTCTATTCCAAAGGTCTACATGTCTGTTTTTATTCCAATACCATGCTGATTTAAATACCACTGCTTTGTAGTAGAGTTTGAAGTTGGGCAAGGTGATGCCTCCCATCTTCTTTTTCCCAAGGATTGCTTTAGCTATCCATGGGGGTTTATTATTCCATACAAATTTCAGGAGAGTATGCTCAATTTCTTTGAAGAATGTCATGGGTATCCTTATAGGGATGGCATTGAATCTGTATAATGCTCTAGGGAGCATTACCATTATAGCAATGTTGATTCTCCCCATCCATGAGCAGGTAATGTTTCCATTTCCTTGTGTCCTCTTTTATTTCTTTAAGTAACGTTTTATAGTTCTCTTTGTAGAGGTCCTTTATGATCTTTGTCAAACTGATTCCTAGGTTTTTGATTTTCTGTGGTACAATTGTGAATGGGATCTTTTTTTTAATCCCTTTCTTCTCTTTCGTTATTTGTATATGTATATAGGAAAGCCACTGACTTTTGGGTATTGACTTTATACCCTGCCACTCTACTATAGGTATCTATTGTTTCTAAGGGGGTTTTTTTGGTAGAGAGTATAGGGTTCTCTAGGTATAATATCATGACATCTGCAATTTCTCCATCAGAATAGTGATTAGTTTGCCTTATTTCCAGAGAGCTCTGATTTGCTTCTCATTATCAGGCCCTATATTTCTCCCAGTAGAGTACACAGAAAGTACACAGAAAAACTAGCTCAAAATCATTGCTCATGAATGTGTCCCATGCATGAATATCACCATGAGGCAGTCAGGCAGGCAGGCAGGCAAGTGAGCAGGAAGGAAGGAAGGAAGGAAGGAAGGAAGGAAGGAAGGAAGGAAGGAAGGAAGGAAGGAAGGAAGGAAGGAAGGAAGGAAGGAAGGAAGGAAGGAAGGAAGGAAGGAAGGAAGGAAGGAAGGAAGGAAGGAAGGAGGGAGGGAGGAGGGAGGGAGGGGAGGAGGGGGAGGGAGGGAGGGGAGGGAGGGAGGGGAGGGAGGGAGGGAGGGAGGGACGGACTTTGGCAGCCAGTGAATCTGATGTAGGCAGTTACACAGAACAGAACCCATGGCAATGAAATTCCTAGGATGTATTAAAACCAGAAGTTCCAAGCCTGCAAAAAGCCCATTTTACAGAAAAATAAACTAAGGTCTGATATGGCATCACCTGGAGCTTGAGACCCAGGGAAGGCTGGACCCCTCTTGACAGAAGCTAGGCAGAAACAAAGGGCAGGAAAGGAATTTCAAAGGTGACCATACACCACTCCTAACATTATCCTCCTTTGGCAACTGCTTTATCAAAGCACTTTTACCTAGGTAGAACCACTTTGGGAAAAAAACTATAAAAGCCATCTTGAACTAAGGAAGCGTGCCCATATGCTGCCAGAACCACGTGCTGCTTGAGTCTATGTGACTGAGCACATCTGGTGCCTGAGCACATGTGTAGCCCACATCTCCCTTCTTGAGATGAGTACTCTCTCTCCCCCCTTTCTCTCCTCCTTCCCCTTCCTAAAATCCTCCAAATAAAATCTGTTTTACTTCATTACACCTCTCTTCCTGAAATTCATCAGAGAGGCAAAGAATCTGGAAAAGCCTGGTTAAGGCCTATCCTTACCAGGGGGTCCTTTGGTGGCAGAAGCAGATTGGGAGCTTTCCTCCCCACCTCATATAAACCGCCTTTGGGGGCCCACCTACATCAGAACAAGCAGAAAAATTAAACAAACATGCCAATTTTGGTGTTTTCTCTGAATCTGGATGCGGGAAAAGGTAAACTTGGACTCTGTCCATTAAAATCAGGTTAAAATGGAAGGGAATTGAGACCAGAGGTGATCAAAAAGTTTATGGGGGAAAATCCTCTCTGAAACCATGGAAATGGCTTGGATATCTTAAGACTCACCCCCACCCCCTTACCCCACAACCCAGATTTCCTTTTCTTATAGGACCAGGTAATGGAAATAGCTTTACTTGCTAATGAGGAACATGAACTCCCTATTCAGATGGAAACTAGAATGCACAGCCATCATCCTTCCTTCTCTTCTATCTGGGGACTCATTTGCTCAAACCAACATGTTATCCTTTGAAAAAACCTCTTAAGTGGAGAAAGTTTCTACAGGATCATGAAGGAAAAAAAAGAAAACCTCTCATGGGGTAGTGCTTATTACTGCGCTACTTAGTTCTATGGTTTTATTAAGCTTCTGGGGGTGGAGAAGAGATGCATTTGATTCAGCAAGTAGAAAAAAAGTTTTGTTCAAGGGCTGTAACCCATTGGAAACCAGGCTGCACATCTGAGGCAATTTTATTCTCAAAAGATTTTAAATACAGCTCTGGCTCTAGATTATAAAGACAGTCTGCTTCTTTCTCCCACCTGACAAAATTGATTGCTCTGGATATTACAGAAAATGTGGCAAATCTTGCTTCTATATTTCAAAAGAAAAACTTATTTTTGGACAGTTTTTAAGTAGGTTTTTCCTGATAGTAACCTGACGACAGTAAAGCAGGCTTTGCTGTTTGGAAGAAAACAGCATTTTTACTTTAGATTGCACTTTTTGCATTTTTTTTCAGATATTTGCTTTAATTTGTGCAAAAATATATATACTTATGTGGATCTCTTCCCTGGAGAGGAAAAAAAATAGGCTAATTTAGGCTTGCCTTTTCAGAAAAAAAAATGGGAAAGTTTGTTTCAGCCTTTCCAAGGAAAGCATGAAATGCAGGGGGTGTATATAAACAAATGAAGGAGGAAGCCTCAGTTTCCCCTTGCCGACCTGAGAGAAGCCTCAGTTTCCCCTTGCCAACCTGAGAGAAGCCCACAGTTTCTCCTTGTCAGCAGTTCCAGTTCTCCCATTGACCTACCCAGCCTCATTCTAAGGCCCTATCTTTAACATTCCTGGTTTCCCCAGGACCATACAATTATCTTTGGAACCAGGAGTCACAAGGCTAAGATAACAAACAATTCCTGAGGTAGAATAGTCAGAAAGACCCAAACCAGCCAGGCCACCCTGAATATTTCTGGCATTCTCTGGTTGATAACAATGCAGGAGGCCTTTAAAAGAGCCTACACGAGACACCTTTACTCTAACTTAGTCCTATACTAAGTTCCTCCAGCAAGGGGAGTTCCTTTCCTCTACTTTCCAATAAACTTTTCTACTTTCTAATTCTGAGTCGGAGCATCTTTATTATTCAATATTTTCATTCTTGAAAATATTGAAGAACCTGGGAATCTCGATCGAACAAAGACCTGCTGCTGCTGCTTCTGCCTCACCTGCATCACAAAAAGGTAGTGATTTTTGGTTCTGCTGTGGTAAATTTGGTATCTTTAAAAAGTTTTCCTGGTCTCTGGCTTGAAATTTCTAGCTATGCTTTAGGGGGTGATTTTAGGGAGGTAGACCAGCTTAGTGCCCCACTACTGGACAATGTCTCCAGCCTGAGGATATGAGCAATCTTGGAGAATAGTTTCTAACCAAGGAAGCAGTTTCAAGTCCAGCAGACCAGCTACATGCCTGCTGATTTCTGGTCTCTCACTCAAAATTGGCCCTAGCAAAGAGGTTCTAGGTTCTACACCAGACAAAATCTTCAGTCAGGCCCTCCACACTGCAGACAGGATTTTGTCCTCTGCCCCATAAAACTGGAGGGAAATTACAAGGGAAAACGTTTGCTTTCAGTCACCTCCAGGCCCAAAGTAGTTTCTAACCTCCCACTAGATGCAGCCACCAGGGGTGGAGAGATGCCATCGTTTCAGGTTTCCAGAAGGACTTGGGGCTCTGTCTCCTGAGAGGATAGGTGACTTTTTTTATTATACCACTGTTAGATATATAATTACAAAGGTGTTCATGTTTGGGTTTTAGTCATACAGTGTTCCAGCACCCATCCCTCCACCAGTGCCCATTTCCCACCATCAATGTCCCCACTTCCCTCCCCCTTTCCCTAGTCTGCCTCTATGGCAGGTTCTTTACCTCTTTTCTCTCTCTTTCTCTTCCTTCTCTTACACATTGTGTCTTGAAATACATACATTTAGAGGTTATAATATGTATCCTACTTTTTTTTTTTTTTTTGCTTTTTGGGTCACACCCGGCAATGCTCAGGGGTTACTCCTGGCTCTGCACTCAGGAACCACTCCTAGCGGTGCTCGGGGGACCATATGGGATGCCAGGGATCGAACCCCTGGCGGCATTAGCCGGGCCGCGTGCAAGGCAAACGCCCTACCCGCTGGGCTATCGCTCCGGCCCCCTGTATCCTACTTTTGATATTATTTGAATATGCGCAATGTTTGCCTACATTCAATGCTCAGTTCTAGGATGGTATTATCATTTCCAACGATTATTAGCACAATGTTCCCTTCTTTGTCTTACGTAACCTCTGACTCCCACACACTTTTGCTTGCTAGATGAGTGACTTCTGACATTAAGATGGGCAAGAGCAGGACCAAAGCGATAGTCCAGCGGGTAGAGTATTTGCCTTGCACGTGGCTGGCCCATGCCAGCCCTTTGTTCAATCCCCGGCATCCCATATGGTCCCCTGAGCACCATCAGGAGTAATTCCTGAGTGCAGAGCCAGGAGAAACCCCTGAGCATTGCTGGGTGTGACCCACAAAAGCAAAAAAAAAAAAAAAAAAAAAAAAGATGGGCAAAAGCAAGGGTCTTGGGAAAAATTTCCTGGTTCTGGCTCAGAAGTGTGACCCGAGAGTTTAGTTGTCTGTCACTTGTGCAGAGTCCAAACTTAACCAACAAAGGGATGTTCCAGGTTACAGACCCACCCACTCCAGGGACCTTTGCGTCTCTGTGTGTTTCTTTCTTTTTTTTTCAATATTCTACTATACCACCATGAGATAGACAATTATAAAGATTCTCATGTTTGGGTTTTGGTCATACAGTGTTCCAGCACCCATCCCTCCACCAGTGCCCATTTCCCACCACCAATGTTCGGGATCCCCCCTCCCCTCCCTGAGCCTGTCTCTATGGCAGGTTCTTTATCTCTTTTCTCTCTTTCACTTTCAATATCTCTCTCTCTTTCTCTCTTCCTTCTCTTACACATTGTGGATTGTAATACATACATTTAGAGGGTTGTCATGTGTATCTTTTTGCCTGTATTTAATGCTCAGTTCTAGGTTGGTATTAGCACTTTCAACAATTATTAGCACACTGTTCCCTCTGTGTTTCTGGTCAAACACAGTATCTAGAATCTTCTTTAAAGCTTCCAGTTAGGTGTTCAAGTTAAGTTCTTAACTTAATTTTTTGTAAAGCTCCTATATTCCTACTATTATTTTTCTTCAATTTAATTTAGTTGAAAGGAGGGGAAATGGAGTACATAAGCTTTTCAGGACTTACTCCTGGCTCTGAGCACAGGGGTCACTTCTGGTAGTGCGGGGGGACAATTTGTGCTGCTGAGTATAAAACCCAGATCTGCCATGTGTAAGGCACGCACCACCCCTCCAGTTCTGTCTCCCTATTCCTACTCTCCTATTTCCCTATGTTTGTGTGCAAGGGGTCTTTCTATAGTGGAAAGACCTCGCTCAATGTTCCACTGTCAAATAGTCATGGGATATTTTCCCAGTTGTTTTATTCCCCCTGACCTCTCTGAGGAGTGCGGGGAAATTTCCCGGTCCACCTAAAAACTGGCTCTGGCTCACTCTTATCTGATCCCTCTGCTGCATCCCTGACAGGGAACAGGAGCATCTGCAGATATCAGTGCCCATTTGTCAGTAGAAAGTAATTACAGAAGATGAACCTTCGTCCCTTGTTGCAGGACTCCTTTAAGGGCTGCTGCATTTGGCTCAAAACATTAGCACACTAAAGGGCCTAGGTGAGGTGCAGGGAGGGATTACCTAAGGACATTTAACACTCCCTGCTTTCCATAACAATGGGAGGAAGGTCTGAGTTGCAGGGGTATAAACTAGCTGGTTTTCATTCTCTTGTGCTTCTTTGGGGGCTGTTGCTCGCTGTGAGCGGTCGCTCTGCTTGGAAGTTTTCTTCTCCTTTCACAAAAGCTTTTACACGTGGTGGTGGCCATCTTGACCTACACGTGGCTGGGGTTCTAGCCTGGAATCCTAAGCATCGGGTTTTTCCTTTTTGCTGATTTGTATGCCTGAACCTGTGATAAGTAAAGCCTTTTAAAACTGCATCGGATTCCTGAGTTTTCATCCGTTCCTCGCCGGCTCGGAGGTAGAAGGGAACTTCGCTTCCTGGCACTGTCGGGGACCCGGCGGAGCGCCCGACAGTCCCTAAATGAATTTACTGTACCCAGTGTGGAGGGAAGAACATCCTGTCAGGAGCGAGTGGAGGTTCTAAGGTAATCTAGTGAATTTCACTGGTCACTTGAACTCTTGCTATGATGGTATCCAGTCAAAATAGATAATGGGATGACTGCTGTGGGAAATTGAGATAAAAGGATGGCCTCAGCTTACTTATTCTCTCTGACCCCACTCTCTTACCTGAGTGGTTGCAGGACAGAAGAGTCCTCATCTGCCCATGCTTGCCATGACCAGAGAGCTAAGTGAAGTGAGGATGGCAGGACCTCAGGAGGGAAGCTCTGCGGGCCAGCCTCAGGCTACAGATTGTCAGCATGACAGCATGCAAGTTCAGGAACTATATACATGGGAATCAGCATAGAATCACCAAGTCCATGGCAGGCTATCAGGGGATCCAAAGGGACCTTCTTAACACTGTTAAACAGTTTTAACTTCATAAGCATCTAGAGTTTGGTTTGCAAATCTTTCGTATACTAAAGAAATCACCTAGGAACAAATTCACTTTCCTGGTAATAGTCATTAAGGAAATGAAAACCACAAGGAGAGGTTATTTCTTAGTAACTTAGGCTTCTTAAGTTAGAGATTCATGGGATGTTTATTTTTTTTTTCTTTTTGGGTGATGCCCAGCAATGCTCAGGGATACTCCTGGCTTTTCGCTCAGGAATTACTCCTGGCGGTGCTCGGGGATCAAACCTGGGTCAGCTGCGTGCAAGACAAATGCCCACTGTGCTATGGCTCTGCCCCCTATAATTTTAAAAAAAATAAAATAATAAGTTTTGATGAGGAAGTTTAAAAGAGTTTTCACTTTTTACTTGTGGGAATGTAAAATGTAGCTGCTACACAAGTCAGGTTGACAATTTTTGGGAAAAAAGTGTCAGAAGATGCCATCTGACCCAGCAATCCTATTCCTCATGTATCCAAGAGAAGTGATACTACATGCACACACAAAAGTATGCATAAATTATCACCATCATTCTTCATGTGTGTGAAGATAAATAGTTTTATTTAGGAATTATAAGAAACAAAGAGCCAGAGAGGAAAGAAGGACAGTTCATACTTGTGATATAGGCAATTCCAGAATGGACCACTCCTGTCATCATTGTTTATAGCCCCCAGCTAAGCATATCAAATGACCATCAACCTGTGAATGAATTAAGGTGCAGCATTCAATGTAACGGAATATTATTCAACAGTGAAAATGGATGTTATTGATACATACTGCAGCACAAATGAGTCTTGGAAACATGCTAAGTGGAAGAGGTCAAATGATATAAATCATGTATCATATGATTTCACTCATAGTAGATGTCCAGAATAGGATCTTTCATAAAAGAAGGAAGGAAGTTACTACTGTCTAGGAGCCAGGGAAGGTGGTATGGGGAGTAACTACTTAAGGGACAGTGTTTATTTTTCCAGGTAATTATACAAACTACTGAAGTAGACTCTTAAATGATTGATTAATGGTTATGAATTAATATTAGTACAAGAAAATCATACTATTTTATTAATAGTGTGACTTAATTTACCTTTTCAGTTATATTTTTTTGTTTTTTTTTTTTTTGCTTTTTTGGGGTCACACCTGAGATTACTCCTGACTCTGCACTCAGGAATCACTCCTGGTGGTGCTCAGGGAACCATATGTAATGCTAAATCCGGGTTGGCTGCATGAAAGGCAAATGCCCTACCTTCTGCACTATCACTCCAGTCCCCAGTCATGATATTTTTGAATTTGTTCTTGAGTTAAATTTTTTATGTACCAGTATCAAATTGCTTCAAGTATGGATATATTAACTGGCTTTTTCTAATTAAAAAAAAATTGAAAAAAACTTTTGTCTAAAAACATTATATATAAATACAAAGATTAAAATAATATGGGTTTTGATTTCATTCATACTGAGGAATGAATTAAGACACTAGCTGTCTGCAAAGATAACTTATTCACATATGATCATGAACTCTAAGATGCTTTATCAAGTTGTAATAATTGTATTGTTCTGCCAAAATTAATAATTTTATAATCTTGCTGATCTATATTTAAGAAAGGACAGGCATCCATATGACTTTAACTACGTCTAATGTCCAAGCTACCATTTTACTTTTCATTTAAAATTAATATGAAAGCCATATAACTTTTCATTTAAAAGTAACATGACTCACAGACATGGGGCAGAGCTGCTACCAGCTTTCCCTGTGCCCAGCCGCTCCACGAGACACCCGGGAGGGCAGGCGAGTTCTAGCCCTGGCCCGCCACCGCAGCAGAGCCTTGCAACAAGCCAGCCGACCCCCCCCACCCATGAGAGCTGCCATTTTCCACATCCTGACCTCCCTCTCATCAGAACTCCATCCAGCAGACAAGCCTATCACAGCCCGGCTCGTGCAGCTGCAAGTGGCCGCACGGTTCATCAAAAAATGCTATATTTAGAGGTGACTACAAGAGTATGCCACCCGCATGCCAAGCCTGGCAAGCTGCCTGTGTCGTATTTGATATGCTAAATACCAGTAACAATTATGTTAGGCCATTCCCATGACCTAATATAATGGTTTGAGGCTCTTTATGTTCCTGGAGTGAGCAGATGCCCTTGGGCTCTACTAGCATGAGACAGGGCATATGGAGATGTTACTGGAGCCCGCTCGAGCAAATTGATGATGAACGGGAAGATAGTGATAGTGATAGTAATGAAAACCAACAATATCAAATTATCTAAATAACTATTTATACTACTTAGCCCAACTTTCACACTGAATGTAAGTTGATGAATGTTATTCATATATTCCTCCATTTCTACTATCCTATGTAGATGGTGAATAGAAATCATAAACTTAAGATTGAAGGTCAATCTGGATGAGTTAATTACAGGAGCATTTATTCATTGAATCTCTTAGTCTCAAATTCATCATCAATGAAGAACTTTTGGTTCCACATTTGCTAGATTCTTGTCCTTTAGGACTAGTTCATAATAGCCATGCTCCAAGATACTTGTCTTAACCACCCTATCTAAAATTGCTGCCAAGCTCTCCCCAGAGTGACAAATTTGGATTCTTTGAACTGCTATTAAAATTGTTCAATTTTTCCTTATGTAATTTCTATTCATTTTTATTGCTTGCTATCTCTTTAGAATTCAAACTTGAGGAGGGAAAAATGCAAACCTTATCTAACTTGTTTTCTATTGCACTGTCAATACTGGGCATAAAGTAGGAATGTAATACATAGTCGACAGTGAACAAATCTGAAAGGAGCACACTCCAGTAAACCTGCTAGAAGAGGAAGTAAATGTGACCAGAGTTTATTAGTGAAGAAACGCTGTAAAAATGGAACAATTTATAACTCAATTAGAATTCCTTAAGGATTATCCACATATTTCTGTCTATAACCATATCAAATACTTCCCATATCTAATGAATTGGAAAATAAAATATATCACCAATTTTCTCAGGAAAACCTCAGTTAGGAAATCCTTTGTATAACTTGTATCAGTCTTCCTGTTGTTCATTGATTTGCTTGCTTGGGCACCAATAACATCTCCATACGTCCTGTTGCAAGCAAGTGCACCCCAGGGGACATCTGCTTGCTCCATGGACAGGAAGAGCCTCAAACCATTCCTTCAGATCATGGGAATGAAGTCCATAATTGTTACTGGTTTTTGGCATATCAAAAAAAACACGGGTAGCTTGCCAGGCTCTGTTGTGTAGGTGGTATACTCTCAGTAGAAGGCTGTCATCTCAAGCATTTATTGATGAAACTCAAAGGGGAAAGATCTTGGGTGGAGCTCTGAGGAGCTGTTGAGTCTGGATGTTGAAAATGACTGACTTCATGGTGTGGGGGTTGCTCTGGCTTCCAGCTAGGCTCACTGAGATGACAGGTCACAGCTAGAAACTGCCTAGAACTGTATACAGTGCGTAAATGTGAAAGACCTGGGAAGGACCTGATCCAACATCTAGTACTATCTAAGACTGTTGCATGCGACAGAGCTGTAGGTCTAGTGTGTCTCTTCTGGGGTAGCTGGCATGGAGGTAGAGAAATGGGCAGAGGAGCCCAAATCCCCGCCTCCAAGTTCAGCCAGCATGGCCCCTTCCCCTGCGTGTGAGCAAACCCTTGGAGCAATGTTGAACTCAGCCAGGGGCTGACCAGGCCCCTTACCACACTCTGGGGGGTCAGCTCCATGGGTTGCTTCCACATGGGGCCGCCGACACAGCTGTGGGTCTGGAGTCATATATATAGTGAACATATGTCTAAAGTTTATAATTTTTGAGTAAAGTTAAAAAAAGACTTGATGACTCTTTTTTAATCTATCTAAAATAAAAGACAGTAGACTTGGAATCTCTTGCAAAATGCCCAAGAACTATTCAATCCGTCTAACACTGATGCAGGGAGCACCTTTGGTAGTCTGTGGTCAACAGTCAGCCAAGACCAAAAATTTACAGTACAATCTCAGGTACCCTACCTCCCTGGGGTGTGTGGCTGGCCGGGCGGGGTGCCTGGGACCGTGGTAGAGCCCCAGGTCTCGGCAGAAGGTGGAACTACAACCCCCAGAAGTCCGAGCGGAACCGGAAGTAAAGGGTCATTTTGAACTCTCACACCGGCCTGTCTGCATCTCAGGTACCCTACCTCCCTGGGGTGTGTGGCTGGCCGGGGCGGGCACCTGGGGCCGTGGTAGAGCCCCAGGTCTCAGCAGAAGGTGGAACTACAACCCCCAGAAGTCCGAGCGGAACCGGAAGTAAACGGTCATTTTGAACTCTCACACCGGCCTGTCTGCATCTCAGGTACCCTACCTCCCTGGGGTGTGTGGCTGGCCGGGCGGGGCGGCCGCTTATTAATAGAAAAACTAGGAATTTCAACACCAAGGGAAGGTAATACCCTCAAGAAAAAAGAAACAGTACACCAGAGGAATCTATTCCTGAACACCACAACACCATGGGGAAACAACGCAGATCCCCAGCTCGAAGAACAGATGAAGGAATCTACCCCGAAGACTCAAAAAAAGAATACAGATGTGCATGATCTCTCTGACAGTGAAACCAGAGAAGAAATTGGTAGGATGTTTAAGGAGCTCAACGAAAAAATTGAGCAGATGTCCAATAAAATACAGGAGAACATAAACGAAGCAGTTGAAAGGGCTGTCAATAAACTAAGGGAGGAAATGAGAACAGAAATGAGAACCATGCAAATAGAAATATCATCGCTTAAAAACTCAGTAGACGAAATGAAAAACACAATCGGGGCTCTGAATAGTAGGATGACAGCAGCGGAAGAGAGAATCAGTGAGACTGAGGATGAGCTCCAGAAAGCACTCAGAGATGTACATAAGATGGAAAAAGACCAGATAATGGATCAGCAACGAAACAGAGAACAATGGGATGAAGCCAGGCGGAACAACATAAGAATCATAGGAGTCCCAGAGGGACAAGAAAGTAACCCAAAGGAAATTAAAACAGTTAAAAACATCCTGGCTGAAAAGTTCCCGAGTTAAAGGATGAAGGCATCCAGATCCAAGAAGCCCGGCCGCGTACCAGCAAGAAGAGACCCCAATAGAAAGACCCCAAGACACATCCTAGTCAAAGTAATGGATGCCATAGACAGAGACATAATTCTTCAGGCAGCAAGATCAAAGAAGGAAATTGTATACAAAGGAGCATCCATTCGACTTTCAGCAGACTTCTCAGAAGACACCCTCCAAGCCCGAAGGCAGTGGTGGGATATAGTGAAAAAACTTAATGAAATGAATGCCTCAGCAAGAATTCTTTATCCGGCTAAACTCTCGCTCAGATTTGAAGGACAGATATACAACTTCTTGGATAAACAACAGCTTAGGAATTTGTAAAATCAAAACAAACCTTAAAAGAAGGACTGAAAGATCTACTATAAGACGAGACATAACCCAAAAGAACAACCAACCTATTCAGAAAGATGGCACAAAATCCCATGACAATAATCTCTCTCAATGTCAATGGTCTAAATGCATCAGTTAAGAGACACAGAGTGGCACAATGGATCAAAAAATTGAATCCGACATTCTGCTGCCTGCAAGAAACATACCTGAACAATCGGAGCAAAGACAGGCTCAAAATAAAAGGCTGGAAAACAATCCTTCATTCAAACAACCCATCCAAAAAGGCTGGGGTAGCCATACTGGTATCTGACAACATAGACTTCAGGCTGAAGAAGGTCAGAAGGGACAGTGAAGGTCACTTCTTAATAGTCAAGGGATGCATATATCAGGAAGAAATCACGCTATTAAACATATATGCACCCAACGAGGGGCCAGCAAAATACCTAAAACAACTACTAATAGACTTCAAAGAAGACATTGGCAGCAACACAATTGTAGTTGGCGACTTCAACACTGCTCAGTCAACCCTGGATAGATCAAGATGATTGAAACTTACCAAGGAAATACTGGCCCTAAAAGAAGAGATGGAAGATAGAGGGCTGGTAGACATATACAGGGCATTTCATCCCAAAAAGCTGAATACACTTTCTTCTCCAGTGCCCATGGAACATACTCCAAAATAGATCACATGCTGAGCCATAAATCATACATCCATAAAATCAAGAAGATAGAAATTGTGCCAACTATTTTTTGAGACCAAGATGCACTGAAAATAGAAGTTAATTGTACACAAAAACGGAGACCAATACCAAGTACCTGGAAACTAAACAGATCACTGCTCAACAACCAGCAAGTCATAAAAGATATCAAAGAGGAAATCCAAAGATTCCTGAAAAAAAATGAGACTGAAGAGACGAATTACCAGAACTTGTGGGATACAGCAAAAGCAGTGTTAAGAGGCAAGTTCATAGCTCTTCAAGCATTTATCAGAAAAGAAGAAAAGGCCATCATAAACAGTCTGACTTCACAACTTAAGATCTTAGAGAGTGATCAACAAAAGGAGCCCAACCCAAGCAGAAAGAAAGAAATAATAAAACTTAGAGCAGAAATCAATGAGATGGAATGTCAAAAAACAATCCAGAAGATCAACGAAACCAAAAGCTGGTTCTTTGAAAAAATAAACAAGATTGACAAACCAATTGCAAGACTTGTAAGAAAAGGAAAAGAGAGAACCCAAATAAAAAGAATCAGAAATGAAAACGGGGACATCACAACAGAAACCACAGATATTCAAAAGATCATCAGAGATTACTATGAGAGCCTGTACGCCACAAAACAAGAAAACCTAGAAGAAATGGACAAATTCCTGAATTCCTATAGCTTCCCAAGTCTGCAACAAGAAGATTTGGAATACCTCAACAAACCTATCTCCATCGAGGAAATAGAATCAGTAATCAAAAAGTCTCCCCAAACACAAAAGCCCAGGTCCAGATGGATTCACCAGTGAATTCTAAAAAACCTTTAAAGAGGATCTACTCCCAATTCTTTTTAAGCTCTTCCAACAAATTGAAGAAACAAAAACACTCCCAAATAGCTTTTTATGAGGCACATATCACCCTGATACCCAAAGCAGACAAAGAAGCCACAAAAAGGAAAACTACAGACCAATCTCCCTGATGAATACAGATGCTAAGATCTTCAAAAAAATACTAGCAAATAGAATCCAAAGAGTCATCAAAAAGATTATACACCATGACCAAGTGGGATTCATCCCGGGGAATGCAAGGATGGTTCAACATCCGCAAGTCAATCAACATAATACATCATATCAACAAAAAGAAAAATAAAAACCATATGATCATATCAATAGATGCAGAGAAGGCATTTGACAAGATCCAACACCCGTTCATGATGAAAGCTCTCCGTAAAATGGGGATTGAAGGAACCTTCCTCAAGATAATCCAGGCCATCTACTACAAGCCCACAGCGAGCATCATTCTCAATGGGGAAAAACTGAAAGCCTTCCCCTTAAGATCAGGGACAAGACAAGGCTGCCCACTCTCACCACTTCTATTCAATATAGTACTGGAAGTACTTGCTATAGCAATCAGGGAAGAAAAAAGACATTAAGGGCATCCAGATAGGAAGGGAAGAAGCCAAGTTATCACTATTTGCAGATGACATGATATTATACCTGGAAAACCCAAAACTCTCTACCAAGAGGCTCCCAGAAATAATACATTCCTATAGCAGAGTAGCAGGGTACAAAATCAATACCCAAAAGTCAATGGCCTTCCTATGTGCAAACAGCGAAAGAGAAGAAAGGGACATTAAAGAAACTATCCCATTCACAATTGCGCCGCAGAAAATCAAATACCTAGGAATCAGTTTGACAAAGAATGTAAAGGATCTCTACAAAGAAAACTACAAAACGTTACTTCAGGAAATAAAAGAAGACCTGAGGAAATGGAGACATATTCCCTGCTCATGGATCGGAAGGATCAACATTATCAAAATGGTAATACTCCCTAGAGCTTTATACAGATTCAATGCGGTCCCTATAAAGATACCCATGATGTTCTTCAAAGAAATTGAACAAACACTCCTGAAATTTGTATGGAATAATAAAACTCCACGAATAGCTAAAGCAATCCTTGGGAAAAAGAAGATGGGAGGTATCACTTTCCCCAACCTCAAGCTCTACTACAGAGCAGTTGTAATTAAGACAGTGTGGTATTGGTATAGAGACAGACCTGTAGACCTATGGAATAGAACTGAGTATCCTGAAACACATTCTCAAATATACAACCACTTAATCTTCGATAAAGGAGCAAAAAATATTAAGTGGAGCAAAGAAAGCCTCTTCAACAAATGGTGCTGGGAAAACTGGGCAGCTACATGTAAAAAAATGAACTTAGACCTCCTTCTAACGCCATGCACAAAAGTCAGATCAAAATGGATTCTAGATCTCAACATCAGACATGAATCTATAAGGTACATCGAAGAAAACATAGGAGAAACGCTCTACGACATCGAAACGAAAAGTATCTTTAAAGATGACACACCACTGACCAAGCAAATGGAAGCAAAGATAAACAAATGGGATTATATAAAACTAAAAAGCTTCTGCACCTCAAAAGAAACGGTGACCAAGATACAAAGACAATCCACAGAGTGGGAAAGGATATTCACCCAATACCCATCTGACAAGGGGTTAATATCCAGGATATATCAGGCACTGGTAGCACTCCACAAGAAAAAAACAGCCAACCCCATCAAAAAATGGGGGAGAAGAAATGAACAGAAGCTTCCAAAAAAGAAGAAATTCGAATGGCCAAAAGGCATATGAAAAAGTGTTCTTCATCTTTAATCATCAGGGAGATGCAAATCAAAACAACAATGAGGTACCATCTCACACCACAGAGACTGGCACACATCCAAAACAGCAAGAACAACCAGTGCTGGCGTGGATGTGGGGAAAAAAGGACTCTGATCCACTGTTGGTGGGAGTGCCGACTGGTCCAGCCCTTTTGGAAAACAATATGGGCATTCCTCCGAAAACTAGATATTGAGCTCCCATTTGATCCAGCAATAGCACTCCTGGGAATATACCCGAGAGACCGAAAAACACAGAGCAGAAACACTATCTGTACTTCTTTATTCATCTCTGCGCTATTCACTATAGCTAGAATCTGGAAACAACCTAAATGCCCGAGAACAGAGGACTGGCTAAAGAAACTGTGGTTCATCTACACTATGGAATACTATGCGGCTGTCAGAAAAGATGACATTATGAAATTTACCTGCAAATGGAGGGACATGGAGACTATCATGCTGAGTGAAATTAGTCAGAAGGAAAAGGACAGATATAGAATGACTGCATTCATTAATCCGACATAAATAGATACCAGTGTTTTACTAAATGTGGGAAATGGTAATGGCAGATTAAGACTCACCATTGAATATACACAAAGAGACTTAAGTGATAAACTCTAAATACCTGCAGGGCTAGCCACAATGTGTAAAAGAAGAGGCAGAGAGATGCAGAGACAGAGAGAGACAGAGAGAGAAAGAGAGGAAACTGGGGTACCTGCTATTAAGGCAGCATGGGGGGGGGGTAAGCAGGGAGGGGGTGGGGTACATTGGTGGTGGAAATGGGGCACTGGTGGAGGGATGGGTGCTGGTATACTGTATTACCAAGAACCAATTATGATCACCTTTGTAATTGTATGTTTCACTGTGGTATAATAAAAAATTTTAAAAAAAAAAAAAGACAGAAAATGGAACAGGGTGCTAATAATAGTCGAGGGTACTAATGCCAACCTAGAACTGAGCATTAAATAGAGGCAAAAGGATACACATGACAACCTTTTAATGTATGTTCTGTAATCCATAGTCTGGAAGGGAAGGAAAAGAAAAAGAGAGAGAAAGGGAAAGAAATAAAGAACCTGCCATGGAGCAGGGCTGGGGAAGGGGAGGGAACCGGGATGTTGGTGGTGGGAGATGGGCACTGGTGGAGGGACGGGTGCTGAAACACTGTATGACCAAAACCCAAACATGAACTTTTTAATTGTATATCTTTTTTATTTGTATATCTCACGGTGGTATAATAAAATACTTTAAAAAAATAAAATAAAATAAATTTATACTACCCAATCTTCAATGTTAGACCATAATGATATATTCTACAAAAACATGGCTTCATACACTTGGGATTAAGCAAGGTTTCCGGCAACACACCAACTCTTATCCTTTGGCCTCCTCCCTCACCTCCCCACACCCCAATATTCCTTAATGAAGACAAAGGAAAGGCCATCAGAATCCTCTAAGTCAAAGACGACAAAGGGCGGCCAGTCCCTCACGCAGGCGCCCCGCCCAGCCAAAGGCCGAGGCGGCCGCGCCTGGCACATGCGCTCTCACACGTAGGCCTGGGCAGGAGCAGCTGCTCCAAGATGCACCAGCAGCTCCTAGCGGGGCGCCAACCCGAGGGGCTCGGGGTAGAAAGCTGCGGCGTAGGGCCCCAGCACGTACCGGGGCGTGGCCGGCAGGCAGAGGGAGGGGCTGGGGAAGTTTCCTTGGCAAGCAGCCTGAGTTTTGCATCCTTACCGTCCGCGGCCGAACCGGGAGGGAACTACTGCGGGCCCCTTCTGCAGCCACACCCGTGGTATTTTCCCTGCCGGGGGTCTCAGACACCCGTTTTTCCTCTCCATTCCGGGCTGGAGCCAAGACAAGGCAATAAATGAAATTAAATAATACAAGGAGACCGGGTGTCTAGGCAGCGTCATGGATAAAATCTTCTACTACAGGTAAGAATAAATGACCAGGGGTCGGAGCGATGGCACAGCGGGTAGGGCATTTGTCTTGGACTCGGCCCAGGATCGGATCCCCGGCATCCCATATGGTTCCCCGAGCCCAGCCTGGAGTAATTCCTGAGTGTAAAGCCAGGGGTAAACCCTGAGCATCGCCAGGGTGTGACGGACCAAAAAAAAATAAAAAAGGGGGGGAGAGAAAGACCAAACTCCAGAAAGGAGTAAACATCAGAAGACATCTGTCCATGGGAGGTTTGGGGTAAGGTGCAGCTTTATCTTATAGGGAAACTATTGTTATATCAGACTCTACAGATTGCACCAATTCTCTGTAAAATGATCTCGGACAGCAGGTTCAGAGCTATTTAAAGGGATGAAATATGAGCAAAGCAGCTAGTGGCAAACCGAAAAGAGCCAAAGATTTTTTAAAAACATTTTGGGGAGGTTGGTCCCAGCAAGAACATGTGTGCAAAGATTCTACTTAACAACACCTTACCTAAAATTGTTTTCCTTGCTACTTGTTCTTGACAGTACTATAGTAAAAATTGAAATTTACGGGTTTCCAAAAAACTAGTAACTTTATCATTTCTGTATTTTATTGGCTCTAGTGGTTTAGGTTTATAATGGTGTGAGATGACACAAACTTGAAAAAGGTCTCTTGCCATTGTCATTAGCCGAGAGGTTCACAACTTGAAATTGCCATTGTCATTAGCCGAGAGGTTCACAACATCCATTTACCTTTTTATACCTAATGTGCCATACATTTACCTTAAGAATTAATGTCTAGAAAGATAGTTGAACCTCTAGTACAAACTCCAATCCTCACATAGCTCTATTCATTCCCATTTCTTTCATGGAGATCTAGCTTACAATACTATCAAATTTTTGTATTTAATTTCCTTCAAAGAACCTTTCCGTTTAGTTCCCTATATCAACATTATTTTGAAGTTGCTGCTTATACAGTTATTCCCTGGGAAGGGTATGTGCTACGCAACCAGAAGCACTCCAGGGTGACCCCACAATCTGGATATGGAGTCATCCAGTAGGCTGGAACTCTGAACCCTCCTCCCCCCACACACAGCCTCCTCATTTACAAAATGAGACACAAGTACTATTTTTCAGGGAGTTTTTGAGGAGTATCAAGCTGCACACAAAATGTTTTATGTGAAGTCTAGCATACAGCACCTAATAGAGAATGGATCCATTTTAAATCCCCACTCTAAGAGTCATTGTACCTTAGTACAATGCAGTGGAGTGGGGGCCTCTCTGGGAAACTGACTGCAAGGTTAACAGTGAGTAAAGAACAAAATACATTTCTTAAACATACTTTCTTCAGGTGTGAAGATAACAGCCATTTATTCAGCAGCACCAGCGGAGACAAAACATCATAGCCAAGGGAGAGAAACATGGGAAGAAAAGCTAAGTAGCTGACAGGGAGGATGACATTTCTGCGATGAAGACATTTGTAACTGTCAGAGAGGGCAGAATACAGGGAGTGAAAGGCTGGACCTGCTACTTCAAACAACTTCAACACTTCAAGGAATTTGCTTTCTGAAGACTGAGAGGTAGGCAAGGTACTTGATTTCTTCCAATTCTTTAAAGTAACGTTACTGACCCAAAGAAAATTTTAATCATTACATAATCTAATTTTATATTTAATATATTGGAAAACTAAGCATAAACATTTAGTTTAAAACTGAAGTCAATTTATTAGCAAAATAAACAGCTCTTGACATTCTGGCTTAGGATATAATATACCCCCAGGAATCGAACCCCGGTCAGCTGTGTGCAAGGGGATCTACCTGTACTATCTCTCCAGCCCTGACCCTGAATATTAAGTAACAACTTTACTCTCAAATACGACCTTCTAGTATTACCTGTAATTAAATGCAGATTTTAGTTCAGATTTGTACACTGAATTATACAGGGTACCCCCAGTATCTTAAATTGGATCCTTATACATTTTTGTCACCAAATTTTCCTCATTTTCTTTATTCTAAGAGACATCTAAATTTGTGGCTTATTTAATTTTGTTCATGGTATTTTATTCCTGTAATTTCAAATTATAGTACTCGAAACTTCAGTACTTCAATATGTCCATTAAATTATTTTGCCATTATCTCTAGGTTCACAATGAATATAAATTCTACATTTACAGTGAGTTTTATGTGCTATTTAAATTCTCAAAAGTGAATATTATTTATATATTTCATTAAAAAATAAAATCAGTAACATTTTAAGTATACAGTATTGTTAAAACTGAAACAAAGCAAGGTTTGTTCTAGTTTCATATTAGAGTGACTAAGACCCAAGTTTATCTAATTTTTTTGGGTATCTGGGCGATACCTGGCTTTGTGCTCAGGGACCTCTCCGGGAGAGATTTGGGGAACCATAATGTGGTACCTGGGGATGAAACCCAGGTCAGCTGGGTACGAAGCAAGTACCTTACTTGCTGTAGTACTTCTCCAACCCCAGAAGATTCAGTTTGGTCTGCCATTTGTGACCCTTAGAGTTCACCATTTACGTGTCACACAATCCTAGGTCTAATTTCTTCATTTGTGAAAGGAAATAGTTAAAAAGCTTTAGGAGAATTTCAAACATTCACACCATTATGAAATTGTAATGTTCAGCATTTGCTTCACTCATCTCATTAAAACATAAATAATGTTTTAATTTACTCATTAAAACAAAAATTTTTTTTACTTTAATAGGTTCATTAAGCTTATAAATGACAAGTTTCTTTTCTAAAAGCATACTTTTTACATTGGGACATTACGATGTTATTACATTTACAGACACAGTATACAGTCAAGGTGAGGCAATAAGATAAATGTAGAAATACTCAATACCAATATAATTTCCATAACACACTTAAACTGCTGGTAAACAATTTTATGAACTGGAGGTACGGAAGCAAATACTATAACCTGATCAATGGAACCTGGTCCACTAAGATGTTTATTTGATATAACAAAACAATACAGTTAATGTAAGATCCAACCACAAAGAGCAAAAGGAATGAAAAAATTCGTACAATGCACAGAGAAAAACAAGATATTGACTGTGACAGCTATATATTTCTAAAATAATGCTTCTAAAATTACTCCAGTTATTGAAATCTATATGAAAACAGAAGGATGTTAATAACAACAAAGTGCATAAGACCAAACATCAAATTTTGAGCAAATTAACATACTAGGTAACTTTGCTAACAAAACATGATTTTTTTTTTGTGTTTACAATTTGCTCAAAATATATTTATACCAACAGGGTGGGTAGAACATTAGGTTTAATATCAATTACACAATATTAGCATAAACGTTCACAACTACAGATAGGGTATTGTTTTTTGTTTGAGCTGGCAGTGTGACTACAGAAACATCAAATCTTTTCTGTGAATTGAGAATTTTTATCCAAATAAATGCTACATATCTCCCAAATATATGTATATATTTCTATATCATGTAAATGGCTTTACCCACTTAAATAATAAACCGTATAAGTATTTAAGAATCATATGATTAACAATGGTATATTCCAGGCTTAACAATTTCATAGGCCAAAGGGGGGGAAAAAAAAACTTTTTAAAAACTAGTTTTATAAATGCAGAATATATTGCATGATTAACTGCTGGTATTTTTTTTTAAGAAAATATACTGTGCAATTGTGGCTACCATTTACTGCTGGCAAATCATTATTGTTATGTAAAATGTGAAAAAACTGAGTATAAATTTTCTAAACTGATCACGATGAAAGGTTACTGACTTATTAAAAAATTATATTGGCATCTTATTAAAAATAAATCGATAAGGGACAAATTCCCTAGCCCAAAATAAATAAATAAAAAGGTGCATTTTTTTTAATAAATGAATACTACTGCAATGCGATGGTTTAAATACTAAAGAACAGTGAAAATGTGTTGTGATCTGGCATTAAACATACTAAAAAAGGAGCCTTTAATGTAAATTAAGTAGAAAGGGGATCAAAACTGAACTAACCGAGTTTGTGCAGTATTGTAGCCAGGCTTCTAAAATTAGATATAGAAAATATAAATAGACTGCTTTAGGTAATGAGCCACCAGTGTCCAAAACAAGGAATGAGATTATGAAAAAGAAAAAAAAGAAAAAGAAAAAAAAAAGCTCAGTTAACTTGATCCAAAGCTCTGAGTAGTTCTTCACCCTGCAATAGGTTTCTGCTGCCTTGTATAGGAGCATTAACTTCACAATCATAACTCGTCAGCTGCGGTAATCCACTCTCATCCATTGATTGCCCCAGCAGCAATCGACATGCTAAATCTGAGAAACAAGAGAAAACTGAGTTAAGTATATATTTATCTAGTTCAGGGTTTCTAAAACTGTTGCATATGCGATCCCTTTCTGCATCAGACATTTTTATACAACTCCAAGTATAAAAGTAGGTATACAAATCGAACATTTACTCATAATAAACCTTACCTACAAACCAGCTGTCTAGTCAATTAATACTACTTAACACCCACTATGGGGGAAATATGGTAAAAATTAATGTTTTGAAGAGAAAGGTCTAAAAGAATTTATAAGCACAAAGGGCAAACTCACAGGTATGTACAAGTAGTTGCAAAAAAGCAGCTCTGCTTATGATGAAAATTAAGTATTTAGAAAATATAAAGAAGGAACAAGAAGTGATACATACATTTAGAAAAGAGCACAAGAGTAATAAGCCTCAGTTTCACTACGATAGCATAAAGCATGTCAAATATGTAAGTTCCTTGAAGCACATGCTTGGCATGCAGCAGAATGAATTCCGCCCCCAACACCACATGGTCCCTGAAGCACCACCAGGTGTGCCCCTACCAAATCCCACCCTAAAACAGCATATAGCACAGCCATAACATAAAAAGCATCTAGGTGTGTGTGGATGCTGGAGATTAAACGTAGGACATGACACATCATGTATGTGAAGCCTGTGCTCTCCCATAGCCACAATCCCAACTCCTGCCACCTCACTTTTTAATCTTACAAAGGAGTCAAAGTCACTCTCACTTCAAATAGACTCCTGAATGTAAGTCTGATGGTACTCTGTTTTGTGCAAGGGCAGAAATAATCAACCAACCAGAAGGTATTAAAATAATTGTCTTCTGCTCCATTCCATTTTGTTCACTGGTTTTGCACCCTTTCACTCGTTTCCAGGAAAGTGATGTAGTAGCTGTGCGGTTATCTGGTTGCTGTATTAATGTTCCCTAAAAACAATAAAGTTATTTAGTTTTCACCATGAAAAATTTCATAAAAACAGAACACTTTAAAATCAGCCAACCATATCATTAAGTATGATAATATGTAGGAAATTTCCTAACTAAAATATTTCTCTAACTTATTTTAAGCTTTAGTACCTAATAATACCATAGCATCATCATTTGCCACTCATCCTAGCTAACAGGTCTAAAAATAGAGTATGAATTGCACCAGTATCAACTTACCACCAAAACATAGTAGTATGTGAATAACAGAAAGTAAAGGGGTAAGGGAGAATGAGATTAGTGGTGAAACTGGGTGTCTTAGGGGGAGAACTTAATTTTTTAATTATTGTTTTTGGGTCAAACCCAGCGATCCTGAGTGGTTACGCCTGGCTCTGTAATCAGGGATTGCTCCTGGCAGTACTCAGGGGACCACATGGGCTGCTGGCGAAAGAACTATCTCTCTGGCCCTGAGAACTTCAATTTTTATACAAAATATACCTATATGAAAAAAAAAATCATGGTTCCTCTGAGCTCAGCGCCAGAAGTAAGCCCTGAGTTCCACTGAGTGTGGCCCCCAAACCAAACAAAAAATAAAAGGGCCAGGAGATAATACAGCCGGTAGAGCACTTGCCTTACAAGCAGGCAACCCAGGTTTGTTTCCTGGAACCCCTTAGCGGTGCCCCAAGCACCACCAGATGTAATCCCTGAGTGTAGAGCCAGGAGTAAGCTCAGAGCATTGCCAGGAGTGACGTCAAGACCACAAAAACTAAATTAAAATAATTTTATACAGAGAAAGTACTTATTAACTCCCAGTATTCAATTTCTGAAAATTAATCATATATGTGCACACAATAAACTTAGAAATAGCACACTAGACTGGAGCAATAAACATACTTTCAGACTTACAATTCCTACTGCTTGAAAAAGTGAACCATCATGTTCTATTTTCCGCTTTCTCTGAGCATTTTGCAAAGCGAGTATCTTTGGATTTAGTTCTTCCTCAGGAACAGTATTTCTGGGGCGAAAGGACTTAATAAAAAATATGGTTCATATTAGCACTATTTAAAAAATATCCAACTAGCCTTTTGAAACAAAATCTATAACACTTTTCAACAAATATTATACATGAAGTAACTTCAGGAAGAGAGTAAATTTCTCTAACTAAGAAGCTCAAGAGTCTAAACCCAGTTGGTGACGGTAATTTGTAAAGCTGTGAGGTACGTCTTTTTTCACTCTGAAGCTCTAGGAGTTTTTTTAACTCTGGAGAAAGATCTCTCCCAGAACTCTTGGTGAAAGTAGTGACACAGTGCAGGAAAAAAAACAAAGGTGAAACTCTGGCAGTGCAGAGTCTGTCCTACCCTAATGGGACAGAACAGATGGAATGATCTCTCTCCTCCATATATGAACCCACTGATCAGCTAAAACATTTTCTAATTATAGCCTGAAATTAAAAATATGTCCAAATGCTATTATAAATTACAGGGAAATAATAACTTTAAAAAAATTAGATGTTGGGGCTGAGGCGATAGTACAACAAGTGAGGCACTTGCTTTGCAAGCGGCTGACTTGGGTTTGATCCCCAGTACCCAATATGGTGCCCCGAGCACGGGCCGAGTGTTAAGCTCTGAGCACTAAAGGGTGTGGCCTGAAACCAAAATTGGTCACCAGATTGTTATTCAAACTAGCATCATAGAAGTTATGTTCTGAATCATGCTTAGATTCATTCCCATGTTTTTTTTTGAAAAACCTATTTAACCATGAAACAATGTCCTATAAATGCATAATGAAAATTAAGGGCAACTGTAATGTAATTATACACAAAATTTAAAAAAGATGGCTCACAAATATACACAAAATTTAAAAAGATGGCTCACAAATATGTGTGAGGGTAAATATATTTTTCTCAGCACTACAATAACTTTAATGTTACACATAAATACCTTTGATTCAAAGTGACAGATAGCACATTAGGGCTTCTTGGATGAGATTTTTCTGTCTGTTCTATGACTCCATTTCCTGCTCTGTTTGGTGAAGCTGTTCGACTTGAGTATCACTATATGGAGAAGTTGCGGCACTCGTAGTTTCTTTAGATATATGGGTAGGAGGAGATGGAGGTACAATCAGTACTTTAACGTCTTCCATATCATCTTCTGTCACTGTTTTTAACTCATCAGTGGTGGCAGTGGCAGTGCTAATAGCAGGTTCTTGCATTGGAGTTGGAGGTTGGAATACTGTAACTATGCTTGCACTCTGAGGGCTTGTAGAGCTGCTTTCCAATGGTGACAACTGATCAAAGGAACGTAACTGGAAGTCATCATCCATGGGGATATAGGGGCTAACATCTCCAAGTCTAAATCAGTATCCTTTAAAACAAAAAATACGTGAGTTTGTATAGTGGCCACAAAACCCAGTTTTGTGGTAAAATTTAAAATTGTAGTAACATTATAAAATTTAACATGAAATAAGTCTATATACCTGAGTAGAAAATGGATTCTTTGCTTCTGTGTCTTCAGCAAAAAGTTTCTCCACCAATTCCAATTTGAATTCATTGACCATATCACTATCCACATCAAAACAGTAGCCACTGGGACTGTTAGGCTATAAAAGTAATTAAATGTTTATCTTTAATGCAACATTTACCTTTAAAGGAATTGAAAGGAATCTTCATGTTTTCATTAGTAGCCAGAACTGTCAAATAAGTTGTCAGGGAAATATAGAACAAAGGCCAACTCATCAATTTTTATTTAACTGGTTAGAAGTGACATTTTAACCTTATACGCATATTACTTTGATAATAAACCTATATCCTAATTAGCTCATACAGCAAGAGCAGCATTTGTAAAGTTAAAATACATACTCATCTAATAGTAAAAACTAAAACTTCAATTCAGATACTTTTAAGTTTTTACTTGCATTTGCTTGTTGGATTTCTAATTCAGGGATTCTGGGGAGACTAGTAAAAAACAAAGCCATGCAATATAAGCACAAACCCCTATTTTGCCCACTCAATATTTTTGTGGTAGCGGACTGAGTGACTACAGTATAAGACATATTCTCTACATCTTGAGATGTGAAATCTCTCTCAGCTTGCACTCTGAATCAATAAATACCTTGTAAAAATTATGTATCCTTTATAAGGATTACTTGTACTTTATTTACCATACCATACTATTCAAGTCTAAGTTGTTTTACTCCTGAACAAATTATTCTAGACCTTTTAAGAGGTTCTGAAGTCATTTTAGATTTAGCAAATGATCATTTGTGGCTGGAGCTGACAGACTTGCTTACAGCAGGTAGGGTGCTTGCCTTGGACACAGTGGCCTGGACTCAATCCCTGGTACCCCTTTTAGTCCCCTGAGCACAACAGGAGTGATTCCTGAGTACAGAGCCAGGAGAAACCCTGAGCACAGCCAGGTGTGACACAAAAAACAAAATAAAAAGAAAAGAAAAAGAAAATGGATACAAATGTGATGTGATCTTGATGCAGTCTAGTCTTTAAAAAACTTTCTTCGTGGGGCTGGAGCGACAGTACAGGGAACTGTGTAAACCCGGTCCCCTCTAGCACTACTAGAGATGATCCCTGCATACAAAGCTTGGGGTGAGCCTGAGCACTCCCCTCCATGTGGCCCAAAACCAAAACAAAGAAAAATACAGTTTGTGAATAGTCTGTCATAATTCAGAGCGGAATACAGAAATAGGACTGAAAAAAGTTATCCATAAAGATACTTCAAGACACAGTTTCCAACACAATGCGTTAAAAATAGGAATCTTGAGAAACCTTCAAGCCACTACAGAGTGCCTATGTAGCATGGAAGCCCGGAAGAATATCCAGCACCTCCCGGTCTTCCAGGATCGACAGGAGCAATCCTTGAGCACCATGCCAAGAGCAGCTTTTAAGCCACCAGTTGTGTCTCCTCAAATGTGTTTATAGGGGTAACTGGCCTCAAGAAAGCTCAATCAAGTCACTATTATTTTCTACACGAAAGACTTCCTATTTTATATCTGTTCAGAATTGAAGGAAAGTGAACTAAATTAAGCTAAGAATTTAAATGATTATTCTTTCTCATTTAACCTATTCCTACGTTTTTGCAGTGAACTATTATCTAACTAAAAGATTTAAGATTAGAGCTGTTTTAGGGAGACGCAGTATTACTTTCTGTGGATGCCTGAACATTTTGTGTGTGCTGGTAGAAATATCTAGAGAAGCAATATAAATTTTATTTTATGATCTATGTGACTTGTGGTTCAAATTAAATCTGAGTAAAATTTAAACATACATTTCTGAACACTGATATCTTATGTAGTATTTGTTTTTTATCTTATCATGAAACTTACCTCAGGTGAACTTTGCTTAGTGCTTCCATCAGAAGGACTGACTGGCTGATCCTGGATCTGGGGCATCGTGAACGAGAGTTCTAGTGGCTCCGTATTTGGTTCTAATTTTAATGCAACTTCCTGGTTGAGTGCCGGGTCAGCATTACTTCGAAGTGGCTTTGGAGTTTCAGAAGCAGGTAATGGAGACAATGCCAAATTAATATTCCGTAATTTTTCACTGGATGAAGGGAGCATTACATCATTATACAATGGAGCTTCTTCCAGTTGCTGGTCATCGGTGTCTGTATCTGTTGGGGGAAAGTGGTCAATGTAAAGATCATGTATAGTATATTTGAACATTTACAAAAATTTTATGCATATGTTTTTGAAAGTTTTAGTATGAAAAGAAAAAGAGTGTTACCAAATAGTTCTTAATCAGAACATTAAAGATATTATGGTATATCCTTAAGTCACATTCCTCTTTCCATTCCATTAATACTAGTCACTATATGGCATAAACCTCTTTGTTTTGGAGGCCACACCCAGCAATGCTTAGGAGCTACTCCTGGCAGTGCTCTGATGACTACATATAAAGCCAAGGATCAAACTGTGGTGAGCAGCAGGGAAGGCAATAACCTTACCCCCGTACTATCTCTCTGGCACTAACTTTTTTTTTTCTGAGGGAGGGAAGAAATCTTGAGCCACATCTGGCAAACGCTCAGGGGTTATTACTGGTTCTCCACTACTCAGTTCTGCATGGTCCCAAGTAATTATGCCTGGTGGCTCTCAGAAAATCAAATGGGTTGCTGGGAATTAAATCCAGGTTGGCTCTGTGCAAGGTAAACACCCTACCAACTGTACTATAGCTCTAGCCCATCTGGCCCTGAATTAAAGACTGTTCATTTTCAATGTTTAGTATCATGTATGATTGTTTACTTCTCCTTTGTAACTGTACTTCATTTAATTAAAAACTTGTGGAGAAAATATGACTGTAGAATATAGAAATAGGGCTGAAAAAAGTTATCTATAAAGATACTTTAAAGCACAATTTCCAACAATGTGTTCTTTTTAAACAATGTGTTAAAAATAGGAATCTTGAGAAATATTTAAGCAAAATATTTAATGACGTCTTTTCAACAAATGTATAAAAACGGAAATACTTAAGACAACAATGTTCAAAAATTACTGCACCCCACACCACCACCAAAACAGAATAAAGTGCAGTTAAACAGACTAGCTGCAGGTAGGAGATAGGTAGGAGTATTTAGGAGACAAGGAGGGCTGCTCACGTCCTGGTGGTTGGCGGGTGTAGATTGGGTGATTGAATAGCTCACCTCAAACTACGTTATTAACAGTACTGTAAAAATGGCATTTAAATAAACAAACAAACAAACAAATAAAATGTAAAAGAGCCAGGCTTGCAGATATAGACAGTTTATGAAATAAAATCACGACCTACCATTGCTGCCAAAGTCTAAAGATATGATTGTGTCTCCAGCAGCAGGTGCCAGCAAAGTTAAAGCATCAGGTTCCTTCTTTAGTTTGTCAAAGAGGCTACTTGAGTCTTCTGATTCGACTTTGGTGAACAGCTGAGTTATTTTCATATCTGAAGATTCAACTGGTTTGAGGATACATTCTGTTTGTTGAAGGGAGAAAATCAAGTCGTGCTGAATAATGCCACTGTCAAAAGAGAGAGTTCTCAAATGAGCACTCAACACACTGAGTGGAAGGAGCTCTGAAATACCCTGCTCTCTTAAAAAAGCTCGGCTGCTACGTAAAGGGAGAGTTTAACATTCCTTAAGGTATCTCAGACAAACTTGACCCTATCCTAGGTTTAGAACCACTAATATGAAATAAAGATTAGCTGAGGCGAGAGAGCTCAGTTCTCAGACTGAGCATATGTTTTGCAGACAGGAGGTCAGAGTTTGATCCCCAGTACTGCATCGACCCAAGCAACTCCAGGAGAGAACCCTGAGCCAGAAATCAAAAGCAGATTCTTAGTCCTGCCTGGTATGGATCAAAACCCTCTAAAATATATAGTCTAAAATAATTTGAATATTTGAATAAATTTTTAAAGAATTTTCAATTATCCCCTTGGAAAAAGTGATGGTAAAATGTAATACTTGGGCCAATAAAGGATCTTCATATAATTTATATGGAACTCTTTGCCACTAATATATACAGCCAGACTGATACCCCTTCCAGAGGGTGCTATACTTTCTTTAGCAGCAAGAAAATAATATGGTGGTATCATGTAGACTAGAGTTGGAAAGTGGTGATGAGCAACAGTACCACCTTCAAGTTTCAGCTACATAAGGATTTTACTACTCTTTTAATAAATATTAAGTGTGAGAATTCGTTTGCCAAGGCATCGAAAATCAGATGGACTGGACATGTAATGCGATTTGGAGACGACTGCTGGACTAGAGCCGTTACCGACTGGATCCCACGGGATGTCAAAAGATCACGTGTTGGTGGGAATGTCGACTTGTACAACCTTTCTGGAAAACAATATGGACATTCTTCCAAAGACTAGAAATTGAGTTCCCCTTTGACCCAGCCATACCACTCCTGGGAATATACCCTGGGAAGCCAAAAACACAGAGCGGAAACAAAATCCGCACTTTTATTTTCATAGCAGCACTATTCACAATAGCCAGAACCTGGAAACAACCAGTATGCCCGAGAACTGATGACTGGATAAAGAAACTGTGGTACATTTGCACAATGGAATACTATGCAGCTGTCAGGAAAAATGAAGTTATGAAATTTGCCTATAAATGGATGGACATGGAAAGAATCATGTTGAGTGAAATTAGTCAGAAGGAAAGAGAGAGACATAGAATGACTGCATTTACTTGCATGACATAAATACACCAGGTGATCTTACCAAAAGTGGAAATTACCACAAGCGCCGTGGCAGTCAGAGGTTAGGTAAGACAGAGAAGGGAACATGTGTGAATAAACGTCAAAAGGGCTGATACCAACATAGAACTGAGCATTAAATACAGGCAAAAAAATGCAAATGATGGCTTCTTAGTGTATGTAGTGCAACCCACAATGTGTAGGAGAAGGAAGAGAGAGGGAGAGAGAGGAGATAAACAACCTGCCATTTAGGCAGGACGTGGGAGGGAGGAGGGAATTGGGGACATGGGTGGTGGGTGATGGGCACTGGTGGAGGGCGGGGTGGTGGAACTCTGTGTGACTGAAACCTCCAAACGTGAACAACATTGTAATTGTATATCTTATGGTGGTATAATAAAATGTTAAAAAAAAAAAAAAGATCACGTGTTGGGGGCCAGAGCAAAAAGCTCCCTACAGCGGGTAGGGCACTTGCCTTGCACGCAGCCGACCTGGGTTCGATCCCCAGCATCCCATATGGTCCCCTGAGCACTGCCAGGAGTAATTCCTGAGTGAAGAGCCAGGAGTAACCCCCTGAGCACCGCCAGGTATGACCCAAAAAGCAAAAAAAAAAAAAGATCACGTGGCCGCCCACCTACAAGACTTCTTCATCAAGACCCTGAACGAAAGGTTTGAGGCCCTTCGTATTCCTGAAGCAACCAGATGCCATTGGATTACACTGGCACGTGATAGGGTCAAATGGAGATGTTACTGGAGCCTGCTCGAGCAAATCGATGAATAACGGGATGTCAAGTGATCTTTTTATTTTTTTGCATTTTTTACACCCAGCGATGCTCGGGGTTACCTCCTGTCTCTGCGCTCAGGAATTACTCCTGGCACTGGGGACCATATGGGACGCCGAATCAACCTAGGTCAGCCACATGCAAGGCAAACGCCCTACCCACTAGACTATTGCTCCGGGCCCAGTAAGCTCTGACAATAGCTGGGCATAGCCACCAAGTTAAAAATAAGTTGGGGCCGGAGCGATAGCACAGCAGGGGAGGCATTTGCCTTACATGCGGCCAACCCGGTTTGATCCCCAGCATCCCATATGGTCTCTCCTCCATGCAGTGCTAAGAGTAATTCCTGAGCGCAGAGCCAAGTGCAGCCTGAACATCGCTGGTGTGGCCAAAAAAGACTAAATAAAGAAATACATGCATAAATAAATAAATAAATGCTTATGTTATATGAAATGAGCTGGGAATGCAAACATTGAAAGACACAATTCTTGCCTTTAAAAAGTTGGTATCTCCATATGAAAGTAGGTGTGTAAACAATTAAAGCACTGTGTTAACTGCCAAGATTTGTTCCACAGAGAGGCCAATGAGCTGAGACACGGGTTCAAGTAGGGTCTGTTAGGCAGAGTGGGGGGATAGGGAAGGGAAAAGCAGCACATTCCATGCTGGTGATTCTTACAGCATGGTAAAATTATGGAAGAAGCCTTCGGCACTGTACTAAAATATTAAAGAATTTTGTTAATGGTGACAAAAAATAAAAAACAACCAAAACATCTAAGTGGGATACCCACAGACATCAAAGAGTAAACTTAAATCAATGGACGATAAGAGTAATGAAAATGGCAAGAAATAAAGAAATAAAAAAGCTTAGGTATAGGTTATCTTTTTAATTTTATTTTTAAATAAAATATTTTTAAAAAGGGTTATCTTAGGTAATAAAGAGATTTTGAAAAACAATTCTAAAGAAAATGAGATGATGGGGCTGGAGCAATAGTACACAGGGTAGGGCATTAACCTTGCATGGTGTCGACCAGGGTTCAATCCCTGGCTCCCATTATACTTCCCGAGCACCACCAAGAGTAATTTCTGAGTGCAAAGCCAGGAGTAACCCCTGCCAGGTGTAGCCCCCACAGCAAATAAGAGATTAGGGGCCAGAACAATGGGTAGTTCAATCTCCGGGGTTCAATCTCCATCACGATCACGATCTTCCCGTTAATCATCTATTTGCTAGAGCGGGCACCAGTAATATCTCAATATGTCCTGTCACATGCTGTAGAGCCAAGGGCATCGGCTTGGTACAGGAACATAAAGAGCCTCAAACCATTATATTAGGTCATGAGAATGATCTAATATAATTGTTACTGGCATTTGGCATATCAAATACAACACGAGCAGCTTGCTAGGCTTGCCGTGCGGGAGGCATACTCTATAAACACCTCCAAATAAAGCCTTTATTGATGAACCAGCGCCGCTTGCGCGCGCGAGCCGGGCTGTGATGGGCTGGTCGGCTGGGTGGAGTTCTGATGAGAGGGAAGTCCAATGTGGAAAATGGCGGCGCCCATGGAGTGGGTGGGGGTCGTCTGGCTTGTTGTGAGGTTCTGCCGGGGTGGTGGGCCAAGGCTGGAACCCACCATGCCTCCCGACTGCCTCATGAACGGCTGGGCGCAGGGAGAGCAAGGAACCGCTCTGCCCCATGTCTGAGAGTCTCTGGACCAGCATACCTGGGCCGGATTGAGGAAGAAACTGCTCCAGGGTGGGTGTCGATGATCCGGGCTGTGATGGGCTGGTCGGCTGGGTGGAGTTCTGATGAGAGGGAAGTCCAATGTGGAAAATGGCGGCGCCCATGGAGTGGGTGGGGGTCGTCTGGCTTGTTGTGAGGTTCTGCCGGGGTGGTGGGCCAAGGCTGGAACCCACCATGCCTCCCGACTGCCTCATGAACGGCTGGGCGCAGGGAGAGCAAGGAACCGCTCTGCCCCATGTCTGAGAGTCTCTGGACCAGCATACCTGGGCCGGATTGAGGAAGAAACTGCTCCAGGGTGGGTGTCGATGATCCGGGCTGTGATGGGCTGGTCGGCTGGGTGGAGTTCTGATGAGAGGGAAGTCCAATGTGGAAAATGGCGGCGCCCATGGAGTGGGTGGGGGGTCGTCTGGCTTGTTGTGAGGTTCTGCCGGGGTGGTGGGCCAAGGCTGGAACCCACCATGCCTCCCGACTGCCTCATGAACGGCTGGGCGCAGGGAGAGCAAGGAACCGCTCTGCCCCATGTCTGAGAGTCTCTGGACCAGCATACCTGGGCCGGATTGAGGAAGAAACTGCTCCAGGGTGGGTGTCGATGATCCGGGCTGTGATGGGCTGGTCGGCTGGGTGGAGTTCTGATGAGAGGGAAGTCCAATGTGGAAAATGGCGGCGCCCATGGAGTGGGTGGGGGTCGTCTGGCTTGTTGTGAGGTTCTGCCGGGGTGGTGGGCCAAGGCTGGAACCCACCATGCCTCCCGACTGCCTCATGAACGGCTGGGCACAGGGAGAGCAAGGAGCAGTTTCCCACCCTGGAGCAGTTTCTTCCTCAATCCGGCCCAGGTATGCTGGTCCAGAGACTCTCAGACATGGGGCAGAGCGGTTCCTTGCTCAATCTCCATAACCCCAGATAATCCCCATAACTCCCACTAGGAGTGAGTGATTCCTGAATACAGAGAATAAACCTTGAACACTATTGTGGATGGTCCAAAAACCAGGGGGGAAAAGAGAGAGCAAAAGAGAGAACGAGAAAGAGAGTGAGAGAGAAAGTGAGAGAGAGAAAGAGAGAGAAAGATGATCAGTTGTCTATGTAAAACAACTTATCCTGGTGAAAGGTAAACCAGAAGTAGGCAGCAGACTATCGAAGTACATCAAATGAAAGATTACTTTAAGCTATCCTAATTTTCACAGCTCAGTCAACCAAGAATTCATGAATATTCAATGTCTATGTTAGCTTTGACAGTAATATTTGCCCATAGAATTCCATTTACATTCTCATAAGCACTTGAATTTAAGTATTAGCATATCATACATAAATGAAATTCAAGAGAAACAGTATTACCCCAAGGTTAGGGAACTATTATGTGACAGAGTCAGGACACAAACCTAATAGAAAGGCCTGTATTTAAGACGCATAAAAGAATCACAGCATCCTAGAATTAGTAAATTAGAATGAGATTTTAGCTGTGTGACTAAGACAAACTGTGAGATGTTTTTAAAGGTATTTGTCCTTTTTCAGTGGAGTGAAAGGAATGGGACAGACAGGTACAGTGTGATTACTGTGCAATACGTAGATTGAAAACCAATCAAAACCAGTTAGTGAGGCAAAACAAAAATAAAATTTTCCTTTCTACAGAAGAATAGGATCTAAAAAGATTTACTTGTTTCCTATTTTCTAGGCTTACCTCACAACATAATTTACACAAACAATGCATTGTGGTTGAGAGTTCTTGGTGTTATATATGACAGTTGCTTGAGTTTCAACCCATACATAGCCACCTCTTTTTGCAAGCATCCTGTACTGTCCTGTGGTGACCTGTCCTTTAGTAAACACTGTAAGAGAAAAGGAAAAATAATTATGCAAAGAAAGTAACTTGTTTTTAATGGATGTATTCATAATAAAAGCACAGAGTTGAAAAGGCATTTTTCTAATCTTCTAAATAAACACCTTTCCTACCGATCTTCACTTTTTCATTTTATAATCTGGGGCCACACCCAGCAGAGCTCATATTTCAGGACCATATGTAGTACCTGAAACTGAACCAGGGTCAGGCACATGCAAGGCAAGCACCCCATCCCACATACTATCTCACCAGCTCCAATCTTTATTTAAAATGAGAAGAAAGCTAGGATTGAGGTTTAACAATACTAAAATTTCTCTAAAATATCTTCAAAATTATCAAGAACAATAAACAATAATCTTGACTGCAAAGATTCAGTCTTGATTCAAGAAAGAGGCACTATCATTTTAATTATTTTTTGTTTTTGGGTCATTTCCAGCAGTGCTCAGAGCTTATTCGTGGTTCTGCACTCAGAAATCACTGTAGCTGGGTCTCGGGGACCATACGGGGTGCCAGGGACTGAAACCAGGTCAGCCACATGCAAGGTAAGCATCCTACCTGCTGTATCATCTCTCTCACCCCATTATTTTAAAAAACTCATGCTACCATTTCCAGAGAACTATTTCAAACAGCTGTGATGGCATATTTAAATCTCTAAGAGCTGGCAACTTATTTTATTTTAGGCCTGTCAAACTATGCAAGGAGACCTTAGGAGGAAGGGGGCGAAACCGTCCTCAGTCAACAAGGCTGTAACATGAGGCCGAGGCTTATAAAGAAGACATTTGGGCATTTCCAATCATGTAAGGAAATCTGTGCAGACTATAGAGGTAGCCGAGAGATGTAAAATTGCCATGGAACTGAATTAAACTAAAAGTCATAATCATCTATTAAGGACACTTGTTGCACCATTATAAGGTGTTGAGTATTTTGACATTAATTGAACAACTTTTGGTTTTGAGAGCCTTCTATCTGCTATCCACTCTTTGGGTACATCTGAAATGATGCTGGAATAGTCTATGATTTTGAGTCTTTGTATTAAAATTTCAGGGAAGTTTTAAATAGTATTAAATTATTCCATTTTGACTGGTATTGGTTTTAGTAAACCCAAAATATAGATGTAATGGTCAAGATTGCTTATGAAGAAGTCTATTAAGATACTTATTCCAGGGGGCCAGAGCTATATAGTACAGCAGGTAAGGTGCCTGCATTGCGTATGCCCTCAGTTTGACTCGATCATTTAACCAATCCCCAACACCTCACAGGGCCCAACCCCTGCCAGGAGTGATACCTGAATACTGCCAGGTGTGTCCCCCAAAAAAACCAAAAACCAAGATACTTAGTCTAGGAAGACCGGTTCACTGGGAATAGTGGGCTGGTGAACCGAGCTGGGCTGTGACCAGCAGTACTAGCACTTATTCCCAGATTTGTGCTTGGTAGACCACGCGTGGGGCCAGAAATCAAATCAGGGTCATGTAAGTCCCATATGTACCTTACTAATCTCTTTAGAATTTCCTTAGTCCCAAGACTAAGTTTAGACAAACAGGTTACCATATGACCAAACAGTAAAGAGACAGCAGAAGTTAAACGACTCAAACATGTTTGAGTTTTTCATTATACTTACTATCATGATGCGTTTTGGTTAAATGATCAGAGTCCAAAGCATGATAATATTCATATATTGAGCGGCCCAGAAGTTCTTCTGGCTCATAGCCCATCAATTCGGTAATTCTATAGTGTTAAAAGAAAAGATGGAAACTTTATTAAGGGAAATTTCAGTCCTGTAAAGCAAAGCTTTTTCCACATGCAAACCGTTTTTGCCCAAGAACTTTTTATGTGATCCTAAGTATATAAAAAATGACTTATCCAACAAATATTTACTAATCAGAAATTTATTTTAAAACTATATTTTCATCACCTCCCACTCCTCCCCACATACACATGACCGGCATATCAGATCAGGTCAGGCCATGGCCCATGGTTGAAACATGCTCGGTTTCAGGAAAATTCTAAGCCAGGAGTGATATGCTCTCCTATGGGCCCCGGAATTTCCCAAGGGGTCACAGTTGAGAACAAGGTACCAATCAGTAGGACAGGGGGGTCACAGAAAGGAAACAAGGTCAAAGGGGACCAGTGTTAAGGAAAAAAAGGTTGAGAAATACTATCTGTATTAATGTTCTGGAGAAGTGACTTTTACCTCCAGGGGATTTTTCTTTTGCTTTTTGGGACACACTGGCAATGCTCAGGGGTTACTTCTGGCTCTGTACTCAGGAATTACTCCTAACAGTGCTAGGGAGTCCTTAAGAAATGTTGGGGAATTGAACCCGGGTCAGCCGCATGCAAGGCAAATGCCCTCCCGCTGTGCTGTTGGAGAGACTGTGCTGAGCTTGATCCCTGACATCCCATGTGCTCCTCTGAGCCTTGTCAGGAGTGATCCCTGAGCGATGCAGGAGTAGTCCTAACTACCACCAGGTGTGGACCAAAAACCCCAAAATAGGGGCCGGAGCGATAGCCCAGCGGTAGGGTGCTTGCCTTGCACCGCGGCTGGTCTACGCCAGCCCGGGTTCGATCCCCGGCATCCCTTTATAGTCCCCCGAGCACCGCCAGGAGTAATTCCTGAGTGCAGAGCCAGGAGTAACCCCTGAGCATCGCTGGGTGTGACCCAAAAAAGAAAAAAAAACCCAAAATAAAAACAAGCATTCACTATTCTCTGTGTCGATTAAAGTTACATCTTATTTTCAGCAATTCTGGAGTTACTACTAACTATAGTACCACACATTTCTTAAGTCCTCTGGGTTCATTCTGCTATCTTATCCTTTATCTCCTTTATCTTATCCACCCAAACCAAACCAAAAATCGAAAAAGAATTCTTCATGAAAGAATATTCCTAAACATCAACACTAGGGGTCCAGCACTGCAAAGGAAATTACTGTTAAAAAGTGAAAACCAGTCAGTCATTTTTTGGCTTTAAAAATAATTCTGGAGGCAGCCGGAGCAATAGTTCAACAGGAAGGATGCTTGCCTTGCATACAGCCAACCCAAGTTTGATCCCCGGCATCCCATATGGTCACCCCCAGCACTGCCAGGAGTGGTTCCTGAGTGCAGAGCCAGGAACAACCCTTGAGCATCACCAGGAGAGACTGCAAAACGGAAAACAAAAAAAAAAAAATTCTGGAAACCAGAATAGTACAGCAGGCAGGGCATTTGCTTTGCATGCAGCCTACCTGGGTTTGATCCCCAATCCTGGGAACCCTATATGTTCCCCAAGTGAACCAGGAGTGATCCCTGAGCATCGAGTCAAGAGTAAGCCCTGAGGACCAACCACCGGTATGGCCTCAAAACAAACAAAATAATAATCTTGATCTTAATTTACATGGCATATGTTTAAGTGAAAGTAATATTGAATCAAATATTTTTAATTATCTAAAATTAATGAAATATTTTAAATATTTGGGTTTCCATTATTTAGGTGCTTATATGTGCTTGGTCTTGTTCTAGGATTGAAAATATTCAACATGTGGCTTTTACAAAAAAATCATGTAGTCAATACCAAATGACTTATGAAATTACGTGTTTCGGTGCAGTGATAGTAATCTACTACTGGAATCCTAGGAACAGCACTTCCATTCATCAGAAGATAAGAGGTTAGACGTGATTCTCATAGGAGATGTGTAACTTGAAGAGTCACAGAGAAAGATCGTTTCAGGATGAAATACACGAGTGAAGGCAGAGATGAGAACATGCTGAGCAACAGATGACAAAATACAGAGCAAACATTCTGATGGAGGGGCTGAAGAGGAAGCTGAGGCCAAAGGAGGAGACAGAAAGAACAGATCATCGAGGCGTTATATTGAGTTAAAGTATCAGCGCTGGCAATGGCAATCGATGGTACTCAATCTGAGCATGTCTTTAATACAAACTGTCAAAGCAGAACTATTTGCTCACAATGTTGGGCTTATTCACGAAGGTGGAATAAGCCCAACATTGTGAGCAAATAGTTCTGCTTTGACAGTTTAACTTAAGGTGACCGTGTAGCTTCGTGGGCCAGAGAGGTGGTATAAGCAGGTACGGTGCTTGTCCTGCATGAAGCTGGCAGGGCGTAGCACATTCCTGTAAGTCTTGTCAGAAGCCATCCCTAAGCTCGGAGCTAGCAGAGAAGGTCTGAGCAAAGCCAGGGTCCCAAACTGGCCCCTGCCAACACCCCCAAGAGTGATTCAGAAGAGGGGAGACTGGACAAAACACAACGGTAGTACTCAGGTAGTACTAGGTAGTACTCAGTACACATAGAGTTTCCAAGGTGGGGCTCTGGACTCACTCATTCCGGGGACCAGGTAGTGATGGAACCAAAGCTGAAACTCCTGCATGCAAAGCATGCATTTTAGGCCTGTGTGTTACCTCCCTAGATTCTCAAATATTTTAAGTGTACCAGAAAACCTGTACTCTAAAGCTGTACCATTACTTTGTTGTAAGTTTAATAGCAGCAACTTTTTAATATTTGTTTAAAGATTAAAGTGCCAGTTATAATGCCATGAACTACAAAAACATTGATGTTCAAAATAAATGTGCGGAGCAGAAATTAGTAAAACTAGTATAATAAATCAGGGCCTCTTCGATTAATTGAGGTTTTTAATTCCTAACCCTTTTCATCTGAGATGTAACATGGAAGAGTGCTACTAGAAACACCTTCAATTTCTTACACCATTGATTTAAAATTCATTTTTGACTGTTAATCATTCAGAAACTTTTTACCATTGCCAAAATTTTTTGTGACAACCCTTCTCCCCACTTCAGTTTAAGACACTATATAGGGTCATGGTCCACAGTTTAAATTAGATACGGGGGTAAGGAGCTTGTTTTGCACATGGCCGAACCCCAGTTTGATCCCTGAGCACATAGCCAAGAGTAAGGTCAGGGATCCTCTCAAAAAAAAAATAAACAAAAAGAAGTTGGGAAGTAAATAATAACTATTTTTAGTGTATTTGGGATGTTAGAGAATTGCTGTTCGATTTCCTCAAACATTCTTCTGGGAGGAACTTAGTTTTATTTAAGCTCCTACGTGGATGTTTCTTTCCCTCTTTTTCCCTACTTTCCGATAAACTCTTCTACTTTCTAAAAAAATTTTTTTCTGTAAGGGTTTCAGACGTTACAGATCGAACAGTCATAAAAAAAAGCTCCAAACAACAACAACAACAACAACAAAAAATAAACCAGATACTGATCAAAATCAAAATTATAGTTGGTGGATTTCTAAGCTGGCTCTCTTTCTCCTGGTGTTCCGATTATTTTGCCAGGTTTGTGAGATAACGGGAAGGAATGTGACTCTTTTTATTTTCTCATTTTAATCTCATCAGTTTACTGAGCAAAGGAAGGAAAGCATGTGTAAAGGTATGCCCTCTGGCTAAATGTCAGGAGCCACAAGACAAAGACCCTTGTTTTCTATACTAAAATGCCTACACTCCGCTGCACGGGCCTGTTCTCTTAGTCCTCTAAAGTGCATGTTCCTTTTTATAACAAATCTAGCCTCTGATGTTTTTAGAGAAAAGTTTTTTTTTGTTTTCTTAGTGAGTGGAGATGAAGGGAATAAAATAAGGTACTACCAATAGGGGATAGTGACATATTTCCACATCAGATAATCCACTTTGTAGAATATCAGAAGAGAAATTAAAGATAAATGAGAAATTAAAATGGCATCAATCAGTTGGCCGAGGAACAGTTTAAGATGGCAACACTTCAAGTCAAAAATAATAGTAAGCTGAGAAATTTAATAGCACAAATGAAAGGGTGGAAAAGGACTGGTTCAAGGAATCTATGCGGAGGAAATCTGTGAAACTTGGAGACTAGGTGAGTGTAGGAGAAACTAAATGAGGTGCTTCCCAAGGCTTAACTGGTATTCCATGTCCACAGAGGCTCTTAACTCATGACAGGCATCACCAGGGACAAAGCTGCTTAGAAAGCCTCTCCTGTTTCGAACAGTTCAAATCTTCCTTGTTTGCAGAATTAGTGGTGCAGCTCAGAAATAGAAGCTTTAGCTTATAATAAAGGAAGACTAACCAGATAAAAATAATCAAATTGGGGGCCAGAGCTAGCCCAGTGGGTGGGGCGTTTGCCTTGCATGCAGCCGACCCTTGCCGCCGGGTTCCATCCCCGGCACCCCTAAAACACTCAGGTATCACTCCTCCTATCACTGCACTCAGGAATCACTTCTGGCAGTGCTCAGGGAACACATGGGATGCCGGGGATTGAATCTGGGTTGGTGTGTGCCACAAGTGTGAGTGCCTTACCCTCTCTACTGTCCCTCTAGGCCCACATTTCGTATTATTGCTGCAGCTATCTTTTTTATTTGGGGAGGGGATTAGGGGTAGGGGCACACTTGGTGGTACTCAAGGCTTACTCCTATCTCTGTGAATAGGGATTATTCCTGGTGCACCTAGGGGTTAAATGGGAATTAAACCCAGGTCGTCTGTGAGCAAGGCAAGCACCCTACATGCTATACTATCTTAAGATATTCATTAAGATAACATGTTTATAATGTTATTATTTATGGCTTTGGCATACAATTAAATATCCCCACCACCAAAGTATGTGATAACTTCACACCAATCCACTTCATTTTATATACATAAATGTTCAATAGAAGTGACTTACTTCATCTACAAAGGTAATCTATTATTACTGTTTCTACTGAGTTTTAGGATATAACATTTTATTTAACTTAACAGAAGGAAGTATATGTAGCCTTTACTAAATGAAGAGTAAAGAAAATGCTATGAGGGCGGGAGCAATAGCACAGCGGAAAGGTGTCTGCCTTGCACGTGGTCAACCTTGCACTTGGCATACCATATGGTCCTCGAGCACTGCCAGGAGTATTCCTGAGTGTAAAGTCAGGATTAACTCCTGAGTATTGCCAAGTGTGATACAAAAACCAAAAAACAAACAAACAAAAACGCTGTGGATTAATTAAAATTTTTAAATCGTGCGTTTAAAAAAATAGAAGAGTTTATTAGAAGTAGAACAGAAAGGAAAAAAAGAATCACCATACTTATAGTGGGGAGGAACCCACAAAGCGAGGAAGTTCCAAGTTGTACTTTTAATTAGGTTACCTTTCATCACAGTAAGAAAATTTCATATCCAGGCTGTGACTGACTGAGGAAAGTCTTGCTATCTAAAGGAATCTCAATATTTGATGGATGAGGAATGGGTTCACAAATCAGCACCAAGCACGTCATGGGGGTTTCTTATACCCACACTGAGACTGGTTATTGTTGGTGTCATACACATGAATATGGCCTGTGCAATGAAGTACCTGTGCATGAAGAAAACAAACTATTTTAAAAATATATAATGCTGGAGCAAAGTATAAAGAACAATTAATTGAGTCTTGACAAGTAAGCCTTGGTAACTTTACTATCATGAACAGTTTGACCATATTTTGGAAAATCTCTCAATGAGATCACCTTAGGGCACCACAGATTTTAAACTTTTTTCCTTCAAAACTTGCATCAAAATATTTTTGGCAATGATTTCTGATTCAGTCTCTGCGGAAAACAATATGGAGACCTCTAAGAACAACTAAGAATGGAGTTTCCTGAGTGAAGCTAAACAGTTTTTTTTCCATATGACCCAGTGATTCTACCTGTTTGCATTTACTCAAGTACACAGACCATCCATCCTCTGAAAAGCTATTTGATCTTCCATATTCCCTTTAGTGCTATTCATAATATTCAAGATCTGGAAACACTGAAGAGGCCAGAAATAGATAAGTGGATATGAATACGGTATAGATACACATGAATTACTACTCTTAAGAAAAAACACTATGGTTCAGTGCTACTTGAATGGATCTGAAGGGTTGGTATCACGTTGAGCAAAAAAAAAAAACAAACAAAAAAAAAAAAAAACGGCTAAGGGAGAGTGACAAATATCAAATGTTCTCCTACAATAATATATTGCAAGGGAATAGAAGCCAAAGAGTTTTTTTTTTTTTAATTTGAAAAGTCTGTTTATAGAACTGAGTTTGATAAAGGAGGTAGAGGCTGGTGGGGAGAGGGCAGCTACAGGCAGTGGTCGGGGACACAGCCAGCGAAACCCTGGTGGCGGTGCAGAGCAGCAGCACGGCTCTCCTGAAACATTACTGACAGTCTGTAAACGACAGGGCCTGAAAGACATGTCCTTCACACAAAGCTAGGCTCATTTTCATTCATCTGGTTATTGTGACTAGTCAATGACTATTTCTTGCTCAGACGGCGACATTTCAGTACTGAATGAAGAAATGAACGCCAATGAACGGAAGATGTCCTTTTAAGATTCAAACACTGAGCCTGCTTGTCACGCTCGTATTCTGTTCTTGAACACGTATCGTGCTTGTTTCTAGGTTTCTTGGCTGCCTGTGTTCTCTCTTGAGCACATTTCCCCTCTCCTTCTCTCCTCTCACATCTTTCTAGGCAGGCTTCACTCAACAAATACTACATGTTTCACTAAAAAAATAAATAAAATTAAAACACTGAGTAACTGACAAAACTAGCTTGATAAGAGCAATGTCAAGTTTCATACAACTGAAGTTCATGCCTCAAACATGCTGGCATGTTGCAGTGTAGGATGAATCTGCAAAAGCCAAGGAACCATTAGAAATTTTTTTCTAACAAGTCTAGCACTAGCATAATACTATAAATGTCAAGATGTATAAGCTGCCTATAAATTAAACATGTCACCAAATTATTCTTAGTTACCTTCCATGTCGCAGACTTTATGTTCATGGTTCTTCCCGGCTAGTCAGGGTACACTTCATTCTCAGAAAAAGCTTCTCTGTGTATTTTGTTCTTTACCCTTTTCACAGGGCCTAATAAAAGTATGAATAAGATTAAAAGCAGAACAAAATACGCAAATTCGTTAGAGTAAGCAGGTGAATCCCTAGCAGCGAGATGTTACTGAGCGTGAGCAAGGGCACAGCACGCACAGCTCTCTGTCCGCGCTCATCTCAGTCAGGGAAGGGCCGTGACTACAGGGATGCCAAGCCAGTGAAACAATCCATGTTCTCCTTCCGGGGCACCAGAACATCTCTGACGGGACAACAGTCAATCATTTTACATTCAAGTCATTGGACTTTGTCAAATTTCAAAAATATAGAAATATGTCAGGTTGAGAATCACTGGGAATGGCCCTGGGTCCTCTTAAAACTACTGCAGGCCCCTTGCAAAACAGCGGAGAACAAAAAAGGCATGTATTTATCCATATGATCACTATCAGTTGTAAGAAAGCACACCCTACATAAGAACTTTAGTGAGACGGTGGAGAGACAGAACAGAGGGTGAGGTGCTTGCCTTGCATGAGGCGGTAAAAGTCCCACTGTGATCCCTGGCAAATGCATATGGTCACCCGAGCACTGCCGGGAGTGGTCCCTGAGTGCAGAGCCAGAAGCCAGCCCTGAGCACTGTCGGGTGGCCCAAAAATTCAAAGATGGAAGAGACAGAGAGAGAGAGAGAGAGAGAGAGAGACAAAGAGACAGAGAGAGAGAGAAAAAGCTTTAGCAAATTCTTATTAAGAGTGTTCAATTTTTAATAACCACACTGTATTTTTAGAACTTTTAATCACAGCAATTTTTTTCAGTAGCAAGTAATATTTTCGTGTATCTTATTTTTTCCATACTTTTCTAGGGAAAAGAACTCTATTAAATGTCTTTTCAAAGCAAACTTACACCTAAAGTAGATTTTTAAAAGGATGGTGGTTGCAGTATTGACAGTAGAGATCCATACATAATTTTAGAACATTCTTGGCCTTTATAAACTTAGTTGGAATTGGATTGATCTTCAGAAAATCCAGGGTTTGAATTAAAATATAAGGAGAAATATAAAATTCAAAGCAACTGAATAGAACATTCTTAACTGAAAAACAAATTTATAAAGAACTGAAAAAATGTTTTTTTTTGGGAAGAAGCAATAGGGCAGTTGGCAAGGCTTTTGCCTTGCACACGGCCATGATACACTCTCAGTATCCTAAATGGTCCCCCAAGCACCGCCAGGAGTGATCCCTGAATATAGATAGAGGCAAGAGTAACCTGAAAGATCATTGCTGGGTATAAGCCAAAAACCAAAATCTACACCAAAAACAGAACTACATTTTCAGCTCTTTAAAAACCAAGTATTTGGTAGCAATATACTTAAAATAATCTTTCTAGAATGTATTAATTTTGCTTTTTTGGGTCACACCTGGTGATGCTCAGATCCTGGCTCTGTCTGCACTCAGGAATTACTCCTGGTGGTGCTTGGGGACCATATGGGATGCCTGGAGTTGAACCCAGGTCAACCACATGCAAGGCAAACACCCTACCCACTGTGCTATAGCTCTGGCTCTCTTTCCAGAATTTAAACAAGACTAAGATTACATGTAAAACACACAGTGGCTCTTATTATATTCATAATATGTGATGTACTGCAGAAGGTCTACTTTTCTGAAAGCAAAAAATCTACATTTCAACCAAGAAAACAAAAAAAATTTAATAACTACAGTTTAGAATTATACCAAACAATGTTCAAAAGCACTTTAAAAAGTAATAACACATCTATACTATATCAAGTAGACTATATCTGACTTAGAATATATGTAACATCATTACTAAATTTAACCATGAATCATGACTTTCATTTAAAGTCAAGCCCAAGGGAAGTGCTGAACAGACAACTTCTATTTTGAAAGCCTAAATACAAGAAGTAACATTAAAATTTACTGATAACACACTTAGGTCCTAGATCCTTGTACTTAAGCCTATTTTATACATACTAAAACTTTTACACTTTCCATGTTTTCCACTTTCAAGTATAAGCACACTAGTTAAAAATTAAATATCTCCTCACTCTCTCTCGCTTTCTCTTGTTTACTCTTGCTCACTAGTTTTCGCTCTCTCGATGTTTACTCTCACTCTAGCTCTCTTGCTCTCACTCTCACTCGCTCTATTGCTATCGCTTACTCTCACTTGATCTCTCTCGCTCTCTTGTTCACTCTCACTCTCTCACCCTTTCGCTTGCTGTCTCTCACGTGCACTCTCTTGTTTGCTCTCTTGCTCTCTCCGCTCTCTCTCGCTCTCACTCTCATGTGTGCTCTCGCTCGCTCACTCTTACTTGATCTCTCGCTCACTCTGCTCTCTCCTCTTATTCTCTCACATGCGCTCTCGCCTCTCTTGCTCGCTCCATTCTCACTCATTTTCTCATGTATGCTCTCTTGCTTGCTCACTCTCTTGCTTGATCTCTAGCTCGTTCTCACTGTCTCTCTTGCTCTCTCTCGTTCCACACTCTCACTTGATCTCGCTCGTTCTTGCTCTTACTCTCTCTTGCTCTTGTTCTCTCACTCGCTCTTGCTCTGTTGCTCACTCGCTCTTTGCTCTCTCGCACTCTCACATGTGTTCTCTCGCTCACTCTCTCACATGCATTCTCTCACTCACTTGATCTTGCTCTCACTCGCTTTCTTGCTCTCGCTCACTCTCACTTTCTCGCTCTCTCTTGCTTGTTCACTCTTGCTCACTCTCGCTCTCATGTGAGCTCTCTTGCTTACTCTCGTTCTGTCTCACTCACTTACTTTCTCGCTCTCTTGCTCACTCTCTCACTCTTGTTCTCTCTGGCTCAAAGAAAGAAACATTAAAAATCTTTTTTAAAAATGTTATCATTGGGGCCTGAGCAATAGTACAGCAGAAGGGTATTTGCCTTGCACACATCCCATATGCGCCCTGAGCACTGCTAGAGTAATGACTGAATGAGGCGTCAGGAGAAACCCCTGAGCATTGCCGGGTATGACCCAAAACAGCAACAAAAAACAACGCACACACAGGCACACACACACACACACACACGACCCAAAAACAGCAACAAAAACAACGCACACACAGGCGCACACACACACACACACACACACACACACACACACACACACACACCAGTCCAGGAGTCGGGACTAGACAGTAGCTCAAAAAGCTGAGTGCATGCTTTCATCCAGGAAGCCTGTGTTAATTCCTTAGCCTGCAAGGTTCCCTGAGCACTCAGGAAAAAAAAAAAAATCAAAACAACCCAACAGCACCCAAACAATAAAGGCTTGCTCTTAATTCCACATTCTCCCTTGAACAGGTGTCTCACTTGTGTGTTTCTCTGCTTGCTTACTTGCTCTTTCAGGCTCATGTTCTCCCTTGCACGTGTATTTCCACTCCTCACCACTAAGTCTCATTCAATAAAAATGATCACACTTCAGAAAAATAAAACAACAAAAATCTAAACAGGAGTGGAATCCTACTAACGAAATGGACTGAGTTGGCCACTGCAAAACGAGTTCCCAGACAGTAAGTCCACCTCAGCTGCACCCCACCCTAGAGCAAGTTACTCAACGCTATGCCTCAGAGAACTTCGCAAGGTTGTAGTAAGAAATAAAGGAGTTGAAGTATGTGAAAAGCAGAACAATGAGCCATAGATGTGATTCAGAGGCAGAACACTACTGGCCACGCACCTGTGAAGCCCTAGCTTTGATCCCTGGTATGACAAAAATAAATACATAAATAAAAACAAAACCCCAGGAGACAACAGTGTACTAGCTGAGAATAATTTCTCACGGCAGAGCCTGGCAAGCAGAACCTGGCAAGCTATCTGTGGTGTATTCGATATGCCAAAAACAGTAACAATAATGGACCTCATTCCCAACGAATAGAGATGTTACTGGTGCCCGCTCCAGCAAATCGATGAACAATGGGAAGACAAGTCACAAGTGACAAACTACTACTATAAATGAGAGGAAATGAAAGACAGTAAAACCGTTGCAAAAAGTACAATAAACATGTGGTGTGTAGAAACATGCAAAGGTATACTTTTGCGGGAGGGATTTGGGCCACATCTGGCAGTGTTCAGGGCTTACATCTGCCCCTGCACTCAAGAATCACTTGGCCACATGCAAAGTAAGTAGTGCCCTACATGCTGTACTATCTCTCCAGCTCCTTAAACTGGATACTCTTTAAAACGGTTAGCCTCAAAGAACTGCAGAACATGAAGACTAATTTCCAATATAGTAACCTTTAATCAGTAAATCCTGCTTAAGAAAGAACAGGAGGGCCGGAGCGATAGCAGAGCGGGTAGGGCGCTTGCCTTGCATGCTGCCAACCTAGGTTTGATTCCCGGCATCCCATATGGTCCCCCGAGCACCACCAGGAGTAATTCCTGAGCGAAGAGCCAGGAGTAACCCCCGAGCATTGCCGGGTGTGACCCTCCCCACCCAAAAAAAAAAAAAAAAAAAAAGAACAGGAATCAGAAAAAAAATAAAGACTTTCTCTAAGTTTTTTAAATTAATGAGGTACTTTCCCCAAATCTTGGAACATCTGATCATTTTTAACAATTCATTCCTAAAAGTAGGATCTTATCAGGTCTTTTTTTATTGTTGCTAATGTAGGGAAAACCGTACTACCTTGCAACCCACAGTCTGAAATGACTGCGACTACCCTTATGGGACAAACAGGCAGGTGACCTTATGTTCTGGAGAAACTGACTAGTACATCAATTTCTACTAATTGCTTCAGTAACATCAACTTTAGTAACTGTTAAATATCTGTTATTTCTACAATGACTTCCTCTTGCTTTAAAGTTATATAACACTTTTGCTTAAAGTATTAGTAGCATCTGATTAAGTAAACCACTTGTCACATTAAACAGACTTTTCCTCTCACCATTTCGTGTGTAAGCATTTCTCTCATTTCCTCATGGTCACATGGATGAGTAAAGTCAAACACACTGTGTCCAGTTAGTTCAAACTGTAAACATATTTAGAAAAAATTATGTCCATTGTATAAAATCACAAAAACATACACAATATATCTTAATTCATAGGAATTTTACCTGAGTTAATCCCATGTACTTGTTCACATTGTCAGAAATGTAAATCATGTCGCCATCATCTGTGAGAACCATAACAAAACCATCCAGAGCTTTTAGATAAAAACAATTCATCTGTGCCTTCATTTCATCTTCAATATCCAAATCACCTAAACAACAGAAGAAAGTAATGAAAACTTATACTTTAAAAAAGTGGTGGTGTGGGGCCGGAGAGATAGCCCAGCGGGTAGGGCGCTTGCCTTGCACATGTTCCGCCCATGCCGGCCCGGGTTCGATCCCCCGGCATCCCATATGGTCCCCGAGCACCGCCAGGAGTTATTCCTGAGTGCAGAGCCAGGAGAAACCCCTGAGCATTGCCGGGTGTGACCCAAAAAAAAAGCAAAAAAAAAAAAAAAAAAAAGTGGTGATACTAGCACCAGAGAGATAGTACCTGGGCAGGGTGCTTCCCTGACACCCCATAAGGTCCCCAAGAGTGACCCCAGAAGGGGTGGTGGGAAATGTGCGCGGGTGAGCGGGGTGAGGGGGTGGCTGTTGGAACATTGTATGACTGAAGCCCAATAATGAACAGCTTTGAAACTGAGTATCTCATAGTGATTCAAATTAAAAAAGAGAAAGAGAGAGAGTGATAACTGAGTGCAGAGCCAGGAATATAGCCAGGTGTGGCTCCAAAGAGACTACAATTGCCTGCTACTTCCCAAGACTACCTGCTAGGCAGCAAAGAATACCACAGGAAAGACAAAAAGTGGTCACGTTATTCAAAGGCAGCTAACTTAGCAGGTATAGGAGGGGAGGTGGGGCAAGAGAAACGCCTATTAAATCTAGATTAAAGCACTAAAGGCAAGTAATAAAAAGGTTACCATAAAGAGGGATTAGCTTTCTGAACAACTCACCAGCATCCAGAAGTTTCTCCACACGTAGATAGCTAATGGTAAGCCTCATCACAGAAGCTTTATCAAGGTGCGAGCTCACATTGTGGGGAAGTGGCAGCTGGTGAGCAAGTTCATAAAAGACCTCAGATTCTTTACTCGACGAGATCTGGCAGCATCTCTAGACTTTTCTTTTCGCCGTTCAGAGCTTATCCTATAAACAGAAAAGAAGATAGGGAAAATTTGTTAGTCTGCTATTACTTGAGCATTTTTCTGCTTGCCAAAAAAGCATTAGAATACTTAAATTACAGAGAAACCTGTTTGCTACTTTAATAGTTTTTCGAAAGGAGAGCTGTGTGTGTATCTATACCTACCTATCTATATAAAGGATTACTGAACACATAGCAACTCTCACAAGCCCAGGATGGACTTTAAACCCACTTAAAGCAGATGTTTCTTTCCTCACATGTTGGATTGAAGATATTTTTGTTTTAGCCAAGACCTTAAAAATCATCTGTACACCTAAGATTTCATTCCAAAGGTATCCAAAAGTAATTTCCCCTTCCAAAAAATAATAGAAAATAAATAAATAATAAAATTAAAATTTCTCATCATAGCAAACAGGAATTAAGTATGTAGAACAGTAATGTCTAAAAACACTTTTGATGTCACTTTGTTTTGACTCAGAACTTTCCCACCATCTACCACATAAGCAACAGTTAGCTCTGGTAAACGATTAGCAGCTATAGTGAGTTAAAAGTCTTCCGGTTGCTTACCCCTTAGCAATCTCTTATATACTACTGACATAACACGCCCCCCAAAAAGAGACAAAGCAGAGAAAAAAGATCTGGAACGATACCAAGTTAAAAGAACAAGCAAGCCAAGATGAATACAGACGTCAAGATATCCCGCATCTTTGGTTGCTCTTGGTGCTGGAGAACATGCTCCAGAACTGTGGGGTTTTACTGGGCATCAAACCCAGAGCCTCACACATGCTGAGCCTACACCGATGTACATCCCTGAGTCTTTAAGAAATGTTACAGAATCCTCTCTGAACTGTGTTTACACATCAAGAGTTAACCACTCTGCTGAACAGCCTCGCAGTATCTATTCCTGACAAAACCCGGTTCTGGTGTTAGCTTCTTCTGGAACAGGTACTGTTGCAACCCACAATGTGTAAGAGAAGGAAAAGAGAGAGGGAGAGAGAAAAGAGATAAAGAACCTGTCATTTAGGCAGGCTATGGGAGGCGGGAGGGAATTTGGGACATTGGTGGTGGGAAATGGGCACTGGTGGAGGGCGGGTGCTGGAACACTGTGACCGAAATCTCTAAACATGAACAACGTTGTAATTGTATATCTCATGGTGGTATAATAAAATAGTTAATTTTTACTTTTTTAAGTCAAAAAGACACACATGACAACCCTTTAATATACGTTCTGTAATCCATAGTCTGGAAGGGAAAAAAGGAGAAAGAGAGAGAAAGGGAAAGAAATAAAGAACCTGCCATGGAGGCGGGGCGGGGGGGGGAGAGGGAACCGGGGACATTGGTGGTGGGAGATGGGCACTGGTGGAGGGACGGGTGCTTGAACACTGTATGACCAAGACCCAAATACGAACTTTTTAACTGTATAGCTTTGTAACTGTATATCTCACGGTGGTATATTTTTTTTTTAAAAAGCCTGTTCTGTACCTAACATATTGTACTAGGTGATGAATACTTCCTCACGATAACAAAGGTTATCTATCCTTATTTTACAGAAAGTCACTCAATATGTAGCACTTGGATTTGAATGCAAATAACTTTTGACCTTTGACTCTAGTTTTTTACTATTACCAGTGTTTTATCTACTTAATTGAAACGTTGTCTCTGTTTTATGTTGAACTACACTTTAGGTAGCAACATTTCCTCTCCCCAGTAGCGCTCAGTCCCCAGACCACTTTTTTTTTCTTTTTTGGGTCACACCCGGCGATGCTCAGGGGTTTCTCTTGGCTCTGCACTCAGGAATCACTCCTGGTGGTGCTCAGGGGACCATATGGGATGCTGGGGATCGAACCCGGGCCGGCATAGGCCGGTCGCGTGCAAGGCAAACGCCCTACCCGCTGGGCTATCGCTCCGACCCCACCACTTTGGTTATGTGACCAGGTCTGGTGATGTGATGCTGCTCAGACCCCTGGCAGTGCTAGGGGCCACCCGGTCGCAACTGAGCAATGGCTCAGAGATAATCTGGCACCGAGAACTGAACTGCGGATGTCACGAATGTGTGGAATGTGCTCCAAGCCTTCGAAGTTTTCTCCCTGGCCCTTTACTACATTACGGAATTCTCCTACCATCCATTCAATACTCTTCCACTCAAATATTCCCTACAAATTATGTGTAAACTTACAAGCTTCATAGAAGCAACACTGGGAAATGAAAGATGGGTTCTCTAAGAATGCTTTTGTTGTATGAGTATTAAACACACATACAGTGACCAACGTATCACCTTTTTAAAGCACTTTCGATTCTGCAAGCTCATTTAACTTTTTGTACTTAAAATATGTGAGCATCTGTTGTTAACAGCTGAATTTTGACAGAAGCATTTCAATCCAAGACTCAAGATCCATTTAACTTAAGTATTTTGACATTTAAAGACTGCTATTAAAAACTACAACTACTTGGGCCAGAGCACAGCGGGTAGGGCATTTGCCTTGCAAGCAGTCAACCTAGGTTTGATACCTGGCATCCCATATGGTCCCCCAAGCACTTCCAGGAGTAATTCCTGGGTGTAGAACCAGGAGTAACCCCTGAGCATCACAGGGTGTGACTCCCAAAAGAAAAGAAGAAAAAAAATACTACAACTACTTGTAACTGCTTACTTATTCAAAATAAGAATTTTCTCAATGCTCTACAACATGTCCTCAAATAACATAGTTTCATTCTAGTTTTTTTGTAAATGAGAAAAAGCAATCCAGTTTAAAGTTGAACAAAACCACATTATTTGAGAACATGGTTTTCTTGTAATTGTTTCATTTAAAGTTGCAGTTTTCAAGAACCAAGTGACTATGTGTACACTTTCTTTAAAGCAGAAACAGTTGCTTACACTGCCATGAAAAATACAACACTGTCAACAGCTTATAAATTTGATTTTTATGTGCCTTAGAGCAGCCTCATTTGAGTTTGCAGATAAAATGTAGAACAAATGTTTTAGAATCTCTCTCTCTCTCTCTGTTTCCGGGGGTAGGGGGAGATCTTGAATGTCTCTGTGGGCCTTATTATTGCAGATGTAGCTTCCCTCATGAATTTGCCAGTGATAAACACCAGGAAATAGATTCCATCTGTTTCAAGTAAAATTATTTTTTAAAATGATCTGTAATCTCAAGATAAATCTGAATTCCACTTTAAATGCCACAATTTGTCCAGATGCTCAGCATCTTTTAATAGCAAAGTTTCTCAGGCTTACTATCCTTCTCTCTTGATTACCCAATCAAATCTAAACTACCAATAAATGACAAATTTAGTGAAAATTCCAAATGCATTTATTATAAGTTATCTACTTTTAAGAGTATCTGATCAAATTGAACATGACCACTAAGTATCACTTTACCTTTAGAAAATACATGTCTCTTCCAGAATCTGAAGGTAAAGATTGTTTAGTGTTAGTAACTAAATGTTAAGACAAATTCAAGAAATGTTGAGTTTGAACAACAAATTTAAGGAATAACACATTAAGCTAGTTTAGATTCTGTGAATAAGAGTTTGAACACTGGCAAAAGAGACAGTACAGTGTGTAGGGCATTTGCCTTGCACGTGGCCCACCCAGGTTTAATCCCTGGCACCTCAAATGGCACTTGAGCATGGCCAGAAGTGATCCCTCAGTACTGCTGGGCTTGACCCAAAACCAAAGAATTCAAAACTGGGGCCGGAGTGATAGCACAGTGGGTAGGGCGTTTGCCTTGCATGCGGCCGACCAGATTTGATTCCCAGCATCCCATAAGTATGGCCAGGAGTAATTCCTGAGCAAAGAGCCAGGAATAACCTCTGAGCATCGCCAGGTGTGACCCAAAAAGAAAAAAAAAAGTTAAAAAAGTTGAAAATAAGCAGTATATATTGGAAGGAAAATAATCATCAGGGAAATGAGTAATATGATACCGGAAAACTTTTAAGTGTGTTACTTGGGGGGCTGGAGTGATAGCACAGCAGGTAGGGTGTTTGCCTTACATGCAGACAACCGGGGTTCAATAGCCGGGATTCTATATGGCCCCTCGAGCACTACAAGGAGTTAATTCCTGAGTGCAGAGGGAGGAATCCAGGAATAACCCCTGATCACTGCTAGGTGTAACCCAAAAATGGGAAAAAAAAAAAGAATGTTACTTACTTGGCTCAAACAGGGGGACAGTAAGATGCAAGGCAAGGGCCTAATTTAATCCGTGCACTTCAGCCCACAGGACTACAGTTATTGACCAAGTGTTAGTCTATTATACAAGTACCACAGAAATGAACCTCATATGCTGGGGCCCAGGTTTGTAAATCCAAATTACTGTATTATCTCTCTAGCCCATAGGATTATAGTTATTGATCAAGAATTAGTCTGTTACACAAGACTAACTAGTATGCAGGAGGTCTGGGTTTGTAACTCTAAGTTCAGAATCATTAGCTGGAAAGACAGTATACGGGGTATGATGCTTGCTTTTACATGGACAACCCAGGCTTCACCCTGGCACCTGATGTGCTCGACCCCATCCAAGGACCACCAAGATTAATCCCCAAGCACAGCTAGGTCTGGGCCAACTGCATTCCCCTCCAAAAACACAAACCGAAGTCACTAAACGTTTTTAAATTTTATTATTTGAGCAATGCAAAAAGGAAAGAGCATATTATGGGTCATCTAAATGGTGGTGTTTGCCTTCTGCACTGTTTATGGGGAAAAATATCAATAATTAGGAAAGGGTCAGGGACCTTTTTGAAAATGTAACAAACAGCAGGTCCTTAACTAATGTAATTTTTATTCAATAAGGGTTCATTATAGCATTGATGAAAAACACAATCTGAACAGGGTCACTTTCCCCCCAGATGCCCAGTCACCTAGCAATCTTAGAACTTGAGGTGGGAATTAACTCTGGGACAGGATGCCTTTTCATCTCAGGGTGCACACAGAAATACATACTAACGATTCTCATTCAGACCAGAATAATTGAGGTATACTAACAAACCCAGAGTGCACATCTGTAGTACATGGTTCCAACCCAACACATCAAGTTAAAAACATTTCATTAAATACTATATTTTCTAATGTTTTTAAGGTTGAATGGTGTTTTGTTATCTAAATGCCCCCTCACACCTCTTTTGAGACATTTAAATTCACTGATATTTTCTATTAGTGTTAGAGTTAATAGGCTCCCTGTGTTTAAACCTGATTTGCTTTTCTCTTCTCTCATCTTCCTCTTGATCTTTTCCTTTTTCTCCTCTTACTCTTTCTCTTCCCCCTCCTCTTTTCTTTCTCACCCTCCCACCCGGGCTTCAAAGGCTCAGCAATTCGGACCCTGTAGTTCGGTGCGTGGGCTGAATAATTCAGTGCTGCTCCAGGTGCTGCTCAGACCAGGCCTCCACCCTGGGATGCTTCTGGGACTAGGTGGTGCCGCAGATAGTGAGCCAAAGTAGGCTGCATTCTAGCCCTGGGCCGTAACCCTAGGCCCTTTCTCTGGTCATTATTTAATAGTGAAATAGTAAAAGTATATTAGGTCAGAATATCACTCAATTTCTAAGATTACAATACAGTTGCAAATTTACCTTCCAGAAACTTTGTACTAGTTTATACTCTTCCAGCTATCTGAGTACCATTTTCTTTAACTATCTTATTAAAGATTTTTTATTTAAAACAATGGCAATTTAGCAAAAGCGTGTATTGGATTCTTTTTATTTCAAGTTACACAAACAACTCAGTTTTATGGGCTTAGAAGCCAATTGCTGGCTCTTACAATCTAACTTTGGTTAAAGAGACAGTTTGATCTGGAGTCTCCTGTGTCCGCACAATATAATTATCCTTGACTTTCTCTTGGGTATTATTTGACACTTTGGCTTTACTCTGGTTGCATGTTGGCCTCATTCTGTCACTGACATTGTCTTTATGGTATAAAAGGTGGTGAGTAACATTTTTGTACCCGCACCCAAAGAAGAGCATGGTTGGAAGTTATTTGGTAGAGCACGTACCTTGTGTGTGCAAGGCCCTGAAATTTCATTGCCTTATAATCTTTGAGCCCCAAAATATCAATGTGTGAAGCCCAACAGTCTTAGAAAAATGAAAAGAAACTCTTCATACAGACACGTCTCTTTTCTAGAGCCATATACCAGTTTAGTCTGCCTGCCTATTTTGTAATTTGTTACTCTTTGTTTTTGGGGGCTACACCCAGCAGTTGCTCAGGACTTGTGCCAGTTATCACTCCTGGCGGTGTGAGGGGACCATAGATGGTGCCAGGGATCAAGCTGGAGTTGGCCACATGCAAAATTTAACCCCTTATCGTCTCACTGGTCCCTGGTCTTTGTGTTTCTAACCATGTCAGTGGCATTCCTTTACATCATGAGTTAAATGTCATTGTAGATTATTTGCCTTGACACAGATTATTATCTTCTCATATATAGGACTTTTTTTAAAAAGTATTTTATTATACTACTGTGAGATATATATTACAAAGATATACAATTAAAAAGTTCATATTTGGGTTTTGGTCATACAGTGTTCCAGCACCCATCCCTCCACCAGTGCCCATCTCCCACCACCAACTCCTGGTTCCCTCCTCCTCCCCCCCCCCAGCCCACCTCCATGGCAGGTTCTTTATTTCTTTTCCCTTTCTTTCTCTTTCTCTTTTCCTTCCCTTCCAGACTATGGATTACAGAACATACACTAAAGGGTTGTCATGTGTATCTTTTTGCCTCTATTTAATGCTCAGTTCTAGGCTGGTATTAGTACCCTCAACAATTGTTAGCACACTGTTAGGACTTTTAATCCATTCTCGTGTTAAAATGGAATTTTTTTCTTGTAATTTTTTCTTGTAAATCAGCCAGTTAATACTCTAGAAAATTTTCTATTAAGCAGTTTTCTTTGCAGCATTTACACCCGCTTCCCCCCCACCCCCAAAGTAGTCTAAAAAGACTGAAAAGTCCCTGTGCTTGCCATGCTTTTTGGGAAGAGTAGCGTTTTCTCTACTGTGGATTAGGGTTTTTGTTTCATTACCTTACACAGTGGGGGGTGGAAACAAATAGTACAGTAGATAGGGCACATCCCTTGCATGCAACGCAGCCGACCTGGTTTTGGTGCCTTGTACCCTATGATCTCTACCGCCCTGCCAGGAGAGACAGAGGCTGGAGTAAACCCTGAGAAGTACCAGGTGTGGCCCAACTTCTCTCAAAGAGTTAAATGATAACTAATGGCAAAGAGGTTAGATCTAAGCTGGTTCCTTATTTTGACACTTAATAGCTAGGTGAAGTTGCACAAATTGCCTTACCTCTCTAGGTCTCCTCATGTGAAAATTGGGATAAGAATAGTTGCCTTATAGGATTGTTAAGAGTAAATGAGATATTAACCCATGTGAATATTCAAAACAGTACCAGTCAAGGATTAAGTAGAAACTATTATTCTAAGCATATTATTGAAATAGTAAGTTGTTTTCAGATTTTAACTACCTTAAAGTCTTGTTAATGGTTTAGAATCATTCAAGCCTTTTTTTCAAGAAGATAAGCCTAATTAATTTATGAATAATTCTCCCTTTGCAGATTAAATAAGAGCATTTGGTTTTTGGGTGTGGACATGTTACTCTAAAATAATATAACAGTAAAGGAAGAAACATATACTCATGGGAATTTATTTTATTATTTGAGAATGGGAAATTAAGAATGTCTTTTTGAGGGCTGAAACAGTAATATAGTGGGTGAGGCGCTTGTCTTGCACAAGGCCAACCTGGATTCAATTCCCAGCATCGCATATGATCTCCCAGCACTGCTAGGAATAATTTCCTGAACACAGAGCCAGGAGTAAGATCTGATCATTGCCAGTACAGCCCAAAAATCACTTGATCACTTGAATCCCGTTATTCATCGATTTGCTCGAGCGGCGCCAGTAATATATGGCCCAAAAATACAGAAAATAAAAGTGTGCATGTGAAGCATATCCCCTATCAGCTGTACTATTTCTCCGGCCCAAGATTGGCTGTGTGCAAGGCAAGCACCCTCACACACATATTTCTTCAACCCTCCAATTCGGGGTTTAGATGAACGCCCTGTTTGGCTAGGGGCTTGATGACCACTTTGGTCTCAACAGAATCAAAGGCTTTCTTTAAATCAATGAAAGTGAGACAGAGCGGCATCCTGAACTCCCTACAAAACTCAATGAGCTTCGTTACGTGTGGATATAGTCAACTGTGCGGAATACTTTTTTGGAAGGCAGCTTGCTTGCATGATTGTCCTTCATCTAATGAGCCTCAGAAGAACCCAGAGGAACCCCAACACCATGCTGGCAGCAATTTTCATCATCTACATTCCACATCTCATCAGAACGCCCCCCAAGAGACTCAGCCAATCTCCAGCCCAGCTCGTCAGAGACCCACCCTTCAGAGGAAAGTATTTCAAGCCCAGGAATGTTTGAACCACAGATGGAGATACACCAGGCAGAGCAGCTACCACCTCTCCCTGTTGCGTGTGGCCGCTTTGTGGCCACACGATTTATCTCCAAATTACCAAGAATCTTCTACCCACCCCTCTCAGAGAGACCAGCAAGCTACTGAGAGTAAACCGCCCGCACGGCAGAGTCTGGCAAGCTGTCAGATGCGCATTCAATATGCGAAAACCAGTAATATATATATATATATATATATATATATATAATACATGTATATAAATACATATACATCTGTATTTAACACTAAATACTTTCTTTTGATATCAGAGTATGGCTGGGATGGTTTTAATTTTTTCCCAGTTCCATGACTTGTATAACTGCCTATATTTTAATAAAGAAATTCCTGAAGCCTACAATGGTTATCAATGAGAAAGAATGATACAAATGTCTATCACTGAGTGTGATGGTATTACTCTTAAATACCACCACACTCAGTGACAAATGTGAAAGTAATATAATTTATGTATCTACATTAAAAGCAAGTCAGAAAGTAATATAATTTATGTATCTACATTAAAAGCAGGGCACATAACTTTCTTCCGATCAAAAATAACTCAGAGAAAGACAATGAACTAAGGAATATGCATGAAGTGAAACAAAATTAAGATCTCACAAGGAAAGAACTCTTAAGACTGAGATGACTGTTAGAAATAAGGTCAGAGTTCAGAGTATGCATGATAATACCAAGCTCATAATAGAGAAACTGAGTTGACCTGATATGTTTATTTCTTTTTTCTTTTTCCTTTGTTGGTGCCATGATCGAATCTAGGGTCTCACACATGCAAACAAGTGCCATACTGCTACATCTCCAATTCTATATAAAGGGAGTAGATGTGTTCCAAAGGTTGTAGGGACAGACTGTGGTCTGTAGACTTTGAGCAGAGATAGCACAATCAAAGTAGAGGAAAAAAATGACATAAGCAGCTATCAGGCACATGCTCTCTTATTTCTAAACTTCAGATCCCACTATCTAGAATCTGAAAATACATGTTCATGGAGTAATTCTAGATATGTTTAGAGCACACAGACACGGAATGTATGGCGTATAGCTAATAGGTTTTTAAATTACTCAATAGGGGATGGGAGGGCTGGGGCACACCTAGAGGTGCTCAGAGCTTAAACCAGGTTCTAAACCCAAGGTTCTCTCCTGGTACGGGAGACCATATGTGATAGAACCAGGGTGTCTCACTCTAGTCTCAAAAGATCAATATATTATACCTCAAATTACAATTTTAATATTAAAATATGTAGAACTTGGAAGTTTAAAATCAGGAGAACCACTATTTCAAATTACATATCAATCATTTATTTATCTACCTAAATGCATGCACACATCTTTCAAAAAGATATCCTTAAAACTGCATAGCTCTTAGCCAGGAATTAGAGAAATTCAGTGGCCCCCTAGTAATAAATAATATTCATTATTAGATATGACTTATTTGTTTTGGGTCCACCACTAATAAGTCAGGGAAACATGTGGTGCCAGGAACAGAACCTAAGGCTCCCTGCCCAGCAGCCTTTTGAGTTATCTGCCGCTCCAAGATCAATTTTTAAAAGAAAGTTCTAAACAGCTGCAAGAATTTCAAAATGCAGGTATGAGTTTCTGTTGTTAACTTTTAAATGTTGCCAGGGATTGAAGTGATGGTACAGTGGGTAGGGTGTTTGTCTCTTGCATGTAGCCAACCTAGGTTCAATCCCTGACTTACTATGTGGTCCCCTGAGTACCCCCAGGAGTAATTTCTTAGTGTAGAGCCAGGAGTAACCCCTGAGCATTACCGGGTATGACACAAAAAAGGAAAAAAAAAGGTGTGCTGGGTCTCATACATAAAGGCTCTGTTGCTGAACTACATGCCATAGCAGTAATATTTCTAAGACTTCATCAAGTTTTAATCTGTGAAAAATAAATCAAATGACCTCTAAAATCAGATAAAACAGCAATTATCTAAAACGTTTAACATGAATTTTAATATTTAAAGTTTTAGGATTTGATTATGAAGACTGTTATAGTATCACTGTCTGTATCACTGTCTTCCCGTTCATCATGGATTTGCTCGAGTGGGCACCTGCTTGCTCCAGGAACATAAAGAGCCTCAAACCATTCCATCAGGTCATGGGAATGAGGTCTGTAATTGTTACTGGTATTTGGCATATCAAATACGACACGGGTAGCTTGCCCAGCTCTGCCGTGCGGGTAGCATACTCTTGTAGTCATCTCTAAATCCAGCATTTATTGATGGACCAGCCTTTCCATCAATAAATTGATGCCGCGCAAGCAGGGGCTGTAATAAGCTGGGTCTGCTGGGTGGAGTTCTGACGGGGGGAAGTCTGGATGTGGAAAATGGAGGCCCTCATGGAGTGGGGGGGGTCGTCTGGTTTGTTGTAGGCTCTGCTGGGGTGGCGGGCCAGGGCTAGAACCTGCCATCCCTCCAGGGCGCCTCATGAGCGGCTGGACACAGGGAGAGCCAGTAGCAGCTCTGCCCTATGCCTGTGAGTCTCAGACTCACAGACAGTCAAATATTTCCTTCTGATTTCTGTTATAGTTCTATTACTGTTATAGTAATACATTTTAAAAAAGAAGTGTCTAATGTAACTACCCAGCAGACCAGCCTATCACAGCCCGGCTCGCACAGCTGCAAGCGGCCGCGCAGTTCATCAATAAATGCTGGATTTTGAGATGACTACAAGAGTATGCTACCCGTACAGCAGAGCCTGGCAAACTACCCGTGTCGTATTTGATATGCCAGATACCAGTAACAATTATAGACCTCATTCCCATGACCTGATGGAATGGTTTGAGGCTCTTTATGTTCCTGGAGCAAGAAGGTGCCCTTGGGCTCAACTTGCATGAGACAGGTCATATGGAGATGTTACTGGTGCCCGCTCGAGCAAATCCATGATGAACGGGAAGATAGTGATAGTGATAGTCTAATGTAACTGCTAACAATTATCCTAAGTAAAATATAATACTTGTGACAAAAATAGAAAACACTTTTGTTTTGGGCCACACCCAGCACTGCTTAGGGATCATGGGGTGGTTTGGACACCATATGTAGGGCTGGGGATTGAACCTAGGTTAGTTGCATACAAGACCCACTGTATTCTTTCCTCAAATATTATTATACATATATTTGCTGGGCACTGTTTTAAGCATGTCTCATATGTTAATTGCAAGGCTGTTCGTTATCAGGAAAAATAAAACAGAAGTTAGGTCATATTAACTGGTAATTTATATTCTAAGCTATTGATGAAATAATATGCAATTAAGCTGTTATAGTTAAACATTTTAATGTAGGGCAGTGATGATATTAGAGCAGTGTGTCTTACACACTGCCGACCAAGGTTTGGTCCCCAGAATCCCGTGAGATCCCCTGAGCCCCACCAGGACTGATCCCGAGTAGAAAGTAAGGAATAAGCCCTGAGCACTGCCAGAGAAGGGAAGAAAGGAAGGAATGAAGGCAAGAAGGAAGATGCTTATGATAAACGAAAAGGCCGTATCAATATATGTCAAGAAGCAGTGTATGTACCTTTAGTTCAGAGACATTCACACAGCCTTAAAACTGTATTAGCAATTCATTAGAAATATACCAACTGCCCCATCAATTGGTATTCGTGCTCAGAAATATTATGTAGTTCAAGAGAATGAAGAAACCCTGGCATTGGGCAAGGAAAGAGTTGGCCAAGATCTTGTGTGAAAGGACTAGTTAATGCATATAGCTACACAGAACCAAGCAGAACTATGTATATAAATTGTATAAATACAAAGTCCTATTTGAAACATTTGGAATGGCTTGAGGCTCTTTTATGTTCCTGGAGCAAGCAGGTGCTACTAGCATGAGACAGGACATATGGAGATGTTACTGGGGTCCGCTTGAGCAAATCAATGATGAACGGGAAGACAGTGATACAGTGATATATAAAAAATACATACTTTATAAGGGCCATGCCTGGTGGTGTTTGAGGGGACTATAGGGAAGAGGTGATAGAATTCGAGACTTTACACATGCTAGATCCTATTTCTAGCCCCTAAAATTGTTTTCAAAAGAAAAAAATTACATAAGATAGTATTCAATTGAACGTAATTTCATGGATTTACAAACTTGGGTGCTTGTGATTTACTCATGCCTGGATTGTAACCATTTTATAAGAAATCCAAAGGCTAGAACTGTAGCCTATTTAAATTCTCTAAGGTTCTGAATCATTCTTAATTCTATTAAGGATGGACATCTTTTTTTAAGGCTGTAAACAGACCACAATTTAGGAGCTGAAGAGATATTGCAGGGATTGAGATGTTTGCCTTGCACCAGGCTGACCTGTTAGACGACTGGCACTGAATACAGGTTCCCAAGAACACCAAGAGTGGCCCAAATCCCTCTCCCTAAAGGCCACAAGAGAAAACACTAATATTGTATTTAAACTTACCTGCCCCATAGAGGGCTCTTCAGTATGCTATTAACATTGTGTGTGGGTACTAGTTTTCAAATCCAGGACTACTTCACCTGTGCAAAGCATGTGCTCTACCACTAAACTACATCTATTATCCTAGATTATGAGTTCTTTTGAAGGTTGTTACTTAGTCATTGCTCTATCAGCAGCATTAAGCATCTAAACACAATAATAGTTATTTTATTTATCACGCCACATAACTAAAAGTAGTGTACATAATAAAATTACTCTTAACGTGTAACACACCTCACACCTTACATAGATGCATTTATTAACAAAATAGTTTCTAAATCAGTCTCACACTATCAGTAAGAAAAAAATTAAAACTCAAGATTCAGGAAAGATCTGAAGTAACATAAAGGGTTCCTTAGCTTAAGAAAAATTCCTAAGAAAAAGGGACATAGAAGATGGGACAAAAGAAAAGTACATTAGAAAGGAATACATTTATAGGAGAGTAACTTTTTTTTTTTTTTTTTTTGCTTTTTTGCTTTTTGGGTTACACCCGGCAATGCTCAGGGGTTTCTCCTGGCTCTGCACTCAGGAATTACTCCTGGCGGTGCTCGGGGACCATATGGGATGCCGGGATCGAACCCGGGCCGCATGGGCCAGCAGCGTGCAAGGCAAAGGCCCTACCCTCTGGGCTATCGCCCAGCCACAAGGAGAGTAACTTTTAAAACATCTTTTGAAAGTCTTCAAATCTTTTTTTTGCCTTCTTTGTTTATTCTAGTTTTTTTTCATTGCCATTACAGTGAACTAGATCACTGTTAGTATTCTCTTATATCACAAGTTTAAAATGAAATCTATCAGACTTTTGCCTACTGAAAATGTAGCCAATTTTATACCAGAATAATGGTCTCAAGATACTTAAGAAATCTGCCTAGCATCATAATTTACTAGGAAAGTTATTGCAAACAAATGCATTTGAGCCAGAGAGACAGTACAGCTAGCATGAGGCTGACCTAAAGTCCCAGCATCCTACATCCCACATGGTTCCCCCAATCCCACCAGGAGAGATCCCTGAGTGCTGACCCAGGAGTAAGTTCTGCACAGCACAGCTGGGTGGGCCCCCCTTCAAATTATGATTTTTTTTAAAGCAACTGGGTCAAAAGCTACAGTAAGTCATGTTCAATCACAGAGCTTGTCTCATTTATAAAACAATGCATTTTGGAAACCATACTCAAATAATATTACTATTCACCAGCAAGAATATTTTAATGTTTAAACATTAAATACTTAACAAACGAGAGTTCTGATCACTAGGATAAAAAGAAACAACTCAGTACAGTGTGTGTGTGTGTGTGTGTGTGTGTGTGTTTGTGTGTATTGATTTAGTACAATTTTTCTTTTTTAAAGAAAGCAACTTGGCTCTTGAAGCCCATGTTCTTCAGCTGCTTGTCTGTCTCTCTGCTTGTGGCTTTTTCCCCTGTGAAGAAGCTCAGTTGTCTCCTGAACAGGTATTTCCCCTTCTCCTCTCATCTTTCTAAGTTTAATTCAATAAAAACTATCCCTCTTCACTTAAAGAGTAAAGAAAGTGCCTCCATGGAGCTGGACAGACAGTTCAGTGGTAAGATGCTTGCCTTTGCATACTCCTGATAGACTTGATCCACGGCGCTCCATATGGTCAACCCAGCCCTACGGGGAGTGATCCCTGAGCTCAGAGCCAGCACCCTGGGTACAGCTGAGTTTGGCCCCCCATAAAACAAAATAAATAGCTTCAAGTATTGTTTTAAATCTTTTTGTTAAGGTTACTAATTAAACAGGAGTTTATCAACAACATCATGTGCTTAGGCCATTTAAACAATACTTTTTTTTTCTGTAAAAGTACCAAACTCATTAGGAAAAAATTTCATTTTAGAGATTTTTTTTTTTTTTTTTTGCTTTTTGGGTCACACTCGGCAACACTCAGGGGTTTCTCCTGGCTCTGCACTCAGGAATTACTCCTGGCGGTGCTCGGGGGACCATATGGGATGCCGGGATTCGAACCCAGACCGGCACAGGCAGGCCGCATGCAAGGCAAACGCCCTACCCGCTGGGCTATCGCTCGGGCCCAATTTTAGAGATTCTTAATGTCACTTTTGTTACAAATTTCACTAACAATCTTTCTTTGTTATTCACTTTAAGTTAATTATTCATGAACAAGCCTATAAAAACACAACCACTAACACATTCATTTGAATGCTACGATCATAAAAACTTTAACAGTGGTGGGGAGACTATAAAGAAACAGACCTCTTATATGCAGTTAGTGGGCATGGAAAATAGTGTGGCCCCATAAAAATAGCACAGGGTTTTCTAAAATATTTACTGTGTGTTTAAAAGCAGTTACCTTACGACCCAGCAATCATCTTATTTTTGTGTTATAATTAAAGCAACTGAAAGCAAGATTTCAAAGAGAAAGTGCTTGCAGACTCAGTCACAATAACACAAGGAAGCAACTTACATGGTCTCTGAATGAGGAATATGTAAATTTTTTATGGTGGAGTATTAGTCAGTCTTTAAAAAGGAATTGTTACAGTATGGAAATGCTACATACACTATGGAAATGCTACAGTATGGATGCACCTTTAGGATATTATGCTAATTGAAATAAACATGTCAGAAAAAGACAAAAACCATTATTCTAGTTATATGAGGTATTAAGTGGTCAAATTCAAAGAAGAAGAATAGAATGGGGGTTGTTGTCAGGACTTAGTGAAGATGGAAGAACTAGGAAATGGCCTAATGTTATAGTTTTGATTTTGCAAGATGAAAAGTCTCAGGAGCTTAGTCACACCATAACTGGCTTTACTAAAACACAATTATACAATTTAAATGGGAAATTTTATGTTACATTAAAAAATTTTAGTGAATTTTTAGTGGAGCAGAATAAAAAGCATGATTGAGTTTTAGGAGTTGTATATTAAAACACAATTTAAAAAAAAAAGAGAAGCACTTTTGGGGCCAGAGCAGTAGTACAGTGAGCAGGGAGCTGGCCTAGGTGTAATCCATCAACATTACTGCAGTGGCCCCAGAACCAAGCACATTCACTCTAAAGCTACTTTTAAAATGTCAAGAAAACCTTTAAAAATATTACATTTTTTAAATGCGCTATTTTGAGTAGTAAATGTTCATCCTTTTATTTCTTTAGAAACACATTAAAAATTATGCTTTTTGGGGTTTTTTTTTTGGGGGTCATACCTCATTCAATGCTCAGGGTTCAATGCTAGCAGTGCCTGGGAGAATGGTGCAGTCTGCAGGCAAGGCAAGAACCTTAACTCTGCACTCTACCTTCGGCCCCAAAACCAAAGTTATTAATACTCAAAGCACATAGAAAATAGTTTATTATTGATGTTCTAAGAGACGAAGGAAGATCTGTAGTTTATTCTTAAATTCTCACCATGCTCTTTCTGGTGTATTTGTCACAGATTATATTTTCTAAGTCTCTAGCAGGAAACATACATAACATACACACAAGTAGTGCACAACTGGGTAAAATCTACCAATAAAGTATCTGATCCCAACACACACACACATACACACGCAAGCAAGAGCATTTTCTTATTAATAAAAAGTCATTTCCTAATAGAAATCTAATTCAACATCATATTTCATATAGGTTATTTTTGTTTTCGGATCACATCCAGCGGTGTTCAGGACTTACTCCCAGCTCAGCACTCAGTAATCACTCCCTCCCAGCAGTGGAACCTTACGAGACAGGGAACAAAATGAGTTGCGCCATACCTGCTGTACTATTGCTCTGGCTCATCATTTAGATTGTTTTCTTCTAGTTAAGAAGCAGACCTGTATTAACAATCTTGGATAAGAATAATCTTTGTCCTCGCTCAATACACTGAGCACCACCAGAATCACTACTGAGTACAGCCGAGATCCTGACCACTGCCTGCTATGGCCCCAACCAAAAAATTAAAATTTAAAAGAAAATTTAGTCTTAAAGATGTTAGGGAGACATGTAGCTCAAGTGTAAAGCTCATGTCTTTCATGCTCGCAGCTTTGGGTTCTTTCATCTCTGGATACCATATGTCCCCCACACTTCAGCATGGAGGGGGTGTGGCACCCATAAATAGAAAAGCTTCTTTAAGTATCTAAATTTTAAAATTATTTTTAAGAAAACCAAGAGTATGAACAAGCAGAGCAACTGAATACAGATCTTTAACATCCACACATAACAAGGTTTTCATTTCACCACCTAAGAAAATAAACTAGGAAGAGTCTGAGAAAAAATCTGTCAAGGGACTAATTCTCTGCCTCCTACACACCATTCTTAACATACAAGAGTATCACTCACTACAAAATCTTAACCCTGAGCTCAAACCTTTTGTAACCTTCAGTGTTTCAAAAACACAGTTAACAGGTAAAGATGAGATGTTTTCCAAACTAAAAGGAAGCTTTGTAGTGGATCCTTATGGAATAAATTGCCATACTCTATCAGTCTAAAACTACATGACACTTCAGTAGACATGAAAGGTAGAAGAGTTATGAATACAAGTTTTATATAAGTTGAGCACAATGATCAGATTAACAGTAAATGCTTAAAATTGCTTTCTAAACCAATTAGTGGTCTTAACTCTGAGAAATTCCTTTTTTTTTTTTTTGGTCTCACCTGGCAATACTCAGGGATTACTCCTGGCTCTGCACTCCAGGAATCACTCCTGGTGGTGCTCGGGGATGATATGGGATGCTGGAGATGGATCCCAGGCCAGCCGCATGAGGCAAGTGCCCCCTGGCTGGACTATCGCTCTGGCCCCCAGAAATTCTAAAGTAAAGCACATATTTCTATCAGATAGGTTCACCTGCCTTACTGAAAGAGAATCTCACCAACTCATATTTAGTAAATATTTATAAAATTGTCTCAGTATCATACGAAAAATATTTGAAATTATTTTCAGCCTTAAGATTGGTACCTTTCTTACAAATATCTAGCTGCATTAAATATATGCCCAGTTAATTACTGAACTATGTATGTGTTTATGACACAAAACTTTAAAGTAGTCTCGTTTGAGCAGGATGCAAGGGAAACAAGTCTGCAATTCGGAGATAACAAAGAAGCAAAGGCTTGTGAAGAGGGTCTAGAGGAAATGTTCAAGAATAATTGAAACTGGATGCCAACATAACTAAGAGACCCATTTTATAGAGGTCTAAGCCCAATGCTAGTCATGTTATTTTCAAGAGGCAGAAAAGCTCCAAGATTAGACAAGGAAAACTAAAGTATCAGGAAAGACAATTTTTTAAACGCTGCAGCAGCTTTAATTTTAATTTGGTCATAGCTATTTTCAAATATACACTGTTACCAAGACTCCTAAATTACTCACTAGAGATTATTTTATTTAATCTTCAAAATAATCACTAAAATAGTTACTGTTACCATCATTGCAAAGTGAGGAAAACAGATTTAGAAGCACTTAGCAATTTATCAAACTTATTTATAAAGCAACAAGTGAAAAGACCCAACTCCAAGGTATTAGTCTCTAGCCAAAGCTAAGCGCTTCTCTTCAAACAAGAGGAACATAAAAATGAAATTGTATGTCAATTAATTAGCGCCTGCTAAGGGAGCAGGCATGGGGGGGGGGGTGGGGAACTAAGGTCTTTGGTGGCCATAAAGGTGTTCAATATCCAACTGGTGTTGGCATACTGAATGCCTCAAACAACTGTACTGAGAACAATGTTGTAAATCATGGTGTTTAGTCTTAAAAATTAAAAAGTATAAATAAAATTGTAAGAAAAAAGTTTACTAATAGATGAGGGACTGATTGATTTTTGATCGCCCAAGTTCAAGAAGGGAGTTGAGAAATAACTGTCCTCAGAGTCCTTACTTAAATGACTGAATAACGTTTTGGAAACTCTGAAATCTGGCTTGAAGTCTGAAAATCAACATTGAAGCAGTTAAGCCAAGCTTCTACCACTGAGCAACTAAAATGAAATGCCCCTATGTTGCGTCTATTACAAACATTCTGTATTCTGTTCTTTCAATCCTTCCGTTTTTCAAGTTTCTTGGACCTTTTTTCCAAAATGATAACTACATCTTTCTACCTAGATTCTAGAAACTCAATTAAAATGCAAAAATCACAAAAAGAAAAAAAATTGTATGCACATGATGGCCTCTAAGTGTATGCAGTGCAACCCACAATGTGTAAGAGAAGGAAAAGAGAGCGAGAGAGAAAAGAGATAAAGAACCTGCCATTTAGGCAGGCTATGGGATGGGGGGAGGGAATTGGGGACCTTGGTGGTGGGAAATGGGCACTGGTGGAGGGCAGGTGCTGGAACACTATGTGACCGAAACCTTCAAACATGAACAACGTTGTAACTGTATGTCTCACGGTGGTATAATAAAATATTTTAAAAAATCCTGCCTTTCAATCACCCACTTATCAAAAAGTTTGAAAATTATCAACTTAAGTCTAAAAATCAAGCATGTTTACATTTAAAAGCGGAGTGATCACCATTAAGTTTTTCAGTTTTAAGTCTCTGTATTAAAAATGACTCCATTTGGAGGCTGGAGCAATAGTACTGCAGGTAGGGCACTTGCTTTGCACGCAACGACCTGGGTACACAATCCCCAGTGTCCCACCCATATGGTCCCTCTGAACACCACTAGGAGCAATTCCTGAGCGCAGAGCCAAGAAAAATCCCTGAGCATGGCGAGGTATGACCCAATAAGCCAATGAAAGAAAGGAAAAGAAATGATTCCATGAGTTCAGATCTGCAAATTTTTTAAAGGAGAAAAAATCTTGAAAATAATAAAGGGGATTGAGGAAGAATCCATGCTCCAGCCTACAATTTGGAGGGTGTTGCACAACAGCTAATTACTGCATTTTCATTAAAGCTGATTTTGGTATTCTCAACTGATGAATTGCAAAGAAATGACTAGAATATTGCACACAAAAGGAAGTGATTGGTACATAACTTCATGTATAATCTTAAGTATGATTCAGCAGATAATGACAAAACTGGCACCATGCTTGATCTTTTTTAGATTTACAATACAGTAGCCTCATTTCATTAAAAGTACTGTAATTACTTCTCCAAAAATTGCTGTTAATTCTTGGATACTCTTGGAATTAAATAAGCCCAGACTTGTTTACTTGGCAACTCTTTTGAATTTTTAAGTGCTTTCTATGGTTCATACATACTGGAAACATTCTAGAGACTAGGAACCAAAGGCGAGCTACAAAATTACAAGAACATACACAAATTTATCTTCTTCTGATACCGATTAGAAAAGTTAATCTCTCCCGAAAAGTTAATCTCTCCCGAGTGAAAGGACTTAACAGTAAAGACAGTCTACTTAACCACAATTCCTACAATAAATCTTCTATTTCGTAAAGTAACTTCCTCTGATATCAAAATACTAAAGTGGACCAAATCGTGTGGGGTGAAGGAACCACCCAACCCCATCGGTTGCGTTCACCACTCTCAATCCCATAGATCTTCTACATTCAAACTTCAGGGTGTATAATACCTGCAATAAGTTCTAACAAAATGATGATTTCCCATATAACCTGGAGGTCTTCTTTCAATATACCTAAGTGTCAGGAAAATGAAATAAATGAAAGTTCTGCAGCATTCTCGCGTTCTATTTAATCATGGACTTATATTTAGACCTCACTAAAACCGCTCGCCAAAATTTTGCCAAGCCGCTCCGTTTCTACTAAGTTTATTTCAAGAATGAAAACATCTTGCATTTAAAAGTCTGAAGCCCCCACGTCCTGACAGGTGATAGGAACGCTAGATACCATGCTCCCCCGCCACGCTGCTGTTTCTCTACATTCCCGTTACTCCGACTCGCAGCCCAGCAAGTTTTTCCAAGCCACTCACACCAAACCCAACCCAACCTGCACGTGCAAACCGAAAAGTTCGCATCTGGCAGCGGCAAACCCACCCACCCCGTCTGCACAAAGGCAAAAGCCGCACTGGCCGCGGCCGGAGCGCGGCGGGCTTCGGTGGCCGCATTCGACCACGCGAGCCCGTGGCGTCGGGCACCCCGGGGGACCCGCGAGACGCGACGGCCGCGACCAGGGGTGCGAAGGGCCGCCCTGGGGCCGCCTTTCCCGAGGCGCCCGAGAGGATGCGGGCGGGAAGCGCTGCGGCTCGGCTGCTCCCCGCGGAGTCCGGAGCCGCCGCGCATTTCGTCCTGGGGTTTTCAGGCCCGGGGAAGTCCGCCCGGATGGGGGCACGCGGCGAGCGGGGCTGGGAGGCGGGGGAGGGAGAGCGGGCGACGCGGGGGAAGGGGTGGGGGAAGGAAACCCACCCGGCCCTGGGGGTGGACGAGCAGGGTCAGCCCTCGGCCCCAGAAAGCACTTTCGAGGGCGTCTCCCACCCCCACGACAAGATGGCGACGTGGACAGAGGGGGAGCCCCGCCGGCGAGGTTGGGGGAAAGAGGGGAGGGAGAAGACAGAGAAACAAAAGGCGCCCCCCCCCATCCCCGGAACGCCGAGGCCCGCCAAGGCGGCTGGCGGTGGGAAGGGGCTTTACTTTTTCTTGTCGTTCGCGCCGCCGGCGCCCTCCATGGCGAATGGGTCCCGGCGAAGCCTTCGTGGCCGGCGGCCCCAGGCTCGCCCGTCCAAAGCGCTGGCTGCCTCCGCACAAGGGGGCCGGGGAGGCACGTCCAGGCGGGGCCGGGGGTGCGAGGCTGCCAAGCCCTCGTGAGACCAAAGGCGACAAGCGCTGGGCTTCAGGGCCGGCTCGCAAAGAGCTTCTCTGAGGGCTGCTTGTCAGGGCCCGACGCAGCAGCGGCAGAAGCGGCGGCGAGGGCGATCCTCGCGTCCCCACACACTAGGCGACTCTGCACTGAGACGCTGGGGCAGCGGCAGACGGCGGGCAAAGGCGGAGGCGCGCTCGGGGACGCGCACGAAGGAGCGGGCGGGGGGGCGGCGTCGGGAGCGCGCTTCCCCGGGACCCGGCGCGCACTCTGGCCAGCCCGCCTCACCTGAGGGGGAGGCGGGTTCCCTGAAAGCCAATGGGGAGCGACGCAGGCGGTCAGGCCCCACCCCGGCCCACGTCGCTCTCAACCAATCAAAAGACGGTCAGCTGAGGCACAGCTGGGACGCGCTCACGTGCTGCTCTGTGTGCTGCTGGGTAGGAAAGAGAAAGGAGCTGGGCTGTGGCCAGGCTGGGTCTGAGACGCCGCATCTTCTCCTAGGGAAGGCAGTGATTGGCTTTGGGAGGCGCTGCTGAAGGGTATTTCGGTTTGCGGGGTCCGAAGCCTGCATCCCATTTCCTTGTTTTGCGTGCTTAGAGGTCTTCCGCTTTCTCCTGGGCAGTGCAGTGCGCGATTGCCGCCTAGCTCTGGTCTGGTTTGGAGGGGGGGCGGACTTCTCTGCATAGCAATAAACCCTGACTTCTCTGCATAGCAATAAACCCTTTCTCCTTTTGCTCCAGTTGGGCTGCAACGAGATCTTCCTTGCCAGGTTACTCGACTATGGCCAGTGTCAGCGCTGACTGCATTCTTTGCCATGGATCTGAAGTCCACATGTCTACAGTTTCCCTGTGATGATTCTGTTGCTGATAGAAAAAACTGAGGGGCGGGGGAGCGGGTGTGTGTTTGCTTGGGCCACACCTGGCAATGTTCGGTGCTCACTCCTAGTTCTGCACTCAGGGATCACTCCTGATGGGCTGGGGAACTAGATGGGATGTTGGGGATTGAACCCAGGTAGGCCGAGTACAAGGCAAGCACCCTACCTGCTGTATTGTCGCTCTGGTCCTTAGTGCTGAAAAAATTTAAAACAGAACAACCCTTTGCAAAGTTCTCAAAGGAAGAAGTTAACGCTGTAGGGGAATCTTTAAAATCTGAAGTTATTTTAGGATTTACAAATGGCAGTAGGTGTGAATCACTGATAAAAGTACAAACCTGAATTTCTGAGAAAGGGTAGGAAAATATGGCTTTAAGCAGACTTATTTTCCTTCCTTGTTGCTTGAGGGAAAAGCTAGTGAAGAGCTAACATTAATTTGGGAAGTTTGGTGGCCGGGACGCAGACTCCTTTGTTTGGAGCCCCTGAATTGAGTGCACCAGAAGACTGAGAGAATTCTCAAGACCGCCTCTGAGCCCGGAGCAGACAGGATTGCCGTCTGTCTGATAACGCGACTTTACAAGCTACTGATTGAGATTTACAGTTTTTGGGTTTTAGACGCTTTTTTTCAAGCAGTTTCAGTCTGAAACTATTTTATTCTGAGCTCAACAAAGAAGCCTTGCACAGATATCCCCATTTGACTCTAGATTCTTTTATTTCGCACGCTTATTAGTTACATTAGTTATAATGTAGTTTGGGTTGTGAGTTCATGCGATAATTATACTATTTTGTGAAAATAGTGTATAACAGCACTACACTTTTTGACTCTTTTTTCTATCAAATTTTGGGCCACACCTCTCTGTGATGAGGGCTTACTCCTAGCTCTGAGCTCAGAGCTTACTGCTGTCTGTGCTGGGGACCGTATGGAGTCTGGAAATGGAGCCAGGTCACATGCATGCAACGCAGAGCCTTACTGCTGTGATATCTCTAGCCTCTATGACAGCACTAAACTCTGATAAGAACAACCAATTTAAAAGTACCTACTTTTTTCCGTCTTAAGTTACATTTTTATCTCAATGTTAAGGAAAAGGAACCAGTGTACAATAAATATTTCACACACTTTCTCATTCTTATAGCCATCAAAGAAAAATCGATGCTCAAAAGTTAGGTTGTTTAGAAAGGTAAGATAACTAGTAAGGCTGGTTGTTTGGGTTTATTTTGGTTGGTTTCTGGTTTTTGTGTGGGCGTGTCGCACACATGGTGCTGTGGGCCTACACCAGGGTCTGTGTTCAGGAATCACAGGGGAAGAGTTGGTTTTTGAGTGCCTGTTTTTTTTTTCTCCTTTTTTTTTCTGCCATTCTTTTCAGGATCGCTTCTATCTTCTTTCCACAATACTGACACTTATCTGGATAAACACTTATTAAGATAGTATCTTTTATCTCTGAAAAAGAAAGCAAGTTATTGCAGCTATTCCATTAGCATTACTGTTTTCCTCTTTTTTTTTTTTTGAGGGGGACATTAGGCTACCCTAGTTCTGTACTTGAGGGTCTCTCTCCCACCAATCCATGAGGGACCATGAGGGACCATGCAGTGCCAGCAATGGATCCAGGCCTCTTGTGTGCAAAGCAAACTCAGCCCTAGGTGCTCTTTTAGCCACCACCACCCCCAACATTGCTTTTTACAAAACAAATTTATAACGCCTTTCAGCATTTGTTTTCAAAATCAGTTTATAAGTGGTAAGGAAAAGTTAATTTTATATCTTGTCACATCATACATTTAAAAAATTGATAGGCTTGATCATTGACTGATAACTAGTGGGTATTTTTAAAATTCAGGCAACAGTTTTACAAGACTATGTATATTTAAGAGTACAGTTTTATACCTCGTGAAATGTGTGTTATCACCACATGCTACTGTAAAAGTGACTCTACCCTTCACCACAGTGCACTGCAGTTCTTCGACTTTTTCTCATTCTCCTGGTAACCCCAGTTCTGTGGTCATAATACAAGATTTGGTTTTTATTTAACTTTACTGTTCTCTTTCTCTGATTATTTCTATCCCATTTGTGAATTAAATCATCTGATATATATTTTTATTTTGACTTGCTTTTGCTTAGCATGGCCCATTCTGATTCTATCAACGTAGTTGCAAAGGCAAGGGTTAGTCTTTTTTACAGATGAATTTATGCTTCTTAGTATAAATCAACCATAGTATAAATCAATCCACTCACCCATCATGGCGTTCTTGGGTTGTAAATATGGGTCCATGTTTTAGCTATTGCAAGTAGCACTACAATGAATGTAGGAGTAAACCTATCTTTTTGAATTACTGTGTTTGTGTTCTCCAGTAGATATCTGAGAGTAAAACTGCTGGATCCTATAGTAGCTCTATTTTTATTATTTTCTGAAATCACGCTTTTCTAGAGAGTCTTGACCAGTTTTCACTCTCACCAAAAGTGTGCAAGGGTTTGATTTTCTCTACACCTCACAAACACTTCTTATTTCTCCTCTTTTATTAAAAGCCATTTTCACAGGTGTGAGATGATAACGCTTATTTTTTATTTGCCTTTCCCAGGTAATAAGTAATAGAAGCATTTTTCTTTTATTTTTCCTTTTTTTCTTCAGACTTGTTTTTGGTTTGGGGCTACATCTGGCAATGCTGAGGCTTACACCAGCTCTGCACTCAGGGATCACTTCTGGAGAGGCTCTGGAGAGGCTCAGGAGACCTTATTTGGTGCTGGGAATTGAACATGAGTAGGGCACGTGCAAGGCAAACACCCTACTAGCTGTGCTATATCTAGCCTATAAGAGCATTTTTCATACCCCTTTTGTCCACCTGTGATGCTCCCTTAGAGAAATATTGACTTAGCTCTTCTGCCCATTTGTTTTATCCCCAGATCTAAAATACTAAAATATCACTTGTATCACTTGTCTTCCCGTTGTTCATGGATTTGCTCGAGAGGGCACCAGTAACATCTCCATACGTCCTGTCACATGCTAGTGTAGCCCAAGGGCATCTGTTCGCTCCAGGAACATGAAGAGCCTCAGACCATTCCTTCAGATCATGGGAATGAGGTCTATAATTGATACTAGTTTTTGGCATATCAAATACGACATGGGTAGCTTGCCAGGCTCTGCTAAAATATATCTTTGTGAAAACCCTAAAAAATACCTAAAAAATATTGAAGCATCAAAAAATACTATATTTTCTTTTTTAATTGTATTAAAAAACTAAATTAGAGATGTTTTAATTTTAAGTTCTGAAAACTAAGTGTCAGGGATCAGAATTGAGTGAGCTCTGACACATTAAGAAGTCATTTAACGCTTTCTGTCCTAGTTTTCTCATTGTATAAATGCTGCAGAATTATGAGATGATTAAATAATACACACAAAACACTTAGAAATAATATTTGGCATCTGGTAAGCCATTTATGTCCATAATTCTTCTTTTAGCAGTGTTCTATAGTTTTCACTATGTAGGTTGTTCACTTTATTTGTTCTATTTGTTCCCAGGTATTTAATCTTTTTTATGCACTTATAAATTGGCTTTCCCCCTTAACTTTCCTTTTCTCTAACTCATTTTTATAAATGGAAATGAAACAGATTTATGTAAGTGTTGTCATTTTAAAATTCAACATCAAAATCATGATCTATAAAAGAAAATTTTGCTAAAATGGGCTTAATTTTTAAAATAATTCCACTCTTCAACAGACAAAGCTAGGGAAATGGAAAGCAGGTCACATTTTGTCATAAAACATTTCTTAAGCCCATTGATGGAGGACTTAAATAAAATACCCTTGGAGCTTTTGAAACTCACCAGTTTAAAAGAAAAGTCTAATTTAAAAGTATATAAAATATCTGAACAAAAATCTCACTAAAAAACATATACAGATGGCAAATAAGTACATAACATGCTATTCAGTTATGCCTGTCATTTGTAAATAGCAAATTTAAATAACATTGAGAAATGGTATACAGTTAAAATGACTAAAATTCAAAACACTAGGCCTCAGGGATGGCCTGCAGGCTAAAAGAAACCTCTTTTAATTGTACGAACACAAGTTCAGGGGCCAGAGCAATAGTCCAGTGGGTAGGGCATTTGCCTTGCATGCAGCCAACCCTGTTCTATCCCAGGCATCCCATATGGTCCCCGAGCACTGCCAGGGGTAATTCCTGAGTGCAGAGCCAGGAGTAACCCCCTGAGCATAAGCAAAACTAACAAACAAATAAAAACACAAGTTCAGTCCCTGGTGTTGCCCACATGCAGCCCATCCGGTCTCAGTAGAACTGCTGTTTTGAACCTCAATACTTCAGCAGGATGTGTGACCCCGTTGTAATGTAACATGTGCAAGTACTGAAATCTAAGTATGTTTCCCCAGCAACTACTGCTGCTCAGGCACTGTGGCCAAGAATCTAACCCCTGGTGAATATATGTGTGAACACCACAATAACTTCTAGGGAGCATTACCACTAGAATATTCATGAGCACCATAACTGAATGAGTACAACCCCAGGTGTCGGGGGATGCCGCCGGGGTCCCCAACAGTGCCGGGAAGCGAAGTTCCCTTCTACCTCTGAAGCCGGTGAGGAATTGATGGAGACTCAGGAATATGATGCAGTTTTAAAAGGCTTTACTTATCACAGGTTCAGGCATACAAATCAGCAATAAGAAAAACCCTGTGCTTAGGATTCCTGGCTAAAACCCCAGCCATGTGTAGGCCAAGATGGCAGCCACCACGTGTAAAGGCCCTGTAGAGAGGAGACAAAGACAAGACTCCCAAAAGGGTGTGAGCTCACAAAGAGAGCCGAGAGAGAGAGAGAGAGAGAGAGAGAGAGAGAGAGAGAGTGAGAGAGAGAGAGAGTGAGAGAGAGAGAGAGAGAGAGAGAGAGAGAGAGAGAGAGAGAGTAAGCAGGCTGGTTTTATACCCTGCAAGTCAGACCTCTCATCTACTTCACGGTAGTTTTGTATTTTAGTTGCCTTTGAGTTATCAGGGAGCCATGCTTCTTGCTTGGAGGCAAACAGCATTTCTCTCTGGTCTAATTACTTAGAGATCCAATGTGGCCAGGCAAATATGCTGGTAAGATCTAGCTAGTCCCACGATGATTGTGGTAGCATGAGAGAATATTTATGCCAGCCAGTACAGAATACATGGTCAGATAAACCGCCACATTTAGCCTACCCCCTTATCTACGAAGTGACCTGCAGGAGGCAATCCAGGGCAGATGCAGAGGCTTTTAGGTGTCCTGCAACACCCAGGTGAGCCTGTGTGCAACTACCACAACTAAAAGGCTGCAATTCCCAGTTAGCATTATGGCAAACTGTATGTACACCAGACATATGCCCTCCAATGAGCACCACAAACAAATATATAAGCAAGTGTGTGATCCCTGTCATCATAACATCAGCAAGGAAGGGAATGGGAGAATTCAGATTGAAATAAGTAAAATAAGTAAAAGGTTTACATCTTTTAAGAATAAAAGTAGATTAGACATCTCTCGACTATTTAGTCTCTGATGCTCTTTAGATATGTTTCCAACATCAAAGTCAGTTAGAAAATTCTCAGAAGCTACAGCTTTATAAATTTTTCTGGTCTAAAATGGAAAAATTTTAGAGAAAAATGGAGCAGATTCTCATCCTTGCCAATGAATGGGAATACTATCTTTTGATTCAAACACATACAGATTTTCTTTTTTTCACCTTTTTTCTTCATAGGCAAGTTCTAACACACTTATCCTAAAGAAAGATGGCACATTGCTAACCTAAAGAAAAATGTTTGTTAAGAATCTGTCTTGGAGAGAGAAAGAGAGGAAACTGGGGTACCTGCTATTAAGGCAGCATGGGGGTGGGCAGGAGGGGGTGGGGTACATTGGTGGTGGAAATGGGGCACTGGTGGAGGGATGGGTGCTGGTATACTGTATTACCAAGAACCAATTATGATCACCTTTGTAATTGTATGTTTCACTGTGGTATAATAAAAAATTTAAAAAACAATTAAAAAAAAGAATCTGTCTTGTCCACTTCCATCCCAATCACCATTGGATTAACAAAAAGTATATCAATGTATATTATGTCTGTTCTATTATAAGTCCATTGCATAATTTTTATCAACTCTGCAGGTGGTTTGCTGTTTTAGTATGTGAACCCTTAGGGGTAGGAACGTTTTATATTGGCAGCTGCTGAATTAGAAAGATGCTCACCACATGAAAATAATAATATTTTCATTTTCTCCATATTGAAGCACTGTGCTAAACATTTTGGGTATGTTCTTTTATCAAAGCATCATGACAACCCCAAAAAGCAGGAATGGTGATGACCACATTATGAATCAGTAAATCAATGGTCAAAGGGATAAAAATAATACAAAACCAAAGACTAGGAAATAGTGATCAAGGATTATGGACCATGCCACTCCTTTATGTTATTCAAACTGTGATACTTTTGTCAGGTCATGCCCAAAGCTGTGGAAGGTAGGAGTAGGCAGGACAAGCTTCCTGGAGAGTCAATATTTTAAAAGAAGAAAAGTTGAATGCTGTAACTAGCTCCTTGTGATTATGGATATATTATGTATTTTGTTTGCAAAATCAAATATAGCAAGTGAACAAATAAAGTTTCCCTGACTTTCCTTGGCTTTTTTTTTCCTTTCTGAAAGACTGGAATTACCAACTATTTGTGTATCTTCCCAGACACATTCAAGTAGAGTATCAAAAGATCTGTCCTTTCCTTTTGTGCAAATGTGTACTTTTACCTGCTCAATTTATTTCACCTAACACTACTGTTTAGAGATGATCTCTTATCAGTTTTTATAGACAGATAGATAGATATGTGTATATGTGTAGATAATCTTTTGACTATTCATAGCAAACAATGAATTAGAAATAAAAGTCAAGAATTTTAAAATAAATTTGATAACAATATATGTGAGCAAAGATCATTTAAATTTGATTACAAATAAAATTAGGTTTCTCTGGATAGGTTAAAAAAGAAATAGCAGTTAGAAAAACAAATTTTGTTGTTTTGGTGACTCACACCTGGTTGTGCTTCGGGCTGCCTCTTCCCTCAAGGACCACATCTGGTGAGCTCCAGAGACCATGTTGAGGTACTGAGGATTTAACCTAGTTGTCTATGTGGAAGGCAAGCACTCTACCTGTTGTACTGTATCTCCAGCCCCCTAGAAAGATAAGCTTTTACATTAAACTTTGCTTTGAAGAAATCTCACCAGGTCTATTCCTGGTCTGTGAAAGCAATGAACCTAACTGAATTACAAATAGATATTATTGTTTTCTATCTGTATTTACCATTTTAATAAAATACACTTTTCCTTTTATTCTTACTATCTCTGGAGCAATTACTCCAAGTTTTATGCTATATATTATTTTTAAGCTTGAAAAATTCAAAGCTAGGTCATTGTAAACATTTTCAAAATCTAGTAAAAATCCAGCCTAGTTTCATAAGATTTTTATAAAAGTGAGTAATGAAAAGTCAACTATGAATCTAAAAAATCTATTGAATGAATTCTAAGAATTTATATTAGATTATGAATTAATATTACTTATATATTCCTTATTTATGGTTTAAATTAGATTTGTTCACATATTACTAGTAGAGAAACATCTTCCATTTCTGTAAACAGCCTATTGTGGTTCTGCCAAAAACAATGCTCAAAGAGAAACTCATGCTGACCTGTAACGTTCTAGAATTTTTCTACCTCTCCATCCAACATAGTTTCAGAGATACAAGAAAAAAATTTGATTTTTATAAAATTATACAAGCAGATGATAAAGGATAAGATGATATTAAAATAAATCTTGGACAGATGTGCTTACTTTTATAAATTGTTTATATAATATAGTCATTTTCTCCAAAATAGCTTTTGTTTCTATCAGGGAGAAAGTTCAACCAGAACAATAAACTTACTAAAGACCATTAAAATGTCTTTTCCTTTAGGGGACTCTCATACATTGTTGGTGGGAATGTCGACTTGTACAACCTTTCTGGAAAACAATATGGACATTCCTCTAAAGTCTAGAAATTGAGCTCCCTTTGACCCATCCATACCACTCCTGGGAATATACCCTGGGAAGCCAAAAACACACAGCGGAAACACAATCCGCACTTTTATTTTCATAGCAGCACTATTCACAATAGCCAGAACCTGGAAACAACCAGTATGCCCGAGAACTGATGACTGGATAAAGAAACTGTGGTACATTCTACACAATGGAATACTATGCAGCTGTTAGGAAAAATGAAGTTATGAAGTTTGCCTATAAATGGATGAACATGGAAAGGATCATGTTGAGTGAAATTACTCAGAAGGAAAGAGAGATATAGAATGACTGCATTTATTTGCATGGCATAAATATATCAGGTGGTCTTACCAAAAGTGGAAATTACCGCAAACGTGTGGGAGTCAGAGGTTAAATAAGACAGAGAAGGGAACATGTGTGAATAAATGTCGAAAGGGCTAATACCAACCTAGAACTGAGCTTTAAATACAGGCCAAAAAATGCACATGATGGCTTCTAAGTGTATGTAGTGCAACCCAAAATGTGTAAGAGAAGGAAAAGAGAGAGAGGGAGAGAGAAAAGAGATAAAGAACCTGCCATTTAGGCAGGCTATGGGGGGGAGAGAATTGGGGACATTGGTGGTGGGAAATGGGCACTGGTGGAGGGCGGGTGCTGGAACACTATGTGACCGAAACCTCCAAACATGAATAACATTGTAATTGTATATCTCACGGTGGTATAATAAAATGTTTAATAAAAAAAAAGTATTTAACTGCTAATTTCTCCTACAAGTTGGATGCAGGGGGATTTTAAAACAATTATAATCTTTATATGAAAACATAGTATAATCCAAACATCTTAAAAATATCCTATTGCTCAATATTTATCTTAAGGTTTTCTTTCCATATATACAAAGATAATGATAACACACATTTTCCACATTTTGGTGGATAATGTTCTCCCTTTGATATTTTTTGTGGGCAATGCAGAAACACTAGGTGTTTGGCTCTTACATTGTGAAACTTATAAAGGTTCTTATGGGTAAGTGTGTCAGAACTTGCCTATGAAGAACCAGAGGCAGTTACAGAAGTTGATTAATTTTATACCAGGACTTGCAAAGACAGGTTAGCTGCTCTCCTGTGTAAGTAAAAATTATATGCAGTACTAAATAAGCCAGTTTCACAGCATTGTCTTTTTACCGAGGTCATTATATAAAAAATGTACAGTTTGTCAAAGCTTTGGGGTGTATCAGGACTCGCGAGACATGAATATTAGTTCAAGCAGTGCCTTAACAATATTCTCCACATTTTGTACACTTTTCTGGGAATATAAGGCACAAAAGGAAGACAACCCTTGATTTGCTAAAATTGGGCTGGAGTGATAACACAGCGGGTAGGGCATTTTCTTGCACTCGGCTGATCCAGGTTCGATCCCCAGAATCCCATATGATCCTCCAAGCACTGCCAGGAGTAATTCCTGAGTGCAGAGCCAGAAGTAACCCCTGAGCATTATCAGGTGTGACCCAGAAAAAAAAAAAAACGTTTTCGTATTCGTGTCAGGTAAAATAGCAGTTCTCAACTGTGGGCCCTCAGGATATTCCAAGGAGATCTACAGGTGAAAACTGTACAAATGGGAGGTGTGAAAGAAACTAGGGGAGAAATGTGTAGGACTTGAGGTGGGGGTTGGGGGGGTGGGTGCATAGGAAGGCAACAAGGTCAGAAGAGGACTACCATAAGAAAAATAATTGATAATACAGAGATAAATAATATCAAAGATAAAGCACTCACAATCCTCAACAACAACAAAAATAGCCCATTAAAAAATGGGGACAGCAGATAATTTGGCACTTCCCAAAGAGGACAAATGGTCAGTCCAGGCATCTAAAGAAGTGTTCATTGTCACTTATTTTCAGGGAAATGCAAATCAAAACACCAATGAGCCAATGGCTCTGTCAAGACAGGAACAACCAGTGCTGGCAGGGAAATGGTAAAAAGGAGCCCTCACTGTTCCTTTGGTGGAACTGATGATGAAAATGTCAGTGGTAGAAATGTTGTCTACTTCATTCTTCATGGAACAGTATAGAAGCCGCTCTTTTTTTTAAACTCTGGAACTAAGCAAATTGGTGCTAAAAAGGCAGATGCTGAGAATTAAATAAACAAGCAACTACCTAATACAACAGATGTGAACAGAAGCAGTACAAGTAGCTTAGTATAGAAACATCTTTAAAAATGAAGACTAGTGCCCATACTAAGGGCCGACACCACAGTTCCCTCTTGACGTTCTGCTGCTACTCCACTATCCCATGTGAGGCTTGCCTCTGACTGATATCACTGGACGTATTCCAGAAGGCAAAACCCCAACAGGAAGAAAAACCCCTTCCTCCTAGGTGGGGTTCAGTAGCCGCAACACCCAACCCTCAGCTCAACAAGAGCACTAGAAAACCATGAGGAAAGCACATAGAAACCCACCAAGTTCAATAAACAACACCAATTTAAACCCTCAGACAGTGCTTTTAACAACACTATGATGAGGATGTTCAATGAGTTTATGATAGAGCGGTAATCAGAAAAGTGTGAGAGTCAAAATAAAAAAGCTATTCCAGTCAGGAACGACAGAAATGAAGAATATGGTGGGTGACATTTAAAAAAGGCAGTAAAAGCTCTGAACAGTGGAATAACAGAAGCTGAGCAAAGGATTAAAGAGCTCCAAAATGAGAAGGAAATGCTAGGAAACAGCAGAAAGTGGAAAACAGCCTAAAAAAATGAACAGCATATACTAGAGAACTATGGAATGAGTTCAAGAGGAACAATATAAGAATCATTCAGAGTCCCTAGAGAACAGGAAGGCAAATGCAGGAAACAATAGTTAAAGAAAGCATTGATGAGAACGTCCCAGAATTGAGGATTACAGGCACCAAGATGCAATATGACCAAAGGGTCTCAGTGAAAATAGACACCAAGACCTAAAGTAGAGGCAGAATACTGAAAGCAGCAAGATCAAATAAGGTATATATAAACAAGGGAGATCCCATAAGATGTAGATCTATCAAATGAGACTCTACAAGTCAGAAGACTCTGGAAGGATATGGTACAAACACTCAATTAAGTGAACACTTCACCAAGAATACCCTATCCAGCTAGATTATCATTCAGATTTTAAGGCACGAAAGAGAGTTTCATGGACAGACAAAAGCTTAGAGAATTCAGAGCCCTGAAACCAGTTTTTCAAAAAAACATTAAAAGAGTTCCTTTTAAAAAAGGACAGGTGATCATTCTATGTATGTCTTTTTCCTTCTGGCTAATTTCACTCAACATGATCCTCTCCATGTTCATCCATTTATAGGCAAATTTCATAACTTCATTTTTTTCTAACAGCTGCATAATATTCCATTGTGTAGATGTACCAAAGTTTCTTTATCCAATCATTAGTTCTTGGGCACTCTAGTTGTTTCCAGATTCTGGCTACTGTGAATAGTGCTGCTGTGAAAATAAAAGTAAGAATGGAGTTTCCGCTGTGTGTTTAATTTGCATGATATAAATATCTATACCTATATCTATCTCTATCTCTATCTATCTCTATCTATCTCTATCTATCTCTATCTCTACCTCTATCTATATAGTATGATGCCAATATCCAAAGTCAAGCAAACATGGATCAGGAGTTCTGTCAAAGATGGAATCTACCACAAACGTGTGGGTGTCAGGAGGTTAGGTAAGCCAGAGAAGGGAACAGTGTGCTAATAATTGTCAAAAGTGATAATACTAGCCTAGAACTGAGCATTGAATATAGGCAAAACAGATACACATGATAACCTCTAAATATATGTATTGCAATCCACAATGTGTAAGAAAAAGAAGAGAGAAAGGGATAGAGAGAAAGAGAAAGAGAGAAAAGAGATAAAGAACATGCCAGAGAGGCAGACTAAGGGAGGGGGAAGGAATCGGTGACATTGGTGGTGGGAAAAGGGCACTGGTGGAGGGATGGGTGCTGGAACACTGTATGACCGAAACCCAAACATGAACATCTTTGTAATTGTATATCTCGCGGTGGTATAATAAAATACTAAAAAAAATGATAAAAGAATAATAAAAAATAAAAAAGGACAGGTGAAGCCTCCCATTATGTGGCATTGAATATGGCACCTAAAAATGGTATGGTTGTCCCCTACTAAATAAATGTTAAAACACATAGTGATTAATCATCACAAATTGACTTATATAAGCCTATTTTCTAAAAAATTCTATCTGCCATTCTTTTAAGTTTTTTGGACCAAGTAATATGAAATATATTTGCTATATGCCTGCCAAGAGGGCAAATAAATAAATATAAAAAGCCTCAGTTATGATAAGGAAGATATGATTATTACAGCAATAAAGTTCAAGTACAAAATAAAATTTAATGCAATGTGTTTTAGATGACAGAGTTGAAAGCTTAATTACATGAATGAGAATAGGAAGTATCTATATTGTCTATTCTTTATTTGAATTTCCTTATTTATATAGGTTAAAACACATAGCAATTAATCACTGCAAATTGATTTTTGTTGACTTATCTTCTGAAAATTCCATTTTCTATTTCTTTAAGTTTTGTTGGAGCAAGCAATATGAAATAAATTTTTATATGCCTGCCAAGGGGGCAGGCTGGGGGACACTTGTGGTGGGATTGGTGTTACAACATTGCATGCCTGAAAAAATCCTTAATGAAATTTATAAATTATGGTGTCTTAATTACAAAAGAAAACAACTAGTTCGTTTTTCATGAACATTGTTTTGTTGATATTCAGCTGTAGACCTATCTTCAGTCTACAAAGAATCAAAGGCTTTCTTTAAATCAATGAACATGAGACAGAGCGGCATCTTGAACTCCCTAAAAACCTCAATGAGTTTGGTTACCATGTCGATATGGCCGATTGTGCTGAATCCTTTCGGAAGCCAGCATGCTCAACAAAACAATGTTCATGAAAAACGAACTAGGCACTGGGCCCAGCTGACTATGGAGCCCCGAGGAGGGCAGATGGGTTTTGGGAGTGGGCCCGTCACCTCTGGGGGTCCCAGAAGCAGCCGGATGAGACTCACCCATCACACTAGCCACCATTTTCGCTGTCTGGAAGCTGGGAAACTGCCTCACGACCAGATTGACAGAGCAAAACCAGTTCGAGCCCAGGTAGGCGGCTCCCAGAAGCGGGAATCACTGGGAAATCGTCAGATGGAGTGGGGGTCGCCCTTTCCCTCCTTCATTTTGTCGAGCCTGGTGGCCCCGCCCAGGAGCTGCCCGGGGGCCAGCATGCAGAGCCTCACAAGCAGCTGGGGGAGGCTGGAACTCGGCTCATGCCGGGCCCAGCTGTCTATGGAGCCCCAAGGAGGGCAGATGGGTTTTGGGAGTGGGCCTGTCGCCTCTGGGGGTTCCCCGGAAGCAGCCGGATGAGACTCGCCCCATCACTCTAGCCACCATTTTCGCTGTCCGACGCCGGGAAACTGCCTCACGACCAGATTGACAGAGCAAAACCAGTTTGAGTCCAGGTCCCGCGGCCGCAAGTGGCCACGCGATCCACTAAAATAGTGAAACAGTGATGTCTTTTAATGCACTGCATTCCACGAAGAGCAGGAAAGTTTAGTGGGAAGGAGATATAAGGAGGAAAGAAATGACATACAGAACCCGCCAAGTAGTTGAGGTGCGGGAGGGGGAGGGAGGTGGGGACATTGGTGGTGGGAGATGGGTTTGGGTGGAAGGATGCGTGTTGGAACACTGTAGAACCGGAACTCTACATGAGCATCTTTCAATTGTATGTCTAAAATGGTGTCATAATATTTGGGGAAATAATAAAATTAAATTAAAAAAAAAGAAATAAAGAACCTGCCATGGAGGCGGGCTGGGGGAGGGGGAGGGAACCGGGGACGTTGGTGGTGGGAGATGGGTACTGGTGGCGGGATGGGTGCTGGAACATTGTATGACCAAAACCCAAATATGAACTTTTTAATTGTATATCTTTGTAATTGTAAAAATAAAAAATTAAAAAAAAAAAAGAAAAACGAACTAGTTCCAGATGCTCCATTCACTCTCAATGGTACAAACATCTCTGAATGCAGCAGTTTTGTATACCTAGGTCGAGAACTCAACATAAGGAACGACCTAAAACATGAGCTGCACAGGAGGAAAAGAGCAGCGTGGAACACCTTCAAAAGCATCAAAGAAATAACTAAAAGGACAAAGAAACTCCGAATCCAGGCACATCTCTTCGACTCCACCATTCTCCCTGCATTAACATATGCCCTCACCTGGGCCCTACAAAAGGAGGATGAGAATGCGATTCGGGTCTCCCAAAGGAATCAAAAGAGCTATGCTTGGAATATCATGCCTCACTCAAGTGAGAGAAGGTTCTGACCTCCATCACCAATCCAGAATCAGGGATGCTGTTTCATTTGCCAAGACATCAAAAAATCAAATGGGCTGGACATATAATTGGACTTGGAGATGACTGCTGGACTAGAGTCGTTACAGACTGGATCCCACAGGATGTCAAAAGATCATGTGGCCGCCGCACACCTACGAGATGGTTAGACTTTGTCAAGACCCTGAACGAACTGTTTGAGGCTCTTCATATTCCTGGAGCAAGCAGATGCCATTGGGTTACACTGGCATGTGATAGGGACAAATGGAAATGTTACTGGCACACGCTTGAACAAATTGATGAATAATGGGATGTCAAGTGATCAAGTGAATAAAAAACTAAGAATGTGGGCTAAGTATGTGGTTTGGCAGTACAGCACTAGTCTTGCATATATGAAGCACTGGGTTTGATCCCTAGTGTGCATGTGCATGTGCACACTCTCTCTCTCTCTCTCTCTCACACACACACACACACACACACACACACAGAGTAAAAAAGTAAGAATAGAGCTTTCCTTATGACTCAGCAATTATAGTTCTTGATAACTTGGATCACTTCACTTGTATCGCTTGTCTTCCCGTTGATCATCGATTTGCTCGAGTGGGCACCAGTAACATCTTCATACGTCCTGTCAGATGCTAGTGTAACCAAGGGCATCTGCTAGCTCCAGGAACATAAAGAGCTTCAACCCATTCCATCAGGTCATGGGAATGAGGTCTATAATTGTTACTGGTATTAGGCATATCAAATATGACACGGGTAGCTTGCCAGGCTCTGCCATGTAGGTGGAATACTCTTGTAGTCACCTCTAATCTCAAGCATTTATTGATGAACCTCACGGCTGGTCTTGTGATCAGCTCTTCTGCTGGGTGGAGCCCTGACGAGTGGGGAGTCCGGATGTGGAAAATGGCAGCCCCTCATGGTGTGGGGGTTCCTCTGACTTCTTGAGAGGCTCTGCTGAGGTGGCAGGCCAGGGCTAGAACCCACCTTCCCTCCTGGGTGGCTCGTGATCAGCTGGGCACAGGGAGAGCTGGTAGCAGCTCTGCCCCATGTATGTGAGTCTCTGGATCAGGCATAACTGGGCTGGGCTTGAAAAAGACTGCCGCAGGGTGGGTCTCTGATGAGCCCAGCTGGTGATCAGCTCTTTTGCTGGGTGGAGCTCTGACGAGAGGGGGAGTCCAGATGTGGAAAATGGATACCAAGAATATATCACTTGATCACTTGATCACTTGACATCCCGTTATTCATCGATTTGCTTGAGTGGGCTCCAGTAATGTTTCCATTTGACCCTATCAGGTGCCAGTGTAGCCCAATGGCATCTGCTTGTTTCGGGAATACGAAGAGCCTCAAACCATTTATTTTGGGTCTTGATGAAGAATTCTGACCATCTTGTAGGTGGGCAGCCACATGATCTCTTGACGTCCTATGGGATCCAGTCAGTGTCGGGTCTAGTCCAGCGGTCATCTCCAAATCGCATTACAGGTCCAGCCCATCTGATATTTGATGCCTTGGCAAACGAGACAGCATTCCTGACTCTGGATCGTTGATGGAGGTCAGAACTCCAGATTCCTTCTCTCACTTGAGTGAGGTATGATATTCCAAGCATAGTTCTTTTAATTCCTCTTTGGGAAACCTGAATAGTTTCTCATCCTGCTTTCGTAGGGCCCAGGTCTCTGAGGCATGTGTTAATGCAGGGAGAATTATGGAGTAGAAAAGATGTGCCAAGAACTGGGGCCGGGTGATAGTCCAGCGGGTAGGGTGTTTGCCTTGCATGCAGCCGACCCAGGTTCGATCCCCGGCATCCCATCTGGTCCCCTGAGCATGCCAGGACTAATTTCTGAATGCAGAGTCAGGAGTAACCCGTGAGCATTGCCTGGTGTGACCCAAAAAAGCAAATAAAAAGGAATATATAAAAACAATAATTTAAATGATATATACATACCTAGGTTCATTGTAATGCTAAGTAAAATAACCAGGGTTGGCTAAAAGCAAGTGTGGTATATTCATGGAATATACTTCAAGACAGATAATAAAGCATGTCTCCATACTGAGATACAAACATGTCTCAAAAGATATCAAGAAGAAATAATAGTGGTCAAGAATATAGACATAATATATACTTTTTCTCAGCCCACAATGTTTTAAAAGTGGAAACTAATTGCAATGAAACCAGGGAAAAAGTCAAACGCCTGGAAACAGAATAATTTATTACCAGATAATAAACAGATTGAAGAGGAATCAAAGAAATAAGAAGATTCCTGGGGGCTGGAGCGATAGCCCAGCGGGTAGGGCGTTTGCCTTGCACGTGGCCGGCCTGTACCGGCCTGGGTTCGATCCCCGGCATCCCATATGGTCCCCTGAGCATCGCCAGGAGTGGTTCCTGAGTGCAGAGCCAGGAGTAACCCCTGAGCATCGCTAGGTGTGACCCAAAAAGCAAAAAAAAAAAAAAAAAAAAGAAGATTCCTGGAAATAAATGATGATGAGAATGTTAACTGAATATGTGGGCTATAGCAACAGCTGGGTTTAAAGGGAAGTTCATAGCAATGCATGTATATGTTAGGAAACAATAAAGAATCCAAATACCCTAATTGTATGGCCAAGACTGCTAGAAAAAAATTGAACAAATAGAACCCAAAGTAAACATAAGGAGGAAAATAATAAAACTTAGAGCAGAAAATAAAAAAATGGAAGTTTTTAAGGATCCAACAGATCAACGAAACCAAGAGCTGTTTTTTCAAAACTAATAAGCAAGGGGCTGGAGTTGTTGTAATCCTGTTGTCCCAGGTTCAATCCCCATCACCTCATATGGTTCCCTAAGCACTGCCAGGAGTAATTCCTAAATGCAGAACCAGGAGTAACCACTCAGCATTGCTGGGTGTGACCAAAAAGTAAAATAATAATAATAATAATAATAATAATAATAATAATAAAAACAAACAAAGCAGTAGCCAGGCTAATAATGAAAGTAAGAGAGAAAACTTTATTGAGCCAAATAAGAAATAAAAAGGCAACTGTTATGATAGATACCACAGAATCTCAAAGGATCATCAGAGATTACTATGAAAAGTGTTATGCCATGAAATTGGAGAATCTAGAAGAAGTGGATAAATTCTCAGATTCTTAAAACTTTCCAAGAATGAATCAGTAGGTAACAGAGCACCTGAATAGACCAATTAATAGCAAGAAAATTAACATGGAATTAAAATTCTTCCCCCCAAACAAAAGCTCAAACCCACATAGGCTTATGAACATCTTCCAAACCTTCAAAGAGGACTTATTTCCAATCCTTCCCAGCTCTTTCAGAAGTTGAAGAAACAGAAACCCTTCCAAATAGTTTCTATGAGGCAAACATTACTCTGATACCAAAAACAGACAGACAAATCACTAAAAAAGAAAAGTGTAGACCGTATCACTGATGAACGTAAACGCAAAACTCCTCAACAAATAGTAAACTAAACCAAATAATACAATAAAAGGATCATACACCGTAGTCAAGAATTTATCCCAGGACTGTAAGGACAGTTTAATATATGTAAATCAATCAAAGGTAAATAGAACTACTGGAATGCAACATGGAACCTTCTAAAAGAAACTCAAAATTGATCTTCTGTATGGTTAGCAGTTGTGTGTCTGGGCATCTATCCCTAAAACACTTATTCAAAAAGACATTTTGCCACAGAGACTGGCACACATCCAAAGAAGAAGCACAATCAGTGCTGGCACAGATGCAGGGAGAAAGGGACCCTCACTCATTTGCTGGTGGGAATGTTGACTAGTTCAGCCTTTTTGGAAAACAATATGGACATTCCTCCAAAAACTAAAAATTGAGCTCTCATTTGCCCCAGCAACACCACTTCTGGGAATATACACTGGGAGCCTAAAAAAACACAGCAGAAACACTATCTGTAATTCTATGTTTATTGCAGCATTATTCACAATAGCCAGAATATGGAAACAACCGAGGGCCCGAGAACACATGACTGGATAAAGAAAATATGGTACAGCTACACAATTGAATACTATGCTGCTGTTAGCAAAAAAATGAAGTCATGAAATTTGCCTATAAATGGATGGACCTGGAGAGTACCATGCTGAGTGATATTAGTCAAAGGGAAAGGACAGATATAGAATAACTGCATTCATTTGTGGGATATAAAAATAATACTATGAGACTATTATCCAAGGCTAGGCAAAACGGGCCAGGAGGACTTGTCAAGGGTTGGAATCTACCACAAAGGTTTTGGGAGCAGAAGGTAGATGAGATAGAGAAGGCACCAGCTTGACAATAATAGTTGGGAATAGTAATGCGGGACTAGAACTGAGTATGGAAAGTAGGTAAAGGAATATACAAGATAACCTTTCAACGTCTTGTTTTGCAAAACACTGTGCAAAAGGAGAGTGAAAGTAAGACAAAAAGAAAATTGCCTGTAGTATAGGCAGATTTGGGGAGGTGGGTGGGAGGGAAATGGGGGCACAATGGTCTTGGGAAATGTGCACTGGTGGAGGAATGGGTGTTGGAACACTGTATGACTGAAACCCAACCATGAATAGCTTTCTAATAGTCTATTGCACATTGAGACAACTTAAAAAAAAGAAAAAAAAAGACATTTTGGTGCCTATATTCATTATAGACTACTCACAATTACCAAGATCTGGAAACAACTTAAATGCACAATAGTCGATGACTGGATAGAAAGTCTTATATAACAGAAGAAATTAGTATTATATAGATACTGATAAATTATATTCATTAATAAGTAAATGATTATAAAAATATCTATGTTAATAAAAATACCTGAACAGATACATAAGGCTCATTTTGACTATATAAATTCTCCCCTTAAAATTTTCTTAACTTTCTTCCTTCTTACCAAATTTTACATTTGTAGGATTTATGTAGTTCGTATACATAAATGGAAAACCAGCAGGACAGGTCTACTGTTCAAGAACGGAGACATCCATGACATTGGCAACTATCGCCCAATCTGTCTGTTGTCTGTCATCAACAAGCTGTTCACTTGAGTCATCCTGAAAAGGATTGGCAAAATACTAGATGAAGGACAACCATGCAAAGCAAGCTGGCTTCCGGAAAGGATTCAGCACAATCGACCATATCCATACAGTAAAGCTCATTGAGGTTTGTAATGAGTTCAAGATGCCACTCTGTCTAATTTTCATTGATTTAAAGAAAGCCTTTGATTCTGTGGAGACTGAAGCGGTCATCCGAAGCCCTAGCCAAACAGGACGTTCAAACTCAATACATCAAGATCCTTCGTGAGCTGTATTACGGATTCACCACCAGGATCTCACCATTCTACAAGAAAGTGATCATGATGTCAAAAGAGGGGTTTGGCAGGGTGATACTATTTCACAGAAACTCTTCAGTGCCACGCTTGAGAACGTCATGTGACAATTAGAATGGGAAGGAATGGGAGTGAAGATAGACCGTCGACAACTACACCACCTTCGCCGCTGATGACATCATTCTAATAACAACAAGCATTAGCCAAGTGACACAAATGCTGTCTGACTTCGACCAGGACATTGTGAATGTGCAAAGATAGGTCTATAGCTGAATTTCAACAAAACAATGTTCCGTGAAAAACAAACTAGTTTCAGATGCCCCATTCACTCTCAATGGAACAAACCATCTCTGAATGCAGCAGTTATGTGTACCTAGGTCGAGAAGTCAACATGATGAATGACCTGACACCTGAGCTGTGCAGGAGGAAAAGAGCAGCGTGGAACGCTTTCAAGAGCATCAAAGAAATAGCCTAAAGGATAAAGAACCTCCAGCTCCGGGCACATCTCTTGGACTCCTTCTCCCTGCATTAACATATGCCTCTAAGACCTGGGCCCTACGAAAGCAGGATGAGAACACTATTCAGATCTCCCAAAGGAATCAAAAGAGCTATGCTTGGAATATCACGCCTCATTCAAGTGAGCCAAGGAATCCGGAGTTCCGACCTCCATCGCAGTTCCAGAGTCAGGGATGCAGTCTCATTTGCCAAGGCATCGAAAATAGATGGGCTGGACATGTAATGTAATTTGGAGATGACCGCTGGACTAGAGCTGTTACTGACTGGATACCACCTTTGGGTACTGGTGAAAGTAAGTGGGATCCCTTGTGGTGTATGTGCTGCTGGATGGATGGATGCATGAAGAGTATGATTAACAGTATTGTATATCCAAGTAGCTCACTACACAGCAAATGGGTATATCAATGGTACATGTCGCTGGGGTCCATTGGAACTGTTTGGTATTCCCCAGAAACCACTGGCTTTATAGGTTTCTGTGGAATACTGATAAAGTGGTGGAATAGTTAAGACGCATCTGAGACTCTGTCTTGGAGATGATATTTTGTAGGGATGGCACTATCTCCCAGAATGCAATAAAAATCTTAAGCAGAAAATATTTTATGGTACTTAGGTACTTCCAATAGGTAAAATATAAGGATGATGGAACCTAAAATGGAATGGGACTCTGGTTTTACATCATCATTCTCAGTTGTCAATTTACAGCTGTGTTGCTGACTAACTGACAGTATCAGGTACAGAACCAGTCCAGAGGCTTTGAAGTCCCTTTAAGTCTTTCTTCAAATTATTTCCTTGCTCTGACCTTAGGCAAGTTCAGCCAACCCTTCTCTCTGCTCCTCTAACTCTATCCTGCCAGGCTCTCTGCTCTTCCAGTTCACTCCTGTCAGTCAGGCTGAGAACCCAGTCTCAACTGACTTTTCAACTGTTTTTGCCAACTCTCATGTTCCCATAATTTGGATATTGGCTATCCCTTTAAGAAATAAAAGACATCCCTTTAAGGTATCTCTTAAATCTCTTAAAGGTATCCAACACCCAGTGATGGAATCTGTTTGAGAAATTTTACGTCCGTCCCAATCCCTGCTTGGGGAACTGTTGGTCTGAAAGAGTCTGTTACTCAAGCCTCACTGCATGGACAAGAAAATGAACCTTTGCCCTAGAAGAGTAATTTCTCAGCCATCAGAAGAAGGGAGGTTACTGATCTACAAAAAGGAAAAGGAAGAATATGTTTGACATTCAAATGATCCACTGGAGCTTCTCTTGATTATCTCACAGCCTACTGTTAAAAGTAAATGAGCACAACTAGCAGCTAACACCTGATGTGGTCAGTGATAACCAGAGATTCAGCAACCTCTGAGATAGAAACCTGCTAGATTAGTAGAAGTGCTGAATGAGTGCATAATGGAAGAGGATAATTAATATTAGTTAGAGTTGCTACCAGCTTTCCCTGTGCCCAGCTGATCACGAGGCACCGGGAGGGAAGATAGGTTCTAGCCCTGGCCCGATACCTCAGCAGAGCCTCGCAAGAAGCCAGAGGAACTCCCACACCATGAGGGCCGCCATTTTCCACATCTGGACTCCCCACTTGTCAGAGCTCCACCCTGCAGAAGAGCTGATCACAAGCTGGCTCCTGTGGCGCAATAAATGCTCGAGATTAGAGGTGACTACATGAGTACCCCACCCTCACAGCAGAGCCTGGCAAGCTATCCGTGTCTTAATTGAAATGCCAAATACCGGTAACAATTATAGACCTCATTCCCATGACCTGATGGAATGGTTGAGGCTCTTCCTGTCCCTGGAGCAAGCAGATGCCCTTTGGGCTACACTAGCATGTGACAGAACGTATGGAGATGTTACTGGTGCCCACTTGAGCAAATTTATGACCAACAGGAAGACAAGTGATACAAGTGATAGAGCCTAAAGATCACCTCTACTAACCTTTTCAAATTGCCCAGAAAGCATGAAACTTCTTAACCAGACCCTGAGTAAGCTATCCTTAGTCAGAGCTCCTTTAACGTTGTTAGGAGCAACCCCTGACACCATTAGATATGAGCTTCAAACTAAAACCAAACAAAAATCCAACAACAAAAATCTCAAGTGATTTTATGTGCATCGTGGGCTTTCATGGATTTTGTGGCATTTCACTGAAGATCTACTCCTCAGAGCTGGCAAATCTAATCCGAACTGTTGAGAATATCAGCTAACAGCTTGCGGTTGTATTTCTTGGCTCAACCACAGAAACTAACTTTGCGTATGTTATACTGTCTCCTGTGGCATGGCCTGTTATATACTTAGCTAATGTATGGGCATGAAAGCAAAAAGCCCAGGTCAGAGAGATGATAGTATAGGGGTTAAGGCACTGGCCTTGCACAGAGTTGACCCCTGCTTCAATTCTTGGAACTCCATATGGTCCCTTGAGCATAGCCATGAGTGATTCCTGAGCATAGAAGTGATGGTAAGGCCCCAGGACCAATTAGTGTGGTCCCAAAACCAACAAAACAAGACCATACCAAGAAACAAAGCCATCAGAGAAACAAATCAAGGACTAATTCTCTCAATCTGAGACAATTTTGAAAGGCCATCCCGGCTCAGACAGCTCACTGTCAAATTAGCTGAAATCTTAGCTGCAAATGTGTTATGAACTGGTTTCTGCCCAGTTTGGTCATCATCTCTTCTTTGTGAGTGCATGTTCTGAGAGTTCCCCCTAATAAGACTTTGGCATTAACACAACTTTTCGTTTCTAGAAAACCCAATCTCAGACACTATCCTAAACTGTAACTAGCACTTTCCTGACGAGGTTGGTGGGACAGCACAGAGGGCTAGTGCACGTGCTCTGTATGACGGAGGCCCAGTTTCTTTCCCCACAAGGTCTCAGAATGGCTGGGTTGGGTACGTCCCAAACAACCAAAAACAAAAGAAAAAAAAAGTAAAAGAGAAAAGTTTTGACTAACCACCTCTAGCAATTTGGTGACAATCACCTGAATGAATGTAAGCAGTCAATGTTGCAAACTTTGCTCATTAGTGTGGATAGCAGAGAAAACAAAAGTTTGTGAATGAATTCATGTTTTAATAAATTTTTTTGGGTTTTTTGGCCACACCTAGCAATGTTCAGGACTTACTCCTGGATCTGTGCTCAGGGATCACTCCTGGGAGCGATCAGGAGATAGGTGGTTGATGGGGATGCAATTAGGGTTAGCAGTGTGGAAGTCAAGCACTTTAAACCCTGTACTATCTCTCTGACTCAATAATATTTTGGAGGGTCTTTTTTGAGTCATGCAGCAAGACTCAAAGATTACTCCTAGCTCTGTACTCAGGAATTACTCCTGGTGGTGCTGGGGACCATATGGGATGTCAGGGATCAAACCCAGGTCAGCCAATTACAAGGCAAACGCCCTTCCTACTGTTCCATGACTCCATCTCCCAAATTACAATTACAAAGATATACAATTAAAAAGTTCATATTTGGGTTTTGGTCATACAGTGTTCCAGCACCCATCTCCAACCACCAACATCCCGGTTCCCTCCCCCAGCCCTCCTCCATGGCAGGTTCTTTATTTCTTTCCCTTTCTCTCTCTTTCTCTTTTCCTTCCCCTCCAGACTATGGATTACAGAACATACATTAAAGGGTTGTCATGTGTATCCTTTTGCCTCTATTTAATGCTCAGTTCTAGGTTGGCATTAGTACCCTTGACAATTGTTAGCACACTGTTCCATTTTCTGTCTTACCTAATCTCTGACTCCCACACGTTTGTGATAGTTTGACAAGACCTCCTGATATATGTTTCACTTGACCTTGGATATTGGTATCATAATATGTACATATATTTATGTTATGCAGATAAATGCAGTCATTCTGTATCTGTCTCTCCTTCCCAAGAACTTTTTTTTTTTTTTTTTTTTTTTTGCTTTTTGGGTCACACCCCGCGATGCTCAGGGGTTTCTCCTGGCTCTGCACTCAGGAATTACTCCTGGCGGTGCTCGAGGGACCATATGGGATGCCGGGGATTGAACCCGGGCCGGCACAGGCCGGGCGCTGCAAGGCAAACGCCCTACCCGCTGGGCTATCGCTCCGGCCCCCCAAGAACTTTTTTTTAAGGTAGTAGTTTCCCTGAATAAGCAAACTACTATAAACTAGGAGCAGAATTTTGCAGAAAAGTGTAGCAATTTTTTTTTCACTATTAAGGCAAGGGGAGGTGAAGTGAAAAGGCAGAAAAAATTGCCTTCCTTTTGGCTACTTATCTCACATGTATTTAGTTTTGACTTTGAGGGGTTTTGCCAGTGGTGCTGAGGGCAACCAGGGCTACACCCAACCATTCTTAGGAGGTCATGCAGTGCAGAGGGATTGAACCGAGTCCCTATACATGTCACACATCACTGCAGTCTTTCAGCTATAGTTCTTCCCATCCCCAACATATATCTTGATAGTAAAATAAAGACTCTAGGGCCAGAGTTGTAGTTCTTTTGTAGAACTTTTAGTGTGTGATGCCCTGAGTTTCATCCTCAGCATCACAAAATATTTTTTTTTTTGCTTTTTTGGGTCACACCCAGCAATGCTCAGGGGTTTCTCCTGGCTCTGCACTCAGGAATTACTCCTGGCGGTGCTCGGGGGACCATATGGGATGCCGTGGATCAAACCCAGGCCGGCACAGGCCTGCAGCGTGCAAGGCAAACGCCCCTACCCGCTGGGCTATCGCTCCGGCCCCAATTTTAAAAATAAGATAAATGAAAATAAAAATTTAGATGACTAAAAAGAAAAGTATTTCTTGTTAAGTCACATTCAAAAAAGTCAGGAGATCCCCTTAGGTTTATAGTAGTTTTAATACAATGTCTTTCCTTTAAAAAATCTAACTATTTTTAAAAAGTGGGAGAGAGACAAGATAGGAAACTTGCCTTGCAAGCAGAAGTCCTCACTTCAATCCATGGCACCCCAGGTGGTCCTGAAGGCATGCCAGGTGTGATCCCTGAGTGAGAAGTAAGCCCTGAGAACTCCTGGGTGTGGCTCAAAACCCCTTACCCCCCATTAAGATGTATAGGTTAGTTACCTATTCTTATAAAATGAGTAATTTGGCATGAATGCAACTTATTATTTTACAGTAGTTTTCTAGAAAAACCCAATCCCAGACATTATCTTATGCAAACATTTTATTTGGAGGTTTTAGGAAAAGGAATGGGGATAACAGAGAGCAGAGAGCGGGAGGGAGGGAGAGAGAGAGAAAGAGAAAGAGAGAGAAATGTGTTTATGTGAGAACGTGGACTCCTTCAAGGGCAGAGGAGAGCCAGAGGGAGGCAGAGGGAGCCCCAGAGCACACATCTCAGCATTAGCTATAAAAGCATGAAAGTCCACATCTCAAGAGAAGAGATGCAGGAGACATATGTGCTCAGGAGTACATGTGCTTCACCGCATCTTTCAACTTTTAACTCATAATTATACATAGTAAATATATAAATTTATTTTAAAAACTGACATACTCCTCCCTGATTCTAGTATATGCTGTGCAGTGTAGGAGGGGAATTACTAAAGGTCACATGCACTATGAGTCACCCTTAGTTCTGGAGAGCTTTATAGTATGCTTATGTGGACACTGTGTTAATTCAAGAAATTCTTGACTAGTTCTTAAGAAAACATCGACATCATCCAAAAACGCTTTTCTGGGACCAAATTATCCAGTCTGATGGCTATGTGCACAGAAAGTCCTAGGGACTGACACATCATCCCTAGGGACTGACACTCGTCTCTTTGTGCTCAGATCAACATCATGAGGCACAGGGAGATTATTTTTTTATCAACTAGCACTTCTTCAATCATATTGCACTGTATGTATAAAATATTTGTAAAACCCCTCAGGCACAGAAAACCTTAAGGAGAGAGGAAATTATGTGGGGATTTCATTAAGTATAGTATTAGTTACATTTTTATCCTATAGTTTTCATGGAAAATGCAACAAGTGAAGTTCATAATGGAAAAATTATCATTATTTTTTTTATTTAAAAATTTTGTTATTATACCACCGTGAAATATATAATTACAAAGATGTTCATGTTTGGGTTTCAGCCATACAGTGTTCCAGCACCCAATCTCCACTTGTGCCCATTACCACCGATGTCCCCTGATTCCCTCCCCCTTCCCTAGCCTGCCTCTATGGCAGACACTTTTCCCTCTTCTCTCTCTCTCTCTCTCTCTCTCTCTCTCTCTTCCTTCTCTTACACATTGTGGCTTACAACATATACCTTTAGAGGTTATCATGTATATCCCTTTGCCTACATTCAACGGGAAAGATATTATTTAGACACCCACTTCTGCTGTTTGGGGTGTCCCTTCCCATCTCTCTCAGCAACTGTCCTTGTTGACATTCCATACAAAATGAAAGGTGATTAACAGGAGCTCACTCTGATTCTTTGACAGATTCGTTTTTCCTCTGTATCCACTCCTATCCTCATCTATTTCTCTAGGAAGAGATTTATCTCCTACTGCCAAGCACTAACTGACTGACCTTTGCTCTTGATGTCATCACCTGACAGATATCTTCAGGGAACTGGAAACATTTGTCTTCTCCTTCACCTGTTGTCTTCAACCTTCACATTATTCTTTATCTTACTGCTTGAAACAGACTAAGATGCACCTATGTTAAAAAAGAAATTCTTTTTTTTATTTGTTTCCCCCTTTATTTATTTTTTTAAACATTTTATTATACCACCGTGAGATATACAATTACAACGTTGTTCATGTTTGGAGGTTTCGGTCACATAGTGTTCCAGCACCCCACCCTCCACCAGTGCCCATTTCCCACCACCCATGTCCCCAATTCCCTCCCCCTCCCATGGCCTGCCTAAATGGCAGGTTCTTTATCTCCTCTCTCTCTCCTCTCTCTCTCTTCCTTCTCCTACACATTGTGGGTTGCACTACATACACTCAGAAGTCATCATTTGCTTTTTTTTTTGCCTGTATTTAATGCTCAGTTCTATGTTGGCATCAAACGTTTTGACATTTATTCACACATGTTCCCTTCTATATCTTACCTAACTTCTGACTCCCACACGCTTGTGGTAATTCCACTTTTGGTAAGATCACCTGGTATATTTATGTCATGCAAATAAATGCAGTCATTCTATGTCTCTCTCTTTCCTTCTGACTAATTTCACTCAACATGATTTAAAAAGAAATTCTTGAATTGTTTAATCTTCTCTGGTTTATATTGCTTTTCATTCACAAACAGATTTTCTTAAGCTTCGACTGCTCTCTACTTTTCAGTTCCTGATCATTTTGATTTTCACTATCTTCTTGTCTACTCAAAGAAGCTAGGTTTTAAATTGATTAGTTCAGAGATGACTAAGAAGTCTTTTGGAATGGGGAGGTAGCAGGGGGCTCCCAAACAGTTCTCAGACACTTCTTGGAATCTTGGTTAATGGGGCTAGAGGTTCTGTGCAAAGGCCTGAGGATGCAGAGAGGCATCATCCTGGTGGTCCTGGGGACACCCAGCACCAGACCTGGAAATCCTTGGCAGACTATGTGGTCCTGGGACTGAGCCAGGGTCATTTAAATGCAAGGCATATGCTTACCTCCTATCCTATCTCTTGAACCTAAAGTGAAACACCTCACTTACTGATCTGCAAAGTTGATATTGTTCATTACTTCCGCCTTGAAAAATTTGTCTTGATTTATAAAATACCACTCTGTTGATTTTTAGTCTGCCTCTGAGTTATTTCCTTATTCTGTTTAGTTTTCTGTTTTATAATGAGTTGTAGGGAGGGAATGCTATGGATTAATCCACAAACTTTATATGGGTGATATCTAAAATATTTAATCCCCTCTTATTTTCTTCGGCCTTTTCTCATGGGAAATTTATTTTTTAAATGTATTTAATATATACAATTACAAAACTATTCATTATTAGGTTTCAGTCGTACTGTGTTCCAACACCCATCCCTCCACCAGTTCACATTTCCCACCACCAATGTCCCCTGATTCTCTCCCCTCCCCCTGCCTGCCTCCGTGGCAGATACTTTGACTCTTCTTTCTCCCCTCCCCCTCTTGCCTTTCTCTTATACATTGTGGCCTGCAATACATTCATTTAGAGGTTATCATGTATATCTCTTTGCCTACATTCAATGCTCAATTCTAGGCTGATATTATCATTTCCAACAAGTATTAGTATACTGTTCCTTTCTCTGTTTTATCTAAGCTCTGGCTCCCACACACTTACAGTAGATTCCACCCATTGATAAGACCTCCTGATCCATGTTTTACCTGGCCTTGGATATTGGTATCATACTATTTTATTTTTATTATACCACTGTGAGATACACAATCACAAAACTGTTGATTATTAGGTTTCATTTGTATGGTGTTCTAGCACCCATTTATCCACCAGTTCATATTTCCCACCACCAATGTCCCATGATTCCCTCCCCTCCCTCAGCCTGCCTCCAAGCTCCAAGGCAGGTACTTTGCCTCTTCTCTCTCTCTCTCTCTCTCTCTCTCTCTCTCTCTCTCTCCTGCTTCTCTTACACATAGTGGCTTGCAATACATACATTTAGGGGTCACCATGTATATCCCTTTGCCTACATTCAATCCTAAGTTACAGGCTGGTATTATTATGAAAAATGTCAAGTTAAGAGAACGTTTAGGGGGCCGGAGCAATAGCACAGCGGGTAGGGAATTTGCCTTGCACACGGCTGACCCAGGTTTGATCCTCAGCATCCCATATGGTCCCCCAAGCACCGCCAGGAGTAATTCCTGAACAAAGATCCAGGAGTAACCCCTGAATGTTGGCCAGGTGAACCCCAAAAAGAAAAAAAGAGAGAGAGAACGTTTAGGATAATTGTGCAGTGAACCTCCGCTCGCTGATGACATCGTTCTAACAACACCAAGCGGCACAAATGCTGGCTGACTTTGACCAAGAATGTGGAAAGATAGGTCTACAGCTGAATCTAAAGAAAACAATGTTCATGAAGAATGAACTAGTTCCTGAGGCCCCATTCACTCTCAATGGAACAAACATCTCTGACTGCAGCAGTTATGTATACCTAGGTCAAGAAATCAACATGACGAATGACCTAAAACCTGAGCTGCGCAGGAGGAAGAGAGCAGCATGGAATGCCTTCAAAGGCATCGAAGAAATAGCTAAAAGGACAAAGAACCTCTGGCTCTGGGCACATCTCTTTGACTCCACCATTCTCCCTGCATTAACATACGCCTCAGAGACCTGGGCCCTACGAAAGCAGGATGAGAATGCTATTCGGTCTCCCAGAGAGGAATCGAAAGAGCTATGCTTGGAATATCACGCCTCACTCAAGTGAGAGAAGGAATTTAGAGTTCTGACCTCCGTCGCTATTCCAGAATCAGGGATGCTGTCTCGTTTGCCAAGGCATCGAAAATCAGATGGGCTGGACATGTAATGCGATTTGGAGACAACCACTGGACTAGAGCCGTTACAGACTGGATCCCAAAGGATGTCAAAAATATCACGTGGCCGCCCACCTACAAGATGGTCAGACTTCCTTGTCAAGACCCTGAAGGAACGGTTTGAGGCTCTTCATATTTCTGAATCAACCAGATGCCATTGGGCTACATTGGCACGGGATAGGGTCCAATGGAAATGTTATTGGAGCCCGCTGGAGCAAATCGATGAATAACGGGATTCAAGTGATCAAGTGATCAAGTGAACATCCATCTACCTGGAACCCTTTCTCACTTTTTGTTTTCACTCCCATTTCAACTCCTTTTCTATATATGTACCATACATCATTTCTGAGTCCTCCTCAATAGTAAATAGGCTTTTAAAAATTATGATGGTGGGCCATAGAAATATGCCTTGCATGTGGCTGAGCCAGGTTTGAATCCCGGCATCCCATATTGTCCCCTGAGCACTGCCAGGAATAATTTCTGAGTGCAGAGCCAGGAGCAACACCTGAGCATTGCTGGATATGACCCAAAAAGCAAAAAATAAAATAAATAAAATTTTAAATTATGATGGTGGATCCAAGGTAAACAGGATACCCTGTTGTAATTACTTATTCTTATCCATTTTGTATTTTATAAAGATTCAAATCCTATTTATTTGCAGCACTGTTCAAAATAGCCAGAATCTGGAAACAACTTGCATGCCTGAGAACAGATGACTGGTTAAAGAAACTATGTTACATCTACACAATGGAATACTATCCAGCTGTTAGGAAAAATGAAGCCATGAGACTTGCTTATAAATGGATTAATATGGAGAGATCATACAGAGTCAAATGAGACAGAAGAAGAGGAACAGTCATAGAATGATTGCACTCATTTGTGGGATATGAAAACAAATATGAGACTAATACCCAAGGACAGTAGAAACAAGGGCCAGGAAGATTGGTCCACATTTGGAAGTCTGCCTCAAGTGCTGGGGGAGAGGGCAGCTGGGATAGAGAAGAGACCATTATGACAATGATGGTTGGAAGTGATTGCTCTAGATGGAAAATGTGTGCTGAAAGTGGGTAAAGACTCAAACATAATGTCCTCTCAGTATCTATATTGCAAACCATAATGTCCAAAAGTAGAGAGCAAGAAAGAAAAGAAGTGCCTGCCATAGAAGCAGGCTGGTGAGGAAGGGTGGGGTGGAAGGTGGTAGTGGAAGGGAAACTGGGGATATTGGTGGTGGGCAGTGTACACTGGTGGAGGGATGGGTGTTGGAACATTGTATGACTGAAACCTGATCATGAACATTTTTATAACTCTGTATCTCACGGTGATTCAATTAAAAAAGAAAAATACAATGAGGTGCTGGACACTGTATTAGGTTATGGGAATATAACAGAGCTTGTGCTCTCAAGGAATCTACACCTTAGCAGATTTATATCAGTTAAGAAACAATAATGGTAAAATGTGACTAGCTCATGAAAGAAGTTTGCATATGTCAACTCTGGGGATACTTAAAAGGAGCAAGTTTGGACTTGGAGAATGTGAGAAGATTGGTTGGAGGAATATTCATCTAAGATATGTATGAATAATAGGAACAAGGAAAGGGAAAGGAATTGGTGAAGAAGGGGAGCGGCTGGGGAAAGGGAAGGGGAAACAAGGTGGTGGTTAGGGAGAAACTGGTTTGTTTATGGTATAGACTATCCTCAGGGCTTGGCCCTATGTTTGATGGAGAATTGGCATTCAATGAGCATTTACTGAGTGAATGAATTAATAAATGAATAAGGCTGAAGAAGATGGGGCCAGATTAGGACCTCAAAAAGTGGCAGCTACTGGTAATCCATAGAAGAAAGATTTTAAGCAAGAGATTGAATAATTTATATTCCCTAATGGTACTCCATGAAAGAAAAATGCTAAGCAAGGGACTGAGTTTTCTGGATTTGTACTTTGTAAAGATTAGATAAAATTAATTGTAAGGAGAGAAAGTCATATCTAGAAGCAGAAGATCAGTTAGGAAGCTTGTGTGTTTACTGACATCTGCCATCACAGTATCTGAAAATATATGTGCAGCTGGCAGGAGAAGAATGACTGTTTGGGAAATATTAAGGGGACAGAAGTCAACAGATCTGGTGATCAATTCTCAGAACGAGGATGAGAAAGAAATCAAGTATGATATTGACGTTTGGGGCTTGGGCAACTGTTGACAGTGGGGTTTAAGGCAGAAAACAGAATTAAGGTTTTCTGGGACTGGGCTTCAGCTATAAAGAAGATGGATACTTTAGTTTTAAACATTTTGAGTAAATGTACTGTTTGCCCACAGATAATTTTCCTTGCTCCTTCACTGCTCGGTTGTGTATTACCCGGGCTCATTTATTGGCTATAATTCCCAGGCTCCATGTTGGCTCCTCGTTTGCTTTGGGTAACATGAAGCCTTGACAAGGGATTAGAGAGAGAACAAGAAGAGGGAAACACCAGAATGTTGCTTCTCTTCTCTTTCTGCCTCTGGCAGTATCGCTTGGAGTTCGTACATCTGCTCTGAGGTCCCAGTTCCCACCTGACTGACTTGCTACAGTCTTTGTAAGCTTTTCCTCTAATAACACAACCACTTTCCTTCACCCCAACCAATCTAGGGGTGCTTCCCACTGCTGCCAGGCCAGGTCCCTCGTGGTCTCCTGTTGTAGCATTGATCTCTGTGTTTAAAAATTGCAATGGTATACCTTCTTTACTGAGAAACATTCAAGTGGAGATCTCCAAAATGTAGTTTACTTTGTGAGAAAAAAAAACCACTTATAGCAGAGGCACCAGTACACAGACAGTGTGAGTTTCTATCCCAGCACTTACTTCTTCCCTGGAGGGCAATTGTGTCCTTACATGCTGGAGCCTGAGATCTATCAGATCTAGCTCACCTCTGTCTCTACTTCCAGGGCCCACTCCATACCAGGTTCAGAATAGAAGCTCAACAATGCTTGTTTATTGAACGAAGACATAAACCTATGAGCCTACAATGTCATTTTAGGTGACATTATTTGTTGGGGATATATTTTTATAGTAAAAATGAACTTAGCTGACCTAAGATTGATTAATAAGAAATTTGATTCACTGGAAATACTTGTTAGTGTATGAAGCTTCATTTCCCTCAGGATTGTTGTAATGGAAGTAAATGAAAAAAACAGTTGCTAAGTCATTCATTAAGTGACTAGGAAAAATTAGACTATGGCAGTTATGAATACAGCTGCATACATACAGGGTTTAGCGAAATAAACTAAAGATAGTAGGATCATTCAAATTGTAAAAGATTCTTCTGAACCCTCTCCTTCTGGATATATCAATTTCCTGAGAAGGATCAGCATAAGTGACCCTCAACCAGCATTCATGTGACCAACTCAGAGCAGTGGCGGAACTCACTGGATGTTACAAATAAAGTGCACAGGTGTTGACTTTGGCACAGATGAGGGTCAAGGTCTGTCCCTGAGAGCTATGAATCTTGGGCTTGTTTCCCTTGCCAGTGAGAGAGTTTTGGGCTCCAGGGGTCATGCATAAGCTGGTTGCTGCAGAAGTTGTGGGTGGGAGGGAAAGAATGAGGTCAGTAGCAGTTTCAATTGTTTTTCTGCTTTCTGGTGATTGTAAACCCATTAGATATATTTCTTCCTGCTTCCTACAAGGGCAGAAAGAAGCTGTGGAATGTGAATCCTATTATTTTACTTCAAGTAGAGGGGATGAATAAGTGATACACCTGGTAGGTTTAAAACTTATTTTTAAATTTTATTTAAAAAGAAACTACTTATTGAAAAACAAAACAATAAAAATTAAATTATTCTTCTCTGGGAGGAGGGGGTCCACACCTGGTGATGCTCAGGTGTTATTCCTGGTTTTGTGACCGTGAATTATTCGGACGGGGTTCAAGGGACTATATTCGATGCTAGGGATCAAATCCAGTTTGGCCACATGCAAGGCATATGCCCTACCTGTTGTACCATCTCTCCTCCAGCCTCCCAAAATTAAACTATTCTTAATTCTATTATGTAAAAATAATATCTTATGATCATTTAAAATAAATTATTCTTAAATTTGTTGGGTTTAAATTTTCAATAGATAATGTTTATGTTGACCCCCTAGGTGTAGTAGTCAACCCTGTCTCCTGCCTGCCATCTGCGGACGCAGCCAAGCACTGCGCCATATCTGCAACACCTCCAGTGGCAGGGAAGAACACCCAGGGCTCTGCCCCGTTGGCCCTGGATGGTTGATGGCCTGACATAGAACAAGACTGTGCCCCCTGGGGTGAACCCAAAGCCACAGCAGAGCCTGGCAAGCTACTTGTGGTGTATTCGATATGCCAAAAACAGTAACAATAATGGACTTCATTCCCAATGAATGGAGACATTACTGGTGCTTACTTGAGCAAATCAATGAATAACGGGAAGCCAAGTTGACAATGTTTATGTTCCCCAAATATATGTTGAAACCCTAATTACAAATAACAGTTTGCTGGTATTTGTAGGTAGAGGTTTGGAAAATGATTAAGTCTTGACGTGGAGTTATGAATGGGCTTAGTACCCTGACAAACGAGATACCAGATTGTTCTCTTCCCTTTTCTATAGACAATACATAGTAAAAAGACAGCTGTTTATGAAGCTTCATGAAAGGTTTGACCAGACACTGAATCTGCTGGCAATCTGTGACTTCCCATTTTCCAAAAAATGTACCCTGAAGAACAATTCAATGTGCAATAAAGAGAGAAAGTGAGAGAGACAAGAGAAAATTGCTGGCCAAAGAGGCAGGGTATGGGGTGTGAGTGGGAGGGAAACGAAGCAAACTGGTGGTGGGAAATGTGCACTGGTGGAGGGATGGGTGTTGGAACACTGTATGACTGAAGCCCAGTCATGAACAGCTTTGTAATGGTCTAACTGCATGTTGATTCATAATGAAAAAAGATAAAAAAGAATAAGTATTTCTAATAACCCTCTGGTCTATAGAATTCTGTTATAATAATATCTTCACATCGATGCCTCAATGAAATATCAACTCATACTGGTAGAGTGACCTATTTTAAAAGGATTGGAAGCAAATGTCAGTGAGAGGGTGCAAAAAATTGAACCTGTTGTTCTGTTGGTGAGAATAACAGGTGGAAGCTTCACTACAAAGATGGAAATATTATTTTGAAAAACATTAAAATGGAGGGGCTGGAGAGATAGTACACGAACTATAACATAAGGTATGAAAACATTAATGAAAAAGATATCTTAAGCCCTGTATTCCTAGCATTATTCACAATTTTCAAAAACCATTGAATCAGCCTAAATGCCCATAATCATTTAATTGAATATTTTATATACTATGTACTATATATAACATATTATATATATGTGCATATGTAAATATACATATACTCAATGGAATATTACTATGCCATTAAAAATATGGAATCATACTTTTAGTACAAAATGGATGAAATATGGGGCTGGAGGCGATAGCCCAGCGAGTAGGGCGTTGCCTTGCATGCGGCCGGCCTGTGCTGGCCCGGGTTTGATCCCCGGCATCCCATATGGTCCCCTGAGCACCGCCAGGAGTAATTCCCTGAGTGCAGAGCCAGGAGAAACCCCTGAGCATCGCCAGGTGTGACCCAAAAAGACAAAATGGATGAAATATGAGGCAACTATACTAAGTGAAATAAGCAACAAAGTGAATGGCAATTTCCAGATGGTTTCACTCAAATGTAGAATATAAATAAAGCAAATGAACAGCAAAAACAAAACTGCTAGACTCTATAACTGCTATGGTGGTGGGTGGGAAGAATAGGTGGTGGGTGGGAGGAATGGGTATACAGTGGGTCTAGAACTTTTGTGGGATATAGTGAATTTTATATACATATAGAGGTATTACGCTAAGAACAAAAGTAAAAAATAGAAGTGCCAATTCAGACATACACAAATATACAATTCAAACATACTCTAAAAACCACTTTTTCATGCAAATGTATGTCAATATTTTCCATGTCAATAAACAGATGCAGAATTCACAGTTGTTATATTTTATAATTTTTCCATAATTAATTTCACTAACTACCAGACAGTATTTGGAGCAGCTCCAGTTTTTCCAGCATTGCATACATACGTGAATCCCTAGCAAGTGATTGTAAGGTAAATCTGTTTGTTTTTCTGGTTTTCTGGGCCCCACCTGGTGGTCTGAGTACTTACTCCTGACTGTTCTCAGGCCTTATACCTTGCAGGGCTGGGGGTGTCATATGTAGTACTGGGGAACTAACCAAGGTAAACCACATGCAAGACAGTGTCCTATCTACTGTAGTATCACTCCAGCCTGAAGGTACGTCTTCAGACACTTTCATGAAGATACTTTGAAGCAGACAATGGAAGAAGAGAATATAGGGTAAAAAGGATTCCCAAGGAGAGAAGGGTTTATAAATCACTAAAGTCCTTGGCATATAAAGGCTACCACTTAACAGAAATAAGGGGAGAGTAGAGAGTGGAATGGGGGGATAAGGCATACGTAGAAGAGTGAGAAACACAGCAGCAAACGCAGGATGGGAGGCTGGAAAAGAGGAAGAACAAATAAAGCTAGAACAAATGGAGGAAAACATAATTACCAGACGTTCAAAGCAATTTCGTGGTGATTGCCGAAAAGGAAACTGACATTTGTATCATTAAAGTGACGATACATCATTGAATAAAAAGTTATTCTGTAAGATAAAAATGTGAAGGAACTTTATTTGATTCACTGTATCACTGTCTTCCGTTCATCATCGATTTGCTTGACCAGGCACCAGTAACATCTCCATATGTTCTGTCTCATGCAAGTAGAGCCCAAGGGCACCTGCTTGCTCCAGGAACATAAAGAGCCTCAAACCATTCCATCAGGTCATGGGAATGAGATCTATAATTGTTGCTGGTATTTGGCATATCAAATACGACACGAGTAGCTTGCCAGGCTCTGCTGTGCAGGTAGCATGCTCTGGTAGTCATCTCAAAATCCAGCATTTATTGATGAACCGGCGCAGCCGCTTGCAGCCGCACAAGCCGGGCTGTGATAGGCTGGTCTGCTGGGTGGAGTTCTGACGAGGGGGAAGTCCAGATGTGGAGAATAGAGGCCCTCATGGAGTGGGGGAGGTCATCTGGCTTGTTGCAAGGCTCTGCTGGGGTGGCGGGCCAGGGCTAGAACCCGCCATCCCTCCCGGGCACCTCGTGAGCGGCTGGGCACAGGGAGAGCCAGTAGCAGCTCTGCCCCATGTCTGAGTCACAATCAAATCATTATTTGATTGTGAAGGTATAAATAGGAATTAAACTTGCAAAACTCTGAAATTAAAAAAATTAAGAAATTTTGTTGACTAAATTCATCAGTGCATGTTCTGCGCATAAAATGTGTCAAGCACTGTGCTTAAAATAGTTTTGTAAAAAGGCTTGTATCTGATATTTAAAATTTTGTTTTCTTATGTGTTCATTGAGGCTAAACTATTTTGCATCAGCATTCCAGAGAAAATTAAAGGGGTAAAAGTCAGGTTCCCTTTCCCCCTTACTGTAAAGCTTGCTTCCTGTTTCAGAAAATAAGGTGTGAACAGCCACTTTCTCTTGAACAGAATTTTTTCTATCTATTCTGGGGTTGATTGGGGTGTGTATTTACAGGGTTTGGATGGTGACCTCTATTACATAGCATGCTTGTAGAACACAATAAAAATCACTTGAACAATAAATGTTACAGTCTCTCTCTCCATATATGTCATATCTATATATCTATATCTATATATATCTATATATATATATCACACAATATCACACAAAAGAATCCTGAGTTATTTCATGAACGATTATGAGACATAAGCAAAATTATTTATATCAAACTATTTGGGGAACTAAAAACATGTACAAAGGGTGAGATATTAATTATTTGAACTTTACTATATTTGAGCTCTGCAGAAACTTATCAAGGGCAGAAATTTGTGTTACTTTCTCATATGTAGGGAGTAAGTTGATGGAATAAATGTGCAAAAATCCTTGTACTTTGTTCTCTACCAGTACGATCTTTTGCATAGAGGACAATTAGGGAAAATTCCATTTCCAAGGTTAAATTTATTAGAACTAGTTCGGGTTCTCTCGTCCTTTAATTGAAAAAAAAAGAATCCACTCAAGGCTGGTTCATATAAATCACATCCTGTGTGGAACTCACACCAAAGTAAAGAATAAAGAGGGTGGGTCACTGCTTCCACAAGCACCTAAGGGCACTTTAATTAAAGCACAAAAACTACCTGCCCAACGAGTTCAGCATGACTCAGCAAGGGTTAGTCTTTTATGCCATCCCAAGACTTGAGCATGTCCAATCACATTATTTCAGAGGACAGAGGATTCCAAGGCAGATGATTTAGCTGAAGTGCTCATTTGTCAGCTTTATGACAATGCTGGTCAGAGCAGTAGGTAAGTCTGCAGAAAAGAGCAACAGAGACCACGGGGAATCCTCTCCTAGCGTTTCTCCACCTCACAAACTCGTGTCCTCTTGAGCACTGACAACTGCCTCACAGTGGGTTCAGAAGCTTTCTGAGAGAGAGAGAGAGAGAGAGAGAGAGAGAGAGAGAGAGAGAGAGAGAGAGAGAGAGAGAGAGAGAGAGAGTCTGATATGTAGCTTATACCTGAGAGGACTTTCTTTCTGTTACTGTGACTGACTTTTTTGTTTTGTTGTTCCACCGAGGACTGAAGCAGTCCATCCATTCACAAATGAACTCAAAGCATTTTAAGTGTGTTTCAGGGGTGGGGTGGGGAGGTGCTCCACATCATACATTGACCAATAACACTCTGCCTCATAGTGTTTTTCAGTATCTATCTACACATACTTTACTATCTTCCGAACATTGTGTTCTTTATAAAAATGTTTGACTCGTCATTCTGAAACCTTTTACATGTTCAAACGACACAGGTTCAAACATCCTGTTTATAAGTGTGTAATACCAATTCATTTACTGTAAAACATATACTTTATTATTCTGGAGAAAAAGAAAATGTTGTGTACATTTAAGTGAGACTGCTGTTTAGATACTTTAAAATGGGAAAAAACTCATAAGTTTTTTATCTTTATGTTTTGTTTTGTGAGGCCACACCCAGTGGTACTCAGGGCTTGCTTCTGGCTTTATGCCCAAGGATCATTCTGGTAGGACTTGGGGCACAATATACGATGCGAGGGATAGAACTCAGGCTGACTGTATGCAAAGTGAGTACTATATCCACTGTACTATCTCTCTGACTCCCGTTTTTTTTTTTAATTTATGGTGTATTGTTACATTTCAGGGCAGAAAGTGAAGTTTAATGTCTGAATGATGCATGGATTCTTCACTCATGTTAGAAACTTTAAAGTTGGTCAACTATGAAAACAAAAGGATCCTAGAAAACTAGCACATGTGGCTACTGGTCCTTTTTTAAATCTCCATTTTGTGTCTCTGATATATCATCAACTCACTCAGATGAAAAGTAAAGGACTATATCTGCAACTGCTCCAGCAATTCTGATACTTACCACGTGGATTTGAGGACTCATCTTTGAATGTAGGAAAGATGCCAGTTGGCAAAAACTGTATTTATTTTGCTTCTGAGAATTTTTGTTTTCAGCTTAAAAAAATGGTCATTATCTCTTCCCTTGGACGTTAGGTATTTCCCAGATTCCACATTTACATAACTGCCCTTTTCCTCTCAGTAAACTTGATGGAATTTTTGAATTTCCTGTGTAGAAATTCATTCTGCTACAGCAGAGAAAGTCTGCTTTCTTTTCTATCCTCTTCCACGTTATTTTATTCTCTTTAAGCAAATAGACCAGCAACTTACAAGCTTACAGCTCTAGTATAGTCACTGCAATAGATATATCTGAAATTGCATATATATACATATATACATATATTAATATATACATATATATACACACACATTAACTTTTGACTGCTGAAAAATGTGGTCTTTGGAAAATTGAGGGTTGAAATCTGAACTAGCTTTGAAATCTTACATGGTTTCAAATTCAACATTATTTCCTTTCAGGCTGTTGCTAGGAAATAATTTGAGTAACAAGTCCCCATGTCCTGATAATGCACCAGAAATATAAATGACTTCCTGTAAGGGTTGACGTTTCACCTCTACCCATAGCAGTTCATTGTATTACTCAATTGTCTTCTACGGTACTAATAGCTCTACAAATAAAAGAAAGCAAATTCATAATCAACTTAGTATTCATCTAAGTTCAAGGACATATAGTATTTTTAAAAAGTAAATTCAGACTTTTCTGTTCTTAAATATGTCCATTACTAATGCTTTCAGTGACACCTTGATCCTAAGAAAAAGAAAAGAGCCTCAGAAAGTCATTTAATCTGTTCTCAGCTAAGACCAGTTGGCCTTAGAGTGCCAGTCTTCCAGAAATATTGCCAAAGCTCTGTGTGACTTTTTAGGTTTTACTTTACTTGTGGTTGGTTTGTTTTCTTCCCTCTAGGTTAAATATATTTGCTTACAAGTACTAAGTCAATGACAGGTCCCACCTAAAGGAGTGGAAAAGATAAGAAAATATTCTATGCAAATTATGAGAGTATTTACTACATTTTATTTGGAAATTTAATTTGAAAAAATATTATATATACATAGCATATAATAGCTATATGAAATGCTATATCATATATACTGATGAGATATATATGAAATACATATATGATAAATATATCATATATTTTGCAATGGTTTCATAGTTTAGCTGATATTCTCTGTCCACCCCTTCAGAGAAATGGCTCTGAAATGGAGCTTTCACACCTCTATTTTACCAACTAGTTAGCACTGAAGCCAGGTGAGGGGTAAGTTGACAGTTCATGTCACCATGGCCCAGATGTTTTAGGAACAAGTAGTACAGGACATTTAGTATATAGCAAATGTGTTCTTCTTTTACCAATGAATTTAGCACATTGTGGTTATATTATAAATTAGTGGTGTGTGTGTGTGTGTGTGTGTGTGTGTGTGTGTGTGTGTGTGTGTGTTGGTGGCGGTGATGGTGGCTGGGCTCCCAGTCAGTACTCAGAAGGCCCTGTGCGCTGTGCATGTCTATATTTTGGGGAAGAGGATGGGTCATACCCTGCAGCATTCAGAGACTCCTGACTGTCTTCAGGAGTGGTGCCTGCAGTGCTCAGGGGACCATATGCAATGCTGGGATTTGAATCAGGATCATGGCCATCAAAGCTGCACTCAAAGCAAGCCCCCTTCTTATCTCCTGTACAATCTCTGGCCCTGTACACACTTCTTATCTCATCGTTTCTTTTTGCCTGCTGGAATCCTTTAATTCTTTTCAATGTCCAAATAAAATTTATCATATTTAACAATTATATTTTCTTTTACATATTAAAAATTATACTTATCTTTTGTGCTTACTAATTTTCTGCAATTATTTTTGCTTGGTGAGTCATAAAGTCTTTTGTACCTTTAACCTCAGACATCCTGTTTGTTTAGCTCCAATTGATTACCTTGGTAATATTTGTTGTTACATCATATAAAACATTGCATTTTGTCCTAAAGGAACTGTCAGATCTGTTTCTCTCCTTTCCGTGTGCAAACACCAAGGCCAGAAAAACTAATTGAGCCCATGAAGGTCAGTAGTCACTGGAGCAGTTAACAGAGCTGATACTAGGGCTTTGAGTCTTCTCATTTCTAGTCTATGCCTTTTTCTGTTTGTTTTCATTTTGGGGGTCATGCTCAGGACTTACTCCTGGCTCTGTGCTCAAGGATCATTCCTGGTAGGCTTGTGTGACCATATGAGGTGCCAGGTGTTGAAACAGGGCTGGCTGCATGCAAAGCAAGTGTCCTTCCCACTGTACTATCACACCTGACCTTAGGGATTTTATTCAGAGGAAATAAGTTTTCATAACTCTAATGTCTCTTGTCCTTGGATTCAGGAAATGCTACCAGAAAGTTAAATGAGAGGCTAATTTCTCCTTTCATTATTAAGATTATAACAAGAGTTACTTAATGATATGAAATTTAGTGCAAGAAACAGCTTATTCCCACTTGAAAGAAAAGGCTTCTGGTTTTCCAAACTCACCTTCTAGTACCCTACAAAGACTTAGAAATATTTGTACTTTGATGGATGTGATGCTTTACCATTTGACCGCTAGTAATCAGTTTGGACTTGGGTTTGGAACAGCTATGTTTATATTTTATTTTCTTTTTTAAGAGTGCCAGAAATACAGAGCAACTTCAGTACATATTCTTGCTTAGCAAGCACTAAAAAAGAATTTCAGAATAAAAATCTATATATTTAGTATTAATGAATTTATAATATAAATAGGCTAATGATAGCCACATCCACCTGCCCACATACCAAATTCCACAGGATGGATATGTCATTCCCAACGTTCTCCTTCTGAAATCCGACATGCCATCTCGTCGGTAAAGAAGGGAACAGCACTAGGCCCAGAAAAAGTCAGACCTGAACACCTGAAGAATCTGTCGTCGGTACTCATCAATACACTAGCTCGGCTCTTCACACGCTACCTGTCCGAATGCAAGGTGCCCTCCCAATGGAAAACCAGCAGGACAGTTCTACTGTTCAAGAAGGGAGACATTCAGGACATCGGCAACTATTGCCCCCATCTACCTGTTGTCTGTCATCTACAAGCTGTTTACACGAGTCATCCTGAACAGGATTAGCAGAACACTAGATGAAGGACAACCATGCGAGCAAGCAGGCTTCCGGAAAGGATTCAGCACAATCGACCATATCCACACAGTAACCAAGCTCATCGAGGTTTGTAGGGAGTACAAGATGCCGCTCTGTCTTACGTTCATTGATTTACAGAAAACCTTTGATTCTGTGGAGACTGAAGCAGTCATCGAAGCCCTAGCCAAACAGGGTGTTCAAACCCAATACATCAAGATCCTTCGTGAGCTGTATTACGGATTCACCACCAGGATCTCACCATTCTACAAAGAAGTGATCATTAATGTGAAGAGGGGTTCGACAGGGTGATACCATTTCACCAAAACTCTTCAGTGCCACCCTCGAGAACATCATGCGACAATTAGAATGGGAAGCAATGGGAGTGAAGATAGATGGTCGGCAACTACACCACCTCCGCTTCGCTGATGACATCGTTCTAATAACACCAAACATTAGCCAAGCGGCACAAGTGCTGGCTGACTTTGACCGAGAATGTGGAAAGATAGGTCTACAGCTGAATCTAAAGAAAACAATGTTCATGAAGAATGAACTAGTTCCAGAGGCCCCATTCACTCTCAATGGAACAAACATCTCTGAATGCAGCAGTTATGTGTACCTAGGTCGAGAAATCAACATGATGAACGACCTAAAACCTGAGCTGCGCAGGAGGAAGAGAGCAGCATGGAATGCCTTCAAAGGCATCGAAGAAATAGCTAAAAGGACAAAGAACCTCTGGCTCCGGGCAAATCTCTTTGACTCCACCGTTCTCCCTGCATTAACATATGCCTCAGAGACCTGGGCCCTACAAAAGCAGGATGAGAATGCTATTCGGTCTCCCAGAGAGGAATCGAAAGAGCTATGCTTGGAATATCACACCTCACTCAAGTGAGAGAAGGAATTTTGGAGTTCTGACCTCCGTCGCTATTCCAAAATCAGGGACGCTGTCTCGCTTTGCCAAGGCATCGAAAATCAGATGGGCTGGACATGTAATGCGATTTGGAGACAACCGCTGGACTAGAGCCATTACTTACTGGATCCCACGGGATGTCAAAAGATCACGTGGCCGCCCACCTACAAGATGGTCAGACTTCCTTGTCAAGACCCTGAAGGAACGGTTTGAGGCTCTTCATATTCCTGAATCAACCAGATGCCATTGGGCTACATTGGCACATGATAGGGTCCAATGGAAATGTTACTGGCGCCCGCTCGAGCAAATCGATGAATAACGGGATTCAAGTGACTTCACTTCAAGTGATCAAGTGAATTTATAACAATCAGTAAAGTATGTAGAACACACACAAATAGACATATGTATTTGTGAAGGTGTTTCATTTAATAAAGCCTTTAGACTGGAGAGATAGTATAGGGGTTAAGGCTCTTCCCTTGCTTGTAGCCAGTCCCAGTTCTGTCTCTAGCAGCACTTATGGTCCCCCAAGCAGTGCCAGGGAGTGACCTCTGAGTACAGAGACATAAGTAAGTCCTGAGCACTGCCAGGAGTAATTCCTGAGTGCAGAGCCAGGAGTAACCACTGAGCATCACTAGATGTGACCCAAAAAATAAGGAGAAGAAAAGGATTAATTACCTAGTATTACTTTAGAAAGGAAAAATAAGCATTGGAGGATGTGGATGCAACTTCCAGGACAGGTGAAATGAGCTAAACCTATGATTCCCAAAGTTTAGTTATTTTCCAATCACCTTTAATTTTTGACACCTTTGATTATATACCACTTCTATTTTAAATTTCATTTCGTTTAAATCTTAAGTATGTTTATTTTTGTAAAGTGTATCAGTTCTACAAATGGGTAACCAATATCACTAGCCATAATAGTAATTGGAGAAAAAAAATCTAGTTATTATATTTCAGTTCAGTAAAGTTTGCCTCAGCTTTCAGAAGCTCTGATTCTGAAATCTGCCATATTAAGACAAGTGAAAGGCTCAAAAAAATTGGAAAAAGGAAAATCAGTCTTTGCAACATCATCTTTCATTCTCCTCCATGTTGTTCCATTCCAGTTTCCAGGACATTCTGCTGGGGCCCAGAATTCCCACCTACCTCAGTACCTTAACTCTACTATTCCCGTCCACCAGAAGATTTTTCCCAAGATGTTTACCAAGTCACTTTTTCATTGAACTCTCTCAAATTGGTTTTTTCAGAGAGAGCTTTCCTGATGGATAAGAGTCATTAACTTAGCTCTCCCTTCACTCATTACTCATCATTTATCCAGTAAGGGTTTCCTTCATTTACACGTGACTCCTTATCTGACTCATTTCCTTTCTGAATGTCTAAGTTCACTTTGATATTAAACAAGACAAAAAAAAAGAGGTAATTTATTCTTCTTTTCTTTGTTAGCTAAAATATTTTGATGCATAAAATGTGATTAATTTTTATAGAAAGATATGCACAAATGCAAAAAAATTCAGAAGCAGATTCAATATATATTAACCATTTAATCTCCCACTAATAAAAGTGATGATGATTTTCTTTTCCTTTGTTATATGTTTCTGTTTGGACTGATTTTGCTCCCAGCAAATATGATATAACCTGTTTTACAGTGAGAGAATACAATAGAGCTAGTTACAGGTGGGGTAAAATGAGTGATTTTTTTATTTGAGGGAGGTGTATTCAGGATGTCTGGGAGGGACCCCTAGTGATTCTTTTCCAACAAATTCTGGGATAGCAATTCAGTGCAGGGGCCCGTGAATGTTGTACTGCTTGTGCCCTGTGAAGCTAGGTATACCTGAGGTACCCAAGCAGTTCCAGGGCCTTCAGAATCACACACATGGGTGCTTGGTGGCCTCCAAATCTGAACCTGGTGATACTTATGAGACCATGTCATGCTTGACTCAAACCCAGGTAACCACTATACTATCTCCTGCCCTAAAAAGGAAGTATCTTTAAGCTAAGTCCTTAGTGAATCAATGAGACCAACAGCATAGTCTTGTTTAGGTGAGCAAATTTAGTAGGGAAAAAGTCTAGTTTACAAAGTTATACTCATTTATTTAAATTTCTTTTTATTGATTGAGAGTCTGTGATTTACAATACTAGTATTGATTTCGCATGTATTTTAAACTACTTATAGACAATTATTTCATAAATGTTTTCCTTTGATCACATAAAGTGATTATGGGTCACATATATGATGTTAGGAAAACAAATCCCTGCCTCTGACTAATGTCACCTCCAGGAAGAAAGTCATTCCATAATACCCACAGACTTGCAAGTCCTCAGCATTCAACTCATCCTGTACCCCTACACCCATGGCCCAAACTCCTTTTGGAATGTTATAGTACATGCCAATGGTGAGAAATTAAAATTTGATAAATTAATAATTCCACTTTTCAAACTAATAATTAATGTTTCTATTATGAACCATATCACTTTGTGTTTATTTTAGTGCGATAAAATATTAATAAAGCAAATTTGTCTTTTCCACCTCTGCATTTTGTAGCAAGGTTCATTTATGCTCATTGAAATGGGGGGGTTTTCTGATCATTTCTCCTGTTCCCAGCAAAGAAACCTTAATCTCCTTCCTAAAACGATTTGATTGGGGCAGTAAATCCCACATTGAGACCTGTTCCAGGTCTCCAGTTACATAACCTGAACAGATGGCTTTCACATGGTTCTGACATGCCAGGCGGCAATCCTAGGGCATGCTGAGGAGCCAGCTTGAGTGAGACAACCAGTGGGCAAGTGGTCAGATGCAACGAGCGCAGACATTTGTGACTTCAGGGTCAGAATCAAATTAAGAACTGCATCTTGGCTCAGCTTACATATTCACAACTCAGGAGCAAATGCCTCAGGATGCTGAAATGGTCTTAGAGAAACTAGTGGTACATGTGGTTGAGTCATAAAAAATAAATAAATCTCTATTCTGGGGAGAAAACAAAACCTCTCAGGAAATGCTCTGTCAGAGAATGATGTAGGTTATGGTAATAGTTGAAATGTTGCAAGCAGATGGACACTGACTTGAATCCTAATTGTACTCTTTGTGTGTGATGCACAAAGTAACAACATATATTAAAAACTCCTCTTTTGGCAGCTGGAGAAATAGTTAAGGGTTAAGGTGCTATCCCGGTATGGTGCTGATTCTAATTCAATCTCTGTTACTGCATTTGGTACCCAAGCACTACCAGGAGTGATCTTGGAGCAAAGTGCTAGGAATAAGCCCTAATTACCACTGGCTATGGCACCAAATCCCAATAAATTAAATAATGCCTCTTTTTACAGATATTTTTTAAATTTAAGGTGGCATGAAGACAAATAGTAATAAATGAAAGAACAAATACATCTAAGAATCATAAGTGGCAAGGGAGAGTAATAAATAATGCAGATAAGAGGCATACATGAAATTTTAGACAGGGTGGTCATAGAAATTCTCTTTCAAAAAGGTGTAATTTTAGTAAAGACCGGAAGGAAACTAGAATAAAAGTATGCATATACCAGGAAATGGAAATAACGTAGTCTATTTCCCGAATATCTGAGAAACATCATAAAGATTACAGTGTGACTAAAGCATAGAATACAGGTGAGAGCTGTATAAGATGAAATTAGAGAGGTAACACAAGGTCAAATCATATACAGATCTTGGTTTGGGGGTGCTCCACACCTAGCAGAATTCAAGGTTTATCCCTGACTTTGTGCTCATGGGTAACTGCTTGCAGTGCCTATGGAACCATATGTGATCTGGGGATCCAACCAATAGGGTAGGCTGCGTGCAAGTTAAGTGACTTAAGCCTGGTACTCTCTCTCTCTCTCTGCCCTCTCTCTATTTCTCTCTACCCTACAAACTTTTTTTTTGCTTTTTTGGGTCACACCGGCAATGCTCAGGGGTTATTCCTGGCTCTGCTCTCATGAATTACTCCTGTCGGTGCTCAGGGGACCATATGGGGTGCCGGGATTGTACCTGGGTTGTCAGGAGGCCGCCACGTGAAAGGTAAACGCCACCCGCTGGGCTATCGCTCTGGCCCCGTACCCTACAAACTTTAAAGATAAGTTTGGAATCTGCCTTTTATTTGGAGTGAGATGGAAAACATTAAGAAGGTTTTGAAGAGACAGAGTATGATTTGAATCATTATTTGTCAGGAATCACCCTCTGCAGGAAATGAACTGTAGTGTATTCTGGCAGAGGCAAGAGATTATGGAGTTAGAAAGAGGGAGGAAGAATTTAGGAGGCTACTGAGAAATAACAGTGATTTGAAGCAGGATGGCAGAAGAGGAGGTGGTAAGTAAGCAAATTTAGACTTTGTTTTGAAAGTAGAAACATTAATTCTGTTTAATATATTTAGTGTAGCATGTATGAAAGCGTGAGAATCATTACAAAATTTTGAATGTGGGAAGAACTTTGATGCGGATATGAGGAATTTAGTTTTGAATGTATTCAATTGTAGACGTCTATTAGATAACTAGGTGAAGATGTTGTCTGAGCAGTTGGATTCACAAATCTGTTGTGCCAAGAAGAGATTTGAGCTAAAGATATAAATCTGAGAATCATAAGGATTTATATGGTATTTAAAGTTATAAGGCCTGCTGGGAAATTGAGCATAGAATCTGATGAGTATGGGCCCAATGATTATATACAGAATGCTACTGATATGTGACACAAGGCAAGTCAGTTGAAAATTAATAACTATTCATAAGAGCATCTGTATGAAGTCTAGACACAGAACTAGTTGGAGTGGGCTCAAGAAAGAACAGGGGCTGGAGCAATAGCCCAGCGGGTAGGGCGTTTGCCTGGCATGTGGCCGGCCCGCACCGGCCCGGGTTCGATCCCCGATATCCCATATGGTCCCCGAGCACCGCCAGGAGTAATTCCTGAGTGCAGAGCCAGGAGAAACCCCTGAGCATTGCCGGGTGTGACCCAAAAAGCAAAAAGAAAAAAAAAAGAACAGAGACATATAAAAATACACACATATGTTTAAGCTGGAGAGATATACAAGGGCCATGTTACATCCTTGGCTCCACAGGGCATAAGCAGTACTGTGTTCTGTAGCCCTCACACTAAACCATTGGACAGGATGGCTGATAATAGTGATAGCTGAATGGGGAAGTGGGATCAAAATCGGGTTAAAAACTTTTAATCAAAATGTAATCTATTGAGCCAGAGTGATAGTCCAAGCGAAACCCCAAGGGAATGGGTAGCACGCTTGCCTTGCATGCAGCTGACCCGATTCAATCCCGGCATCCCATATGAGTCTCCCGAGCACACCCGGGAATAATGATCCCAAGTGTGGAATTAATGGGGTGGAGTATTCGTATATGCTCAGCTTTCATTTCCCTACATATTGTGTCAATACATTCTAAGGAGACTTTGAGAGACTTTTACAGTAGTAAGACAGACTATATCAGTGTGAAGAGTCTTTTGTCCTGTGTCTCAATTTGCTAATCACTATGGAGAAGACAGGTGTGATAGTGACCCTTCTCAAAATTGTTAGGACAAACTCAGTACTTACAGGATTATAATGAGGTCTAACTATCAGTCAGTGTCTGGCGCTGAGTTGTATCCATTTTCTAGCGGTTATTCTTATTTCTTATTTTTAAGTCATTCTCTCAGACCTGCATCCAGGTAAAGATAAAGTAAAACAATGAAAACTGCATAGACCTCTGTAAATTCACACATATTCATCTGTTCCTGCTTTATAGGTTTTGTAAAGGGACAATACCGCAGAATTTCAATAATGATATTGTAAGACCATGAACAGCACAGAATCTCAAATACTCATTTATTTAACTCCCACCATAGCCCTCCATCAGACCATGCATTTCACCAAATCATTGGAGGGGCCTAAAAGCAATAGCGCTCTGAAAGTTTTAGGTTTCATTGTAAAATAAAGCATTTAATATACCATCTCTGGGAAATATACTAGCAGGCTACTGAAATTTTAATGATAGTAATCCTGAGGAGGGCTAATTTATTGTTATATGCAGTGCCTTGGCCTTTGCAACTCTCTGGAAATAGTTGTTTATTTAACGAATACATTGAATATACTAGTGAACTTAAAAGTTATTTTCTAACCTCCATATACATTTTAAAAGAGCATAATGAAATCATCATTATACTCAAACAGCTAGATATATTTTAATTTTACTGGTATATTAAATCCAAGGGTGGGAAACATTTTTATTTTTTGCGAAGTATTCATGTGTATACTTTTGTGACATCATTTGGCAACTGTGATAGGACGTTGCAGTGAAGATTTCCCTCAGAAGGAGGTCATCTGTGAAAAATCTGCTGAGAAGCCTCTCAGAACCTCAGAAGAAGTCATAGGAACCCCGCACCATGATGACAGCCATTTTCAATGTCTGGATTCCACAGCTCATCAGAGCTCCATCCAAGAGAGAAGCCAATCTCAAGCCCAGCTCGTCAGAACCCCACCCTAGAGAGAAGCCTATTTCACAGACAGAGATGGAGCTGCTACCGGCTCTCCCATGCTCGGCTGATCATGAGGTGTCCAGGAGGGAGTGTGGGTTTGGGTCCGGGCCTGCCACCCCAATAGGGCCACAGAAGAAGCCAGAGGAACCCCCACACCATGACAGAAGCCATTTTCAACATCTGGATTCTACAGCTTGTCAGAACTCCACCCAAGAGAAGCCAATCTCAAGCCCAGCTCGTCAGAACCCCACCATAGAGAAAAGCTTATTTCACAGACACAGATAGAGCTGCTACTGGCTCTCTCAGTTTCTGCACAGCCATGGTACATCAGTAAGTGCAAAAACTTTGAGCACCCACACAACAGAGTCTGGCAAGCTACCCATGTAGTATTTGATATGCCAAAAACAGTAATAATAATAGAACTCACTCCCATGACCTGAAGGAATGGTTTGAGACTCTTCATATTTCTGGAGTGAGTAGAGGCCCTTGGACTATACTAGTATGTGAACAAGGACAAACGGAGATGTTACTGGTGCTCGCTCTAGCAAATCGATGAACAACGGGAAGACAAGTGATACAAGACAAGAAGTGATTTATGTGTATGTTTATAACAGCATTCATTGGCCATACAATAAGGGTAGTTAGGTCATAGGCAAACCAATGAGATGAATAAATGTCTTTCACATCATAAACCAGGGCCAGACCATTTGACTTCACAGGCCTTAGTGTATAACTAGGATATTTTCAACTCCTGATAATCTCACTTTGTATTGTAACCTTCGAGGTAAAAACCAGAACCAGATATACCTTAAGAAGAAAATAACTGCACATTTTAATTAGAGTAGTTTTATGTTTACAGAAAAATTGTAAATATAGTATGGGATTCTAATGTATTAGAAACCAGTTTCTCCTATTACTAATATCCTATGATAGTGTGATGATTTTTATAATCTATGAAACAGTATCAATGTTATTATTAAATGAAGTCTGTATTTCAGTTAGATTTTCTTAGTATTAATCTCATAATCCTTTCCTATTCTAAGATCTTATCCAGGATACATATTATTTATGGTTGTGCCATCTCTTCCAGTTTCTCTTGTCTGACAATTTTTTTAGAATTTGTTTTTGAGGAATACGTGTTAAGTATTCCTTGGAATTTGTATCAAGCATTCTACAGAATTTGCCTAAGGAATTTGGTATTTACCGATGCTTTCTCAAAATTAGACTAGATACTAATTGCTAGAAATTAACTAATTAATTTAGCTCCTTCCATTCTAATTAACTCCTTCCATACTCCTCTCCTTAAGAAAATCACAAATAGGGGCTTGAGAGATAGCACAGTGGGTAGAGGGCTTGTGTTGCATATGGCCAACCCAGCTTGGATCCCTGGCATTCCGTATGGTCCCCTTGTCAGAGACAGACAAGATTAGGCGTTTCATGGTTGTATGGCTGTAGACTGAGTGTAGAGCCAGGAATTACCCATAAACACCTCTGGGCATGGCCCCCAAATAAATAAAACAAAAATATCACTAATATACACTCTGAAGGAGTGGGAAGATATGTCCCACTTCTTTGAGAATGGAGTGACTAGATAAATTATTTGAAATTCTCCCATATAAAAGATTTTATCCTCATCCCTATTTATTTAATATATTTTTATATTAGTATGGATTTAGAGGTGTCTAGTTTTGTACATTGGATTATAATCTAATTCTACATTATTTAATTGTAAAATTGTGGACCTGACCATGGGCATTATTTTAGTTGACTCCTTTATGACTTTGACATCTATTACCATATGTGCATGCTTGTACATGTGTATGAATAATTTCTACTTGCTTTCTGGAACTACAAGATGATTCAGGATCATCTTGTATATTTTCTGAACTATTTTCAGAGTCAGCTATTTCTCCATGAAGCCTCAGATATTTTTAACACAAAGCAATATTATAAACCAAGATCAGAGGACTAGGAATACTCCTTGCTAATGGAATTTCATCACCTTTGTCCAGCTTTCTCCATTGACAGAATACAAAAATAATATGCTTATGTGTAATAATGTTTCTAGATACACTAACATATTAGTAAAAAGATTTATACATATTTTATATGCAACATGTTATTATATGTTTAGATAAATGTTAATTCATAGTGAGTTCTCCAAATCTAAGTTGCTGTCACATAGATCACTCTAGCCTATTCCCTTTATTTGTTTATTTGTTCTACAACAGTGAGAAATTTGATTCCCTCTCATCTGTCATTCATTTAGATCATATCCAATATACATGCTTAGTAGTATCAGGACTGTTAAACCTAAACCCCAAGGGGAAAAACTTTATTCATTTCTTTTGCCTTATTCTCATAGACACCTCTTATTTCCATACTTCCTCAGATCAGCACCTCTTCTATTTCCTTCAGTGAAGTTGCTTCATATATTTTCTTATGTATTTTTCTATCTCTGCCTGCATTTTATCCTGATTCCCTTAAGATTCTGACTTTTTTCAAGCTTGCCTACATAAAGGTTCATTCTCTGTGCTATAAAGTTCTGTGAGTTTTGACACATGCATAGTGTCACGTATCCATAATTACAGTATCACAGAATATTTCACAACTCTAAGAAATTGTTTGTGCTTAATCTGTTTAAATATTTTCCCCCTCATGCTGAGCTTCGGAAATCCCTGAACTTTTTACTGTCTGTATAGCTTTATTTTTCCAAGAAAGTAATATAATTAGAATTAAACAGTTTCTAGCTTTTATAAACTAGCTTCCTTAGCAGTATGCATGTAAGATCCATCCATGAAGTTTTATAACAATAGCTCACTAATTTTCATATGAATAATATTTCAATATATGGCTTACTACAATTCATTAATCCAGTCACTTACTGAAGAAACTTTCGATTGCTTTCAGTTTGGAGTGATTGAAAATAAAGCTGCTATATGGGGCTGGAATGACAGTACAGCAGTTAGAGCACTTGTCTTGCACGAGGACAACCTAGGTTCAAACCCCAGTATTCCATTTGTTCCTCCGAGCATTGCCATAGTAATTCCTTACTACACAGCTAGAAGTAACCCCTGAGCACCACCAGATGTGTCCCCATAACCAAAATATGAAATAAAATAAAAATAAAGCTGCTGTGAACTTTCATGTGTAGATTTCTATGTAGATGTAAACAATCATCAGTTTGGATAAATGCCCAGGAGTACAACTGCTACATTATTTGTTTACACAAATAATTTATGCTTAGCTCAACTGAACTTCTTAGTTAACTCTGTTTTACTACATAAAATCAAGGGTGGGCAGGGACCTACTATTGCCCTATAATCACCAACAATGATTTATAAATTATCCATTTCTCCTATGTCTGTCCCAATTTCCAATACATGAATGTAGTTACTCAGCATATTTCTGATGTCAGAGGAGCCATTCTTCATATTTTCCAAATTTCTCTCACATACCTGGCTAAAGTAGTAGTATAGTACACTGTCTACTCATGGCTCTGCACTTAACATGATCTAGAAAATTATAAAAATCCTTTCACCTGTGAAAGGTATGTAACAGCATCTATTTAAATCTACCTCAGTGGTATGGGGGATTTAACGAGTGCTCTGAGAAGAGACTTCCTTTGACCAAGACATATGGTCTTTGATGGTATAGTCAAAATGAAACATGCAAATTCATTAATTCTTAGTCTGTTGTTTCATGCACTTAGAGATGAAATAACATCCAATGTCATTTTTCTGCTGCCTAGACAAACTGTGGACATTTATACAAAGCAACTGATCTAACCTGTCAATTTAGGAAAGCCTCTGGCAATATTTCTGTATATATATATACATATATATATAAGCTGATCTCTTGCTTATTATATATATATGTATATATATATAGCAAGATCTCTTGCTTATTATATATATATATGTATATATATATAATAAGCAAGAGATCAACTTCATTTTAGTGTATGGACTCATAGCTCATTGGATGCACGAAGAACTGAAACAGTTTAAAATCCATGAATTAAACTGTATGAACATTAATTGATGTATTAAACTCTGTGGATATAAAATGGATCTGTTCAGAAACAAGTTTAGGCAGTTCACATCTGGTACAAAGTAAGGTTTAATTATTTTAAGAGGTTTTTAGTGCTCTGTATCCCAGCCAGAGAACGCTTATCTGTTTTATGCTAGTTTTTACCTGCAGAGCTTTTGTCTTTGTGAGCGCACTTATTTGCTCCTATAGTTTTAAATGCATTGCACAATGGTGGGAACTGATCTTAGACTTATCATATCTGACAATCCATGTGCATAATGGAAGTTACTGAGAATTTTTCGGAGAGATGTTATTTCAAAACATACTAGTATATCTTCTATACAATAAATAAAGTTGACTTCTTATGATCATGCTTATATAAACAGTATGTAAAAATCTTAAAGGACTAACAGATTAATATTTTACTACAAAATAAGCAAATATAAAAAATCCCCACAAATATTTTCATAAATAAACGTGCACATATAAATGCATGCACAAATATACTTTTGCTGTAATCTGTTTGGCATGGAATAGATACATGTGCAAGATGTGACTGGAATTATCAATAGAATCGGATCATCAGGTTTCCAAGCTACTTGCAATGGTTTATATTAGTCATGAAGTGCTTAAATTATCTAACCATTCAGAATAATAACTTACTTGGAAAAATACTTATGTAAAAATTACTCTAGAAACAACTGAAAAATTTAAATATATAAATAAGTATTTCAGCTAAATGCTAATCATGACCTACTGTCTTTAGCAGGGAAAAATCATAATCAAATTAGCCAGTGTTCTGTTTACAGTTTGAATGTGATAGATTTACAGATTATACTTACTGACTTTTTATTCTTATCAGGACAAGAAGGGAGGTAAGAAATTTTTCATGAACTCAGCAAGTTCATTCTACAAATATTCTGTAATTACTATGCACCTGACATTGGTGCATAGTGAAAAAAAAATCCAAAGGTGTTTGGAGATTTGAAGTAGTTCTAGAGTGAAATAATTTAAATGACTATTTTTTTTTTTTTTTTTTTGGGTCACACCCGGCAATGCTCAGGGGTTACTCCTGGCTCTGCACTCAGGAATTACTCCTGGCGGTGCAGGGGACCTTATGGGATGCCGGGGATCGAACCCGGGCCAGCGCAGGCCGACTGCGTGCAAACGCCCTACCCGCTGGGCTATCGCCCCGCCCTAAATGACTATTTTTATCAAAAGTTGACGATTCAGGTAAATTAAAACAACCAGAAGGTCTTGAGCAGTTTTACCTGCATATACCTAACATGCCCTCACCCACCACCTTCCTCTAAACCTTTATTGAAACTTTTTCTACTTCCTGTTGTATATTAGCTACAGTTGATAAGCTTGAGGCATAAAAAAAAAACAATATTAATCTATTTACTTCAACTACTCTTCAAAATACAATAAAAGTCAAACAAATAAGTCATTTTATACAAAAAATTATGTATGAGGTTTTAAATGTTCACTTAAAACTTCACAGAGTCAGAAATGATCACAACAGAGGCAGGTTAACATTCCTTAGAACCTCTTTGTCCAATTCCTGGTACTGTTTTCCTATAATCTTGCGCCTTCATCTTGTAATACAGATGACTATTTTGTAGTGTGCTCAATTCCCCTGAAATTCAATTTGCAGAACATATTATTTCATTTTAATGAAAAGGAAAAAAAGTTGAACTGCAGCCAAATTGCTGTAGGACAAGCATATTTTGTTTTCTTACAATTTCATTTGTTAAAAAATGAGGACACCAATATTGAAATGTCATGAATGTGGAGATTTTAAGTAAAACATCTGTGTCCTCTTAAAGGAAAATATCCTTTCTGAAGTTCCGGAGTGCCCATTTGTGAATACATTACTAAGACATTCGTAATGAAAATAGAATTTTAATTAGCTTGGCCAGTTTTTGTTGTTGTTAAATTGTGGTTTGCTTCATTATTAAAATTATTGGGGAAGGAGCAAATAAAAGTATAAAAGATAAGAAAGAAAACAATCAACTTAGTCTTCATTATATGATGTGTTCTGATGTGCTTCACTAAACACTGGATGTAATCTTGAGCCCCCCAAGAAACTGGTTCCTCTCTCTGGTTTGACAGTGCATCTGTTTCTCACAGATGCCTGAGAAAAATATCTAGTTTCTTTTGGACTGCAGGGGCTCATTTCCAGTCATTGCATTGCTCTAAGCATAGAATATAATCATGTGTTCTGTAAGGTAAGGATGGAAGGCTTCTGGTGGTTGTGTGAGTATACGACAAATTCTATATGTGATCAGTGCTGTGGAAAAAATGTTTGTATCCATGCACTGAAGATTTAATTCCCTATTTGATGCTTACAGGTAAGGCCTCTGGGAGATAATTAGTTCATAAGGGTAGAGCCCTCATAAATGGGATTAATAGCATCATTTAAAGAAAAGACACAAGAGAGTGTTGGGGATGCCACTGGGGTCCCCAACAGTGCCGGGAAGTGGTTCCCTTCTACCTCTGAAGCCGATGGGGAATGGATGAAGACTCAGGAATCCGATGCAGTTTTAAAAGGCTTGACTTATCACAGGTTCAGGCATACAAATCAACAATAGGAAAAACCCTGTGCTTAGGATTCCTGGCTAGAACCCCAGCCACGTGTAGGCCAAAATGGCGGCCACCACGTGTTAAGGCCCTGTAAAGAGGAGACAAAGACAAGACTCCCAAGAAGGGTGTGAGCTCACAAAAGAGAGCGCCCAAAAAGAGAGAGAGAGAGAGAGAGAGAGAGAGAGAGAGAGGAAGCAGGCTGGTTTTATACCCCTGCAACTCAGACCCTCCCAATATTATGAGAAGCTTAGGAAGGGTCAAATGCCCTTAAGTAATTTCTTCCAGCACCTCACCTAGGCCCTATTATATGCTAATGTTTTGAGCCAAGATCTGCCTGGAAATGCCTTTACAGGGTAGAGAAGGGGGTTTCTGAGAGGGCATGTCTCTGTACCAAAGACTAATACTAATGCCAGTTAAATTTTTCTCCAAGCCTTCACAAGTCTCGTCTACTTCACGGTAGTTTTGTATTTTAGTTGCCTTTGAGTTATCAGGGGAGCCATGCTTGCTTGCTTGGAGGCAAACGGCATTTCTCTCTGGTCTAATTACTTAGAGATCCAACGTGGCCAGACAAATATGCTGGTAAGATCTAGCTAGTCCCACCATGATTGTGGTAGCATGAGAGAATATTTATACCAGCCAGTATAGAATACATGGTCAGATAAGACGGCCACATTTAGATTACCCCCTATCTATGAAATGATTTTCAGGAGGCAATCCAGAGCAGATGCAGAGGCTCTTAGAGGAGTCCTGCAACAAGAGAGGAAATCTTGTTTTCTATCTACCAAAGAAGGACACTGCAAGAAGAAATAGCTGTAAATCAAGGAGTGGGTCTTCTCCAGGACCCAACCATGATGAAACTTTTCTTAGGATTTTTTTTAAATTCTGAATTGTACAGTACTCAGATCATGAAAAATAAATTTCTGTTTGTTAAGATACCTGGTCTTCAGTATTCTGTTAAAAACAACTTGAGAAGACCAAGATAATATTTTATCAAAAGAAGAATAATACTTAATTCATAGGTTACAGTTATACAAACAATAAAAAATCCCATGCCTAGTCCTATTAAAAATAGTGTGAGAAAAATTAATAATCTTTTGCTTAGATATATGAATGCAGAACACATATTCACTAAAAACCACAGTTTCTATTCTTCTCATTTATGAGCATCATTATCTTTAATAACATTAGTGAGCTATTGAGAAGTTGGAAGGTAAGTATATAACAATTTGTTTCTTACTGACCACACAATCCACAAGATATTCATTTGGGTTCTCTTACATAGTTGAGTGAGTGAAAGAAGAATTCTAGAACTGGGATTTTTTTTGTTTGTTTTGTTTTATATGGAAACCACACCCCATAGTGATCAGGGCTTAGGGGGACCATATGCCAGGATTCGAACCTGGGTGTACCATGTGCAAGGCAAGTGCCCTACTTGCTGTACCATTGTCTGACCTCAGAACTGGGAATTCTAAAACATGTGATGTGTTAGAGAAAATGAAGACACTTGATTGGAAAGGAAGAAACTCAAGACATAATGGTTTCAGAATATATGAAAAAAAAAGTTCATGCAGAATTTATGACTCATGACTCCGTCCGTGGCTTAGACTCAATCTAGGGAAACAAGAGAAAAATAAATTAATTTTTAAAAACATAAGAGACTATATAAAAAGAATCTACCATTACAAATGCCCTAAGTATGCTTGCACTGTGCTAGTCTGATGAGGCGTCTTGGAATTGGGGCAGGTTTTGCTCCTTGCCTGCTCCCCCCACCCCCACCAGTCCCCCAGACTCTCGGAAGCCCGAGGGCTTCGTGCAGGATAACCACAGTCATCCTCGGGTCCGACTCCACAGCTGCACGCAGCCCGACCCAAAGAGAGGGGCCGAATTCAAGCCCAGGTATGCAGGACTCGGTGACCACACCAACCAGGTTTTTCCGGGAGCTGAGTCTGGGGGCCGCCTCCCCCACTCCCGTTCCCTCTGCCCAGAACTGCTGCTGGGGCTCTTGGCCAGACACCAGGTACTCAGGTGCAGGGCGGAGTCTCTGCCTGCCCACCCTGTGCTGGGCTGATGGGGTGTCTTGGAATTGGGCAGGTTTTGCTCCTTGCACGCCCACCCCCACTCCCGACTCTCAGAGTCCGGAGAACCTCGTGCAGCAGGACCACAGTCATCCTTGGGGTCTGGACTCCACAGATGGACACAACCCAATCCCCATGGTGTGAGGGCACAGGCCCGATGTCTCAGAGCCTGGTATGCAGCAGGCGTGTGGGAGTCAGAGGTTGGGTCGGACAGAGAGGGGAACAGTGTGCTAGTGATCCTTGAGGGTGATGGTGCCAGCCTGGAACTGAGCGTTGAATGTAGGCAGGGGGATGCACATGATAGCATCTGAATGTGTGTGTTGCAGTCCACAGTGTGTAGGGAGGGGAAGTGAAAGGAGGAGAGACAGAGAGGGAGGGAGGGAGAGGAGGAAAAGGAGAGAGAGGAAGAGAGAGATAAGAGAGCTGGAAAGCCTGCCGTAGAGGCAGGCTAGGGGCGGGTGGAGGGAAGGAAGTGGGGGCATTGGTGGTGGGAAATGGGCACTGGTGGAGGGGTGGGTGCTGGAACACTGTATGACCGAAACTCAAACATGAACATCTTTGTAATTGTATATCTCATGGTGGTATAATAAAACATTAATTAAAAAAATAAAAAAACAAATGCCCTAAGTAAAGGAATAATGACTGTATCATTTCTTGATATGACTTGATCATTCTAAAATTGGTTCCCAAGTATCCCTATCATTCATTTATTTACCTATGCATTCAAAAATAAACACTAGTCAAAATTATCTAATATTTCTTCTGAGACTAGAGATTCCTAGTATTCTGCATTTTCAACCCTATGTCCCCACCTTTTAGGGGATCCATAATGACACTTGAGAATCATCCTCATCTCCACTTTCAAGTCACCCCTAGTGTAGCCTATTTTGATTCTCATTCTCACACTAAACCACAAGGTCAATATGGTAGAACCAAGCTCCCATCTCTAGTCCAACAGTGTTCAAATGACAGCATGTAGCACTCCAGGGGGTCCTAATGTAGCTAATCATAGAAATTTTATTTTTTATTTGCAATAGATTTTAGGATGACCCTCCAGAGTTTATGTTTATGTCAAAGTTTTGGTGACTTATGAATGTAACCTAATTTGCAAAATCTTTAGGCAGATTTAAATGAATATATATATATATATATATATATATATATATATATTTTTTTTTTTTTTGCTTTTTGGATCACACCTGGCAATGCTCAGGGGCTACTCCCTAGCTCTGCACTCAGGAATTACTCCCTGGCGGTGCTCAGGGGACCATATGGGATGCCGGGATCGAACCCAGGTTGGCCACATGCAAGGCAAATGCCCTACCAGCTGGACTAGTTTAAGTGTCCATTTCTTTGAAGGCCAGGTCATTCGAAGTTCAGCTCAGCTCTGAGTACCTAGCACAAAGAAGAAACTCAGAACCAAACTGCCACATTTTATCAATTTAGATTTTACATTCTAGAATCTGTGATCATGTTTGAGACTGGGGATATTATTTTATACTAAAAATAGCACTTGTATCAATATTTAATGGGGTTTTAATGATTCAAGGGAGCAACTATAAGAGGTTGGTAGAGATAATGATGAAAATGCATTTATTCCTAGAACATTCAATTATTAGGCAGACACAAGAAATCTCATTTCTCAATTTGAGAACTGGGAACATGTTGATCTTTTCCAACATCTGGTGATAACATGGGTAAAAGAATATTCTTTTATCTTCCATTAAAAAAGCACCTAATTTTGAGAGCAAGACAGCATTTTTTTTCCCTTTGCGCTTTCACATGCTGACAAGCTCTGGACTTGGTGTTTGAAATGGTTATCTCCTGTGTCTCTTCACATCCTTTCTCTCAGTACCAGAATAGCCTCCATGTTCCTAAGAGACAGAGAAGGGCATTGTGGCTCAGGGTTACTTTTGGAATCGATGTTGGGAGCAAAAATAACACAATGCCATTCCCACAAGTTCTCTAAATGGCTCATAAGGAAACCTCTTGGTAAAAGCAACATTTTTATCCCTGTCCTGAAGCTGGGGTTCTGCCTGAGCTATTTTAGGTCTCGTTTCCAGCTGCCCTGGGCCAGTAGCAGGATTTTACACTCAGCTGCCACTTCACGTTACCGCCCACAGCTCACTTTCTGGGTAAGGCTTTTCCTCTCAAGCAGAAGGTAGTTGGCAAGGGCTTTGCCCACTCTCTGGGCCAGAAGGATGCGTACACAGACTACAGTATTCACCACTGACAAATGGGGTCCACGACTCATTTTCCAGAAAGATGATGTTTTCTTCCTAAATTATGTGAACCCAGGAGATTTAAACATTTTCATAAGAAGCTACCGTCAGATTGCCTGTGTGATAGTACAGTGACCTGAGTGCTTGCCTTGCATACAGATGACCAGGGTTCAATCCTCAACACCATACATGGTCCCCCAGGTCTACCAGAAGTGATCCTTGAGTGCACAGCCAGGAATAAGTCCTGAGTACAGCATTGGACCCTGGAGAAGGAAGTGAACTATCTCTGACTGTCTCTGGGCTGTGTGTATACCTTTCCTATAAATCAATTTCAAGATATTTCTCTACGCTCAAAGGGATGATCACATACTTTGCACGAAGGAGGCATGGGTTCAATCAAGTGTAGCCTCAAGCACAGAGTGGAGTAAGCCCCAGATACCTTACAGGGGTGGACCAAAATCAATCCATTCCCTCAAAAGAGATGTTCCCTATATAGGACTCTTTCCTTTTGAATTTCTATAACTGTTTTCCTCATTCTTTCAGGTGCAGATATATAAACGCTATGCACCTGCTAATCTTGGGTTACAGTATAATCCCATGGAGTTCAACGAACTACTCTCACCAACTTTTGTATATTTTTAGTTGACTGTGCTTTCTGTCTGATAGCCTTGCCCACATTGGAGTTAAACTAAAAGGTTTACTGGAGATGGATCTTTTTTATCTTTTCAATTTGGGGGATTGTTTAGTTTCAGAGAACAGAGACTCACTCAGACTTTTTTAAAATGATAAGTTTTACAGATACTTGCACACATGAAAATGAACAAGAACAATCAGTACTGATGTGGATATAGGGAGAAAGGCACTCTCATTCACTGTTAGGGGATGTTGACTGATCCAGCCTTTCTGAAAAACAATATGGACATGGGAAAAAAATCTAGAAATAGAGCTTCCATTTTACCTAGTAACCCCATATCTTGAAATATGCCCCAAGGGCCCAAAAAATCTGGAGAAAAGACATTTGCACCCTATGTTTTTTTGCAACACTATCTACAATAGCCAAAATCTGGAAGCAAGCTAAATGTCCAGGAATAGATGCTTGATAAAGAAACCATGGTACATATACAAAATGGACTATTACTCAGCCATAAGAAAAGATAGAGTCATGAAAGTTGCTACTGCATGGTAGAATTTGGAGAGTACTATGCTGAGTGAAGTTGATCAGAAGGAGAGAGACCGACATAGGAAGATATTTCATAAGAAATATCATAAAGAAACATAATGGTATAATAAGGAGCGTCCAAAGACAATGAAAACAAAGAACATGAGAACATCTCAGTAGGAAAGATACCACTGGATGGGGGCACGCTCGGAAAGGGTGACATTTATGGTGGAGGGAAGCTTTCAACAGGGAGGAAGAGGTAGATTGAAAGGTGGTAGTGTTATGTATAAAACAGTTTCAGCAAAAACACTGCAAACCACAGTACTAAGACATATTTTTCCTTAAAAGGGGCATCTCATAGAAGCAGACTCATATGTGGGAAGCAAATAAGGGGACAGCATTGGTGGAAGGAGGTGGAGACTAGTGAAGTGATTGGTACTGAAAACGGTGTGCCTGAAACCCAATTATAAATAATTTTGTGATTTCACAGTGACTAAAACCAACTAACCAACCAATAAACAAAATCATGTCTTGTTGAGGCTGGAGCAATAGTACAGCAGGTTGGGTGCTTGTCTTGCATGTGGCTGACCAGAGTTCAATTCCCGAACTACGTATGGTCCCCTGAGCCCCTCCAAACGTGATCCCTGAGCACCAGAGGGTGTGGATCCTCCAAACCAAAAAACAAAATGTTGCTGAGTTTTTTTTCAAATTGCTTTTTATTGGTATAAAGTTTTAAGTACAGTATCATAATGCTATAAATATATAAGCTTCACTGTACCTACCATTGAAGTTATAGTGCCATTAGGCTGTTAAAACGACTCTACCAGAGTCTGAATTAAAAGAAGATGTACTGAAAGTACTAGGGAGAATTGAAAAACAAATTAAATACAATAAGTCATCTCCTCTTAGAACTAGAAACACTATTTCTTGATATCAGACATTGTTTTTGTTTGTTTTTAACTGAAAGGAGAAAGCTGTAATTAAGTGACACTTAGAAATAGTGAGGGAGAGGAAGAAAGGACCTGGCTGTTGAAGAGAGAACATAAACTTTGGAGTGGAAAAAAGCAAGAAAAGGTACACAGAGACAGATAAGCAAGATATAAACAGGTTTGAGGGAGAACACTGGCTTAAGGAGCAAGCCTGTACTAAGGCTTTCTTGTATCCACTACCTGTTCCTTTTTATTTTTCAGTCAAGCAGATTACACTGTTTTCTTTTGACTCTTCCTTATTACCCCAACTCAGAACTTCATCTAGTATTTTATTTTGGCTTGCCAAAATACTAATTTCTTTTACCTCTGACCTGACAGTTGCCCTTAACAATGAAGTGACAATTATTTAATAATAGAGCACATTTATAAACAAGCTAACAAAAATGTACTTATCAACAAGGAGACAGTAAGAAAACTCATATCCCTTTTGAAGAGGTAGAGTACAATGAATATTTGTATTCAGAAAAGTTGAACTGATTAGATATTCTCTACTTATTTCTATAAGGCTATAAATGGTGACATATATCTACTATGCAACTGCAGTTTCTCTGAAGTGTGCTACACCTCCAAGCAGTCGAAGAAAACAATGTTCTCAAATATGATGCTGAAGGACAAGGTGGATGGGGAGCCAGAGTTTTTTGCACTTAGAATGTAAATTGTGCCTTTCTGAGACACACCTGAATGCCCCTCAAGAATCAATCGTGATTCCTTTGAAGCTAAATCAGTTGTTGTATAACTGGGTTCTAAGAGGTGGACTGGAGCAGGGGCCGGAACGATAGTCCAGCGGGTAGGGCATTTGCCTTGCATGCGGTGGCCGGCCCAGGTTTGATCTCCGGCATCCCATATGGTCCCCTGAGCACCGTCAGGAGTAATTTCTGAGTGCAGAGCCAGGAGAAACCCCTGAACATTGCCGGGTATGACCCAAAAAAGCAAAATAATAATAATAATAATAATAATAATAATAATAATAATAATAATAATAAGAGGTGTACTGGAACAAAGAGCGTAATGTTCAAATGAGTTGGTTTTAGTCAAGATGACATTTATTGCTAAATAAATCATTACTTAAATACCCTTCTTTGAGAATATGGAGGACAGAAAATTTGTGAACATAATCATAGTTACACAGAAAGCTGACTTATAGTGCCTCAATTGCTCTTTTTTTAAAACTGGTTACTTCTAGTGCCCAAAACATTTTAAAATCTAGAATGGCTAAGATAAAGGCAGACTTCAGTGTTCAGGAAAACTCCATGAAGAGTGATTGCCAAAGGTGAGGGTAACTATATAATTTTTTGTTCAAAATAAAAACTATATAATTCATATTTTGAAAATGGAAATGAGTGCTGTGAATAACTTGAGCCTGAACATCAGACATAAACCGATACTGTCATTCAAATTAAAAGACCATTTCATGAAAATTGGTAAAGAGGAACCATTACGGCAAGACAAGTGGTCTGACAAGTAGGTTCCCTGTGACTGATTCTTCAGGTTATGAGCCTCTGGTTGCTAAAATCTATAAGATGGACTCATTCGAAATACAGAGCCTTGGGCTGATTTTTTTTAATATATATATAATTGGGGGTTTACTGTTCTCTTTGAAGGGAAAGGGCTACCATTTATCTCTTAAATTATAGACCACTAGTCTATTGGACAGCTCTCAGAAGCATATGTCTTCTCAAATTATAGACTCAAAAATTTCAGTCTAGTACTCTATATGTATAAAGAACAAAGAGGTTATAATATCAATTTGGCTACTTATCTATTTTCTTTAATTTGTATAAAAATAAGTAAAAGTACTAGAAGTTTTTTTATATCACAGATAAATTTCTTTCTTATCTTATTCTACAAACAGAAGACCAACACCGTATTATGTTTCTAGATCATTAGCCAATGAATGCTTCATTTGATTCCATGTCAGAGTATTACAAAGAACTTTGTAAATTGTACTCCAGACCTAAATTCTAGAAAATTAGTCTGGGTTCTAAGTATTTATCTTGAATATTGAAATAAATATCTTCCAATATTTATTTCAATCATATAATAACATTATTCAAAATCATTTATCTTAATACTTCTAGGTAGAGAAAAAAAGAAAACAAATTATCCTTGTTGAGGACCTGTTTTTATTTTGTTCAACATTGGAACAAATAAACCCACTAATAACAATTTTCAGAAAAAAAGTCAATTTCCAAGATGGTTAAAGTAAAACAAAATTAAAATCACTCAATTGGCAGACAATTTTTCTTAATTAATTGAAATAATGAAACAATTCCATCAAAATATATCTAGTATTATTTATTTATCTATTTTTCCCTTTTCATCAATAACTCGTAAGTTCCTTTGACCTTGGCCTTGAACTATATACTAAGCACTAAAGTAGTTTGTCATGTCAATTTCTGGTATACTTTTCTTTTATCTTTCCTACTTAACTTACCAGGAAAATGATCATGGACAATTAACTATTTCCCACAAAACCTAGCAGAGTTCTGTCATGATCAAGTCTATCATTTGTTAATATCTGTTTTTAATACACTTACGCCAACATTATGTTTTCCATGTTGACATAGAACTCTACAGAGCCATCATGTACCTATGAATAGATTCAAAGGTTTCCCTTTTAGAAACATATTACCCAACTGCCAGATAGCCTAATTGTATAGGTCAGTATCGACAAAGAATGACTTCCCCTGTGTGGGCTCTGAAAAAAAAAAAATTTAAAAAAAACCTCTTCTTTGTCACCTGTTTTCTCATTATAGTTAAAAATGGTGATTCAAAAATACCGCCTTTGTGACTACGAGCTGCACAGATGCCATTCACAACCGACCATGAACCAGGACTGATAGTAACTCCAGGAAGAATGACCAGAGACACAACTACTACAGCTTCTTCCTGTGGCACACTGTGAAGTGGCCATACAACATGTTGACAAAACCACCCAGCTGAGGGTCAGGTCTATCCCAGGACCTTTCCCATATATATGTTGCAATGGCCAATGTTGTTGCAGCCAGTTATGGGAGCTGATCTGGGGATAAGGAACGGGTGGTGGGGGGGTGGGGGGTGGTAGCATTTAATGGTGGTAGGGGCGCACTGGTGGTGGGACTGGTGTTGAACAATGAATATTTGTGACAACCGTACTGCAAAGAAATCTGTAAATCACGGTGTTTTAATAAAAATAAAACTTTCTAGTATCAGAATTTCCCCTTCCACATTTTCCAAAGAAATCTTGGCACATCTGCTATCTGAAGGGGATAATACAAAGGATGTCCCTGGCCATTTCAGGTTCCTGCAATTTTCTGTCTGTCTGGATTGAGTTAATAGCTCCTAACCATGGTATCTAAGCATAACCTCTCACAGTTAGGTAAACTTGAAGGTATTCCAGGACCTAAGTTTTAACAACGTTATTTAATAAAAAAATAAAGCATAAAAATGAAATTTAATGTTTAAATACAAAATTTAATTTCTAGGCAATTTTATATTCTCTGTGTAATAAAAAGGATTCATATTTCTGTCATTTACTTTTCTACTTAAGAAAAGAGCATGACAACTTCCTAATCCTCCAAAGTCTAACATGAAGTCAGGCTGTTTCATATTTTACGATTGGAAAAATATCAAAAGAAGAAAATCATGAAATCATATATTTAGGATTTTGTTTTAGTTTGTGATTCTCTATATGTAAATTGCAACTCTCGCTTGAGTCATCTCTTCAATTATCCTAGTTAGGGATAGAGTAAAGGGCACAGATGGGGCTATTGACCAATGACTCTTTTTGTCTGAACTTCATCAAACTTAAGTACAAAAATCCTACAGAGATATCACTTGCTTTTAACTCGATGGCAAAAGAGGATTAGGCAAATATTAAGATAAGAACCAGATGCCATTGGGCTACATTGGCACGTGATAGGGTCCAATGGAAACGTTACTGGCGCCTGCTCAAGCAAATCGATGAATAACGGGATTCAAGTGATCAAGTCATCAAGTGATCAAGATAAGAACATAATTAAGGTATAAAATTTCTTCAAGATATACCTCTATCTTTTATGTGAACACAATTATGTTGTTCAAAAAAATAAATTGTCAATATACTTTGAACTTTATTCATAGGTAGTAAATAATTCAATTTAGTATATCCACATCACTAAAAATGAACAGACTCTTTAAAGAGTTCAATATTTAGGTTGTGAGGAAAAGAAAAGGGCTCTTAAAGAAGGCTGCATGTTGTAGCAAACTGCATTAATATTGGTTAGAAAACTAAATTTGAGTCGGGGTTCTAGTACAGGAGTTAATGCACTTGCCTTGCAGGGGACCATCCCCAATTTGATTCTCAACACCACATATAGATCCCCGAGTACTTTAAGGAGTAATTCCTGAGAACAGCCAGGAGCAGCCAGGAGCACTGCCAAGCGTGACACCAAAACAAAAACAACAAAACCTGAATTTTATCAACAGTTTACCCGCTTTTCTAAATTAAAACAGTATCAACATTATTCCAATAATAATGCCCTCCTAAATTTACAATCAGATGTGCTTTCTTAAATTGAAGAGAAATGAAAGATATGAAAGAAATCATTCATAACCGTGAAAGTTTCCTGAGAATAAACACATCTGCAAACAGATGTGCAGTCCTTTTTCAGCAGGACCAGAATTAAATCTACAAATATTAAATTTGGTATACAGTTTCACACACTCTTTACAATAACAGGTATTCAACTGAGCAATAATTTAATTTTAGTACTTGAGAGCTTATAAAGAGGGATCAATACATAAAAGTTCTCTAGAACAATGATAATTCTATAATATTTTAGTTGAGGGCATTTTGTAACATTTTGTTAGGATCACAGGATCATACTTTATTATTTTATTTTATAAACATTTTGTTTACTTCTCTGTACTAAACAAAGGTACAAAATAGCCCAATGTGTTTGTACTTCTGTCAAAGCTACTGGAAAAATACAAATTAGGTTTATTGTTAAGCTGTAGAAGTGTACTTGGTGCCTTGTGAGTCTTAAATTTTTTTTATTTTAAAAATAAAACATATTTAAAAATGATAAATTACATTTATCATATTGAAATAAAAGGGTATAGAAATTAAATAAACTGTAGGGGCATTTATATGCATAAATTGGTTGTTTGAAAAAAATTCTAATTATTCAAAAGTTCTTGTTTCTGACAACATAGGAACCATTATAATACTTAAATATTGCTTAATACATATTATAAAAGGATCATTATAAATGAGAATTTTATAAAAAATACATACTAATGCATTCATTTTGTCTGGTCCGAAATTTTATTAAAAGTTATAAAATTAACTTCTAATCTTTTACAAAACTTGACTGTGGTTAGAAATAAATATTTATTTCCTTTCAATTTTAGGCCCTTGCCTATGTGATCTGCCTGACTTTTGACCTTAAGAATAATTTTTGAAAGATACACATGACAACCCTTTAATGCATGTTCTGTAATCCATAGTCTGGAGGGGAGGAAAAGAGAAAGAGAGAGAAACAGAAAGAAATAAAGAACCTGCCATGGAGCAGGGCTGGGGAGGGGGAGGGAACCGGGGACGTTGGTGGTGGGAGATGGGCACCGGTGGCGGGATGGGTGCTGGAACACTGTATGACCAAAACCCAAATATGAACTTTTTAATTGTATATCTTTGTAATTGTAAAAATAAAAAAATTAAAAAAAAATAAATAAAGGGGGCAGAAAATAGAGTTTTCTAACAAGATAATAGATAAGAAAAAGAATAAACCATTCAATTTTAAAAGCATAGGGAATTTTTTCTATTAAAGTGCTTAACAATAAAAAAAAAAGAATAATTTTGAATACGTATTTTGAGGAGCTCACCTTGGTAAATAAACATATTCTTTCCTTTATTATGCTTCATGGAAAAGGAGTATAATTTACACAAAGTAAGTAGTATATTGCCTAGAGAGAGATGAGCCTTGACTGAAAAGATGGAATCAGTTTTATATGACAACAGCTGCTCCGCAATATGTGTAGCAATAGCAACTAATTTAGATTCTTGGAATAAGTCTGCTCACATTTTCTCATGACTTCCAGCAAAAGTCATGCTTATATTGCGACTAGAGTTCCTAAGGGTATCATTTAATCAATATTAAAAATAATAATTATAACTAAGGTGTACGTTTGACTTCATAGTTTACAATACAAATGGATAAGCAGGCAGTTAAAATTTTTGGCAACTTTGAATTTGGTTATAATTAAAGTTTGCTATATAGAAATTAAAATAAGGTAAAACAGGAAATTTTAAAAACAAAGTAGTACTGTCAGAAATAATTCACTTCACTTGTATCACTTGTATTCCCATTGATCATCGATTTGCTCGAGCCAGCACCAGTAACATCTCCATACATCCTGTCACATGCTAGTGTAGCCCAAGGGCATCTGCTAGCTCCAGGAACATAAAGAGCCTCAAACCATTCCATCAGGTCATGGGAATGAGGTCTATAATTGTTACTGGTATCTGGCATATCAAATACGACACGGGTAGCTAGCCAGGCTCTGCATACAGGTAGCATACTCATGTAGTCACCTCTGATCTCCAGCATTTATTGATGAAACACGGGGCCGCAAGAGGCCGTGCGAGCCAGGCTATGTTCAGCTCTTCTGCTGGGTGGAAGGTTATTCCACATCTAAAAGATCTGAGATAGGTCATTTATGTTTCCTGTAGTGGCATCATTACAACTTACTGTGTTGTCACCCTATCGTCACTTTATAGACCAGAAGAGTCATCATCACTCCAGCTGTTTGTTTACATTCCAGTTAGAGGGAAGGAAAGACAAGAGAAAAGCTCACCTTTATTTTAAGGAAACTTTATGCATGTACCATGTAACAGTTTCACTTACATACACTGGTCAGGATTTAGTCACTTCAAAGGAGCTGGGAAATGAGTCACTTAAGGGTATTCTTACTCCTTAACCAGTGCAGAGCACTATTGCTAAGGAATGAATATTGTGCAAACCCTATTTTGTTTACCTGCTAGAGAGTCATCTAAAGATTAAGATAGTAAGTTTGGCATGAGTCTACCTGTGTTTTAAAGGAGCTCAAATTTAGTGAAGTTCAAACTTGAGTGGAGCTCAAATTTTTTTCAGATTACCCATGCTAGTTAAATGTATTCACCCATATTAGCTATAGCTTTGAACTTGTAAAGTGAAGTTAGCAAAGGAAATGACTGTTAAGGGTTATTTAAAAAGAACCTATATTACTTAATGAAGTGATTGACATACAAAAAATTAACAGTGATAGATATTGATGTACTTTTATATACTATATCATCGAATCTTCAAAATTCTATGAAGCATAACATGGTGGAGAACTACATCATTTTTCAGATGAATCTTAAAATATACACATCTAAATAGTCTTTCTACTCTATTAATCAGCTATGGCAGAAACTAGACCAAAGGCTAAGTCTCTTGAAACAAAATTCTTCGTTTACATGCAAACGTTTATTGCCAACTATATAATATCTTAGCTTGTGTTTTCCAGAAAGAATATCCCACAGCAAAATCTAGATACAACTTAGGAAATAAAAACAACTAATAAGGATGAAACTCCCCCAGGGTGAGGTAAGAGCACCTCCAGGAGTAATTCTTGAGGGTAGAGCCAGTAGTATCTCTGGAGCATTGTTGAAAATGGCCCCAAAACAATAAAAAAAGAACCCTGAAAGACTCCCCAAAGGCTATCTTAGGGTCCTATGAACTATCGCATCTTAGGATCCTCAATACAGAGGAGAGAGAGAAAAGAATCAGTATCTACCAGTTCCTGTTTCCTTGATGAAAAATTTCCTTCACAAGTAGGCATTATGATCTTCACAACATCACATTTCATCAGCAGTAAGAAAGCCTCAAGGTGGAAGGTCAGATACATGTATTATGAACAGAGACGAGGCATTGCTATCTGTTCCCGTGAAAGAATGTTGAGGCCTACAGAGCTAGTACACATAAGTAACTGGAGCAGAAACTAGTGTCCACCGTAGCAGGTGAGGTCAAGAGGCAAGGGTGAAAGCATAAGAAGTGTTCAATAAATATGGCAATTGATACTCCCATAATGAATCTTTCATAGGTATCAGCTTGCAGCAAGGTCAAGTGGGATTTTCCTGAGTGATTGTTTACTTTATCGTTTTAGGCTTAGGAGCAGTTAAATATAAACAGCAGCAAATGCACTGTTGACTAAGGCGCAATGTAACTATCACTGCCAGTTAAATAAGAAGATGTCCAGTTAAATAAGAGGATTAATAATTATATATTAATCTAACAATATATAAGTACACCTCAAAATTTCATTAGTATAACATTGCAGTTGACTGTGGAAGAAACAACAAATAATTTTTACTATAAGTATGGCCCATACTTATACTTTAAAAGTCAATTTTTTTCTCTGACATTTAAATTTAACTGGCTATGATTTTCAGCCTGCAACCCTGAAGCCCTAATGTTAGTTCCTGGGACTATTTAGAAGTGCAACTATGCTTACCAATATCCATAACACTGCACAGGGGAAACAGCTAGGATTTGAAGTGCCTGAAATTGCTTCCAGACAACCCCCTCCTACTCCATGGGGGCCGCCATTTTCCACATCCGAATTCCCTCTCATCACAACTCCACCCAGCAGACCAGACTATCACAGCCCAGATCATCGATACCCACCATGCAGCCGTTTTTTTTTTTTTTCAATTCGGCCCAGATATGCTGAACCAGAGACTCTCAGACATGGGACAGAGCTGCTACTTGCTCTCCCTGTGCCCAGCCGCTCATGAGGTGCCCAGGAGGCATGGTGGGTTCTAGCCCTGGCCTGCCACCCCAGCAGAGCCTCACAACAAGCCAGACGATCCCCTCCTACTCCATGGGGCCGCCATTTTTACATCCGACTTCCCTCTGCGTCACAACTCCACCCAGCAGACCAGACTATCACAGCCCGGCTCGCGTTCATCAATAAATGCTTTATTTAGAGGTGACTACAAGAGTATGCCACCCGCACGGCAAGCCTGGCAAGCTGCTCATGTCATATTTGATATGCCAAATACCAGTGACATTTATATTAGGTCATTCCCATGACCTAATATAATGGTTTGAGGCTCTTTATGTTCCTGGAGCAAGCAGATGCCTTTGGGTTCTACTAGCATGAGACAGGACATATGGAGATATTACTGGTGCCCGCTCTAGCAAATAGATGATGAACGGGAATCTAGTGATCTAGTGAAAATTGCTTCACATAAAAAGGAAGGATACATATAGTACATGAAATTCAAAAGAGAGGCATTTTATCACTAAAAAAAAAATTACCCATGAGTTCAATGTAGGTTGAAACTTCTATCATTTGAATAATTGCATTATGACATTTTGTCCACTGAGGTCTTAGTTGAATATAAATAAAGTAAAATAGAAGAGTACCTTCTATCTACTATCATCAAGTTAAAATGCTTAGTTATTATTCTAGTCTATGTGTTCCACCTAGAACACATAGACTTTTTGTTATGGAAGAAGAACTAGAGAATCAAATGCAGGTTTTCTACTCTCCTACATTTTGTTGGTTAGATCACTTCGCCATTTGAATAAAGACTGAGCAGTAATCTTCCTGCATCCAGAAGAAAAGAAAACAGATGCTGTTGAATACATGTTATGTCTCAAAGAATCCAAAGAACTAGGGGAAACACTACAACAATTAAATTTTTATTAGAGAGAATACTAGTAAAAACAATGAGTCATATACTTCTACATGCAATGTTACAATAATTTTCAGTATTTTTCAATATTTCATTTGAATATTAAAATATCTTAAAAGTCATACAAATTTAAATATATACATTTTACATAATAAGGATATGTGATTGAGAAACCAGAGAGATAGTATGGCAGGTAAGGAACTTGCCTTGCACAGTCAACCCAGGTCCATTCCCTAATTCCCATATGGTCTCTGACACACCACAGGGACTGATTCCTTAGTGCAGAGCCAGGAGTAACCCTGAGCCATTGCCATCTATGCACCCCCCCCCCCCCCCCCCCCATAAAGAAAGATTTGAGATAGAACAATTAGGTGGCCTACCCAAAACAGATAAGACAAAGAATATATATAAAGATTTCCCTACACTTTCTATGTTAGAGGAGCTCAAATTTACTCAAATTACCAGAACTACTCAAGGTTATGGTATTCCTGGTAGAACACTACTTAATTCACCGTATAGAAATATAAAAATTAAAAGAAGCCATGCCTTATAGTCCCAATATGGGATATATGTATCAAAAGTCTAGTTGTTTTGTTTAGTGAATGATGGGCAGAAGTTCATAAATTGGCCAAAGAGTCAGCCAAATTCATATTGCATCCCACAACTTGAGTGTCTTATTGACTTTTATACCTATATCTAAGTTATGTTTGCAATCTGGAGATTACAAACTCCAGATTGAGTTGGGCTCTAGTTTGAGTTGGACTCTAGTTACAAGCAAAGTCAAGAAGCTCTAACGGAAAAATAACTTTAAGGTAAGAGAATTAAGATAGCTTAAGTGCAGTGGACATGAACAGCACATAAAGACATGGTTTAAAATGTAATAAAGTTTATTCTCTACTTGGTCTCTTATCTATTCTTTGTTAAGTCCGAGGGAGAGAGAGAGTAACAGTAAAAGTTAGTGATGAGCTAAATTAAAAATAAAATAAACTTTGTTAAAAACTGGAAACCCAAGATAGCCCTATTTTGTGAATTTATACCATAAGTAGTGGTGAATACTTACAATAGTGAGTACCATCATTTACCCCATTTCCAATTGGCACATTTCCAAGTAGAAACAAGACATCTTGGATAAGAATTAAAAGAAGGCATCAACTCTGGAGTCAAGGAACTCAAGTCAGTGTTGGAGAGAAAGAAGTGACAGTGTCTCAAAATTCAATGGTTAGGGTCAGAGTGAAAAGTACTCAGATGGTTATCCCAGGCAAGTAAATAATGGTCTTTCTTTAAATTTATCTTATAAACAATAATTCTTTGGAGGAGAAGTTACAGCTACATGCAATGAAAGTCAATTTGGGCAGTTTCATGCATTACGGTTTTTGTCCAAACAATCTCGTTTTTAATTGAATCACTGTGAGAAACACTATTACATTGCTGTTTATATCAGGTTTCAGGCATACATTTTCCAACACCCATCCTCCACCAGTGTGCATCCCCACGACCAATGTCCCCAGTTTCCCCTGACCCCCACTTGTCTGTGGCAGGCACTTTGTCCCTCTCTTTTGTTGCCCAAAATAATATCACCCCAACTCCCCACCTCTCTCTCTCTCTCTCTCTCTCTCTCTCTCTCTCTCAGAAGGAGAGAGAATAAAACAAAATGCCCCAACTATTTCTTCCAACTCCGGTCCAGGAAGACGTGCTTACCCTAATCATAATCGTCCAAGTGAACCAATTAGCTTTCCTTAGAGACTCTCTGATCATTGGCCATAATAACAGGTTTTGTTAACACACTTAGATTTGTTCAGGGCTTACTCCTGGTGCTGCACTCAGGGACCACTTTTGGTGAGCTTGGAGGACCATATGGAGTGTTAATGAACAAATCTGGGTCAGCTGCATGCAAGGCAAGGAGTTTCTAACTCTACTATCTCTCCAGTCCGTCCAAATGGTAGAGCTTATTGAAAGGGATATATACGAGAATGAAGCTGGGTTGAAGGAAATCAACAAGGGATAGGAAGCTCCCATTATTGGAAAAAGAAGGGAGAAGCGAGAGCAGAATCTCCCCATATTAGAACCCCTATGACCTCTAGATTTTCCTAAAGCAAAATAAGAAAGAGTTAGAGGAGTTGAAGAAACATACTCAATAGAAACTATGTTGAGAAAATGTAGTCATTGTTGCTATATGACCTGACAGAGAAGAAGCAAACTCTATCTGCCCTCTCTCCTTTTGATCATTTGCTGGTGATGCTATGTTCATTAACTAAACCTAACTAGAAAGTCAAGGAGCCGAACTTATGTAGCCCGCAGAGATTGACCTCTTAAGGGCATGGAGCAAGGTAGAGGGAGGTAGTGAATAGATTTGAGTCTAACAAATGGAGTTAGGACAGTACAACATGTACTGCCATCAACAATGACTGTACCTGAAAAATGAATAACTTGAATCTCCTCACATTATCTTAAACACACACTGTTTAATGTACAGAGTCCAACAATTAGGAATCGTTACTTATAACTGTGTCCTGGTATTTGGCATGACTAAATTTATCCTTCTTGTCTATACATATTAAAGATGCAATCCATAAAATTTATGAATTCTTTAGGAATAATTTCCACATCAAAAACACTACAGCATGTTCACAAAGGGCTATAATTAAGTCTGGGCAACTTATAGTCTTTAAATTCCATTGTTGGAAAGCCAAAATTTCTGACATTTTCTGGACAGAAATTTGCCCAAAGGGCAATAAGGGAGGACAATGTGAATTAATGGTTGTCTGTGTAGTAGTGAGATTCACCAGAATCAGAAAACTGCATCTCCACGGGACTGAGATTTATATCATAATTTTGGAAATGGTTTAGTGGTTTATTACTTATTTCTTGTCAAAAATACAAACACTCTGAGAATTAAATATGGTACAATCACTACTTATTTTTTTCTTCATTAAATGCTTACTATTAGCCAGATAGTATAACTCATTAGACATTGGAGTAACATCATAAAAGATTTCTTCTCCGCATAGTGTTCAGAATATGATACAGATTGGGCAAAGTAGCCAAGGGCTCAGAACTGGGAAAGATATCTGCCCAAAAAAGGTATATCGCAAGATCTTACGTGGGAAGGGAGGATATCTAACCCTTTCCTGGAGGATAGAGGAAGAGAAGGTGGTGGAAAGAATAAAGATGCTTCACAGCTAAAATAAAACCAGAACTAAAGATAAATGACAGTGTAGCAGATAGAAAATGCAGAAGATAGTGTGGAAATTGGACTTTGTAGGGAAGACAGGCTCTTCAGCATTCAAGGCCTGTTGATATGAAACTAGAACACTCTGAAGTCAGATAAATGCCACTCTAAGGCATCATTGAAGGATAAGTGAAGGAGTGTTGCTTTTCAACCTTAGACCTACAGAAAAAAACATCCTTGATGTATTATTTAGGGTTAGATAAAGGAGACAAGTCAGAGAGTGAGTCAGTCTAGAGATGAGAAAAAAACTAATGAGTAGAAGTGAGTGTAGAGAGGGTGAGGAATTCTAATATTTAAGAGGATGCTCAGGATTAGCAGAGGTTCTGGATGACTTTTAGAACCTTTTAGTAAATTTGTTTCACAAGAAAGAGCTCTTAGGCTTTTAACAAGTTTAATGTAAATAGTAATTACATTGCAAGTAACAAAAAGTCTTGATTACATTCTTAAGATGTCTTTTGGAAAGCTCTTTATCATGAAGTCATATATTTGCCCAGATGGGAATGAGTCAGCTTAGCCCTGAGGTGCAGTGAGTTGGGAGATATCAGTACTTCAGGGTAACTGCCCCAGGGCCCAGGGTTTAGGCTTAGCTGTTGAGCCTTGCTCTTTCAAGTGTTTAACCCCTCAGGTTAAACTTGAAAACCAGGTTACTCCCACACTACGGGAACTGTGTGCTCTATAGATTTAAAATGAAGGATTAGGGGCTGGAGAGATAGTATAGTGGGAAGGACACTCGCCTTTCTTGCTGCTGGCCTGGGTTTAATCCCTGGTACTCCATGTTGTCCCGTGAACCTACCGGGAGTGATAAGTACAGAGTCAACAGTAAACTCTGAGCACATCTAATCACTGTCTGTATTACTGTCTTCCCGTTGTTCATCGATTGGCTTGAGCGGGCACCAGTAACATCTCCATACGTCCTGTCGCAAGCAAGTGTAGCAATCAAGGGCATCTGCTTGCTCCAGGGACAGGAAGAGCCTCAAACTATTCTTCAGGTCACGGAATAAGGTCCATAATTGTTACTAATATTTGGCATAACAAATAAAACATGGGTAGCTTGCCAGGCTCTGCCCTGTAGGTGGTATACTATCAGTAGAAGGCTCTCATCTCGAGCATTATAGGGGAAAGATCAGGTTTATTAGCACATCTAATAAATTTGCAAAAAAAATTTCTATAAACTAGATTTTATTTTTCTACAAAATGAAAACTGGTCTTTAGAATATAAATATATCTTGTTGCTATTTCACTTCATTGCTTTTGTCTGATATTTAAACTTTGCTTAATGCTGCCCATCTGTATATCAAATTTTCACAGCTTACTTTAGCTTATAAACTTGAATGACAAAAATATGGATTGTCATCTAACGTTTGCTGACATTATTAAAGTGTTTTATAATAAAATTATTGAAGCACAGTGAGAAACAGTTACAGAGCTGTTCATGTCAGATTTCAGGCATACAATGTTCTTTTTTTAAATTTTTTATTATACCACTGTGAGACATACAATTACAAAGGTGTTCATAATTGGTTCATGGTAATACAGTATACCAGCACCCATCCCTCCACCAGTGCCCCATTTCCACCACCAATGTACCCCACACCCTCCCGCCCACCCCCAGGCTGCCTCAATAGCAGGTAGCCCTGTTTCCTCTCTTTCTCTCTCTGTCTCTCTCTCTGTCTCTGCATCTCTCTCCCTCTTATTTTACACATTGTGGCTAGCCCTGCAGATATTTAGAGTTTATCACTTAAGTCTCTTTGTGTATATTCAATGGTGAGTTTTAATCTGCCATTACCATTTCCCACATTTAGTAAAACACTGGTATCTATTTATGTTGTATTAATGAATGCAGTCATTCTATATCTATCCTTTTCCTTCTGACTAATTTCACTCAGCATGATAGTCTCCATGTCCATCCATTTGCAGGTAAATTTCATAATTTCATCTTTTCTGACAGCCGCATAGTATTCCATAGTGTAGATGAACCACAGTTTCTTTAGCCAGTCCCTCTGTTCTCGGGCATTTAGGTTGTTTCCAGATTCTAGCTATAGTGAATAGTGCAGAGATGAATAAAGAAGTACAGATAGTGTTTCTGCTATGCGTTTTCCGGTCTCTCGGGTATATTCCCAGGAGTGCTATTGCTGGATCAAATGGGAGATCAATATCTAGTTTTCGGAGGAATGCCCATATTGTTTTCCAAAAGGGCTGGACCAGTCGGCACTCCCACCAACAGTGGATCAGAGTCCCTTTTTTTCCCCACATCCACACCAGCACTGGTTGTTCTTGCTGTTTTGGATGTGTGCCAGTCTCTGTGGTGTGAGATGGTACCTCATTGTTGTTTTGATTTGCATCTCCCTGATGATTAAAGATGAAGAGCACTTTTCATATGCCTTTTGGCCATTCGAATTTCTTCTTTTTGGAAGCTTCTGTTAATTTCTTCTCCCCATTTTTTGATGGGGTTGGCTGTTTTTTTCTTGTGGAGTGCTACCAGTGCCTGATATATCCTGGATATTAACCCCTTGTCAGATGGGTATTGGGTGAATATCCTTTCCCACTCTGTGGATTGTCTTTGTATCTTGGTCACCGTTTCTTTTGAGGTGCAGAAGCTTTTTAGTTTTATATAATCCCATTTGTTTATCTTTGCTTCCATTTGCTTGGTCAGTGGTGTGTCGTCTTTAAAGATACTTTTCGTTTCGATGTCGTAGAGCGTTTCTCCTATGTTTTCTTCGATGTACCTTATAGATTCATGTCTGATGTTGAGATCTAGAATCCATTTTGTGCATGGCGTTAGAAGGAGGTCTAAGTTCATTTTTTTACATGAATCTGGTATACAATGTTCTAACATCCATCCTCCACTAGTGTGCATTTCCCACCACCAACGTCCCGTGTCCCACCCATCACCACCCCCCAACCCCACCTGTCTCTGTGGCAGACACTCTCTCTTCTCTCTGTCTGTCTCTCTGTCTCTGTCTATCTTTCTCCCTTTCCCTCTCTCTCTCCCCATCCCCCTTTGGGCATTATGGTTTGCAATACAGATACTGAGAGGTTATCATGTTCATTCCTTTACCTATTTTCAGCATGAAGTTCTTATCCAGAGTGATCATTTTCATCTTTGTCATAGTGGCTCTTCTCTATCCCAACTACCTTCTGTGGGGCCAGAGTGATAATACAGCAGTTGGGCATTTGCCTTGCTTGCTGCTGACCCAGGTTTGATTCCTGACATCCCACATGGTCCCCTGAGTACGCAAAGGAGAAATTCCTGAGTATTTCCAGGTGTGGCGAAACCTTACTCCCCAAAAACAAACCAACCAAACAAAATTTATTGAGCATGATTGTTACTGGCAGTGGTGAAAACTAGGAGAGTGCATGAATGATCCAAGTAAAAAGATTATAATAATTCCTTGTTTTTGTCTTAGCTGAATAGGTAAAGAAATTCACATCAGCTATGTTGAGGAGCACAGGCAGAGGAATTTGCTTACAAAGGAAAATGACTACGTTCTGCTTTTAAACATCTTGAGATATTGCCGAGGAACATAGTGTGGGGAACTTGTCATAAGCTAGGAGGTAATGAATGCAGTGGATCCAGAAAAGCTCTCCTTAAATGAAGCATGGCATCAGCAGAAAATAGATAAAGATATATTTTTAGGAGCACCTATATTTGAGGGAGATGTGAGGAAAAAATTACATATGAGAACCATTGCTGCCTGCGGTCATGGAGAGAAGACTTTTAGTGAAAAGCAAACAGTATAAAAAAACAAGTATAATAGCAAACTGTGTACTAATTGGGATCTATTTGAAAAAAAAAGTATCATAGCAAATTGTGTACCAATTAGGATCTATTTAGCTTCAAATAGAGAATAAAACTGACTTATGTCATCACATATGACCTATTAAGAAGGTAAAAGTGGTTGGTCTCTGAAAGGGCTTTGTGACTCAGTAACGACACAGTAATGACACAACCCTTTCCACCCTTCTGCTCTATCATTTTCAGTGTGTCAAAAATGTCCCCTCACAAAGACAGCCTATGGAATGAGAGAAGACACTTGCACATCACACCTAATACCCAAGGCATATAAAGAACTTATAGAACTTAATAATAGCAACAATAAAATCCAAAACAGCCCAATCAAAAAACTGTGATTGTACTTGAATGAGCCTTCTCCGAAGAGAATATTCATGGCTGATTGGCAGATGAAAAATGTTTATTTTCTCCAATTACCAGAAAATCACAAATTAACATCATAATGAAACACCACCTCACACTTGTTAAAAACGGTTTGCATCAAGAGCAGCAGCGACAAGTACAGGAGAAAGAGGAACTCTTGTACTCTGTTGATGGGGAGGTAAGTTGATACAATCATTTTGGAAAATGCTATGGAACTTTTTAAAGTCTTAAAGATAGAGCTACACGATGATCTAGCAACCTCTCTTAGGCATATGTAGCCAGAAGACATGAAACATTAACACAAAAACTTATATCCACTCTGGCGTGTACTGTACTATTTATAACTGCTAACATTGTGGAAGCAACAGAAGTGCCTATCAATAGATTCAATAAAGATGATATGGCAAATTTAAGCAATGCGAGAGCTACTTTGTTTTTAAAGGTGAAATTTTGCCATTTGCAACAAAATGGAGGTTGGGGGACAATGTACAGCAAAATGAGTCTGAAGCAAATGAGGAAATGGTCAAATGCTAGACTTCACCCATCTGTGTAATTGTAAGGATGTAAAACTGATGAACATAGAAAACAGAAATATAGGAACCAGAGTAATAGTACAGTGGGTAGGGTTTTTCCTTGCATGTGACTGACCTGAGTTCAATCAGGCACCCCATAAGATCCCCTGAACTCTTCCTGGAGTGATTCCTGAGTACACAGACAGGAATAAGCCCTGAGCACTGCCAGGTATGGCCCAAAAAACAAAGAAAGAGAAAATGAAAAGACAAAAACAAAACCAGTGGCCACTGACAGTAAAGTTAAGGAAATCTGAGAACAGAGGAAAGGAAAGAAGATGGAAATATAGGATCGTGTGTCTATATTTACATGTGAAGGACAGAGTTTAAGTAAAAATCCAATGTTTGAGATTCATGGTTCTATTTTCTGAAATTTTATACCGTGATTATATGAAAAAGTAACTATTTATGACAGGAAAAATACCGTTGATCCTTGAACAACTTTATAGAACCACTGATATGTTTATTTTCCTATAGATCCACTCATATGTTTATAATCAGGCCATCCAGATAAAATTACAATAATGATAAACACTGTTCAGTACATAAAAGCACCTTCTAAAATAACAACATCAGGGCCAGAGCGGTAGCACAACGGGCAGGACATTTGCCTTGCATGTGGCCAAACCCTAGGTTCGATTCCCAACATCCTATATGGTCCCCCGAGCACCGCCAGGAGTAATTCCTGAGTGAGTGTAGAGCCAGGAATAAGGAAAACGTAAATAGAATAAAAAAATAAAACAACAAAAGCAAAAACAAAATATTCATCTCAGGGCTCTCAGTTAGAGACTTCGAGTACCTGAAAGCAGAAGGCAGAAAACCAAGGGGTGTCACTATAATAAGTCTCTCTCCATGACTCATTCTCTTCAGGAGGAAAACTTCCCAGTGGACCTATCAGATTTCCCTTATGTTGAACTGACCAAAAGCTCATTCCGCCTCCTAGACTATTTCAAAAGTGAAAGGGATTGTTACGAATGGTTTGTATAAACCATGGTTTATCCTGAGTGCAAATAAAATAGAAGTTCGTTACCAAGCAGGACGGGGAAATGATTATTTCAATGTATTTCTTCTAGAAGAATTTATTAAGACTACACTTACTTGTTGGTCATTTGGAGTTTTTATTTTTATAGTTTTATAAGTAATTGTCAATCTGTATTCAGATACAGAAACTAGATTACTCAAAGATCTGGAACCATGTCTTTTTATTCCTGAGGCCCTGAGTTCTGTACCCAGTACCACATGACCCCCTAAACACAACAGTGTTTAGGCCTAGTGACTGGAGCATAACCCAGGAGTATCCATTGGTCTCAGCAATTTAGAGCTTCTTGCTAAGAGAAGTCAGAGTTTGGGACTGAAATAGGGGTTGACATTGAGTCAAAACGATGAGTTAGAATATATAAGAAAACAGACTATTCTTCAACTAACTGTAGCCATGCTTATCAATCCTTTTCTGAAAATATACCCTGATGAATGGAAGTATGGCAATACTATCTCACAATAACCAAGAGTAGAGAAGTTGGACCACTGAAAGACAAGTGTTGCACCAGGGATGTCCTTTTTTTGGCAAGGAAGATGGTTGCCTCCAAATTTCTCCAAATTTGAATTTCTTTTCATTGCTAGGCTCAGCCACAGACTGTAATTTTTAGAAATTTAAGTCAGCAATGAGAGAGGTTGTTTTTGAACTCTGAATAGAGTTGTATTATACTACAGCTGTGTACAATTGAGGATAAATGTGATTAAAAGGTTTCTACAAAAGAAATTAAGTTAGCTAGGAGAAGATTCAATTTTGAATTCCTTCCAGGATTTTTAATAGAGACTAAATATTTCTTTTTTAAACATACGATGAGGCGGAGGGAGGAGTAACACATCTAATTGAATAAGAACATAGATTTTTCTCCTAATATAAGACACTATATTTTCCCTCTAATGTTAAAGGATGGTTTGTATGAGCTTGTATCCAACTCAGAACTTCCTTTATACCCATCAATGAGTGGTCTGTAACTTGCATTTAATATCTATCAGCTTGAGAATAGACATAACTGGCTTAGTATTTTTTAATATTAAATTTCTTTTTTCTTCATTAAGACAGCACTATAATTTGATGTAGTAAACATAGTAATTTGATATTTCTCTATATTGCAAAATAATTATCAAGTCAAATTAATCTACTTCTTTTTTTTATTGACTTTTTTCATTTCATTTATGTTTTGGGGGAATCACACCTGGTGGTGCTCAGGGGTTGTTCATGACTCTGTGACCCCTTGCAATGTTTAGGGGACCCTGTGTAGTGCTGGGGATCAAAACCTGTCTCGGTTCCATATAAACCAAGTGTCTTACCCCTGTACTATCTCTCCAATGGACTTTGTTTTTATAACAATTCCATTTCACAAAAAATATCGAAAAGATGCAAAAATCTACCACTTTTTAGTTTCTCCACATTTTGTTCCTCCCAGAATATCACAGAGGTGGCATCGTGAACAGAGAGAGGGTGCAGACTTTTCTGATCAACTTCTTTTTCACTTCTTAATAAGCATGTTTCTCTGTGTCTTTTCACAGCTTGATTGCTCATTTCTTCTTAGCGATGAATAATATTGTATTGTCTGGGTATACTAGTTTGTTTATTCACCGACTGAAGGATATATCCTTCTAAGGTTTGCAATTGTTAATAAAGAAGACACAAGACAAATATAATCAGCCAATATTCTTGGTTAATGACTTGTTTTTGTTTTGTTTTGGGCTACATCCTGTATCATTCAGGGCTTACTCCTGGCTCTGCACTCAGGGATCACTTCTCATAGTCTCTGAGGGCCATATAGGATGCCAGGGATTAAACTCCAGTTAGCCACATGCAAGGCAAGTGCCCTACCTACTTATGCTATTTCAGTTTTGGTCATTAAAGTTTTGAGATTAATAAAAAGGGGATGAGTGGGAGAAACTTACAGGTTGAAGTAAGAAAAAAAACAGAAAATAGATTATTTCTTTTTCTGATTACAAATAGCTATTTCTAAGCATTCATTTTAGTGAATCTCAAATCCAGAGATAGTAAATATAGGTTAATTTAGTCTGACTACTGGCTGGCAGCAGAATGAGCTGTTTTAATCAATGTGGAATTTAGTCAGGAATTTAATAATCTTTAAGCATACTACAGGAAGATTAAAGGAATCTAAGCACTTATTTGATTAATATAATAAAAAATAGATTTTTATAACCTTTGGTCAGATATAGCCCAAACTTGACGTTTCAATTGAGTTTTTGCTCCTGGTAGCTTTACATTCATTAATATCCTACTTAATTAAGGAAAAACGCTAAACATTTTTTAAAACTCTAAAATATTATCAAGCTCAGTTTAATTTTTAGGTACTCCAAATAGCTTAAAACCTTTTATGACCTTGCATGCCTTGGTCTGGGCAACAATAAGCATTCAGCTTAGGAAAGTTTTATTCCTACAGAATTGCTATAGGAAAATAAAGCTACTATTTCTCAAATTAATTTTTAATTGAAAATTAAACCATGCTTCATCTAGTTATAATTATACTTTCTTGCAACATTAGGTTAAAAATACTAATAATCATGTCAATTGGGATTCCTAGCTGGAAGTAACACATACCAAACTCTGAGTATCATATAAACAGAAAGTGAATTTAGTAAAGGGATATTAGATAGGTTCTGAACTCTCTAGAGGAATCAGTTTAGATAATACACTGCTAAAACAATGTTGAAAGTCATTCCACTAATGATTTACTACTTCAATGAGCACACTCTAACATTATTGTTGGGCGAAACATCACCAATGAAATCACTAGATACCCCAGCATTGGGCGCTGGGTCTTGTTATTCTCCCTGCTGTATTTGAAAAGTTGGATATAGCTGTCATTTCTGCTATCAACCTCACAGTAAAAAACAAAACAAAACAAAAAACCCTGATTTGGTTCCCTCATTGTTTATCTAGTTTTCAATTTAAAGTTTAAGGCAAATGCATTTGGCTGACAGAACTTGGGTCATATGACAATATCCTAGCAGCAAAGACTGTATAAAAAATACCTGGCACAATCAGTTTCTATGGGTGGTGGTGGGGGATTAGCTTTTCCTCATAAAGTGAGTGGCTCAGACACTAGGCAGACAAGTAAGGACAAATGCTGGTTATAGGGACCCAATGCTTGCTGGGTGGATTTAGATAAAAGCTTGGAACTCTTTCGCTTTGGTTTAATTGATAAAATGTACTCATTATTGTAATTCCTGAGTGCAGAGCCAGGAGTAACCCCTGAGCATCATTGGGTGTGACTCAAAAAAGCTAAACAAACAAACAAACAAATAAATAACATATGCTCTTTAAAATGTGAGAACTAAATTAAAAGATGGATACAGATACTTGAAACAAAGCTGATTCTCAGTATGACCATTCTCAAATGGCCTCTAAAAAGCTAGAGGAGGTTAACATAATTCATTAACATAACACAGGAAAATGTGACGAGTAACTGAAAGCTTAATAACATCATATTTCTGATAAGAAAATGTAAGAAAAAGAGCTTCCCAGCCCCCATTGAATGCAACACTACACTTGATTATTTATTTATTTATTTTCTTTCTTTATCTTTTTTTTCTTTTCTTCGATTGATTTGACAGTGAGGTGACCCATTGTTTTCTATCACAATTTTCTGGAGGGCCTTGCAGTTCCACCTGCAACTAGTCTTTCCATCCACCTGAAGACTACTATGCATTTCACTGGGAAAAGGAGACTATTCAATATAATTTTTGAGCAGTATGCATGACAACTAAATACAGGGCTCAGGTAAGATTTTGACTTATAGTACCATATCTACTATTTTCATCTTAGAACAAGTGAATTTTCTGTAATTTATTCCTATAACACCAAAATTAGAAAAAAAATAAAACAAAACTCAAATTTTCATTTGATAATTAAAATAATTGATGCCTTTGAAATATATTAGAGAATGTCCATGACATGTAAGGCTCTTAATATTAGCTATCATTCTTTTTTTTTTTTTTTTGATTTTTTTTGGGTCACACCCGCAATGCTCAGGGGTTACTCCTGGCTCTGCACTCAGGAACCACTCCTGGCGGTGCTCGGGGACCATATGGGATGCCGGGATCGAACCCTGGCCGGCATGGGCCGGCGCGCAAGGCAAACGCCCTACCTGCTGGGCTATCGCTCCGCCCCAGCTATCATTCTTTGTGTTGAAAATGGCAACATTCATGGTGTGGGGGTTCCTTCTTGCGAGGCTCCACTGGGATGGCGGGCCAGGGCTAGAACCCACCTTCCCTCCTGGGTGCCTCATGATCAGCTGGGCCCTGGGAGAGCCCATAGCAGTTCTGCCCCATGCATCTGAGTCTCTGGATCAGGCATACCTGGGCTTGAAATAGCCACAGCTCGTCAAAATTCCACCCAGCAGAAAAGTCGATCTTTTCTTGTCTGACACAGCCACCAGGCTATATAAGAGTATCCCACCGGCACAGCAGAACCTGACAAGCTACCCATGTCGTATTTGATATGCCAAAAAACAGTAACAATTATAAACCTCATTCCCATGACCTGATGGAATGGTTTAGGCTCTTCATGTTTCTGGAGCAAGCAGATGCCCTTGGGCTACACTAGCATGTGACAGGATGTATGGAGATGTTACTGGTGCCTGCTTGAGCAAATTGGTGAACAACAGGAAGACAAGTGATATAAGTGATCTTTTTTCTTTTCTTTTTTATTAAACCATCATGCAATAGATCATTACAAAACAGTTTATGATTGGATGTCAGTCCTATAGTGTCCCAATACCCATCCCTCCACTGGTACATGTTTCTCACCAATATGCCCTTTTACCCTCCTGCCACCCACCCCCCATTTTATAATCATAGAATTTTTAAAAACCATTGTAATGACTGCTAGATATTTTTTACTCGGAAACATTGAGAAATTGTGGTAACGTAAAACTCACATCCAGACTCTTATCTGACACACACGCATCATAAGAGGATTCCAGGAAGTGAGGCAGAGAAAAGGGACTTGGCTGAGGGGTGGCAGAACAGCTCAGATGTCTTAGCAGCCTCAAACCTTATGTCTGGGAACAGCTTCAGATCTGGGATAGTAACATGATGTATTGGCAAAGAGCCCTCTCTGCCCGCCCTAAGTACAAATGATTCATTCCTAAATTTAATGAAAAAAAAAACGAGAAAGGAAGTGTGAGCCCAACATGGGTAGAAAAAATATCATGTGCATATTCTACTTTTCAGTAATCAAGACCACCAGGTAAGCTATAAATTCTAGTCTTTTCTTGATTGCGGGCAGAGTTAAAAAGAAAGATGCTCTGAAAAGGGGTTTATAGTCAGTTCAACAGGGTGTGTGTGTGTGGGGGGGCGGAAACAGCAACAATCTAGCAGCTCTTCTGCAGGGCCCAGAGCTGACCTCAGGATCATGCACTCCACCTCTCCCTTTTAGTTATTTGTAACATAACTTACCAGCAACTACTAACATTCTGAGAACACTTGTCAGTGATCATCAGAACCCATGTCTTTTCTACACTAACTTAATCCTATGCTTCTTAAGACAGTCAATCTAAAATAGCTGTCTTGATACTTGAAGGATAAAATTCTATATGTGCTATTACTGTTTTAAAGAAATTTTTTGAATAGGTCAGAAAATGTTATCTTAGAAATATAATGCTACTAAGCTTTTAATTACTCATCACATTTTGCTGTTACATTAATTACCTAGGTCTAGGTCCTGTAGCTTTCTTTGTCTTGTGTTAAACTGAATACAAACACATTTTATTTTTTTTTTCTTTTCCCAAATTTTATTACACCATTTTAGACATGCAATTGCAAGATGCTCATGTACAGTTTTGGTTCTACAGTGTTCCAACACCCATCCCTCCACCCAAACCCATCTCCCATCACCAATGTCCCCATCTCCCTACCCCCTCCCACACCTCAACTACTTGGTGGGTTCTGTATGTCTTTTCTCTCCTCTCTATCTCTCCCTCCCGCCAAACTTTCCTGCACATCGTAGAATGCAGTGCATTAAAGGACATTACTGTTTCCACTATTTTGATGAACCACGCGGCTGCTTGGCAGCAACGACCTGGGCTCGAACTGGTTTTGCTCTGTTAATCTGGTCGTGAGGTAGTATCCCAGCTTCCAGACAGCAATGGTGGTTGCTAGTGTGGTGGGCGAGTCTCATCTGGCTGCTTCTGGGACCCCCAGAGGTGATGAGCCCACTCCCAAAACCCATCTGTCCTCCTGGGAGCCCCATGGTCAGCTTAGCCTGGGGAAAGCGGAGTTCCAGCTTCCCCAGCCATGTCCGAGGCCCCACATGCTATGGTTGGTCGCCCCAGGGCAGCTCCTGGGCAGGCCAACAGGCTCGACAAAATGGAGGCAGGAAGGATCGACCCCTGACTCCATCTGACGAATTCCCAGTGATTCCCGCTTCTGGGAGCTGCCTACCTGGGCTCGAACTGGTTTTGCTCTGTTAATCTGGTCGTGAGGTAGTATCCCAGCGTCCAGACAGCAAAGGTGGTGGCTAGTGTGGTGGGCGAGTCTCATCCGGCTGTTTTTTGGGACCCCCCAGAGGTGATGGGCCCACTCCCAAAACCCATCTGTCCTTCTGGGAGCCCCATGGTCAGCTTAGCCTGGGGAAAGCGCAGTTCCAGCTTCCCCAGCCGCATCCGAGGCCCCGCAACTATGGCTGGTCCCCCCAGGGCAGCTCCTGGGCGGGGCCAGCATCTTTTTCTCTGCCTTGAAATAAAAAGAAGCTATAAAATATATGTATATATACTCCAAATCATTAAAATATAAAATATAATTTTATAATGTTATATATTTTTGCATTTTTATTGTAATGAAATGTATCATGTAGAGTTGGCATTTCTAACTAATTTTTTAGAGTATACTTCCAATGTGTTGAGTTCATATTGCTATGAAGAAGATCTGAAAATTTGGTTTTGGAACTTTTTTAAGTTTGTTTGTTTGCTTTCGGGTCATACCTATGATGCCCAGGGATTACTCCTGGTGGTGCTTAGGGAACCATATGGCATGTCAGTTTGAACCTAGGTCCATCATGTGCAAGACAAATGCCTTACCTGCTGTCCTATGTCTCTCGCCTCCAAATATGAAAATTATAGACTTTAAAAGTGAAAATTTCCCTTTCCCCCTTCCCAGAGTCCCTGACAGATTACCACTCTAACTCATTACATGGTAACTCACTTTTTAAGAAAAATTACCCGGGAGCAATAAGGTATCTTTTGATCTAGATTTGAATTTTTTATTTAATATTTTTTTGTTTGCTTTCTGCGCCACATATGACACTGCTTAGAGGTTACTACTGGCTTGGCACTCAAGGATCACTCCTGGTGGGCTTGGGAAATGATATAGGATGCTGGTGATCAAACTTGTGTTGATCTCATGCAAGGCAAGTGCCCTACCTTCTGGCACACTTAGGTGTACCCCTAAGTTTCCTTTTTCCAATGGGAAGACAAAGTTTAGATGATTAGTTTTCAAGAAAAGCTTACTGAGCAAATTGGAAATCATTGTCACTCACTGCCTACAAATGGAACGCTTTGAACAAGAGTGAGGTGTTACCTTGTGCCAATGAATGCTTTACCAGTGGCTTGAGGGGTTACTTTACAAGGAGAAAGTATCTTGGGCACTGACGTAAGATAATAAAATTGACTGAATCAGAAAGGTAAGAAAGAGACTTTGAGCATGTCTTGTTTACTTCTACTGAAGCCATCTGACACATGAGTTATCTTCCTACAAACAACGCCTAGGATCCTTCTAATTATGTTACCAGCTCCCAGGTCCCTGTACCAGCTCTGTCCTTCCTGGACACATTCTGGTTCCTGGAACAAAGTCTAGATTTGACCTGAGCCCTGGACTCCTTTCTCCTAGACCAAAGCTGAAACAATGGAGTTCATAAATCTTTTGCCTTATTTTAAAATGAGATATGACAAAGAATCACTCTAGTATTTTAATAAATGCTACAGGGGAAAACTTCTTTAGGCCAGTTTTGGATTTAGAGCTGCATGTTGGTGAGTAAGCACACAGAAAGAACCAACTTGGTCTCTTGGTTTTAGTGGCCAAATACCCATAGTTGGTTAAGAGCACCATGTTAGCTCCTTAGCTTTAGACAATACTCAACTTTCCACAACTAGTTCTTCTCATGACACTGAGCACTCCCGGAGCATGCCATCATACTCTGGAGTCCAGACTGAAATGCTAAAGAGAGCCTGACCTCAGAGATTCCCTGGGGTCTGCTTCCCTGTCCTGCCACTAATACACAGAGAATTCAAATGGATCTGAGGTATCTTTCCCCCAGAGAAAGAGTCTCATCTTTCCCTACATGTTAGGGGTTTCCTGTTGACTCCTCCATTTTCACCCCTCATTCCCCAGAATATCTGATCTTTTCCATTTTAACTCATTCTCATAGAGCTTTGATGTGCAACTAGTCCTTCCTTCCTTCCTTCCTTCCTTCCTTCCTTCCTTCCTTCTTTCTCTCTCTCTCTCTCTTTCTTTCTTTCTTTCTTTCTTTCTTTCTTTCTTTCTTTCTCTCTCTCTCTCTCTTTCTTTCTTTCTTTCTTTCTTTCTTTCTTTCTTTCTTTCTTTCTTTCTTTCTTTCTTTCTTTCTTTCCTTCCTTCCTTCCTTTTTTTCCTTCCCCACCTTCTGCCCTCCAAAATCAAATTTCCTGTCTGAAAATGAGATGATCGTAGTGTGCCATCAGGAAAGTGGTATATATACCTCTGGGACATATATAACTGGAGTAGCTAATCATGTTGAAGATTATCATTAATCTCTAGGACAGAAGTACTTGCTGAATAAGCTCATGCTCTCTTTAAAATAATTATTAGCAGAGGGGACAGAGATAGTATACGGGTTTAGACCCTTTTTTCATACATACACAGCCCCACTCTGGTTGAATCCCTGACACTAATCCAAGGCCTGCCTGGAGTGATTCCAAAGCACAGGGCAAGAAGTAAGCCCTGAGCACTGCTGGGTATGCCCCTCCCCTAATTATTACTGGGGTTAGTGTAGAGTTCAAGTGATATAAATAACAGCTGCCTAACACGAAGGAGTTCAATTCCTGGGACCAAACTGTTGGGGTTATCCCCAAGTATTGCTGGGTATGGCTATATAACAATTATTATTTTATTATAGCAGATTATATCAGTAAGCTAACAGAAAAAAATTGAAGGTCAAATCTATTATTTGAGTGTTGGTTCTAACAAAATGTTTTTATTTGTCTTGTTGGGTTCCCTGAGTTCATAGTGTTCCTCAACCTGCTCTGTTTCTTAATTGACAACTCAAGGTTGTTTTAAGATGTTTAAAAATTATCCCCATAAATTTTTGATACCACAGATGTACCTTTTTTTTTTTAGTGTACTGTGTGTTGAAATAATAAGATGTTTCTGTCCCCAGGTGGGCAAGTTTCATCCCTTGGTGGATATTTCACCCTGCTGAAAATGTGTAACCCCAGAATCAAATCAAGACAAGGCATATGTACTTAAAGAAAATTCAGCAGAGGAGAGGAAAAGTGAGACCAGAAGGAAGGGGGACAGTGTGGTGTCAAAGGCAGCAGCTTCTCTGTGGGCAGCTAGAAGGCCACTGAACTAAGCACCCTGGGAACTGGGCAGAACACAGTCTCCGGTGCCCTGCGTCTGTCACTGGCTACGGGCTTAGAACTAATTCGCTAGCAGTTTTATTCTAGAAAGAATGGACTGAGAGGACTGAGGGTCCCTGGAGTCATGAGTGCTGGCATGGTCTCAGGTGCTTGTTCAGGTAAATAAAATGATAAGGAAGGGCAGTCACGGGGGTGGGGGTGGGGCTGACATTTATTGAATTCATTAAAAAAATACTCTATTTTTTCAGAGCAGTTTTAGGTTCTGAACAGAGAGCATAGAGTTTTCCTGTGCTCCCTGTCTCCACATATTCACAACTTCTCCCACTATTGACAGAGAGAACTTAGTTACAATCTCTGACTTTCCACGGAAACACCCTGACACTCCAAATCCTTCCTTTCCATATAATCCTCCTTTGCATTAGACTTCATTTTTGGTGTTGTGAAGTCTGTGGGTTTTGATAAATGTGTAATGACAGGTACCCACCTTTTAGTATTGTGCAAAGTATAATATAGTGCCCTAAAAACCCTTTTGGCTTATTCCTCTCTCCTTCCCTGCTGAATTATTTTTTTGGTCTCTAAGTTCATATGTTACCGTGTTGTGAAATTTTTGCATAGCTGTAATCACAGTGGGGGATATAATTTTGCGCTTTTTTTTTTCACATGAAGCATTTTCTCAGGTTGATGCAGTTTTTATAATTATAACTTGAAAAGGCTTTATACTTTTTGCTTCATATGCATAAGCTATAATTCCCATAACAATCCTCTATTATTAAGTACTTAGTTTATTTCCATTTTTCTGCAATTATAAATAAATAAATTGCTAGAAAAACAAAACCAAGAGACACTCATTAAAACATAGTTACTATGGTTGCCTAATGTGACAGAGTGTTAGGTATTTTGTTCTGCCTGTTTTTGGCCTGGTGACTTTAGCCCGCCTGGTCATCATTTCTATTAAAAAAAAAAAAAGCTTTAAGTGATAAACTCGGATAGGATCAACTCAGTTGTTCAATCTAACACTAAGGGAGGTATGGCTGAGAAGACATTTTATAGACTTGATCGGTATCTACAATCAGTTACCTCCATGTGAAGAGATGATCCTTGGTAAGCTGTGCCCAATGCAGTCAGTTGAAAGGCCTTAAGAGCAGAACTGAAGCTTAAATGAAGAAGAAATTAGCCTCTGGATGGTGGCCTGGGTCCCATCTAAATTTTCAGCCTGCACTTTCTGAAACTGCCTCTTGTCTCTGAACTTGCCTAGTCAGCTCCCACAATCACACAAGCAGTTCCTGGCAATAAATCTCTCACTCAAACCTAAGGATCAAATAACCTTTCAGTGCTCCTCCCTTCTAGCCCTACCCCACCTCTAAAAGACCCACAAGGACCATCTTAAAACACAGATCTTTTTTTCTTTTGAGCTGGGCGGGAGGCTGACACTCGGTGGTACACTGGGTTTACTCCCTGGCTCTCCTCACAGAGCATCAGAGCTTGCCTAGCAGTGCTCAGGGACTAAACTAGGTCCCACTACATGCAAGGCAAGCACTGTAATTCTTTATTATCTCCCTAGGCTCATAATTTTTTATTTGCATTGACAACATATATACAATTTATTTGTGATAAAAAAGTCAGTAACATGGGAAGGCAAGAAATGTACTTCCTCATAATGAAATGAATTTTGAACAACCCCACTGAAAATTGTTCCATTAACTTCAGATCAAGAAGAGGATATCCAATTTATTTATTTATTTTTGTCAAGAATAATTGTTTTTATTTTATTATACCACCATGAGATATACAATTGCAAAGATGTTCATGTTTGGGTTTCAGTTATACAGTGTTCCAGCACCCGTCCCTCCACCAGTGCCCATTTCCTACCACTAATGTTCCCGAGTCCCTCCCGCCTCCCCTAGGCACATACGTTTAAAAAATTATCTTGTACTTTTATGTCTCTCCAGGACTGATGGTGATTTAGCATGAACATATTTAATTATCATACTCATTTGTAAACTCATTTGCAAACACATTTGCATACACACTCATGAACTCCCAACAATTGTTATAGTGAACTCAGAAGCCAAATTAGAGGTTGAGCCAGATGGGCATGAAATGAGGCGTCAATCTAAAGTGGGTCCTGAAGCATCTCTGGAAATGTAAGTAGGAATACACAGTACACAGCAGGAAAATAATTACTGTGCAGGATACCTCACAAGAGATGTACTATGTGTGCTTACAAGGTTTAATTTAGTGACACACTTAGGCTGGGGCCAATGAGAACGCTTAAAGAAAAAGGTGGTGAGGCCAAAGAGACAACTTAAAGAGCAAGAACAAATGCTTTGCAAACAGACAGTCTGTATTGATCCCTGACACCATTGGGAGCTATCCCAGGGTATTTGATACTATGGGAGCACCAGCGGTGGCTATAAAAAAGAACTAACAAAAATTCTAAAAAAGAAAAGAAAGAAGTGGTGGACTTAAACTTTTCCTATTAAAGTATTTCTAGTTAACTGAAAACCCTTTGCTGGCCATAGTGTAATAATCTGAGACCAAAGCTGAACTCTAAGTGGAAAGGCAAGCAAGGAGATACAAAGTATTAGCCCAGTGGTCAGTTTACCTACACAAAGCTCTGAGACTTCCTCTTAAGATCTTAATATATAAGTAGTTAAACAAGTCTGTTGACTGCAGTGTCAAGATATGAATCTTCTTAAATTGCATACTTATGTAGGCTATGCCTAATATACCTCAGGTTGGTATCTATAATAGTTTATTAGCCACATGCAATATTTACATGTACTGCCTTGGAACAGTAAGAGACAAATGATATGACATTGATAGGTTTGGAGCCAAGAGGGCAGCATTTGGTGGAGAATGAAAGAGTTGAATCCAAGAGAAAATCATGGAGATGTGAGGTTTCAAGATCATTTCCATTTATTAACAGAAACATGAAAGAGAGAACTTGAAAGAACAGACCTAAATAAATTACAATGGCTGAGACAACTTGGTAGAAATAGGTTTGTTGAACCGGAAGGATAGCACAGTGGGTAAGGCGTTTGCCTTGCGTGCGTCGACCCAGGTTCAATCCCCGGCATGCCATATGATCCCCCAAGCACCGCCAGGAGTAATTCCTGAGCATAGAGCCGGGAGTAATCCCTGAGCATCTCTGGGTGTGACCCAAAAAGCAAAAAAATGAATAAATAGGGGCCAGAGCGATAGTCCAGCGGGTAGGGCGTTTGCCTTGCATGTGGCCGACCCATGCCAGCCTGGGTTCAATCCCTGGCATCCCATATGGTCCCCCGAGCACTGCCAGGAGTAATTCCTGAGTGCAGAGCCAGTAGAAACCTCTGAGCAATGTGGGTGTGACCCAAAAAAGAAAAAAAAATGAATAAATAAATAAATAAATAAAAATTTTTTTAAAAGAAGGAAATAGGTTTGTTAGTTAGGACAAAGAAAATTAGCTTTCCCAAACCCTACCTGAATTCCTAAATTAGAATTGGGGGTGGGGAGGGTTGAGAAGTGAAAACAGAAACGCGAGAAAGCAGATTTTTGGAGCTATTCATCTTGGTACTATAAAGACCATCTAATCATGTCTTAGCAAAGTAAGGAAAGGAAGACGTAGCAAATACAGCACACACATGAACAGCTCTGCAGCACCTTGCAGAGTTCTTAGCCTGTGGCAGGTGATAACTAAAAGAAAACTGAGGAGAAAATTTCCCCAGCACTGCATTTATAAACTGTGCTTTTCATAAACTTCCTTTCTTAATCTCCTTCTAATAACATTGCTATTCCAGTAGAACATGGCAAAAAACCTCAGTCTAGAGATTTTAAAGCACTTGCTCCAAGTCACAGAATCTATCTATGGTGAGAGCAAGTTCAATCCAGCTACAAGAGGTCTAAGAATGGCATCAGTAAAGGTCATTTGGGAAATGACAAATTCAGACAAATTCATAAACTGAGTGCCATTCCTTCCTGTGGAACGTGAGGGAATGAATATTAATCTGCAGCTTACTGTTGAGCTCCATTCCTTTCATCCAAGAGCTGTCAGAGTAGAGGACATCTAACAAAAAAATTTGGATGAGACATTTTAAAGTTGGCTTTCAATCCTTTGTTGACAAGCTACCTTCTGTTTCTCTATCATTTCATTTTTTTTAAATTTTTTGTTTTCCCCCTTCCTTATGCTCAACTCTTATTAGAAGTCCTGGAAATGATTTACACCTATTTATTTTAAATGAAGCAAACTCTATAACAATCTCTCTTATCAAAGAAAGCTTCTGTTTTTTGTCTTGCTGAACCTACTAGAGCTGACTTGAGCAGTTACAGACAATTAGTTTGAGACAGACCTTGAGAAGTAAAAGAAAAAAAAGTGTTGACACCCAGTAAGACCACTGTTGTATAATATTAGGGCTTTGCATGTCTGATCATTATATTAATGTGGGCTTCAAAATTTATCTCAGGATATCCTTTGCATTAGGAATAGAAGTTGTAGATCTGGAAGAAAATAACATAGACTGATAAGCTTAAGCATCAAAGGAATTCACTAGAGAGATATCTGGGAGCACAGAGAGTGCAGAAATAAGCAGAAACTAAGGTGCAAAAAATTCAGATTTACAGTCAAAAACACAGGCAGAAGGGGCCTGGGAGAACACGTCTGCTGCTTCACCCACCCCACAGGATGGCCTCAAACTGTCCTTGCATCGCCAACGCCTTTCCTCCAATAGCAGAATTTCTGGTGTAATTCTGCTCTGTCCAATGGGTCACATTTGGGTCCAGTGCCAATGCCTTTGGGGTTGCAGCCCAGAGAAAGGAGTGAATTAATGTGTGTGTTTAGGACTTTCTGACAAGAGCTTCACACCTCCTTAGAAGAAGGGGAGACATTCATTTTCAGAGCCATTACTTCACAATAATGAATATATTGGGTTAGAGGGATAGTAGCTAGAGCCTGCTGACCAGGGCTTGCTTGATCACTGGCCCCTCAGATGGTTCCCTGAGCCCTGTCAGGATGGTCCCTGAGCCCAGATCCAGGAATAAGCTTTGATTAATACTGGATCTGGGGAAAAAGAGTAGACAATGAACATTTTTCATTAAAAAATAAAATTTTCCTAACTATATTAAAATTCATCAGAATACTTTATTTTTTTTACCAAAATTTTCACATAAAATGTTATATCATATGCTTTATAAGTTCATAGTTTTAAAAATATAAGTTTAAATTTTGAACCAAGTGAACAACTTCATGGTCAAAGAAAATTCAAATAATTCACTTCCGGGCCAGAGCGATAGTACAGAAGGGAGGGCATTTGCCTTGCATGCAGCCGACCCGAGTTCAATCCCCAGCATCCCAGATGGTCCCCAAGCACTGCCAGGAGTAATTCCTGAGTACAGAGCCAGGAGTAACCCCTGAGCATAACTGGTGTGACCCACCCAAAAGCAAAAACTAAAGTAAAAGAAAATAATTGCCTTCTGTTTCTTTGTTTAGAAAAACACTAGACTATTACGGTTTGTTCAGAATCTTTTTAGAATGCAGGAATGTAAAATAGCAGGGGATGGAAACAACACATGCTGTAGAGAACTTGGATGAATTCAGGTTGTCACAACCACTTTCAAAGATATCCACGGTGAGGCAACTTGCATGGGGGGGCAATAACAACACGCTGATTGCTCAGGGAGGAGGATTTTATCACTGACACTGTTCAGCATCAGTGCTGGTGAGAGTAAACAGCATACTGACTTGGAATTTCATTTCATTACAGTGTGTTTGGGTTACACCTGGTGGTTCTTAGGGATCTTTGTGAGGCTGAGGACTGATCCTAGGCCTCTCACAGGAAAAGCATGGACACCAGCCCTTTTTTTTGCCATCTTCCCAGCCCAAATAGTAAGGTAGGTTATTAATTTTTTTGCTTATTTGTTTTGTTTTTGGGGCCACCTAGTAATGGTCAGGGGCTACTTCTGGTACAGTGCTCAGAGGTCACTTCTGAGGATTTCGTGACAGTATGGTGCAGAGGATTTAACCTGGGTCCCCTAGATACAAGCAAGCACACACTAGTCCTTCACAGCATATCATCCCTTATCGCCTATAACCCCTTTCCCCACCTTGCTCCTGCATCACTTCCCTCTGAGTGGACATTCCACAGGAAACTGACAATAGACATTCACTCCAGAAAGGAACATAAGGTGCAGTGGAAGGGGTGGAAGGAAGGAGACCTAGTTTGTACTAGGTTCACTGGTCACCCAAAAGACAAAGATAAATCAAGATCACTTCAGTAGGAGCCAAGGAGGGACACAAACAGGGGCCATTTATTAGATCTAGACCGTTTATAGGCCAAAGCTCATTTCATGAACTGTCGGGCAGGCTTCGAGTCCTGCACGGCTGTTTGCTGCCCCAGTTCAGCACTGGCCAGCTTCCTCAGAAGTGAATGCCTCTGGCTTGCTGGCAACTGGGGCAGGGAACTCAACAGTTCAGTTCACATTCATTGCTGCCCTGAGAAAGACGGGAAAGAACACAGCTTGCCCGTCTTGGTCCTCTACTCTGAAAATAGGACGCTGATTAAAATCAGATTCCTATCATACAAGCAAATCTTCCGCTAATTAGGCACATTAGAGTGGATAACTCCCATTTCATCATTTTAGAAGACAGAGTGGAGGAGAGCAGGAGGATCTGCCCCACATAACAAGAGGTATTGTTCAGTTATTTGGGAAAGTGTCCCCAGAACTAGACAGTGGGGACCTCCCAGCTGGACTCCACCACCACCACCACCCCATAAATAATTTTATAAACAGTTTTCTTGTTTTCATACATTTTCAACTTCGATAGAATATACAAGAGTTGCGTAACCCTACCCCTAATCCCTGGGTGAAGAGACATTACAAATTCCCAGATGCACAGACTTGGCAATGACTTGTTCACCCCGAAAGGGTGCTCTACACTAAGCACTTCTGACACTAATCTTCATGCTTAATCAAATACATTCCTGAGAGAGAAGAATGGGTCTGTCAGCCCACCAGAGGACCTGCAGCTATGCTGGGCCTCATTTAAACTGGCCAGGGAGACAGCCCCATAGAACACAAGGGCACTCACACTCACATGCTCTTGCCTATGTATCACACTCAATCAGCATCAAATGAACTTAAAGAAGTTCCAAAGTAGAGAAAGAAAATTTGATTTGCATCCCTGGATTCTCCACCATTCCTGTTTTCTTTCTTGCCTCTCTTATTTCTTACACGGAAAGATTCACATTTGAGAAAAGAAATCTGTTGGAGAATGAAATTATTTCTAGAGTGCATTAATGTGTGCAATCATTTCTTCATCCTTCCCACTGTAGCTGGCTCCTTGGAGTATCTGTTCACATTAGCATTTCTGTCTGGGGCTATGAATTATGCTGCCAAAAGGAGTTTCAAACTGGGTTTTGTTACCTGGATACCCACAAATATGTTTGGTCTGTTTGCACAAATCTGAAAAACCTTCCTTGTCCTTAGGAAACCAGGTCATTCTGCATATTAGGAAGGGGACAGTAAATTCAAGTTCCCATTGGTGCTTTGGGCTGCCTGGGAATAGTGCCTGGATAAATAATGGCAGGATGGAGCCCAGGGTTCATTCTTGTCTAGAAGGTGGTATTCCATTCACAAGAGGTTGACTTCTCTGGGGCCAGAGGTGCAGGGTTAGGGGTGCCAATTGACATCCCTAAAGTCATGCTTAAGTCCAAACACGTCTGCCTGCAATTCTGGCATCACTGTTAAACCTCCTCCAAATGGGATATGGGGGCTTTGGTGGTAGGTCTGGTGTGGTACGTTGTACCACAAAGACATAAACATTGACACTCTTGAAGAAATATGTCGCCTCAATTAAAATAAATCTACTCCACATGTCATACACTCTCCCACAAAAACTGGTATTTAAACCGAGGGCAGAAGCAGGGCCCTAAGGAGACCAGGGCAAAGCAGGCACTGCAAGGATGACAGAATCTGAGGCCATCATAGGCACCAGCTGCACAATGAAAGAGCCCATTTGAGGGTTTGTGAGAGATGATTCAGCTTCTTTCTCCCTCATCGGGTCAGATTCAAGTATTTGCATCTGACAACGCTCAGCAGATGCCATTCTCATTCTATTCACAGCCCCTAAGCCACAGCCCAATCAGCTGGTGAAGAGGATCATTTCAAGTTCACAAGTGCTGCAGGCACAACATGCTTAGCAGCATCCTTGTGAAGGAGATGCCTCTGGAGGCTTCTTGTCCAAAGATGCATTCCCAGGGAGTGGGTATAAATATTCGTCACCCAAAAACCTCCCAGACCAAGCCTCTGGTACTGAGTCCTACACTGGGGAGGTTGGTGGATGGGAAAGGCAATGATTTCCAAGCATTGGTGCTAGAGAGACGTTCTACTGCCATTATCCTATTACTCATTTTCTCTCACTCTCCTGCTAGCTTGCTTTTTACCTAGGTCTGGATGTCTCCAAGGATAGCCCATGGTCCACTTCACAAGAGAATCATCTAAGATGTGTGTTTAAAAGGAAGGTTCAGAAGTTCTAGGTATGAGGTCTACAAATTTGTTCTGTTACCAGGTAACCCAGATGATTCTTATGCACATTTAAACAAATCAAACTGGACTTCTTTGGCCATTAGCTGTATGTATTTCTATTTTTAATTTAGGAATAAAATAGTTTTAATTACTCAGTTTATATACTGTCATCATCTAGCTACTCACTTTACCAAGAGATCAAATTAACATAAAAACCTCATGTTTTTAGGGGCTGGAGTGATAGCACAATCAGGTAGGGCATTTCTTTATAGGCAACGGGACAGAGTTTGATTCCCAATATCCCATATGGTCACTCAAGCCTCACCAGGCGTGATCCCTGAGCACAGAGTCAGAAGTAAGCCCTGAGCATGGCATGTGCAATGGTGAGTATTAAACTGCAATCAGGGACCAAACTGCAACTGCATGCAATGATGAGTATTAAACTAGAGTCAGGAACCAGAGCTATAGTACGGTGGGTAGGGCATTGCCTTCCACATAGCCAACCAGGGTTCAATCCCTGGCATCCCATGTGGTCCCCAGGCACAACCACTCATGATTACTGAATGCAGAGCCAGGAATAATCTCTGAGCATAGATAGGTAGGTAGGTAGATAGATAGATAGATAGATAGAGAGAGGGATGGATGGATGGATGGATGGATAGATGGATGGATGGATGGGTGGGTGGGTGGGTGGGTGGGTGGATGGATGGATGGATGGATGGATGAATGGATAGATAGATAGATAGATAGATAGATAGATAGATAGATAGATAGATAGATAGATAGATAGATAGATAGATAGATAGATAGATAGATAGATAGATAGATAGATAGATAGATAGATAGATAGATAGATAGATGAAGAAATGAATAAATAAATAAACTGGAGTCAGCCACATGCAAGGGAAGGGCTGGCCATATATATATATATATATTTTTTTTTTTTTTTTTGGGTCACACCGGCAATGCTCTGGGGTTTCTCCTGGCTCTGCTCAGGAATTACTCCTGGTGGTGCTCGGGGAACCATATGGGATGCCAGGGATCAAACCTGAGTTGACTGCATGCAAGGCAAATGCCCTACCCACTGTGCTATTCCTCCAGCCCCTTATTGATGACTATTTGAATTGACTTTTCTTACCCTCTGATCTTTATTTGCCTTTTTGTACTTTTTTCTAGTTATATTTTTTGTTGTTGTTGCTATTTCCCTTTTAGTGTGTCTGTGTATTCTCATAGTCCTCACTCCTCTGCTTCTATTCCACCCTCCTCTTTCCTTTCCCTTTCCCACCTGTGTGACCATGCAGGTATTATTTGTTCAGAGTTCCTTTGAGATGTTACCTAAAACCTTATCTGCAGTGCAGCCAGGATGTTAATTAGGCTTATGGAACAGTAGACAGAAATGTATATGGGGTGAAAATAGGACCATTATTGTGCTCATTCAGTTTTAGGTCACACAATGCACAGGAAATTGTACTTACGATTGGGGGTGAGGGGAGTTTGATTCCTACAATAAAGAGCTCATATGCCAGTATCCTAAATAATGAATAAGTCATTATCTCATATTACAAGAAGTCTAGAGATACAAGTTGGCAGAGAAGTTAAATGAGGTCATTTTGGAATTTTTCTTAGGTCTATCAGTGCTTGCCAGATAGTTGCCATGATTTAAACATAACATTCTCAACCTTGAACATTTAAGAAGTGAGGGGTGAGGGGAAGAGAAGGCTAAAGAAAGCTCTCTTCGTAGTCTTTCCATCACAAAGATGTTTCCTGGAAGTGTCTGGAAGTCTTCTCTTTCTAGCATGTTAGTGAGAATGGCAAAAGGAGTCAAAGTCATTGCTGGCAAAAGGCATGAGACTGTGATGCTTGGCTAAGAGCAGTTGGTGCTTCAGTCACTGGGCTAGGTATTTGCCAGTCAAATCAAATCAATTACTTGATAACATAGAAAATAGTTGTCCATAGAAAACTCACAAAGGCTCCTGGTGTAGATAGAAAAATAGCCGTGCCACTCATCCATTGTTGGTGGGAATGCCGGCTGGTACAGCCTTTCTGGAAAACAATATGGACATTCCTCCAAAGACTAGAAATTGAACTCCCATTTGACCCAGCCATACCACTCCTGGGAATATACTCTGGGAAGCCAAAAATACACAGCAGAAACACCATCCCTCCTTTTATGTTCATAGCAGCATTATTCACAATAGCCAGAATCTGGAAACAACCAGAGTGCCCGAGAATCGATGACTGGATAAAGAAGCTTTGGTACATCTACACAATGGAATACTATGCAGCTGTTAGGAAAAATGAAGTTATAAAATTTGCCTATAAATGGATGGACATGGAGAAGATCATGTTGAGTGAAATTAGCCAGAAAAAAGAGAGACAGATATAGAATGACTGCATTTATTTGCATGATATAAATATATATGTACATATTATGATACCAATATCCAAAGTCAAGTGAAACATGTATTAGGAGGTCATGTCAAAGGTAGAAATTATCACAAATGTGTGGGAGTCAGAGGCTAGGAAAGACAGAAAATAGAACAGTGTGCTAACAATTGTCAAAAGTACTAATACCAAGCTAGAACTGAGCATTAAATAGAGGCAAAAAGATACACATGACAACCCTTTAATGTATGTTCTGTAATCCATAGTCTGGAAGGGAAGGAAAAGAGAAAGAGAGAAAAAGGGAAGGAAATAAAGAACCTGCCATGGAGGTGGGCTGAGGGAGGGGGAAGGAACTGGGGATATTGGTGGTGGGAGATCAGCACTGGTGGAGGGATGGGTGCTGGACCAAAACTCAAATATGCACATCTTTGTAATTGTATATCTCACGGTGGTATAATAAAATACTTTAAAAAAAATAGCCGTGCCAATATAGTGCTCACTCTGAAGGAGGATGTAGTGCTGAAAGGAGGCAAGGTGATTTATTATGACACCCTATCATCAACAGTATTGTAAACCATGGTGCCTAATGGGAAGGTAAAATTGCCTACCATAAAGGCAAGCTAGAAGGCTGGTAGTAGAAGAGAAACTGGAGGACACTGGTAAAGAAAATGGCTTCTGTGTTAGAACACTGCATGCCTGATATTCAAGCATGAATAACTTTATAATTTGTGGTGATTCAATTAAAAAAAATTAAAAAATCTATGTACTTAATATTACAGCCCTAAAGTTGTTTTTTCTTCTTTTTTTGGGGTCACATCTGGAGATGCTCATGGGTTACCCCTGGCTCTGCACTCAGAAATTACTCCTGGCAGTGCTGGGGGACCATATGGGATGCCAGGATATGGCTGTGCTATCATTCCAGCCCTCCCGGCAGAGCAATAATACAGTGGGGAGGGCGTTTGCCTTGCATACGGCCCACCCGGGTTTGATCCCTGGCATCCCATATGCCCCACCCCACACACAAAAAAAAGCAAAAGCCCTCTAATTTTGCATTGATTGGTTTAGCAGTACTAATTAATCATCTAGTATGCTGGCATCTAAGGATATAATGAAGAGAATCCCTTGCCAGCATCCCTGCCATAACAAAAACTGTACCACTATGTGGGAGAAAACGTTAAAATGATTGTTTACAAAAAATGTAAAATTATTCATTTACTAAAGTGATGAAGAAAAGGCATAGGAAACTAGGGAGAATATATAACAAGGTTACCTATTATTCTGACACAGTAATAGTTTTTCACATCTCAATGAGGAGATGTAGAGCAAGAGTCTATGGGTGCAAAAGGTTAGGTGCTGGAGTTCTGGAATCAAGGTATAAACACAGTCCACTGAACCCTAATAGCCAAATGAAACCAGGGTATATCACTGCTTACCCATCCAGGCTTGTTCAGCTACTCCACAGCCAATATCAGAGGTCACCCATTCACAGGACACTGACTGGGCCTAAAGACCTTGCTCTCCTGTGCTGCAATGACCCACATACATAGAGAAACTATCTTGAAAGAAGCAAAAAACTTGGAATCCTAAGGAAATAGTTCAAGTATTGAGTCAACATAAAGTAAAAATACTGGGGGGGAAAAATCAAGGTTCTTGGAGTTAAGGAGAATTCTTTTGCATGCAGTTAGCCTTGCTTCAATCTCTACAACATGATCCCCTGAGCATGACCCTGGGTGCCCTGAGCACTACTAAATGTGGCCTTGAAGGACTCCAAGCACTTCCAAGATATCCCAGATAATCCCTGACACTTCAGGACCCAAACATCAGCCCACACTCAGGCCTTTACATTGAATGACCAGCCTGGCTGGCAGAGAATCACTCTAAACACTGCCTGGTAGCTCCTTCCTAAAAAAAAGATCCAGACCCTTTCCATGCTATTCAGGAGAGCTTTGGGAGGAACAGAAGAGCATATACCCAAACCCGAACAAAATTTCACTGTAAATAAATTAATATATGTGAAGCCGTGTGATGGACAGAAGCTATGGCTCAAAGAGCTGAAACATGCTCCCAACACCACAAGGTCTGAGCACACCAGGAGGGCTTCCCCCTGCACCCTGAGGGAAAAATGCTTATGAGAAAAGTGCTATGATAGGTTCTACTTAATGGACAAAAGTTAAAATTGCAATGAGGTAAATTATCCAAGGTCACATAAGTAGTAAGTGGTTGACCTCAAAATGACCCAATGTTAACTTTTACTTTTAACTTTTCAGATTCCACTTTCTAAGCTGATAAATGAAATAAGAAGCACAAATAAACTTTTGGACTATGTGGAGAAGGAAAAAAATCTAGAGCTGGAGAACCAAAGAAAGCTCTGGGAAGAGTACTAAATTCTCCTTTTCATCAATCTTGCTTTGTCATTTCTTTTTTAACATGCCTCAGCAGTTAATAGTCTTTGTTAGTTCAGCATCTGGATCACTCTCTAATAAACCGCATGACATAGTAATTTTTCCTTTTTATCTTCTTATGCAATTATACTAACATTGTCTGCCTCATTCCCCCAAACCACATGATTTATAGACAACTGTCTTTTCTCCTTGGTTTTCCCAGTCATCTGACTCTACCTTTTGGTGCACATAGTAAAGCTGAATTGAATACCAGTTTATGTGAGAGTCATGGAGACTTCAGATGATATTTTAGAAAGGTTTTAACATTCCCCTGCAAAACAGATAAATGGGATGAATCACATTATTCTGGTTGGTGATTTTCTACCTGAAGCTTGAAATACAACTTTGGTAAGTTTTGGTCTTCCACTGGCTCATCTCTGATCTCGGCCGCACGGTTCATCAATAAATGCTGGATTTAGAGATGACTACAAGACTATGCTACCCGCACGGCAGAGCCGGGCAAGCTACCGTGTCGTATTTGATATGCCAAATACCAGTAACAATTATAGACCTCATTCCCATGACCTGACGGAATGATTTGAGGCTCTTTATGTTCCTGGAGCAAGCAGGTGCCTTTGGGCTGTACTAACATGAGACAGGACATATGGAGATGTTACTGGTGCCCGCTCGAGCAAATCGATGATGAACGGGAAGACAGTGATACAGTGATACTGGCTCATCTCTGATCTCAGTTTTCAACAGAAAGCCTATTGTTTTCTATAAGGCTCTTCCCACACTAATACTACTCTTAATTTTGAGAACTGATAACTGAGTTTGACAGGCTGAAAATTTCATCCTAATTTTCAGAGGCAGGTTTCTTCACTTGCACTTTAAACCCCATTCACCGAACAACTCCAGTATTTGATGAAAGTTCTTATGGGACAATGGCTATAAACTTGAGCCCTACCCAACTCTTTCACCAAAAATTCTGCTGGCTTCTCTCCCTACAGCTTGAGAAAAAGAAACACATCTTCTTTGGTGATCTTTTTGTTAAGGTTCACTTTTTAAAAAATAGGTCTGAGAGCAAATGCTGTTGAAATAGATACATATATTTATATAAATATATATAAATATATATTTATATATAAATATATATTAATTTATTTATATTGTAAATAAATTAATATATGTGAAGCCATGTGATGGACAGAAGCTATGGCTCAAAGAGCTGAAACATGCTCCCAACACCACAAGGTCTGAGCACATCAGGAGGGCTTCCCCCTGCACCCTGAGGGAAAAATGCTTATGAGAAAAGTGCTATGATAGGTTCTACTTAATGGACAATGTGGTAAATTATCCAAGGTCACATAAGTAATAAGTGGTTGACCTCAAAATGACCCAATGTTAACTTTTACTTTTAACTTTTCAGATTCCACTTTCTAAGTTGATAAATGAAATAAGCAGCACAAATAAACTTTTGGACTATGTGGGGAAGGAAAAAAAATCTAGAGCTGGAGAACCAAAGAAAGCTCTGGGAAGAGTACTAAATTCTTATATATATATATATATATATATATATATATATATATGAACAGCCAAAGCAAACCTAGGGGAAAAAAAGATGAAAGGCTTCTCCTTCCCTGATTTTTAATTATACTATAAAGCTCTAGTAATTAAAACAGTGTGGTACTGGTATAATGACAGACTCTCAGCTCAATGTAATAGAATTGAAAGTCCAGCAACAGATCTGTAGTGTATGGAGAGCTAACCTTTGACAAAGGAGCGAAATGTATAAAATGAAGCAAGTAAATGGTTAATATCACTCATATAGGGAAATTGCAAATAAAAAATAATTAGATAGAACTTCACACCTGTGAGACTGACACAGATCACAAAGATTAAAAGCAAACCAATTCTAGAGGAGATGTGGGGGAAACAAGCCCTCATCCATTGCTGGTGAGAATATTGACTTCCAATATTTTTTTAAAAACAGTAATGACACTTCTGATAAAAAAGTAGGAAAGATCTTTCATATGGTCCAGCAATTCCATTTCTTGGTATTTACCCAAGGGTCCTAAAACTCTCTTCAGAAAACATTTGCATTCCTCTGTTCATTACAGTCCTATTCACAATAGCTAAGTTCTGGGATGAAGTGTCCATAAACAGCAGACTGGATAGAGAAGCTGTGGTTCTTATGCACAATGCAATACTACTGAGCTATAATAAAAGAGATGGATGAATCAAGCTGAGTTAGTCAGAAGGAAAGGAACATATAAAGAGTGATCTCCCTCACATATGATATAGAAAGTAACGTAGTAAAGGAACAACTCATGTTTAAAGGCAAACAGAAATGGTCTTCAATATAAGTATGCAGAACACTTTAGGAAGGCTGGGGAGGACTCTGGGATATGGTGGAGGGAAGTTGACTCTCTGGTGGAGGGTGTGGTGTTGGAATGTTTTTTTTATTGCATGGAACCCTACCACTATCAATACTGTGATTCATGATGCCCGAAATTAAAAAAAAATTCTTAAATCAGTGTTTTCTTTTTGTTAGGCTTTAAGAGTTTCTGTATGCTTTGGAGATAAAAGTCCTTTTTCAGATGCATCTTTTACAAATATTTCCTTCTATGATTTATCTTCTCATTTTCTTGACATATTCTATCTAAAGCAAAAAAAAATTGTTCTATTAATAAATGCATCTATCAGTTATTTATACCACTGGTTAACCTTTATGTTTGGTATCTAAAAACATCTTGTCATATGTCACAGGGTTTCCTCCAAATTACCTCCTAGGATTTTCAGTTTTGCATTTAATTTTATGCAGGTCTAGAATTTAATCAAAATTCATTTTTTTGAACAGTGTAGATATTTGTGTGTGGACTGAAGAAATAGTATACAGATGTTTGCCTTATATGCAGCTGGCCTTGTCCAATATATGGAACCTCTTGGAGTGACCCCCAAGCACAAAAGTGAGGAATGTCCCCCAAAGGTATGTATGTGTGCATCTAGTTGTTCTAATACTGTCTTCTGAAGGCAGTCTTGCTTCTGGGCTAGCTAGTCTTTCTAGTTGAGCCACTTGATTTTTCTTTCACTGATGCTACACTGTTCTGATTATCGTGACTTTGCAAAAACTTTTGAAGTCAACCATGCAAATCTTCCAATTTTTTCTTCAATATTCTGTTATTTTTGTTCTTTTGTCTCTTCATTTAAAAGTTAACCAACTTGCCAATATCTACATAATAACATGCTGGAATTTTTAATAGGATCACACAGAATCTGTAGATCATCTGGTATGATCTTAAATATACCAACAATATTGCTTCTCCCTTTCTATGAACATCTCTCCATTTATTCAGATCTTTGATTTTGTTTATCAGAGTATTGTGCTTTTATCTTAAAGATCTTGTACATATTTTGTTTGGCTTATACCAAAGTGTCTAATTTTAAGGGGTGCTCCTTTTAAAAAGACTGGGCCCCCTGAGATGAACCCAGAGCCACGGTAGAGCCTGGCAAGCTACCCGTGGTGTATTTTATATGCCAAAAACAGTAACAATAATGACCTCATTCCCAATGAATGGAGACATTACTGGCGCCCACTCAAGCAAATCAATGAACAAAGGGAACACAAGTGACAAGTGACAAGCTCCTTTAAATGCATTGTGTTTCAAGTTTATATATAGGTCAGCAACTGTATTTGCATACTCATCTTGTAGTCTGTAACCTTCTGTAAACTTAGTCTAGTTTCTGAAAAAGGTTTGTTGTTTCTTTTCAATTTCTTTTTTTTTTTTAAATTTTTTATTATACCACAGTGAAACATACAATTACAAAGGTGATCATAATTGGTTCTTGGTAATACAGTATACCAGCACCCATCCCTCCACCAGTGCCCCATTTCCACCACCAATGTGCCCCCACCCCCTCCCGCCCACCCCCCATGCTGCTTTAATAGCAGGTACCCCAGTTTCCTCTCTTTTCTCTCTCTCTCTCTCTCTGTCTCTGCATCTCTCTCCCTCTTATTTTACACATTGTGGCTAGTCCTGCAGGTATTTAGAGTTTATCACTTAAGTCTCTTTGTGTATATTCAATGGTGAGTTTTAATCTGCCATTACCATTTCCCACATTTAGTAAAACACTGGTATCTATTTATGTTGTATTAATGAATGCAGTCATTCTATATCTGTCCTTTTCCTTCTGACTAATTTCACTCAGCATGATAGTCTCCATGTCCCTCCATTTGCAGGTAAATTTCATAATGTCATCTTTTCTGACAGCCGCATAGTATTCCATAGTGTAGATGAACCACAGTTTCTTTAGCCAGTCCTCTGTTCTCGGGCATTTAGGTTGTTTCCAGATTCTAGCTATAGTGAATAGCGCAGAGATGAATAAAGAAGTACAGATAGTGTTTCTGCTATGTGTTTTTCGGTCTCTCGGGTATATTCCCAGGAGTGCTATTGCTGGGTCAAATGGGAGATCAATATCTAGTTTTCGGAGGAATGCCCATATTGTTTTCCAAAAGGGCTGGACCAGTCGGCACTCCCACCAACAGTGGATCAGAGTCCCCTTTTTTCCCCACATCCACACCAGCACCGGTTGTTCTTGCTGTTTTGGATGTGTGCCAGTCTCTGTGGTGTGAGATGATACCTCATTGTTGTTTTGATTTGCATCTCCCTGATGATTAAAGATGAAGAACACTTTTTCATATGCCTTTTGGCCATTCGAATTTCTTCTTTTTGGAAGCTTCTGTTCATTTCTTCTCCCCATTTTTTGATGGGGTTGGCTGTTTTTTTTCTTGTGGAGTGCTACCAGTGCCTGATATATCCTGGATATTAACCCCTTGTCAGATGGGTATTGGGTGAATATCCTTTCCCACTCTGTGGATTGTCTTTGTATCTTGGTCACCGTTTCTTTTGAGGTGCAGAAGCTTTTTCGTTTTATATAATCCCATTTGTTTATCTTTGCTTCCATTTCCTGGGTAAGTGGTGTGTCATCTTTAAAGATACTTTTCGTTTTGATGTCGCAGAGCGTTTCTCCTATGTTTTCTTCGATGTACCTTATAGATTCATGTCTGATGTTGAGATCTAGAATCCATTTTGATCTGACTTTTGTGCATGGCGTTAGAAGGAGGTCTAAGTTCATTTTTTACATGTAGCTGCCCAGTTTTCCCAGCACCATTTGTTGAAGAGGCTTTCTTTGCTCCACTTAATATTTTTTGCTCCTTTATCAAAGATTAAGTGGTTGTATATTTGAGAGTGTGTTTCAGGATACTCAGTTCTATTCCATAGGTCTACAGGTCTGTCTCTATACCAATACCACACTTTCTTAATTACAACTGCTCTGTAGTAGAGCTTGAGGTTGGGGAAAGTGATACCTCCCATCTTATTTTTCCCAAGGATTGCTTTAGCTATTCGTGGGGTTTTATTATTCCATACAAATTTCAGGAGTGTTTGTTCAATTTCTTTGAAGAACATCATGGGTATCTTTATAGGGACCGCATTGAATCTGTATAAAGCTCTAGGGAGTATTACCATTTTGATAATGTTAATCCTTCCGATCCATGAGCAGGGAATATGTCTCCATTTCCTCAGGTCTTCTTTTATTTCCTGAAGTAACGTTTTGTAGTTTTCTTTGTAGAGATCCTTTACATTCTTTGTCAAACTGATTCCTAGGTATTTGATTTTCTGCGGCGCAATTGTGAATGGGATAGTTTCTTTAATGTCCCTTTCTTCTCTTTCGCTGTTTGCATATAGGAAGGCCATTGACTTTTGGGTATTGATTTTGTACCCTGCTACTCTTCTATAGGAATGTATTATTTCTAGGAGCCTCTTGGTAGAGAGTTTCGGGTTTTCCAGGTATAATATCATGTCATCTGCAAATAGTGATAACTTGGCTTCTTCCCTTCCTATCTGGATGCCCTTAATGTCTTTTTTCTTCCCTGATTGCTATAGCAAGTACTTCCAGTACTATATTGAATAGAAGTGGTGAGAGTGGGCAGCCTTGTCTTGTCCCTGATCTTAAGGGGAAGGCTTTCAGTTTTTCCCCATTGAGAATGATGCTCGCTGTGGGCTTGTAGTAGATGGCCTGGATTATCTTGAGGAAGGTTCCTTCAATCCCCATTTTACGAAGAGCTTTCATCATGAACGGGTGTTGGATCTTGTCAAATGCCTTCTCTGCATCTATTGATATGAATATATGGTTTTTATTTTTCTTTTTGTTGATATGATGTATTATGTTGATTGACTTGCGAATGTTGAACCATCCTTGCATTCCCGGGATGAATCCCACTTGGTCATGGTGTATAATCTTTTTGATGACTCTTTGGATTCTATTTGCTAGTATTTTGTTGAAGATCTTAGCATCTGTATTCATCAGGGAGATTGGTCTGTAGTTTTCCTTTTTTGGTGGCATCTTTGTCTGCTTTGGGTATCAGGGTGATATGTGCCTCGTAAAAGCTATTTGGGAGTGTTTTTGTTTCTTCAATTTGCAGGAAGAGCTTAAAAAGAATTGGGAGTAGGTCCTCTTTAAAGGTTTTGTAGAATTCACTGGTGAATCCATCTGGACCTGGGCTTTTGTGTTTGGGGAGACTTTTGATTACTGATTCTATTTCCTCGATGGAGATAGGTTTGTTGAGGTATTCCAAATCTTCTTGTTGCAGACTTGGGAAGCTATAGGAATTCAGGAATTTGTCCATTTCTTCTAGGTTTTCTTGTTTTGTGGCATACAGGCTCTCATAGTAATCTCTGATGATCTTTTGAATTTCTGTGGTTTCTGTTGTGATGTCCCGTTTTCATTTCTGATTCTATTTATTTGGGTTCTCTCTTTTCCTTTTCTTACAAGTCTTGCAAGTGGTTTGTCAATCTTGTTTATTTTTTCAAAGAACCAGCTTTTGGTTTCGTTGATCTTCTGGATTGTTTTTTGACATTCCATCTCATTGATTTCTGCTCTAAGTTTTATTATTTCTTTCTTTCTGCTTGGGTTGGGCTCCTTTTGTTGATCACTCTCTAAGATCTTAAGTTGTGAAGTCAGACTGTTTATGATGGCCTTTTCTTCTTTTCTGATAAATGCTTGAAGAGCTATGAACTTGCCTCTTAACACTGCTTTTGCTGTATCCCACAAGTTCTGGTAATTCGTGTCTTCAGTCTCATTTGTTTCCAGGAATCTTTGGATTTCCTCTTTGATTTCTTTTATGACTTGCTGGTTGTTCAGCAGTGAGCTGTTTAGTTTCCAGGTACTTGGTATTGGTCTCCGTTTTTGTGTACAATTAATTTCTATTTTCAGTGCCTCATGGTCTGAAAAAGTAGTTGGCACAATTTCTATCTTGATTTTATGGAGGTATGATTTATGGCTCAGCATGTGATCTATTTTGGAGTATGTTCCATGGGCACTGGAGAAGAAAGTGTATTCAGCTTTTTGGGGATGAAATGCCCTGTATATGTCTACCAGCCCTCTTTCTTCCATCTCTTCTTTAAGGGCCAGTATTTCCTTGGTAAGTTTCAATCTTGTTGATCTATCCAGGGTTGATAGAGCAGTGTTGAAGTCTCCAACTACAATTGTGTTGCTGTCAATGTCTTCTTTGAAGTCTATTAGTAGTTGTTTTAGGTATTTTGCTGGCCCCTCGTTGGGTGCATATATGTTTAATAGCGTGATTTCTTCCTGATATATGCATCCCTTGACTATTAAGAAGTGACCTTCACTGTCCCTTCTGACCTTCTTCAGCCTGGAAGTCTATGTTGTCAGATACCAGTATGGCTACCCCAGCCTTTTTGGATGGGTTGTTTGAATGAAGGATTGTTTTCCAGCCTTTTATTTTGAGCCTGTCTTTGCTCTGATTGTTCAGGTGTGTTTCTTGCAGGCAGCAGAATGTCGGATTCAATTTTTTGATCCATTGTGCCACTCTGTGTCTCTTAACTGGTGCATTTAGACCATTGACATTGAGAGAGATTATTGTCATGGGATTTTGTGCCATCTTTCTGAATAGGTTGGTTGTTCTTTTGGGTTATGTCTCGTCTTATAGTAGATCTTTCAGTCCTTCTTTTAAGGTTGGTTTTGATTTTACAAAGTTCCTAAGCTGTTGTTTATCCAAGAAGTTGTATATCTGTCCTTCAAATCTGAGCGAGAGTTTAGCCGGATAAAGAATTCTTGCTGAGGCATTCATTTCATTAAGTTTTTTCACTATATCCCACCACTGCCTTCGGGCTTGGAGGGTGTCTTCTGAGAAGTCTGCTGAAAGTCGAATGGATGCTCCTTTGTATACAATTTCCTTCTTTGATCTTGCTGCCTGAAGAATTTTGTCTCTGTCTATGGCATCCATTACTTTGACTAGGATGTGTCTTGGGGTCTTTCTATTGGGGTCTCTTCTTGCTGGTATGCGTCAGGCTTCTTGGATCTGGATGCCTTCGTCCTTTAACTTCGGGGAACTTTTCAGCCAGGATGTTTTTAACTGTTTTAATTTCCTTGGGGTTACTTTCTTGTCCCTCTGGGACTCCTATGATTCTTATGTTGTTCCGCCTGGCTTCATCCCATTGTTCTCTGTTTCGTTGCTGATCCATTATCCGGTCTTTTTCCATCTTACGTAGATCTCTGAGTGCTTTCTTCAGCTCATCTTCAGTCTCACTGATTCTCTCTTCCGCTGCTGTCATCCTACTATTCAGAGCCCCGATTGTGTTTTTCATTTCGTCTACTGAGTTTTTAAGCGATGATATTTCTATTTGCATGGTTCTCATTTCTGCTCTCATTTCCTCCCGTAGTTTATTGACAGCCCTTTCAACTGCTTCGTTTATGTTCTCCTGTATTTTTATTGGACATCTGCTCAATTTTTTCGTTGAGCTCCTTAAACATCCTACCAATTTCTTCTCTGGTTTCACTGTCAGAGAGATCATGCACATCTGTATTCTTTTTGAGTCTTCAGGGTCGATTCCTTCATCCATTCTTCGAGCTGGGGATCTGCGTTGTTTCCCCCATGGTGTTGTGGTGTTCAGGGGTAGATTCCTCTGGTGTACTGTTTCTTTTTCTTGAGGGTATTACCTTCCCTTGGTGTTGAAATTCCTAGTTTTTCTATTAATAGCGGCCTCGTTAGCGGCTGCCCGCGCCAGCCACACACCCCAGGGAGGTAGGGTACCTGAGATGCAGACAGGCCGGTGTGAGAGTTCAAAATGACCCTCTTTTCAATTTCTATGTAGACTCGCAGACACGGGGCAGAGCTGTTACTGGCTCTCCCTGTGCCTAGCCGCTCATGAGGCTCCTGGGAGGGATGGCAGGTTCTGGCCCTGGCCTACCACCCCAGCAGAGCCTCACAACAAGCCAGACAACCCCCACTCCATGAGGGGCCTCCATTTTCCACATCTGTACTTCCCCCTCATCAGAACTCCACCCAGCAGACCAGCCTATCACAGCCCGGCTCGCAGGGCCACTTGCGGCCGGCGTGCTTCATCAATAAATGCTGGATTTTTAGATGACTAAAGGAGTATGCTACCCACGGCAGAGCCTGGCAAGCTACCCGTGTCATATTTGATATGCCAGATACCAGTAACAATTATAGGCCTCATTCCCATGACCTGACGGAATGGTTTGAGGCTCTTTATGTTCCTGGAAGAAGCAGGTGCCCTTGGGCTCTACTTGCATGAAACAGGTCATATGGAGATGTTACTGGTGCCTGCTCGAGCAAATCGATGATGAACGGGAAGACAGTGACAGTTCTATATAGATAAACTTGTCACTTGAGAACAAAAGCAATTTTGTTTCTTCCTTCCCAATCACTATGTCTTTTATGTCCTTTTCTTGTCTTGTTGATTATCTGGGATTTCTAGAACTGTACTAAGCAGTGATCTTTTTGTTTGTTTCCTTGCTTTTTTTTTGCAGTGCCTACTGCTCTTAGCTCTTATTCTTAGCTCTGTGGTCAGGGAGCTATGGGGGAACCATGTGTGGTGCCCAGGATCGAATCAGAGTCTGCTGCATGCAAGGCAGACACCTTAACCTCTGTACTTACTATCTCTCCAGCTCCCAAAATGAAGTTTTTACCTTTTTCCTAATCTTAGTTGGGAAGTGTTTAATTTCTAAACATTATTGAAGATGGTAGTTGTAGACATTTTTGTAGATAATCTTTATCAAGTTGAGGAACTTCCCCCACTAGTGTCTAAACTTTTACTTTAACAGAGCATAAGATTTTATTTTAAAGGAACATGAGAAATAAAAAAGGAAAAAATGAAAATGTGATCCTGCAGTAGTTATGAAACTGATATGAAATCATTTTAATATTTAAAAAGGGTTTGAGGATAGTTATTGTTGCAGGACTCCTCTAAGGGCCGCTGCATCTGCTCTGAATTGCCGCCTGCAAATCACTTTGTAGATAAGGGGTAGTCTAAATGTGGCAGTTTATCTGACCATGTATGCTGTACTAGCTGGTATAAATATTCTCCCCAAGCTACCACAATCATCGTGGAACTAGCTAGATCTCACCAGCATATTAGCCTGGCCACATAGAACCCTAAGTAATTAGACCAGAGAGAAATGCTGTTTGCTTCCAAGCAAACAAGCATGGCTCCCTGATATAATCAAAGGCAACTAAAATACAAAACTACAATGAAGTAGAAGAGACTTGTGAAGGCTTGGAGAAATATTTAACTGGCATATTTAACTGTCTTTGGTACAGAGACATGCCATCTCAGAAACCCCCTTCTCTACCCTATAAAGGCATTTCCAGGCAGATCTTGGCTCAAAACATTAGCATACTAAAGGGCCCAGGTGAGGTGCAGGGGAGGGATTACCTAAGGGCATTTGACCCTCCCTGCTTTCCATAACAGTGGGAGGAAGGTCTGAGTTGCAGGTGTATAAACTAGCCTGTTTCCTCTCGCGTGCTTCTTTTTTGGGCTCTCTCTCTTTGTGAGCGCTCACCCTTCTTGGGAGTCTTGTCTTCTTCTCCTTTTACAGGGCCTTTACACGTGGTGGCCGCCATCTTGGCTCTACATGGCTGGGGTTCTAGCCTGGAATCCTAAGCACCGGGCTTTTCCTTTTGCTGATTTGTATGCTTGAACCTGTGATAAGTAAAACCCCTTTTAAAACTGCATCGGATTCCTGAGTTTTCATCCATTCCTCGCCCGGCTTCGGAGGTAGAAGGGAACTTCGATTCCTGGCACTGTCGGGGACCCGGCGGAGCTCCCCAACAAGTTATAAGAGTGGAAAAGGTTTTATTATAAGCCATAATGTGAATACTTGAAAATAAAATATTTTTGTTTTTTGGGACAAGAGCTATATATATATATATATATATATATATATATATATATATATATATATATATATATATATATATATTTCTTACAAACAAATAAAGAAAAGTTAATAAGGTGATTTTTAGAAAAGGACTGAAACATCCACATCTCACAGCCACCACCATGAAAATGGTTTACCTGCACAACTTTATAACTAATCTCAGTCGAGCAATGAAACTCGCATGGTATACTGGTATTCAGGCTAAAAACTCTGGGGTGCCACCAGGAGGAGGGCAGGCCGAGTCCCCACCCTGATGAAGCCCTGGCAGCTGCAAACCACACCTCATAGCCACTATACAAATGACCCAACTTCACGACTTCCTGAGTAATCTCTAAAGAGTTGCAAGCTGACAAAACCACCAGGTACACTGGTTTTCAGGCTGTAAGCTCTGGGGTCTTCTGGGAGTCCAGGTGACAGTCTCTCCCCAACACCCGTACTTCTGGAAGCCCCAACAGCCATACCCACATCTGATAGCCACCACCATGTAAACAGTTCAGCTTCACAGCATCAAGACTAATCTCAGAAGAGAAACTAAGCCAATGAAAATCACAGGTACACTGGTCTTCGGGCTGGAAGCTTGGGGTCCTCCTTAAGAGGGTTGGTCTGAGAACTGTCCAAGTTCCACAGGTGTTGGAGCCCTGAAATGTGTGGCCTTAAATGCAGTCATACTGCAACTCCAAATTCCACAATACTGAGAGCCCAGATGGAGCGCAGGGAAATTAGGGAAAATAGCATGGCATAGAAGCCAACTACACTCAATAAGCAAAGCACAATAACTAGGAACAAACAGCTCAGTAAAGCCTCAGACAATGACTTTAATAACCCCATTGTGAGATATAACAATTTCCACAAACTTTCATTTACTGACCTACTTTTTGATGGCTCCACTTAACATTAACTTGCAACAAGCAATGTAAAATAAATTATTTTGTGCCTGCCAATGGGGCAGGCTTGGGTGTAGACTGGGGACAATGGAAGAGGTAAGATTACACTGTGGTGGGACTGGTGTTGAAACAATGAAAACCCAAAACAACTGTTCATAAAACGGCTCTGTAAACCACAATGTTTAAATAAAAATTTTAAAAAGATTAAAATTCTGAATAATTTATAAGCGAGAAATAGAAAATATCTTTAAATATGTGAAAACGTTCAATCTCATAATAAAATACATATAAAATGAACAATACTGAGATCACATTGATAATTTATCATATTAACAAATGTTAAACATGCCTACTAACACTCTATAGTAGCAAAGGTGTGAGGAAACAGGCACTTTCTACATTACTAGGAGGATTTAAGTTAGTACAATCTGTATGGAGGGAAATTTAGCAATATCTGTCAATATTACACACTTACATTGCTGCCACATTTCCCTTTACAGGTCTGGGGAGGAGGGTGGAGGGCGTTTATAAATTTGCAGGTGCACACAAGCCATAAATTGCAACACATGTCTAATGGCAAATTTAGACATAAAAGTCCATCTGTAGGACTTTTAAAAATAAAAATATGCTCAATTCAGATCACAGAATATACTGAAATGCTGCTGGACAGAGCAGAGGTCGCTGTTTCTCTATAGGATATCTACAGTATTTCCTCTAGATACATTTTTAAGTCAAAGTTTCAGTGCAAACAGCATGAATAGCATTTTTACACTTTGTATACATTTTTAACAAAATAATAAACATATTGATTTAAATATTTTAAAATGTCTCAAGTAACTGGTAAGGTGACGTAAGTGACAGGAAGTTTGGTTTTCCCCTAGGACAGGGTTGTAGGTAGGGAGGATAGTAAGCGGAAGGGGAAGTTCTTTTAATATACATCCCTTTGCACTTTTTGGGTTTATGTATTTATTTGTTTATTTGCTGTTTTGGGCCACACTCCAGGTACTCAGGAGTTACTCCTAGGTCGCACTCAGGAATTACTCTTGGTGGTGCTCAGGGGAACATATGGGATGCTGGAGATCGAACCCTGGTCTGCCACGTGTAAGTCAAACACCCGAACTGCTACACTATTTTTCTAGCCCATTTACCTTTTAAAGTTTAAAATCTATTACTTTATTTCCTATTAAAAATAAATCAAACTCTGCTAGGGCTAGCAGGTAAATTGCTTGCCTTGTGGGTGCCCATCCTGGGTTCAATCTCTGGCAGTACATTTTGTTCTCTGAGCACCACTAGGATTGATCCCTGAGTCGAGAGCCATGAATAAGCCTTAAAAACACCGCCAGGTGTGCTCAAACATGGAAGCAAAAAAAAAAAAAAAAAAACCCAAAAATCTATAAAATATCTTTAGGAAATGAAACATTTTTAAAACCTTACTGATCTCAGACAGATGTTTCTAGAGAGTAGATGTCCATGGGATTGGAAGGTGAAAAAGAGTAAGAGTGACTTTTAAAAGGCATTTGGAGGGGGCCGGAGCGATAGTCCAGCGGGTAGGGCACTTGCCTTTGCACGCAGCCTACCTGGGTTCGATCCCTGGCATCCCAGATGGTTTCCCAGGCACCGCCAGGAGTAATTCCTGAGTGCAGAGCCAGGAGTAATCCCTGAGCATTGCTGGTGTGACCTAAAAAGCAAAAAAAAAAAGGCATTTGGAGGGTTTTGACAGAGAAAAAGGAAGACACCAACGTGCACAAGCCCTATTTTCTCAAATTATTAGGGAAACTGAGAGACTCACACACGGGCAGAGCTGCTATTGCTCTCTCTGTGCTCAGCTGATCACGAGGCATCTGGGAGTGATGGTGGGTTCTAGCCCTGGCCCACCACTCCAGCAGAACCTTGCAAGAAGCCAGAGGAACCCCAGCACCATGAGGGCTGCCATTTTCCACATCTTGACTCCCTCACATCAGAACTCCACCCAGCAGAAGAGCTGATTACTGCTTGGCTCATCACCGACCCACCCTGCAGCAGTTTTTCCAAGCCTGGCCCAGGTATACTGATCCAGAGACTCACACGGGGCAGAGATGCTACTTGCTCTCCCTGTGCCCAGCAGATCACGAGGCGTCCAGGAGGGATGGCGGGTTCTAGCCCTGGCCTGCCACCCCAGCAGAGTCTCACAAGAAGCCAGAGGAACCCCCCATATCATGAGGGCTGTTATTTTCCACATTCGGACTCCCCTCACGTCAGAACTCCACCCATATATGTATATATATATATATATATATATATATATATATATATATATATATATGCCCTAAGTAAAAATGGTACTGCATAAAGTTTCATTATACCTTCTCATTATCTTTTGTAAATTGTTCTTATCCACATTGCATCTCTTTCTGTATCTTGTCTTTCAATTGAGATATTGTCTTGGTATACTAGGTGGTAGTGTATTTTTGAGATACCTCTAACCAGCTCACCTGATATTCTTAAGAGCTTATTTTACTGAAAAATCCCATGTTTTCTTCAAAAAAAAAAAAAAAGGCCAGGACTTTATCACACTACTAAAAAAAAAAAAAAAAAACGAAATACTTTAGGTTTTTCTACATCTGAAATTTATCACCCAGTACAGAAATCTTTTTTTTTTACCATACCTATAAAGGAAGTAAACATATTGTATACTTTCTATTAAAAATAACAATAGTTATTCTAAAAGCTTAAGGATCCAAGGAATAGAAAATTTAATCTAGATAGTTAAAATAATAGATAACTGAAAAGGCAAACACACATGGGTTTCGTTTCTGAAAACCACTAAACAGCAAGTAGCTCAAGAATCTGTAAAAACTGAGAATGCGGTAAAGAAGGAAATTGCCATAAATTTATGGTAAATAAGGCATAGCAATCCAAATGTTAATGAGAACATTTAATAATTTAGGGAAAAATTGGATTTATCTCTCTCATGTTAAATATAAAAATACAATACAAATAAATAAAAAATTAGCTCATTGGAGTTTATAGGGAGTTCAAGATGCCACTTTGTCTCACGTTCATTGATTTACAGAAAGCCTTTGATTCTGTGGAGACTGAAGCGGTCATTGAAGCCCCTAGCCAAACAGGGCGTTCAAACCCAATACATCAAGATCCTTCGTGAGCTGTATTACATATTCTCCACCAGGATCTCACCATTCTACAAAGAAGTGATCATTGATGTCAAAAGAGGGGGTTCAACAGGGTGACACCATTTCACCAAAACTCTTCAGCACCATCCTCGAGAACATCATGCGACAATTAGAATGGGAAGGAATGGGAGTGAAGTTAGACAGTTGGCAATTAAACCACCTCTGCTTCGCTGATGACATCGTTCTAATAACACCAAACATTAGCCAAGCGGCACAAATGCTGGCTGACCTTGACCGAGAATGTGGAAAGATAAGTCTACAGCTGAATCTCAACAAAACTATGTTCATGAAAAATGAACTAGTTCCTGAGGCCCCATTCACTCTCAATGGAACAAACATCTCTGAATGCAGCAGTTATGTGTACCTAGGTCGAGAAGTCAACATGATGAATGACCTAAAACCTGAGCTGCGCAGGCGGAAGAGAGAGTGGCATGGACTGCCTTCAAAAACATCGAAGAAATAGCCAAAAGAACAAAAGTATCTCTGGCCCCGGGCACATCTTTTTGACTCCACAGTTCTCCCTGCATTAACATATGCCTCAGAGATCTGGGCCCTATGAAAGCAGGATGAGAATGCTATTCAGGTTTCCCAAAGAGGAACTGAAAGAGCTATGCTTGGAATATCACGCCTCACTCAAGTGAGAGAGAAGGAATCGGAGCTTCAACCTCCATCGCTGTTGCAGAGTCAGGGATGCTGTCTCGTTTGCCAAGGCATCGAAAATCAGATGGGCTGGACATGTAGTGCGATTTGTAGATGAGCAGCTGGACTAGAGCTGTTACCGATTGGATCCCACAGGACATCAAAAGATCACATGGCTGCCCACCTACAAGATGGTCAGACTTCTTTGTCAAGACCCTGACTGAGCAGTTTGAGGCTCTTCGTATTCCTGAAACAACCAGATGCCATTGGGCTACACTGGCACGTGGTAGGGTCAAATGGAAATATTACTGGCACCCACTCGAGCAAATCAATGAATAACGGGATGTCAAGTGATCAAGTGAATTCAAAAAATTAAAATTAATAAAACAGATGTCTCAAAATATATGTGAGACCGGACAGATAGTACTTATAAGTAAGTGCTTATAAGTAAGGTGCTCACCTTACATATTATATAGATATATAAATACATGTAAAATTCAGACGAAAAGAAAAGTACAGATAAATGTTACAGAATTTTGGAATGACAAGTATCATTTCAGGTTACTGGAGTGATAGTCCAGCGGGGAGGGCATTTGTCTTGCACACGGCCGACCCAGGTTTGTTTCCTGGCATCCCATATGGTACCCCAAGCACAGCCAGGACTGATTCTTGAGTGCAGAGCCAGGAGTGACCCCTGACCATTACCGGTATGACCCAAAAAGAAAAAAAATACATAATTTCAGGCATCATTCAAAAGTAAGAAACAGAAAATTATTTATGTACTTGTCACTGAAAACAAACAAGCAAACAAACAAACATATGTGTGTGTTTAAAGCTACAAAGAACTGAGAAAGGCATTACAACATACAGAGAAAAAGAAATTATTTTGAATTATAAAAATTGCTAGCTGTCAATGAAAAGATTTTGAACTTTAGGAAAATATAGATAATTGAAACATGGTTAAGCATATTGTATAAGATAGGAAAAATGCAAATAACCAATAAACATGAAAAGCATTTACCTTCTAATAAATGAAATACCAATTAAAATTAAAATAGCTCTTAACCTATAAAACTGCAAAAGCTTTAAAAGAATGATAATAACTAGTGTTGATGAGGGCGTGAGATAATAGGCACTTTCAAGCGCTTCAAAGAGAATATAACTTGGATCAAATTTTCTGAAGGGAAATTTGCCAAATTGATAAAACACAGTTAAGTGCATGTACTGATATTTAAATCTCACAAACATGAATTTATACTAAGGGGAAAAAACAGAAAAAAATTTTAAAAAATGTTTTCACAAGAAAGTTCCTTAGTATACCATGGAAATTAACAAAATATTGTTATACCTAAAGATTTGTGAATAGAAAACCAGAAATGAATAAAATAAATTTTAAATGGATAGAGAGGTCCTCAACGTGTTAAGTGAAACAAAAGATTATGAAAAGCAATACAGAGTATGATCATTGATTCACGTATTTTCTATCTTTCTTTGCATTATAATAAAACTCTACACACCAAATGCTAGCAGCTATCGTTCCCAAATGCACTGGAAGTAACCTTTGATTTCCTGCTAATATATAGATATTTTGTGATTCAAAATTAAAAGCACTTTTGTTTTTTCATTAGGAGAAACAATAAAACTCCAACCCTCCTCTGGCCTTTAGAAACTGAAAGAAATGTTTTTGTTACCATAGCAAAGCTCAGATGAGAAATGAAAAGACTACACTGTGTACGACTCTGTTACTGATGAAAAGCTAAATTTTCCAGTGAGCTCCCCACAAAATGGCCACTAGTCCAGGTGGGTTCCAGCAATAATATTTTGAACAAATGCTGTTATAAATGGTCTTTGATTTCCATTTTCCATAGTGAAGAGACTTCTGGAGAAGAAACAACATAGTTACTCAGTTTCCCCCAACACCTAACCCCTCATTTATTCCTTTTATTTTTCTCTTTTTTTCTTCTTCTCTTTTTCTCCTCTGCCTGCATCTTCCCCTTCTTCCTTTGCAGCCATGCTACACAAGACAGTTCCTGAAATCTTTCCAAATGTCACACACTGGGCTAAGCGTGGAAAGCACCTGCAGAATTACCTGGGGTATCTTCTTTACCTTTCAGCAGGTAAAGACACTCCAAGTCTAAGTGGGACACCAGGATTTTCCAGGTTTATTAAGTGAGTACTGAGATTGGTGCAACTGTTATAAATGGTCGGAACTAGTAAATACTTAAAATGTGAAGTGCTTTGTTAAGACCGTATTGCTTATGACCATGATCTGAGGAAGAGTGGGGTAGAGTGGGGGTAGAGTGGGGTAGAGTGGGGTAGAGTGACATGGGTCTTTGTAAATGGTGGTGAAGTGACTGTTTCATCCCCAAAGTATGGTCTCAACATTGTAAAAAAAACAATGCAAGCTAATAAGTAAGACTATTTCAAAAACATTAAGAAAATGCATGTCATTAAAAATATACACATGGGGCCTGAGAGATAGTTCAGTGGTTAGGGTATTTGCCTTGCTTGTGGCAACCCAGGCTCAATCCCAGGCATACCATATGGCACCCTGAGCATAGCCAGGAATAATTCCTGAGTGCAGAGCCAGGAGTGATCCCTGAGCATTTGCTGGGTGTGGCCCAAAAAGCAAAATAATACTACTACTACTACTACTAATAATAATTTTTAAAAATAAAATAAAACTATACACAGGAGGCTGGAGCATTTACCTTGCACATGGCTGACTGGATCTAATCCCAGCATCCCATATGACCCCCAGAACAATGACATCTCATATGAGTACCACCAAGTACCACCAGGAGTAATTCCTCAATGTAGATCCAGGAATAACATCTGAGCATTGCAGGTGTGACACCCAAACCAATATATATATTGGCAGTGGGACTTGTGTTGGATATTGCATGCCTAAAATTCTATCATGAACAATTTTGTAAATCATAATGACTCAATAATAACACCAAAATGCCATTAAAACCGAATTTGTACAACGACATTTTGACTAAGTTTGGTACAATTATAATTGAAATACCATAGTAATGCTAATTTGAAGATTATCACTTTAAAAATTATTTTTGGGCTGCAGCTATAGTACAGCAAGTAGGATGCTTTCCTTGCACGTGGTCGATCTGGGTTTGATCTCCAGCATTCCAGATGGTCCCCTGAGCATTGCTAGGAGTAATTCCTGAGTGCAGAGCCAGGGGTAACCCCTGAGCACTGCTGGGTGACCCTAAAAGCCAAAATAAATAAATAAAATTATTTTCACTGCTTTTAATTAACTTAGTCTTTTTAAGGGAGTTTTAGGGTATACATGTGAATGTCCAAATTTGTCCCATGTGTGTAAAAGTGTATGAAGAGTGTGTTTATGCAACTTGGGTAGGATGAATGTGGTATTTGGCTTATATATGGGTATAAGTCATGTAGTATGCATTGTGTATGGTTGCATGCTTTTGTATGCAGCATATGTGGTGAGTGTGGACAACTACGTAGAATATACATTAATATGCAAGGCATGTGATATGTGTGTACATGGTATGTGTAGCTGGGGTGAGAAGCAGGTAGAGACTGCAAATTCTCTACCTCTGCATGCAGTCTGGCTGAATCTGATCTTCTCCACATAATCTGGATGGACTGGTATCAGAGGGTTACATTCTGCACTTTGTTTAACCATGCAGGGACAAATGCCACTAAACTAATCATAGTTTTTGAGGCCAACCCACTGATAGAGCATTAACATCCAAGTCACTAAGCAGCCACTAGGACAGGGAATGGCTGGACACATGTCTTACTGGAGAGAGATCACAAACAGGTGATAGATTGCCCCAGGGAGAACAGGTGCCTGAGAAAGCATCGTATCCCACCTGCTAACCTGAGCATTTCAATTTTAGTGGATGTAAGGTCAAATAAGTGAATTGCAAAGAGTTTTTCTTTCAAAGATCTTTTTTTGGAAACATCTATCTCCTGACGTTTTATTAGTCAGGCAAAGCAAAGATTCTGATGATTTTTGTTTGAGTTTTATGGCTGTGCACACACTGTTTATGATGTAAGGCAGATTTATTATCATTAGTCATGGGCACCTTACATTTTGTATTTTACAGTGAGAAAATGCTCTGAAGGTTGTAAATGGTGCCTGGTTTTTAAGGTCACAGCACTTAAGAGACAGGAACAATTTTTCCATTACAACACAAGAGCTAGTGAGCCAGTCGTGAGTCATTAGACAGGACCAGAATAATGACTTCTCTCTTCCTTTATTAGAAAAAAAAGTACTTTAGTTTTTTGTTGGTGTTTTTTAAATACTACTTCTCCAAAAAATTTAAAAGTTCCTGCAATTTCCAAATGAGAAAAATCAAACATGTTGGTGATAGACAAGATCACCTTAAATTTATAAAATCTAAGAGTTCTAAGATTCTAAGCTCAGAGAGAATGTGATTATTCACTTGTGGTCTGTAGGGAGAAAAAAGTGTCCTTTCTGTCCCTTTGGGCCTGGAACAAATCACTGAACATCTTCCCCTTTCACAAAGCTCTCCCAAGTGCAAGCTACTTTGTCGCAGTCAGATTACCATTGTGTGGGATACTCAGGAAAGAAGAGAGAGGCAAGAGTCCACTCCCACAGTGCCTGGTCCACTCCCATAATGCATAGTCCACTCCCCCTACTTCCTGGTCTGCTCCCAGCATTCTATCTTGCAGTTGTTCTGCATGCCAGGTGTGACTAACTTGACACTTTTTGTGCACCAACACAGGGTGTCTTAAGATTCCTCATACCAAACTGGGCAGCTACATGTAAAAAAATGAACTTAGACCTCCTTCTAACGCCATGCACAAAAGTCAGATCAAAATGGATTCTAGATCTCAACATCAGACATGAATCTATAAGGTACATCGAAGAAAACATAGGAGAAACACTCTACGACATCGAAACAAAAAAGTATCTTTAAAGATGACACACCACTGACCAAGCAAATGGAAGCAAAGATAAACAAATGGGATTATATAAAACTAAAAAGCTTCTGCACCTCAAAAGAAACGGTGACCAAGATACAAAGACAATCCACAGAGTGGGAAAGGATATTCACCCAATACCCATCTGACAAGGGGTTAATATCCAGGATATATCAGGCACTGGTAGCACTCCACAAGAAAAAAACAGCCAACCCCATCAAAAAATGGGGAGAAGAAATGAACAGAAGCTTCCAAAAAGAAGAAATTCGAATGGCCAAAAGGCATATGAAAAAGTGTTCTTCATCTTTAATCATCAGGGAGATGCAAATCAAAACAACAATGAGGTACCATCTCACACCACAGAGACTGGCACACATCCAAAACAGCAAGAACAACCAGTGCTGGCGTGGATGTGGGGGAAAAAAAGGGACTCTGGTCCACTGTTGGTGGGAGTGCCGACTGGTCCAGCCCTTTTGGAAAACAATATGGGCATTCCTCCGAAAACTAGATATTGATCTCCCATTTGATCCAGCAATAGCACTCCTGGGAATATACCCGAGAGACCGAAAAACACATAGCAGAAACACTATCTGTACTTCTTTATTCATCTCTGCGCTATTCACTATAGCTAGAATCTGGAAACAACCTAAATGCCCGAGAACAGAGGACTGGCTAAAGAAACTGTGGTTCATCTACACTATGGAATACTATGCGGCTGTCAGAAAAGATGACATTATGAAATTTACCTGCAAATGGAGGGACATGGAGACTATCATGCTGAGTGAAATTAGTCAGAAGGAAAAGGACAGATATAGAATGACTGCATTCATTAATCCGACATAAATAGATACCAGTGTTTTACTAAATGTGGGAAATGGTAATGGCAGATTAAGACTCACCATTGAATATACACAAAGAGACTTAAGTGATAAACTCTAAATATCTGCAGGGCTAGCCACAATGTGTAAAAGAAGAGGCAGAGAGATGCAGAGACAGAGAGAGAGAGACAGAGAGAGAGAGGAAACTGGGGTACCTGCTATTAAAGCAGCATGGGGGTGGGCAGGAGGGGGTGGGGTACATTGGTGGTGGAAATGGGGCACTGGTGGAGGGATGGGTGCTGGTATACTGTATTACCAAGAACCAATTATGATCACCTTTGTAATTGTATGTTTCACTGTGGTATAATAAAAAAATTTAAAAAAAAAAGATTCCTCATACCCTAGTGAGAACTGGGGCATATTATCCATTCAAAGGATTTTTAAAGTTTGTGAGCATGCAATGATGGGATTAGATTCTCCTGGGTACCTGAAAATTAAATCAAAGTCAAAGCCAAAACCTGCACTGGTTGAAACTCTGTCTTCTGGCTTTGTTGGTGACAAAGTTAATTCACATAATGACTTCTCTAGAACTACTTGCTCACCTCCCTAATTTTTATCTTGACTGCTATCCACCCTTCCCTCCTGCCCGCCCCCACACACACACACTGGCAAATGTCCATCACACTAGCCTTCACATAGCACTTAAACATTCCATGTTTCATCTTTTGCCTTTGCCCAGGTTTTTCTTTCAGCCTGGAACTCTCTCCTCTTCATTTCTTCTAAGTACACATGGTCAGTCTTCAGCTCTCAGTGCAATTACTGCTTTTCAAATGCCAAGGATGGAGACTTGCAGGAAGCTCCCATAAACCCTGGTTCTTGCTTAGGAGGCATTTTAGTTGTGACTTTATACTCATTTGTGAATTTGATTAACATCCATCTCGGCTTTAAAAAGCTCTATTAGGGTACAGAAGTTTTCTGTCTCTTTACCTTCCTCTATATCTCCAACACCAAGAATAATATCTTGAGAGAACCAAATATTAAGAAATGAATGTTTAAATGTTTGTAGATAACTCTCATAAAACATGTATTTATAATCAAACACTGTGTACATGGTACAGAAAAGACATGAAATAAATCAACCTACGCTTGTCAACTTACTTCAGTGTATTTTACATATCATCAAAGATAGTTTTCCAGAGAGGGGTGATGAGTCTTAAATGCCTTCACTGTTGGAAGATTCAGTATTCTCAAGAGACATATTTTGCATATTTCCTGAATAACCATGTTAGATGCCACAGTTTGTACCTGGTGTCTTTTGACCCCTAGATAGCAGAGAGTAGGGAGAGGGAATGAGAGAAACTCTTTGTTCACTACCTCCTATGTACTTCTCATTTGCTTAAGACAGTGCAGATTCAAAACCTATAGGCATTTGTTTAAAAGGCAATAGCTCTGCTGCCTGGATTCATTGTATACCTGAGAAGTATTTAGGTGCTGTTGTAATCACTTATCACTGTATCACTGTATCACTTTCTTCCCATTTTCATAGATTTGCTCTAGTAGGCACTCACTAGTAACATCTCCATAAGTCCTGTCACAAAGCAAGTGTAACCCAAGGGCTTCTGCTTGCTCCAGGAACAGGAAGAGCCCCAAACCATTCTTCAGGTCATGGAACTGAGGTCCATAATTGTTACTAGTTTTTGGCATAACAAGTAAATAAAACATAGGTAGCTTGCCAGGCTTTTCCGTGTAGGTGGTATAGTCTCAGTAGAAGGCTCTCATCTCGAGCATTTACTGATGAAACTTAAAGGGAAAGATCAGGTTTTCTAAGGGGAAAGATCAGGTTTTCTCATTTCTACACTATTGAAAAGACAACTTACTGAATTTCAGGGGGTAATGGAAAAGACAACATACAAAGATCCTAACGGGCCTCAACATGACCAAGAGCGGCTTTACTAGGATGGGCTAGATTATTTTTATAGCATTCATAGAGCATCACTCCCAATTTTATCTAAGTAAAATCCACAATACTGTTAGGAGGAGCATTTTCTAAGTTTATGTAGAATGAAACTCAAAGGGATATGAGCCACATAACACAGGTAATACTGGATGTGTTTTGGAGAGCAGAACTCAAATTCAGCTCTTGTAATTCCAGTGACTGCCATTAGGCATATCTTTTGAACATGTGTTTCTTGCACTTCATAATACTTCAAATTCTTTCCTATATTTTATAGCATTTCTTAGTTTTCCAATTACACCTCATTAGTTCTTATGACACAATAACTTATTTAATAAGGTGGGTTAAGTATTTGTCCTATTTTTACAGATAAGTAAGCAGATCCAAGGTACTTAAATAACACATTCAATTAGAGGAATAATTTAAGCCTAATTTATTCTCTACTCCTCCACATGACCATCTTTGGCCAACAGAATAACTACCCAAAGACACCCAAATCCTAATTCTCCAAACCTGGAATATGTTATTTTATACAGCAAAAGGAATTTTTGAAGATGTGATTAATTTAAGAACTTAGAGAGGGCAATGATCCTAAATTATCTGGGCAGGTCTAACATAATCCAAAGGGTCCTTAGAAGAGAGAAGGAAACACTTGGAGGAGATGTAATGATGGAAGCAAGGGTGACAGAGACATCTGAAAATGTGATATATCCATCTTTGAAGGTAGATGCAGGGATCACAGAAGACCAGAAATAGAGGTCTTCAAAAGAAAGGTCCTGTCTCCAGGAGAAAGTCGTAATGCAGTTTCTTCACCAGAATCTTTCTGTATCCCAAACCCTAAGTCTGCGAAAGAAGAGCAGAGGCAGATAGGCAGCAAGTCTGTGCAGAGGGCCAAGATTAAACCTGGTCATCTTGGAGGGACATGTGAGATCCTACCACTCTTATTGTGAACATTCTGACTTGGCTTCTAGAACACAGGAATAAAACTCCAACTGGCTCACCCAGCCTGCTTCTCAGATCTCGTCTGGACCACCACACCCACACTTGTCACACCACCAGTACATGTCTTCTTCCTGTACTTGATACCTTGGTTACCTACCTCTGCTTGCATGGCGTCACTCCAGAATTACACATGGCACTATTGCAGTTTTAGAACCACACCTGTTGGTGTTCCATGATTAGTCATGGCAGTGTTCAGAGGACCATGTGGTGCTGGGCGTCTGAACCCCTGGCCTCCCTACACGTGAAGCATACATGCAGTTCAATGGACTATCTCTCCAGCCTATGCTTCTCAGAGAGTTCACCTGACTGTCTCTCCAGAAGGGTCCCTTTAGTTTCTACTCCATAATTTATTTTCTTTGGAATACATTACCTTCTCTGTGTCTCCCTTCTTTGTTGTTCAACTACTATTGTTTGTGAGCTCACCATGAAACCTATCTGGCTTACAGCTCTGTTCCAAGTGCTCAAGTATATTTGCTGTTTAACAATTATTTGTTAATGAACAAACAGATGAGTCACAACCCTCAATTGTGAGTGTCTGGCTTCCCCTGGCTCTTCCTATAGTCGCCAAGAGTTCTGCTGAGCTAAGAACACTTCAGGCCCATAGACTCTTTCTTCTCCAGGGTGCCTGGCTGCTTACTGAACTGGGGCTCAGTTCTTACTAAGAAACAGGAAATCAGCCCTAAGAGCCAGGGTCTTGCCTGACGTTCACATCTGGTCATGGTGTTCTCCTGTTGAACATAACTATCTCCATAGACTACCCAAATCAGACAAGCCACCCTATGACCATGACAAGAGCAAAACAAAAGCAAGAGTACCCCATAATCATGCCTGGACCCAGTCAAAAATGAGAACACTGTCCCCACCACAGAAGCGACCAAAGATACTCTTTCCTGGATAATATGATATTTCTTTACTAATTAGAGCCTTAGCCCCTGTCCCATTCCATCTTGCCTGCTAGGTAGGCATTAAGATAACCCACTCATAGAATTACCCAGCTTCCTGATAACATCCCATCTAGAATAAAATTCCACTTCTTTGAGCTTCTCTAAAATCATCTAAGCCAGGTTTCAGGCCTATAACTTCTCTGTCAAATCCACTCACTAAGGGCCCCACTGGCTCCCTGTGCTGTCTGCCCTTGTTGCCAGTGGAGAAACTCAGCACTGCTGACATTCGGTGATCCTGGCGGTCTCTGACGTGGGGCAATGGCCAACATGGACTGGAAGGCAGACCCGGTTTGTTTAGCGATCTTAGAGGAACCAGTACTGGTAGGGCCGGCTAACGAGCTTGAAAATCTTGAACTTTTCTGCAGTGCAAGCATGATGCTGGAGGGTAGCAGGTGCCCAACTGCACAAGGGGGAAGGGGGGGAACACACAAGTGCAGTCCCTGGTGGAGCTGCTTCTCTTCAGGCACTCAGCATTGTGAGTTCAGCAGATTTGTCTTGGTTTTCTTCAGAGATGCTCTGCCCAAGGCTCTGCCATCCATGTTGCCCACCTTTCCATATCATTCTCCTCAACAGGCTCCAAAGCCCCTCATACCTCCACGCTTTTACTTGCCACACTTTGTGTGCTTCTTGTGGAAACTTTCAACTCTCCTTCCTGCCTAAACAAATCCTATTGTTCTACGTCCTGCCACAGCCTTGGTCACAGGTACGTGCCAGCTGGGCTCTGACCTCTGGACTGCTTTTCCTCTCTTCAAGTGCTGCTTGATGATTAACTCACTTCCTCTCTAGTGTCTTGGTGTCTTTTGGCTGAGCCCAGCTGGCTGCCCAAGCCTGCAGCAGCTGCTCTCCACATTTTACCAAGTGGGTTCAGATTACAGCTCTGATTTATGGGTCTGGAATAATCAGGTGCACAGGGAGCATGTTTGGTTTTGATGCAAAGGAGGAAGTAGAGTTCATATTGTTAATCTCCCCCAACTAGAGCCTAAGCTCCATGGGGCATGGGTCATACCAGCTGGCTTCCTTTTGTTGGCCATTTTTCTCTCTTTACCTGAGTCTGGAAGGTGGGTGCCCAGCATGACCCAGTATTCAGTGCTCTAAAATCAGTCTAAGGACAGGTTTTCATTGGGGTTGGGACATTCGTACTTGCTTCTCAAAGAGTTTCCCCAGTCCAGCCCAGGCCACCAGCAGTTGCCAGGAAGGGAATCAGAGATCTTGGAAACTTGCTGATCTTGGAAACTTCCTTCCTGTCAAACTGTCTGTTCCTGACTCTAAGTGTCAGGGCTTTCTACCTAAAAAAAAATAGGTCCTGAAACATTTTTATTTCTAGAACTGGACACTTACCAGTCTATTCAACGATCCCAAGAATCCTACTCACTTAGGAGGGGAGAATTTATCTGTGATGCTTCTTATCAACCACCTCTACTAAACAGCTGATGGGCTTGTACAACTAACACCAGAGATTCAACCAACACCTTATATTTGTAGGGGCTGCACCCAGCGTTGCTTGGGGGCCCAGGGACATTGAGTGGTGTTTAGCCTGACAGTGCTGTATATGCAATTTTTTAAGAGTGGTTTTTATTTATTTATTTATTTATTTATTTATTTATTTTGCTTTTTGGGGTCACACCTGGCAATGCTCAGGGGTTTCTCCTGGCTCTGCACTCAGGAATTACTCCTGGTGGTGCTCAGGGGACCATATGGAATGCGGGGATCAAACCCGGGCCGACGGGCAGGCCATGTGCAAGGCAAACGCCCTACCCACTAGACTATCACTCTGGCCCCTGTATATGCAATTTTTAAAAGGGAAGTATTGATATAAAGATCACTCTTCTACTTTTTTTTTTTTTATTTTTTGGGTCACACCCGGCAATGCTCAGAGTTTCTCCTGGCTCTGCACTCGGGAATTACTCCTGGCGGTGCTCGGGGACCATATGGGATTCGGGGATCAAACCCAGGTCGGCCACGTGCAAGGCAAATGCCCTACCGCTGGGCTATCGCTCCGGCCCCCACTCTTCTACTTTAATTACAACAAGGTTATTCTAATGAAAAGAATAGGAAAATGTCTTCCAGGATACAGAAAATAGTATATACAATAATAAGTCATTTTAATACTATACATTTAACATGCTTTATGTGCAGAAAGAGTTGTAAGGATATTTACCAATCTGTAATATATTTTATTTTATTTTTTATATATTTATTGCAGTGCCAAGAATTAAGCCCAGTGCCTCACATATGCACAAGGTAAGCACTCCCATCTGAAACACAGAAAGACTTATAAAAGGTTTTTTACTGCCAACTTTTTACAAAGTCATCCTAATTATATTTGCATACAGTAAAAAATTTTAAAACATTTTAAGAGGGACCTGGGAGCACAACTGTCATTTACTTTTTCAATGTTTCCTCTGCTCCTTTCCTCCAAATAAATTTGCTTTACCATTCTAATTAGGTGAGGTTTAATGTATATCTTTGTTTAATTTTTGTCTGTCATTTCTAATGCATTTTCCCCCTCCCCTTTCTTGTATGATCTCAAAGTACTTCAGATTCCTAATAAGCTTTATGCTGACACTGGGGAAATCTGTTAAGCAGAGATCATTCTACAATCCTTGAGGAAAAATAAAAGTTCCACTGGGAAATGGTTGAAGATGTCATTCTTAGAATTCACTGAACATACATTACTGACTGCTAGCGACTCACAACCCATGTGCTTGATGCCTGGCCCCAAGATGCAACAAAAATGTGATTAAAAATTCAAGCAAACAGTCTAGGCCAGCATTCAGCTACCTTTTTATTATTTTTTTATCTATCTATCTATCTATCTATCTATCTATCTATCTATCTATCTATCTATCTATCTATCTATCTATCTATCTATCTATCTATCTATCTATCTATCTATCTATCTATCTATCTATCTATCTATCTATCTATCTATCTATCTATCTATCTAATCTATTTATTTGCTTTTTGGGCCACACCCGGAAATGCTCTGTGGTTATTCCTGGCTCTTTGCTCAGAAATTACTCCTGGCGGTGCTCCGGGGACCATATGGGATGCTGGGGATCGAACCCAGGTCGGCTACATGCAAGACAAACACCATCCCCGCTGTGCTATTGCTCTGGCCCTCAGTCACCTTTTTATACCTCTCCTGCACACTAGTCCACAGTCAGCAGATAATTAAAACAGCAGACCAGTGGCTTTTACCCTTTCTAAAGGCTAAACACTGCAGACAGTGTTTCAAAAAAACCACTACTGTAGGCTGTTTGGTTTCACCAGGACCACAGGTTTGCAGTGTCTAAGAATGGTTGCAGGAAGTCTAGTCAGGAACTTGGATTCCATATTTTCCTCTTATCAGCCTCAGGGACTCACATTGGTTAGAGACTGGGTCATATTGTGATAACAATAACCAGAAATAACTCCCCGTCTAAATAAGATAGGAGCTTGCTTTTCCTTTCTTCAAACAAACAAGCCTGTAGGTAGGTAGTCCAAGGCTGGTACAGCCTGTTTGCCAGCACTTCAAGATTTCTCTGTCCTTCTGTGCTATCTTTACTTTTCAGCTTCTCAAGGTCACAAGCTAGGCCTGGAGCCTTAGCCACTGAATCTATACTTCAGCCAGAAAGTAGGAAGGAGGAAGAAGGGGAAAAGACAAGGAAATGCCACATAATTCAAGGACCTCTGCTTCCATTTTATAGGGTTGCTACCTTCAAGAGAATCTAGAAAATGTAGATTTGAACTAGCCAGGTTCCCTCCCCACAGCAGTTCGGGCTTCTCTTCCTAGATCCAAAGGGGACTTTAGATCTTGGGTAGGCAACCAGCTGCCCCTGCCTCAGTGTACTAGTAATATTATTCATCTGACAAAGTGGAGACCAAGACAATACTTGTAAAGTCCTTAAATGTCACTTCCCCTTTCACTAGGCAAACCTTGTACTACAAAATTGTTGCTTTTTCAGTTCTGGATTCAATACTTACTTTACACCAATATCCCACTTTTACACAACTGTCTTCGTCATTGGCCGAGGACACGGGCGAGGGCCTTATTTACCAAAAAGTACAATTATATTGCAGATTCTCCATGAGTCTTGTGTAATTCCCTTTCCTTCTTTCTTAGTCTAACTTTCTGAAGCCATTTAACTTCCAAATAGAAATTCCTTCCAGATCCCAAGCCTCCACCTTTTTTAAGGCTTAGTTTTTTCAGTTTTTTTTCAGTTTTAATAAATAGTTCATAATAGCTAATAATAGTTAATAGTTTTTAGTTTTTTTAGTTTTTTTAGGCTTAGTTTTTTCTGTTTACACGAGTCATCCTGAACAGGACTGGCAGAACACTAGATGAAGGACAACCATGCAAGCAAGCAGGCTTCCAGAAAGGATTCAGCACAATCGACCATATCCATACAGTAACCCAGCTCATTGAGGTTTGTAGGGAGTACAAGAGGCCGCTCTGTCTCACATTCATTGATTTACAGAAAGTCTTTTGATTCTGTGGAGACTGAAGCAGTCATCGAAGCCCTAGCCAAACAGGGTGTTCAAACCCAATACATCAAGATCCTTCGTGAGCTGTATGATGGATTCACCACCAGGATCTCACCATTCTACAAAGAAGTGATCATTGATGTCAAAAGAGGGGTTCAACAGGGTGATACCATTTCACCAAAACTCTTCAGAGCCACCCTCGAGAACATCATGCGACAATTAGAATGGGAAGCAATGGGAGTGAAGATAGATGGTCGGGCAACTACACCCACCTCCGCTTCGCTGATGACATCGTTCTAATAACACCAAACATTAGCCAAGTGGCACAAATGCTGGCTGACTTCGACCAAGAATGTGGAAAGATAGGTCTACAGCTGAATCTAAAGAAAACAATGCTTATGAAGAATGAACTAGTTCCAGAGGCCCCATTCACTCTCAATGGAACAAACATCTCTGAAACGCAGCAGTTATGTGTACCTAGGTCGAGAAATCAACATGATGAACGACCTAAAACCTGAGCTGCAGGAGGAAGAGAGTGGCATGGAATGCCTTCAAAGGCATAGAAGAAATGGCTAAAAGGACAAAGAACCTCCGGCTCCGGGCACATCTCTTTGACTCCACCGTTCTCCCTGCTTTAACATACGCCTCAGAGACTGGGCCCTACAAAAGCAGGATGAGAATGCTACTCAGGTCTCCCAGAGAGGAATCGAAAGAGCTATGTTTGGAATATCATGCCTCACTCAAGTGAGAGAAGGGATCCGGAGTTCTGACCTCCATTGCTATTCCAGAATCAGGGATGCTGACTCGTTTGCCAAGGCATGGAAAATCAGATGGGCTGGACATGTAATGCAATTTGGAGACAACAGCTGGACTAGAGCCATTACTGACTGGATCCCACGGGATGTCAAAAGATCACGTGGCCGCCCACCTACAAGATGGTCAGACTTCCTTTTCAAGACCCTGAAGGAATGGTTTGAGGCTCTTCATATTCCTGAATCAACCAAATGCCATTGGGCTACATTGGCACGTGATAGGGTCCAATAGAAATGTTACTGACGCCCACTAGAGCAAATCGATGAATAACGGGATTCAAGTGATCAAGTGAAGTTTTTTCTTGTCTGAGAGAATGGAAGGAAGGATAAAGCTCACCTTAAGTATCTGCCGAGTATCTTTAGGAAAACTGCTAATTTTCTCTGAGCTTTAGTTTCCACTGGGTAGACGGAATTAATATTGATAACCTCTGTGTGTGTGTGTGTGTGTGTGTGTGTGTGTGTGAAAAACATATGAAAGCATTCAGTCAGCATATAGCTATTAGGTAAAAGGCTGTGTTTTTTCCCCACCTACCTTAACAGAGTTACTGCAACAGGTTCAAAATGGCTAACACTTTCTGAGACCTACAGTATGCCAATTGCTCTTCTGAGGTGACACTGCTGTTATTAAACATAGTCCATCCTTCATTATATAGATAAGGTTACTGAGGCCTCTCACCTATCTGGGGACACAGGCAGTGGGAAGAGAGGGCCAAGAGTTCATGCTTTATCCACCCCATACACATGCTATTTTTCAGGTGGTGTCTGGAAATATTTATTTGCAGCATATCCCCCACATAACCTCCATTGTCAAGACATTAGCAATTTCTGGGTATCCCAGAGACAATTATTGGCATGGGGACCACTGGGATGGTTTTCTTTGTTTACAAGTCCCAGCAAAGGGACCAGAGAGTCAGTAGAGCAGGTAAAGTGCTGCCTTGAGTTACAGTCAACGGGTTTGATCCCTGGCACATATGGTTTCCCCAAACATGTTCATTTCCTGAACATGTTTGGGGAAACCATATGTGCACAGAGGAGTAGCCCCTGAGCATGGTTGGGTGTGGCCCAGCACACACCTCTTCTCCCTAATAGAAAATCCCCAGAGAACCCTGGAAGCTGCTCATACTCCCAGATAACATAATGGAAAGTTCAGTTTAAGAATCCAAGGGCAGGGACCAGAGTGATGGCCCAGCGGGTAGGGCGTTTGCCTTGCACACGGCCGGCCTGTGCCGGCCCAGGTTCGATCCCCGGCATCCCATATGGTCCCCGAGCACTGCCAGGAGTAATTCCTGAGTGCAGAGCCAGGAGAAACCCCTGAGCATTGCCAGGTGTGACCCAAAAAGCAAAAAAAAAAAAAAGAAGAAGAAGACGAAGAAGAATCCAAGGGCAGCTGTGACCAGTTGTCACTGTAAGAGCTACAACTAACTTCATGAAAATCCCAGCTCTGGGGCTGGCAATGGCGCTCAGCCAGACCACTTGCCTTATATGTGTGAGGCCTTGGATTTGATCCCTGGCACCACAAACAGCCATAACATAACCCAACTCTTTTTACAGAAACTGCAAGTTCTGAAAAATTTGAATTAAAATAAAAGATCAATGTGAGTTTCTGGGTAAGGTAAAGAGAAGGTGATACTGTATACTGTTTAAAGTGCTTCGCTCTATAAAGCACGACACTCCAGCCTTCTCTATCTAGCACTCTTCCTGTGCACTCTGACAGCTATTTAATATTCCTTCAACCCCATTTACTGAGACTTTATTTACAGGGGCATAGCCATTAAGCTGAGTGAGACAGGGCTATCCCGAACTGCGATAATGTAGGGAAAGGGTTAGAATTCCCTCCATGTCTGAGCCATTCCCTTCCACTTTTTTCTTTTAAATGTTTCCTTGAGGAGCTACTTTCTGAATCCAATTACAAGAAGAATGTCACTGAAATGCCATCATTCAATTATCACCAGAGAAAAATAACGTTGCTTTTGACTGCTGGGAGAGCCCCTCAACCACTACCATTCCTAGCACCGGAAAATTACAGTTTCTTTTCCGAGAATTTTAAAACTTACTTGGTCTTTGGAGCTCAATAGGAGCAGGGTCAGTGGCTGGGGCAGAGTGGAACACTCATGATATCACAGATCTGGAGGCCAGCAAGGGAAGAGCCAGCTCAGGAGCTGCACTCACAAAGTTGACTTTTGGCTGTGCTCCTGGGGGGTGCTGGGGGAGTTGAGGGGTTGGGGTTGTTCTGGTCATCACCAGGGGTCACTAATTGGGTTAATCATTGGCCTTTCTGGGTGGTGGTGTGAAATCACCCTTGAGGAAGAAAAAGAGGAGAGAGCAGCCAGGGGTGAACAGGATGAGAATTTATGCGAGCTTGGCCGAAAAGCGCAGCATAGAATTTCACTGCATTTTCAAAGAGTTAAAATAATATTCAAATATGAAACTGAAGCTATGGATTGCCAGGAACTAGCAACTTAGTCAAGCGTCACTGGCTTGCACTGAGAAAGAATTAGGGCCCTGGCATTTTACATTTTTATGAGTGGCCTTCTAAAGGAAACTGGAGTGCTGAGAGTTTACATTTCAGGGAAACCTGGCTGGTGAAGCCTTTCTGGACTCAGTGGAGGAGCAGGAGCTTATGCCCATGTCAGAAAAGCTTGCTATTTCCTTGTAAAGCAACAAAATGCAGAGAGCACCCCAGGGCTGCTCAGAAATCAACTGCAAGCTCCTCTAATCCTTCACCTTTTCTCAGGAAGGGCTGACTGGGTGAGCTCAGCACTGTATAATACAGAAGATTTAAGATAGTCCTATGTTCCAGCATTGTGTAAGCGTCAGCGGGACTGGCCTTGAGAGTCAAGGCCTCCTTAACCTCTGTCTCTCTTGACAGCCTACTAACCTCTTCCTCTGGGCTCTGCCTTTCAAGCTTCCCTTTCAGCAGGTTTTGGGTGGGATGTGAGCATTTTCAGAAGCAGTTCTGGTGATTTTAATATGTATCTGGGAAGGTGTAACAATGCTTAATGAGCAGGGTAGGTGGCAAATTGAAGAAATCCAACTGAAAGCTGAGAATCAACTTTGCATTTCTTTTATTATGTTAGCTGGAGAAAAGAATTCCTTCCACATTCTTTTTGGTCCAGTCTGCTTAAGTCTGTCCTAATTCAAAATGGTTACCACTTTAAATACCAGAATTTTAATACAGTTGAATTTTAAGTTCAGATAGATAACAAATGATTCATCTGCAACTAGGCAGTCTATATTGTTGTTTGCTAAATCTGGTGGTTATATTAGACTCTGTGGACTTGATTGTGTGGAACAGCACTTCCTGATTTGTAATATGGGATACAGGTTGTGGATATAGTGTATGTTAAACTAAGGAGAAAAAGTTCATAGTCAGGCCAGGGGTGTAGTTCTGTGATACAGTACATGCCTTGCACATAAAAGATCCAGGGTTTGATCTAGTAGCAAATCTTAAAAAATTCCATAATTAAATGAATTTGGAAAATATTGGGTTAAACCAAATTATCGAGGTTTGGGGGACAACAAAATGTAAATTGCAACCATACAGTCTGACCCTCCTCATTTGGACTCTACTTGAATTTCCAAACTTACACAACCAGGGGACAATTTCCAGAACTAATGTTTCAAAAACTTAACCACAAGAGGCGCTAAACAGGCCAGAGACAAAGCCAGACTAGTGCCTGAATTAGATAATTCCTCTTTTAGAAGTATTTGATTTTAGTGGGACAGATGGGAAGGAAGGAACCTAGATAAGAGGCTATATTAGTTTGCTAAGGCTTCTGTTAACAAGTACCACAGACTAAGTGGTTTAAAACAACTGAGTTCCCCCATCCCACAGTTCTGGAGGCCAGACATCCAGACTTGATTCTTTTCTGTCACTTGTCTCCCTGACTTGTACATGTCCTCATTCTCTTTATTTTTTCATGTGGTTTTAGTTCTGTGTCTGAGTATTAGTCTCTCCTCGCCTCCTCTTTCATTTTGGTTTGAGGGAATCACACCCTGCAGTTCTTAAGACCTATGAGGGGTGGGGGAAGACCATGTGGTGCCAGGGATAGGACCCAGGGCTCCCACATGCATAGCCTGTGCTCTAGCTCTTTGTGCTATCTTCACAACCCTTAATCTCTTCCAAATCATACCAGATTATGGACCATTCATATGACCTCGTGTTAACTAAATTTTCTCTGGGAGGCACCTATCTCTAAATACAATCATATTCTGAGGTTCTGGGAAGTAACACTTCACCATATAAATTTTGGGAGCACATAATTCAGCCCAGAACAGACTTCTACAATGATTCTACTGACAGATGATGAAGTTGTGAATTAAGGTGGTGGCAGAAGGAAAGCAGAGAAGGGATTGAACTCTAGGGAAACAAAACAGAACTGAAAGAATAGGTAAATCGATTAGGTGTGAATAGACAAAAGTGTAGCATAGTAGCTAAAAAAAATCACTTAAATATAGTTGAATTCTAGACTCACTGCCCCTTGAGTATCTTTTATTCATACACATCATGCAATATTGGATTGAATTTATTTCAGGTCTAGAAGCATGACAAGCACAGTTATTAAATATTTTCTATTTAGTTCCAAGAATGTCCACTAGTTTTTACATTGGGATAATTTGCTAATCCCTTTTCTTGGAAAACAGAGTCCGGCATCATGGGAATGCCTCACTTCCCTGTGCCCAGTTCATTTTGCTCCAGTGGGTGAAGATCTGCTGGTTTCCAAAGAAAACAAAGGCTTCGTGAGGAACAACAACTTGAACAAACAAGATTTCCTTGGGGATTGTGGTTTTACATTCTTTAAGCACACTGGAGACTAGATCTTCCTGGTCTTCCCTATCTTCCACTTAAGAGTTAGCTGAAATATGACATAACTTCTCAGAATAAGATTCAAGTTAAATTTTGATAATGTGAAGAAAAAATTTCACCTAGTGATTCAGACAAATAAAGTGGCCAAGGATTTTGACTGACAGCCTTCAGTGCTGCCAAATCTACAGAATCTAATCCTAAAAAAAACCCTTAAAATTGCTGGAGTTAGGAGACAAAGACTAGAAATCTAATCTACCCTCTCAGGATCACCCACTGACCTCTCTTCCTGATGTCATTTGACCTAGGTATTGAGGTCATCAACAAGATGACTAAGCTATCAATAGATGTATTGGTAGCATCCAGAAAATGTGCTACAATTACTACAAGCTATGACCCATCATTAAGGAGGTGTTCAGAACTCCTATTGATACAAGTACATTTTAAGTTTAAAACAATAAATTTATCTTGGTTGGAGAAAATATGTCCATCACATCAGTTGAAAGAACATGGATTTTTCTTCTATTGTCTCCTGAGGATTAATGGTATTTCTGGGCCTTTCTGTCTTTTTACCACTGATATTTGGCTGCTGTCAACATGCATCCACTGCCTATATTCTCTGTCTCTTCTGAGTGTTTAATCTTTCCATAGCTTCTTCCACTCAGTCTATATTTGCAGTTTATCTTATTTCAAAGGGTTTTCCCTTGATCAGTTACCTCACAGCATTGATATTCAGCCTTATAGACAGGAGACTTTCCTTGCATTCTTTAGTCCAATAACAGCTGCTTGAAATTCATAATTCTCATGAATTAGAGAAATGGTTGCTGGCCAATAATCTTTGGGATTATTTGTTCCTCAGCAATCCTTAATAATCATTTAAAAGGTTCAGATGTTTGAAGAAAATAAGAAACTTCTAATTAATATAGCTCCAAAAACTTAGATTTGACACAATTTTGTAATTCTAAACTCACTGTAACAAGGGAAAATAGAAAATAAAACTATATACTAAGTCTGTGGACAGATACTCAAAAGTCTACAGTGCTCAAGGAAAGAAAGCAGGGAGAGGTCCCTGGGAGGCTGATCTCTGCAAATTAAGAGGAATGGAAGGGGTTCCACCTGGGGCACTGTATAAAAGCCAATTTACTGCCTGAAGTAAGGAGTTGGTCAGGAGATCTAATTTCTCCACTTTTGCCAAATGATGAAAGCTTAAAAATACTTACTGACAGCCACAGAGTAGATGGTTTTGCCCTGAGTTCGATCTCCAGCACCACTCAGGACTCAGTTCCCTGAGTCCTGCCAGCAGTGATTCCTGAACGCAGAAACAGAAGGGAAGCCCTGAAGTGCTGAGCACCACCAGGTATGTTCCAAACACACACACACACACACACACACACACACACACACACACGCACACACACCTGTCACCACCACCACCAACACACCCCGCCCACCACAAAACAGTTCAGTGAGAGCCTGGGTTCATACAGTGGTTAAGCAAGTGTCTAACCTGGGTTTGATTTTTGACACTAGACAGTCCCCTATGTAAAATTGGCTGCTACATGCAAGGCAAGTTCCTTAAACTCTGCTCTTTCTCTCCACCCCGAATATTTTGTTTTTTAATTTAAGGAAGAATGGACCTGGGACTGAAGCGATAGCCCAGCGGGTAGGGCGTTTGCCTTGCAACGCGGCCGGCCTGCGCTGGCCTGGGTTCGATCCCCGGCATCACATATGGTCCCCTGAGCACCGCCAGGAGTAATTCCTGAGTGCAGAGCCAGGTATAACCCCTGAGTGCCGCTGGGTGTGACCCAAAAAGCAAAACAAATTAATTAATTAATTAATTAATTAATAAAATAAAAATTAAAAAAGACTAAGCGGTATAGTTAGAACAGCTGTAGCACATGACGCTAAGATCCTAAAGAAGGAAATGAGATCAGAGAGATGGAACAGGGATTAAGGCACTTTTTTTTGCTTGTAGAAGACCACAATTTTGATGTCTGGCACTTGATATGGCCCTCTGAGCACTGTCAAATGTCACTTACTTCTGAGCACATCACTGTATCACTGTCTTCCCGTTCATCATCGATTTGCTCGAGCAGGCACCAGTAACATCTCCATATATCCTGTCTATTGCTAGTAGAGCCCAAGGGTATTTGCTTGCTCCAAGAAAATAAAGAGCCTCAAACCATTACAGTCATGGGAATGAGGTCTATAGTTGTTACTGGTATCAGGCATGAGTGGGGACCTGCTGCATCTTTACAGGCACGTCCTGAAGGCTCCAGAGAACAACGTGGGCAGCTGCCCTGTTTGATGCTGCATCTGCAAGAGACTGTCTTCCCGGCCCTGGCCACGGAAGAGGAGCATGGACTTCTTAGAAGGATCCAGGAGCGGGCGCTGCCAGAGTTTCCATTCAGGTTGGGGGAAGTCGGCTACAGACAGCAAAGGGAGCAGGAGGCCACTGCTAACCTGTCCTGCTTCCGCCAGCAACTGATCATTTTATTAGAGGGCCCGGCTGCATCCTGCAGGTCCAAGGCCAGGTCATGTCATAAGGCCGTCCTCTTCAACCGAGCATGCAGCTTCAGGAGGGACGCACATGAGTGGTGAGGAAGGAAGGGGACACCGCCAAGCCTGCCAGATCAGCCAAATCATCCCTGGTGATCAATGGGGTGACAGATGTCGCAGCCAGATCGCCCTCACATTTGGGGCAGAGCTGCTACTGGCTCTCCCTGTTCCCAGCTGCTCACAAGGTGCCGGGAGGGATGGCGGGTTCTAGCCCTGGCCCGCCACCCCAGCAGAGCTTTGCAACATGCCAGATAACCCCCCACTCCATGAGGACCTCCATTTTCCACATCCGGACTTCCCCCTCGTCAGAACTCCACCCAGCAGACAGCCTATCGCAGCAGCCCGGCTCATTGAGATCCACCCTGCAGCAGTCTCCCCCCCAAATTTTATTACACCATTTTAGACATACAATTGAAAGTTTCTCATGCAGAGTTTTGGTTCTGCAGTGTTCCAACACCCATCCCTCTATCCAAACCCATCTCCCATCACCAATGTCCCCACCTCCCTCCCCCTGCCACACCTCAACTACTTGGCAGCAATCTTTTTAACTCCTGCCCAGAACTCCACCCAGCAGACAGCCTATCGCAGCCCAGCTCATCAAGATCCACCCCTGCAGCAGTCTTTTTTAAATCCGGCCCAGGTATACTGATCCAGAGACTCACAGACATGGGGCAGAGCTGCTACTGGCTCTCCCTGTGCCCAGCCACTCGAGAGGCGCCCGGGAGGGATGGCAGGTTCTAGCCCTGGCCTGCCACCCCAGCAGAGCCTTGCAACAAGCCAGACAAAACCCCACTGCATGAGGGCCTCCATTTTCCACATTCGGACTTCCCCCCTGGCAGAACTCCACCCAGCAGACCAGCCTATTGCAGTCCGGCTAGCGTGGCCGCTTGCGTCATGTGGTTCATCAATAAATGCTGGATTTAGAGATGACTACAAGAGTATGCTACCCGCACGGCAGAGCCTGGCAAGCTACCCGTGTCGTTTTTGATATGCCAAATATCAGTAACAATTTTAGACCTCATTCCCATGACCTGATGGAATGGTTTGAGGCTCTTTTTGTTCCTGGAGCAAGCAGGTGCCCTTGGGCTCTACTTGCATGAGACAGGACATATGGAGATGTTACTGGTGCCTGCTCAAGCAAATCGATGATTAACGGGAAGACAGTGACAGTGATTTGGCATATCAAATACAACACAGGTAGCTTGCCAGGGTCTGCTGTGCAGGTGGCATACTCTTGTCACCTCTAAATCCAGCATTTATTGATGAACTGCACAGTCATAAGCAGCCGCACCAGCCAGGCTGTGACAGGCTCATCTGCTGGGTGGAGTTCTGAAGAGAGGAAAGTCCGGATGTGAAAATGGAGGCCCCTCATGGAATGGGGGGGTCGTCTGGCTTGTTTGCGAGGCTCTCCTGGGGGTGGCGGGTCAGGGCTAGTACCGGTCATCCCTTCCGGGCACCTCATGAGTGGCTGGGCACAGGGAGAGCCGGTAGCAGCTCTGCCCCATGTCTGTGTAGTAATGACGGGGTGTTTGGAGACATACCTGGCAGTACTAAGGGCTTATTCCTAGTGGCTATAACCCCTAAGCACCACTGGGTATGATCCAAACCCTCCAGAAAAGAAGGAAATGATGAGAAGCAATATTTGAAGAGACTAACAACAGTGACTTTTCCATGATTGACAAAAGAATCCTCATTCCATTGGAGCACTGAGTACTAAGTAGAAGAAAGCTGATCCGACCAGCCACACTGCAATAGCAATGCAGAGACCTAAAGAGAAGCTCAAGGTCAGGATTGTAGCACAGTGGAGCAGTGATTGCTTCACACATGAGAAGTACTGAATTTCATTCCCAACACTAAAATAAAAAGAAAGGAAAGAATAAAGAAGAAAACAGAAAGAGGAGATTAGAAATTTCAGAGAGAAAATTTATGTGTGCTGTCGCTCTGTCCCTGGAAATATATATTATTTACAAAGGGGTGATGATTGTATTGAATAAAAATTTCTTAGCATCAATGACAGTTGAAAACCTTCATTAAAAAAGTATTAGGGGTGGGGCCGGAGTGATAGCCCAGTGGGTAGGGCGTTTGCCTTGCACGCAGCCAGCCTGCGCAGGCCCGGTCTGATCCCCGGCATCCCATATGGTCCCCCAAGCACCCCCAGGAGTAATTCCTGAGTGCAGAGCCAGGAGTAACCCCTGAGCATCGCCGGGTGTGACCCAAAAAGCAAAAAAAAAAAAAGTATCAGGGGTGCAGCAGGTAGGGCACTTGTCTTACATGAAGCTGACCCAGGTTTGATTACTGGTACTATATGTGTCCCGTAAGCCCCTGCCAAGAGTGATCCCTGGCCACATTCAGGCATGGTCAAAATACCCAAATTTTAACAATAATTAAATATTAAAAGACAGGAGCTTCAACAAGCTACCATGCTACTCCAAGTATATTTATCTCTGGGCCTCAGAAAGACTGAGGTCTTTCTGTAATGAGGGGGGGGGGGTGAGGGGGAGCCAAATTCTCCTCCATTCGGGTAGGCCCAGAAGCTGCTACATCCAACCTCCTCTGCCATTAAAACATATATTCTAATTCTTTGTAGATTTAATATTATTTCAAAATAAAACTATGGGGGGGTTTGAGGGAGCCATACCCAGCTGTGCACAGGGCTTATTCCTTGCAGTCACTTTTGGTGGTGTTCTGAGGACCATATACGAAATCAGGGAATCAACCCAGAGTCATCCATGCAAAGCAAGCACCCTACCCGCCGTACTATCTTTCCTGCCTTATTTAAAACATTTTTTTATAGCAGCCACACCCAGTGGTATGGTGCCAGAGGCTCTCTGCCATAGAACCTGAGCGTTTAATGCTTGAGGCCTAGATGAGACGACATGAGGCAGTGTAGGATGGGGCTGGCAGGGTCTGGGCTCGGGGCACACACCAGAAATGTGTTCTATCCCTTTTAGCCATATCCCCAGGCACTGAAATAAAATGAATGTTTCTAAAAGGAAAAAATGCATAACTTGAAATTAAAGCTAAAAGATACTTTATCTAAAAATCTAAATTGTTCTGTCCTCGTAAAGGGGTAGTGATTAGCCAGACTTAATTTCTCCTCTGAAAGTTTTTTTTTCAATGATTGGAAAAACAAAAAGTCCGCTGTGTGAGAAAATAGCCAACATCAGCCCCAGTGCCGTTGACCACCATGCCTGCTATGTAGGAAACAGTATTTCTTGGTTGTTGGCACCACAGGTATGGAATTGCCTTGGGGATAAACATAGACAGTGATTCAACAATGATGTCACATAATTGTTTAAAACAAATGAACCCAAATGGCAACTTGAGCCACATTCCAACTAGGTCATAAAACTTGTTGAAAAACCTTCAGCCCTTGGACTTCTCTAAGCCTTTTATAATATTTAGTTTTGGCATCTCTCTCCATCTGCAACAATGAGAAACAGTACAACCAACCTCCACGGGAATATTTCCTGAGAAATATGTCTATTAACTTCAGAAAACTGTTTAGGTGGCAACATCTGGCTAAGACATTATTTTCCAGAAATAATTTGGAAAATATGTAGAAAGGTACTTTGCTGGAGGGTAAGAGCAGAAATACAGGAAAACTGAGGGATCCCAGAGAATAAGCACAGGAAAAGGAGGGAAAAAGAAAGACAAAAAACACGTGGTTCAAAGAGCTTTAAGATAACTGGGAAAATCAGATGGTACCTACATAGTCATAAGATCCCTGTTGCCAGAAAAACCCTTTTGGATAAATTTCTAGACTGATGTTTCAGGAAGATTTCATGATAGGAAATAAGCTCGTAATGAAAGAGGAGAAGACAGGTTCTAGAGATGTGATACCGATTTCCTCACTCAGAGTTTGGTAAGCAGGATTGGGTTGGAAATGAATTACCTGGGAATCTTACTCATTTGAACAGCCACTGTCTGGGGCTCACCCCTGGGGTATCATCCTCCCAGGCCCCCCAAACTCACAGTCTTGGTCTTATATTACATAAAAAAAGTCTTAGCATCTTTTCCATCCATGGCATTCACAGTATATTGACATTAATAAGACTAGCTAACAGTACCACCTCTGATAGGTGGAAACTGGGCTTGAATGTAGCCTAGTGGGAGAATGCACATTCTACTTGTTGGGGACCCTGGGCTCAATTACAGGTACCTCATATATAAAAGCACAGCTAAGGTTCTTAATTAATTCTCTGCCTCTGTGTTATGTAAAAATCAAGATACATACACATATATAAAGTCTATTTTAATTATAAATACCTTAAATGGCACACAGCTGCAAACTTAGACAATGGAAGTTAGGACCAGGTCCTTCCCAGGATCTTTCACATTTATACACTGTAATGATCATTGTAGTTGCAACAAACTGGGGAGGTTGATGGGAACGGGAATTATAATGTCACACTAGAACTCAGTATTACATATACACACAGAGACTTACATAATAAACCGTAAATATCTGTAGGGCAAGCCACAAAGTGTAAGAGATGAGAGAGAGAAATACAGAAACAGAGAGAGAAAGAGAAATAAAAGATGCCTGCTATAGTGACAGGCTGGAGTTGGGTGGGAGGGAGTGTTTGGACATTGGTGGTAGGAATGGGGCACTGGTAGAGGGCTGGGTGCTGGAGCACTATATGACAGAGGCCCAATTATGAACATCCTTGTAAGTGTATATCTCACAGTGGTATATAAATTTTTTAAATACCTTAAAATGCTGGCTTAGTACATTGACTTGGAGCTGGTGTGCTTGGTGACGGCCTTGGTGCCCTCGGACACGTCGTGCTTGGCCAGCTTCTCGGGCAGCAGCAGGCACACAGCCATCTGGATCTCACGCGACGTGATGGTTGAGAAATTGTTGTAGTGTGCCAGGTGGGACGCCTCCCGGCGATGCACTCAAAGATGTCGGAGACAAAAGAATTCATGATATTCATGGCCTTGGACGAGATGCTCGGGTCGGGGTGCACCTGCTTCAGCTCCTTGTAGATATAGATGGAGTAACTCTCCTCGCCGCTTCTTCTGCACCTCTTCCCTTCTTTCTTCTGAGTCTTCGTTATGGCTTTCTTGAATCCCTTCTTGGAAACAGCAGCTCCCTTAGCAGACAGTCCAGCATGGATAGGTCATAGCTCTAAGCGTTACAGCTTCTGGGTGTTAGAGATCTTCCACTCCTGGCTGCTGAGTAGCTACATTGGTCCTATTTTAAGGAATCAATCCCAGAAGAGAGACATTCCAGACCCACAGCTGGGCTGGCAACACTGGAAAAGAGGCACTCCAGACCCAACCACTCCAGACCCAACCACTCCAGACCCATAGCTGTGCCGCTCAGCCCCACGTGGAAGCAGCCTATGAAGCTCCAGAGGGCAGAAAATGGCTCGGCCAGCCCTTGGCCAAGTCCAACATAGCTCTAAGGGTTCACTCACTCATGTGGGAAAGGGTCACGCTGGCCGGACTTGAAGCAGGGATTTGGGCTCTTCTTCCCATTCCTCTACCTCCATGTCAGAAGGTGTGGCTGTAAGCTCCCAACCACCACAGCCAACAACCCCAGAAGAGAGATACTCCAGACCCACAGCTGCGCCAGCATGTGGCCACTCTGTGGCCACATAACAGTCTTACATAATACTGGAAGTTAGAACCAGGTCCTTCCCAGGATCTTTCAGATTTATACACTATATATAGTTCTAGGCAGGTTCTAGTCATGGTCTGTCATCCCAGTGAGCCTAGCAAGAAGCCAGGGGAACCCCACACCATGAGGTCAGTCATTCTCAACATCTCAGAGCTCCACCTAAGAGAAAAGCAGATCTTTCTCTGTTGAGGTTCATCAGTAAAGTTCAAGATGAGAGCGTACTACTGAGAGTATACCACCTACAAGGCAGAGCCTCACAAGCTACCCATGTTGTATTTGATAGTCAAAAACCATTAAAAATAATAGACCTCATTCCCATAACCTGAAGGAATGGTTTGAGGCTCTTCATGTTCCTGGAGCAAGTAGATGCCTTTGGGCTACACTTGCTTCTGACACGACGCATGGAGATGTTACTGGTGCCTGTTTGAGCAAATCGATGAACAACGGGAAGACAAGTGATACAAGTGATACAAGTGAACTTAAAATAGAACCAATGTAGAAGTGTATATTTCATTACTGGCAAGGACAGAAGCTTAGGGAACCAGTGGCAAACTTCTAAGCTGGACCTAAATCTCATCTCCTGGGGAGATGGCTATGCTATGGGTGTCTTCCTGTCCTGGGCTTCTTTAAGCCAAATCATAGCTCTTTTCTACAGAAAATCTTTGGGTCTGGATAGTCCTAGCTGAGAATTCCTGATCAACCAGACACATGTGTGAGAAGCTCTTTCCAACCATGCTTTCCCTATAGTTATTAAATTTAAAAGGAAAAAAAGAAGAAAGAAAACCCTGGTTGAATTAAAATCAGTAATTCACAAGAGCAATTTGGAAGGGTAAACTTTTTAGAAATAAAAAGTTAGTATAAGAAGACAGATGGTTGTGTTCACACTTTTTAGCGCATCTTATGAAGATGCCTAGAAGTAATAAGAATGGACCATCTCTAATCTTAGGACTACTAAAGGGTTTGGGGAGAATCATTTGGAAACTTTCAAGTTAAGAAAAGGAAGTGTGTCCCCTCTCTGTTCCATCCAGGAGGCCTGGTGGCCTAGAGCAGGAACTGCCTCAGGGCAATTGCCATCATGCAGAGACTCAGATGCATGGGGGGAAGGGGGAGCTGACATCTAGCACTCCCCAAGTTGCAAGGCCGCTTGCGGTATATCAAACTAGTAGAACCAATCATGTTCTAGAAACTCAGAAAGTAAATTTAAGAACAGAAGAAGTCAAAAAAACCTCTCACAACACAACCATAGTCACCCGCTAGTCTGGACACCACAGCTGGATACAGACCGACTCAAGAGAGAAGCCGAATTCAAGCTCAGGCATGCGGACTCAGCGACTACACCAACCAGGTTTTTAGGGAGCCAGCACTGGGGCCACCTCCCTCCACCTCAGCTCCCTCCACAAAGGCCTGGCAGCCCCACCCAGAACTGTTCCTGGGGCTCTAGGCTGGACAACAGGTATTCAGGAGCAGGCGGAAGTCTCCACCTGCTCGGCCTGTGCTAGACTGATTGGGTGTCTTGGGGTGGAGGTAGGTCTTTGTTCCTTGGTCTGTCCTCTGCCAGGCTCCCAGAAGTCAGAAAACTTCATGCAACACAACCAAGTTGTCCTCTGCTCTGGACTCCACAGCTGGACACAGCCTGATTTCTGTGGTGCACCAGTGCTGGTGCGATATTTCAAAACCTGTTATACCACAAACGTGTGGGAGTCAGAGGCTAGGTAAGACAGAGAAGGGAACAGTGTGCTGATAATTGTTGAAAATGATGATACCATCCAAGAACTGAGCATTGAATATAGGCAAAAAGATACACACGATAACCTTAAAATATATGTGTAAGAACAAACAAACAAAATGTATCCACAATGTGTAAGAAAGGGAAGTGAGAAGGAGAGAGGGAAGAGAGGAGAGAGAGAGAAAGAGAGAGAGAAAGAGAGAGAGAGAAAAGAGACAAAGAACCTGCCATCAAGGCAGGTTGGGGGAAGAGGGAGGGAAGTGGGGACATTGGTGGTGGGAAAGGGGCAGGGGTGGAGGGGATGGGTGTTGGAACACTGTAGAACCAAAACTCAAACATGAACATCTTGTAATTGTATATCTCATGGTGGCATAATCACTTGTCTTCCGTTGTTCATCAATTTGTTCAAGTGGGCACCAGTAACATCTCCACAAGTCCTGTTGCAAGCAAGTGTACCCCAGGGGCATCTGCTTGCTCCAGGAACAGGAAGAGCCTCAAACCATTCCTTCAGATCATGGGAATGAGGCCATAATTGTTACTAGTTTTTGGCATATCAAATAAAACACAGGTAGCTTGCCAGGCTCTGCCATGTAGGTGGTATACTCTCAGTAGAAGGCTCTTATCTCAAGCATTTACTGATTAAAGTCAAAGGGGGAAAGATCAGGTTTTCTCTTGGGTGGAGCTCTGAGGAACTGTGGAGTCTGGATGTAGAAAGCGACTGACCTCATGGTGTGAGGGTTGCTCTGGCTTCCTGCTAGGCTCACTGGGATGACGGGTCACAGCTAGAACCTGCCTAGAACTGTATACAGTGTATAAATGTGAAAGATCCTGGGAAGGACCTGATAATAAAATATCAGGTGGTATAATAAAATATTAAAAAAAGAAAAGAACCTGCCATAGAGGCAGGCTAGGGAAAGGGGGAGGGAATTGGGGACATTGGTGATGGGAAATGTGCACTGGTGAAGGGATGGAGTGCTGGAACACTGTATGACCAAAACCCAAACATGAACATCTTTGTAACTGTAAATCTCATGGTGGTATAATAAAGTATTTTTAAAAAAATTTTAAAAAAAGAAAAGGAGGTGTGGGACTGGAGCCATAAAACAGCTGGTACGGAGTTTGCCTTGCACAGTGCCAACTCAGTTTTGATCCCTGGCGTCCATATGGTCCCCCAAGCACTGCCAGGAGCAATCCTGAGTGCAGAGCCAGGAGTCACCCCCTGAGCATTGTCGGTGTGACCCCAAAAGGAAAAAGAAAAGTAGGCCCATGGTTGTAGAAATAACACTGAGGTCAGGGAATCCAATTCCATCCTTGATATTAATCGTTCCCCACCCACCCAAAACTGCCAGCTGTAGCCCTGGGTGGTTCTAGCTGTCCCCAACATGCAGGGACACCATCAAACTGTTCAACCCAGTTGGGAGTATCACTTAGGGGTGCCCTGGGGCGGGGGGGGCTGAGTACTGCCAGGGAGAGTCTTGCCTAGGACTCTTCTCCCCCACACATATACAAAAAGAAAAACAAGAGGACCCATAAAAATCAAGGTCAAGTTCCATGCACGCCTAAAAGTCACTGCACCTGGAGAAGTGACAGCAGAAACTGGTCTCCACCTCCAGCAATTTTCAGTGTGAGAAAGACATGATTGGAGGGAAACACACACACACACACACACACACACACACACACACACATATTCTCTCTCTCTCCCCCCCCCCCCCCCCCCCCCCCCCCCCCCTCTCTCTCTCTCTCTCTCTCTCTCTCTCTCTCTCTCTCTCTCTCTCTCTCTCTCTCTCTCTCTCTCTCTCTCTCTCTCTCTCTCTCTCTCTCTCTCTCTCTCTCTCTCTCTCTCTCTCTCTCTCTCTCTCTCTCTCTCTCTCTCTCTCTCTCTCTCTCTCTCTCTCTCTCTCTCTCTGTTTACAGTTCAGTGCAGCAGATTCTGTTGCCAGGGATCTGTGTGATTCTTTTTCACACCACCTAAGGCGGACTACAGAATCCACGTAAGACCCAAACACGGGAGAAATGCAGACTGAATGTTCTTAGGAACCCCCCAGATGGGTCCCATGACCTCACCTGTAGCTTCTCCTCCAGCGGGATCTGAAATCAAGTAGTGTGGAAAATCTCTGATTTTTTTCCTTCTGTGTTTATTTGTTTTGTTTTCTATCGTTGCCTCTTGTGAAGAATAGAGATAGGGTGGGGGAAACAGTACCTCAAAGCGGCATGATTACTTCAAAGTAGCAACGCAATATTTAAAAATTTTGCAGGGATCATGTCGGTATTACAGATTAAATAAACTTTACATGAGAGACATTAGAACAGCATTTCCCTTATTTTACACACAGGAAAGGGAGAAGAGAGAAGTCAAGTGGTTCACTCAGAGTCATGTTAGTGGGAACTGACAGGATGTCTGTCCTGACTGAGGGAGGAACACTCCAGCTGATTTTCCACCAGCCTGTCCATTGCTCAGAGACCCAAACAACAGGACAGGAGGGGGAAGACGGTTCTATCATGTGCCACTGAAAAACAAGGACAAAGCACAGCCAGGTAACAGGCATCACAGAGTTCCCTTTGGCCTGCGTGCTCCTCAGAAGTGTCTCCAGACTTGCAGTTGAATAAATTCTGGCACCATACGTGTACATATCCTTGGAACCCTATTTCCTGGTAGAAGGTACCCTTCCCAGTGAAGGGTTTTCATTTTGTTTTGATTTGGTTTCTTGAAGAATGCTCTCAAGTTGAGCGCAGGAAGCTCTGGGGTCCCTGGTCCAACCAGGCCGGCAGGGCAGTCTGAGGGGTGGGGACATAAGGGCTCTGCGGTATCAGGGATTACCCAGGTCTCCCTGGGTCCCTCCTGGTCAGGTCCTCCAAGCACCTGGCTGTGCTTGGAGGACCATGTGCTAGGGACAGAATCAGGGGTCAGCTGCATGCAGAGCATGCCTCTTACCTTCTGAACTAGGTCTCTAGCCTCTCTTTTGGAAAGTTTTAAATCAGTTTATTTTACCTTGATGGAAGGTGAAAACATCTTTTAAGATGAGGAGTGGAGTTTGAATGGAAAGATCCGTGTAGTGCCAAATGATCCCAAGGATTGAGAGGAATAATTTTGTAGCTATCAGGATCCATCAGTTCATAGAGCACTAAATGGGTTGTAGGGATTGAACATTCTCTACAAGGCTAACGCTGGGTATATAGTTCCCATTGTTCTTTTTCTGTTTTTTTTTCTTTCTGGTCACATCTGGAATTGCTCAGGGGTTATTTCTGGCTCTGCACTCAAGAATTACCCCTGGTGGGACCATATGGGTTGCCAGGGATTGAATCTAGGCTGGCCTTGTGCAAGGCAACGGCCCTACCCACTGTACTATTGTTTCGTCCCCTAGTTCCTATTTGTCAAACGCTATCTCTGAGGGAACCAACCATAAAGTACCATAGGTCTTGCCCACCTGTCTGATAGAACTAGAATGCTACCTCAGGCAGAAGTCAGTTCTTATTTCACTGGTGCCCCCTATACATTTAAACACCCATGCCCTTTGTCCTTAAGTAACAGTTTTTTTTTCCCCAGTGGCTTTGTCTGAGCACTCCTGGGATTCTTTTAAAAAGCAGAAGAATGAGTAACTTTAGGTTCATTTCCTTACAAAGGGTTGGAGGAAGGCCCAGGCAGTCAGTCAGCCAACAGTGCGAAATTTGCAAAACGAATTTTGTGAACAAGCAGTGACTTCTCTAATCAAAATCTGCTGCAGATTAAGATGCCTTTCTGGCACCCTCAGAGCTGTGTGGATGCCTACTTGGACAGTCCTAGCAACTTCAGGACATGGCAAGGCAGGACAGCCTACAATACAGAGAGTATTGTCCACAAAGGACGGTCAAGATCCAGGCAGAACCAAACTCAGTTTAAGATGTTTTTACAATAAGGAATCATTTTTCCCACAAAAGGAATTTTGGACCAACCCCCAGAAGGGTGATCCTGGGAACATATGGATCATAGAATCAATGTATCAAAGAACAAATTCTAAGCTTGAATCCTTTCTCTTCATTCAATGAGCCCTGATAGAAGCACATCTGGTATAGCCAGGGAACTGAAAAGCTGCCTTGTGTGGCAGTTGCCTAACCGATCATTTAATATGTGATTGGTAATTCACTGGCAAAGCTATGACCACTGTGATCCAACTAAAGAGAGCCTGCCTGGGCATGGGGGCCTGAGGGTTATAATTTTAAGGATTTATTCCTTGGGAGTGAGGACGAAATGCTGATTGGAAAAAAGTGGCTTGGATTTGAATGCCTTAGCATGAATTTTCACAGCCTCCTCACCCCTGCCCCCCCTTTCCACAAGCCTCAGGGCTTTGCAGTGGACCTGAGGAGACATAATCCACTTGGCTCAGAGATAAAGACACAGGACTTAGGTGGCTCATTAGACCCTACCTGGGAGACTTGGAAGAGACCTAAACAATGATGTTTTCATTCATCATTGTCTCAACAGAGTGATTTTTTGGCAACATAAATTTAATGTTCTCATCCCCTACTTAAAATGGCTTTCCTTCACTTCAAAATAAAAGCCCATCTCCTCAGTACATTTTGTACAACCACTGTGGCCCGGGCCTCCGTTTTTCTATAGATTCTTGCTTCCCTCTTTTCTTTAATCCATAACAACTTTATTTCAGCCCCAAGTTCTCTCCATCTCAAGTACTCCTTTGTACTCTTTTTAATTCTATTTGTGCTCAACACAAATTGTCACGTCCTCTAAGAAGCACCCCTCTACACCCCAGAATCTTTCTTTTCTTACCCCTACTAGAACAGGTAAAATTTCTTGTAATGAATGGTCTTGCAGAGCACTTTATATATTTTCTTTAGGGTTTTACACTTGATAATTATGTGCTTGCTTCCTTCTTGGATTAATTCCAGCCTCTCCCACTAGATTATAAGCAATGACTATTTACCATTATGTCCCTAATGCCTACCAAAGTACCTTGTACACAGCAGATAGAAAACACAGTGATCTCATGATGAAGGTGACGTGAAGCGGAAGGTGTGATCCACACCTGATTCCTTCTTGGTCAATAACCACGGATACTCAAACTTGCAAACTGGATTTTAGAGGGGCATTAACACCTGTGAATTAAATAAATTGATTCTTTTCATAAGATTTGGTTGTTCAGAGCACTGAGGGAATTTGAGAAGAGATAATCTCCCAAGTGAACCTGTGTTCACTTTCCACAAGCATAGAACTGGCTTGAACACATTCCATCTCCCCTGTCTCTGGAAAGCACCCAGGGCAAAATGAGAAAGTCTGAATGTGGGTACCCTGGCTGGATGGCAGGACTCAGCTCCTGCTAATATTTTAAAAGTATGCTGACAATGGGAGTGTGTCTCTACAATGTACTGGAGGCAAAGACTTTTGTTTTAAAAACAAATTGATGGTCAACACACATCACTGCCCCCCCAAATTAGGAGACTGGTTTAAAATGATAAACCAGGAAGCTTGCCAGAGCAGGGAGAGTCACCCTATCTATTGATCACTATCTTATCAATTTCTGCTTAGATTCGAGGATACCAGGATGTGCTCTACCCACAGGGGGTTTCATAATCACTCTAAGTGCCCACTAGCCTGCAACAAACCTTTCCTAAAAAGGTGCTTCCCTGTTATTTTTCTTCCCTCCCATAAATCTGCTTCTTGTGACCCTACAGACAAGGTTTCTTTGAAGACATGAGCCCATCATCTTCCAGCTTGTCATTCAGTGCCAATAAAGCTCTTTTTCAACCTGTCTCTCAATTGATTGGCCCTTGAGCAGCAATAGAACTGGAATTTCAGGATTACATTCAGCAGAGTCTGAGAGATAAAGGCAGAACACATAAGCCTACTGATCTGTGTCGAGAGGCAAGAAGAAAAATAGAGAATAATTCCATGCCTACAAAAACACAACTGTGTGGTCGGATGGTTCTTTAGAGAATTTCCTCTGCATTAAGGTAGTGATTCCTACGAGCTGAGATCATTCTAGAAGTCGTCCTGGAGGAGGCAAGTTTAAACTTTTAAGAAAAAAAATTGGAGTGAGATTCACGGAGATAGCTCAAAACAATGCAGGCTTTGCCTGCATCCGGCAGGAGACCCTGAATCTGATCCCTGACATCCTGTGACTTCCCAGCCACCACCAAGTGTGACCCAGGTAGCACCACTTCTGCTTGTCCGAGAAAGTCTGCATTGCCAGGTCTGAGCATTGGCACTATCAAGTCAGCGAGGGTCCCCGAGACCTCAGGGGAGGCCTCCCTCAACAAAATTTGGATTAATAAACAGAGCCGAACAGTGACTAGTGGACCTATACTAACATGTCTGCCTAGAACTGCATCAGTGTTAGAGTTGACTTGGTTTGGGATGACTCTATTAATAATTTAAGTGAAAATAAATCTTTTGTAACATCTATAATGAATAGCCAACGCTAGGTGTTGAGTTAAATTTTGCTTTACTTTTTGACTGGATGCCAGGATAAGATTCCTACTGCCTATCTGACTAACTCACTAATCCCAGATTCCAAGTTAAAAATCACTTGATTCCATCAGTCAAATCAGGGTTGAAGAAAAAAAAATCTTATAGTTTGGACCATGAACTTTTGCTTAGTTATTTTTTTATTATCAGAATCAACCTCAGTGGAAAACTTTAAGTTCCACTGAATTTTAAGCAACTGTGTCTGTCTACTTAGCGACTACTCATCTAATCAGATGCAAGAACAAAAGTCAAATGTAGCAGCAACTACTTTCCAAAAGGAGCCAGAGACTGAAAGTGAACCTAAAGCATCTTTAGCTCTTATAACTTCGTTTTTCAGGCAAGCCATTTATTTCCCCTGGGAGTTTGCAGCACTGAGGAGCAAAGGCAGGATAATAAAAGATCAAGGATGCCTTTCAAAGGTGCATATATAGAGCGGCTGACACCTTGAAGTTAGTCTTCTTTGACCCCTTTAAACACCAGGAAAGCAGAAAAGTGCCCACATTACATTTCCTATAAGCTACCCAAGCATCTCTTTTCTTAAGTCATAAAAGCCCTATTATTGGTAGAGACAGGCAGGGCGAGCGATTCTGGGAGATCGGCCCCTCTGCCTCAGCAGGAATCCAACTGATTCCTGCACTTCTCTTCCATCTTTCCCTGCTCGACCCAAGGTGGAGGTCACTGTTTGCACTCTCTTCACCACCATGACACCGTCTCCCCTTGTTTTTTGCTTCTCGGCCGGCCCAAAGATCAGGAGAAACGGTGTTTGGCTATGCAAACAGGCAACTGGGAGTTCTCTCCCTTCAAGTACTAGACCTTGGGACAGATTCCAGTAGCTCTGAGAGAGAAAATTGCTAGAGCCAGAAGCAAAGTGGACTTTGTTTTGGAAGTGGCGCCTTGTCATTTTCATTTCCAGAGAGACCTTTGTTCTCCCATTAAAAACAAAGAACAAAAATAAAAAACGGGCGCAAAGCGAGTGACTCTTCAACAGGTGTGTTAAGTCTGTTGCTGAGGAATGAGGGCTTTTGTGAGTACTGCATCTTTGGGGTCATGGCCCACACGATCTTTTGGGATCTCCTGCATGTGGAGCCTAGAGGAATTGGGTCCACTTGTAATTTTCCTGGGAGGGAGAATGAATCACTGGGTCTCTTATTAAAGCCATTTATCAGCAAACTGATTTTCCAAACTGTAAGGCATTGCGTAGCCTCTTTAAAAAATGCACCTTTGCTTTCTATTAGCCTGGGAGTGTGTGTGTGTGTGTGTGTGTGTGGGTGTGTGTGTGTGTGTGTGAGAGAGAGAGAGAGAGAGAGAGAGAGAGAGTCTGTGCCTTTTAAGTGGGAGTCTGCTTTTAAGTAGGATCCAATCCCCAAGAGTAGCACCCACTTAAGAAGAATGATTTTAACATTTAAAATCAAATGTTATATTATGATACCAATATCCAAGGTCAGGCGAAGCATGGATCAGGAGGTCTTGTCAAAGGTGGAAATTACCACAAATGTGTGGGAGTCAGAGGTTAGGTAGGATAGAGAATGGAACAGTGTGCTAATTAATTGTCAAAAAGTGCTAATACCAACCTAGAACTGAGCATTGAATACAGGCAAAAAGATTCGCATGACAACCTCTTAATGTATGTATTGTAATCCACAATATAGAAGGGACAGAAGAGAGGAAGAGAGAGAAAGAGATAAAGAACCCGCCATAAAGGCAGGCTAGGGAGGGGAGAGGGAATTGGTGCTGGGACATTGGTGGTGGGAAATGGGCACTAGTGGAGGGATAGGTGCTGGAACACTGTATGACCAAAACCCAAATATGAACATCTTTTAATTGGCATATTTTATTATGCCATCTCACAGTGGCATAATAAAATATAAATAAAATAAAATGTTAAAAGAACTTTTGATTTTTACGCATTGCTTTCCTACTTCCAGCTGGGCTCTATCCTTTGTTTTTTGTTTTTTAATCAAAACAACGTGGCAGGAGTGAGACCAATTACGAGCCTCCTGAATCACCCATTGTTAAGCAGATTCTTGCAGTTACACTTAAAAACGTCCTTTCCCCCTGCCACGTGCAGGAAAGCCCAGTTGTTACTAGACTGGGCAGGCTAGTCTCTATGCAAAGCAGCTGGCTCTTGTCTCCCCACTACCAGGAGGTTCCTGGATGGTGCTGGAGCAGAAATTTTAGGAGATTGTGTGGATGGGGCTGCTTCGGAAGAAAGTGGGGATGCTTGAGGGCAGCATCAAGGAAACTCTCACTCTCACCCGTGGCCCCGCTTGAGCTGGGAGCTGGTAGAGGAGCATGCGGGACATAGGAGAGGTTTTTCACTCTGCTACAGGAGCACCTCTCGTCGCTCGGATTATTTTTATAAATATTTTTAGGACCATTTCAATCTTAAGAGAGTTCCAGTTTGGGGAAGGGTGAATGGAAAGGGAAGAGGAAAGAAATGCTGCGGTGGGTGTGCAAGATTAGCAAGCGAGGAGCCCCAGGGCTATTTCAGACCAGTTTTTCTCACCTGCAAGAGGAGTTGTCAGATACTAGAGCAGCTGCAGGCGGAATCACTGGGTCTCTTATTAAAGCCTTTATCAGCATTTATCAGTTTGGGCCTCCACATTTTCAAGGGCAAGGGGGGATCTAGGAGTCATCAAAGGTTCTCAGCCTCCTTTCTTTCAATCAGGACCTTCTTGTAGGTCTTCTAGCCCTGCCCTCGCACCTTCCACTACCTGAGCCCTCCTCCCCAACTCAGGTGGCACAGAGTTGCTGATCTTTGGTTTGACAGCCTCTTTTCAGCAGCCAGTAGCCTGCCTCCCCCGCCCCAACCCCACCCCAACTCCCACCATCCCTGCCCAGCTGCCTGACCCTGGGCTACTGATAGTTCCTTGGGGAGCCCGGAGAATAGAGCCATGGTACTGTCTCTGGTTGAACTCTCCTTGATATCACTACAAAAGGGGTCCAAGGCTTTCCTGGGCTACTCTAGCACTGAGAACAAAGCCCCCAGAAGCAGCTGAGCTCAAAGGATGGCCTCATTGTGTGGGAGAGGCTAAGGAGTCCCCTACACATGTTTTATTCAGATTCTGTTTCTCTGACACAAATACAAACAGTAACTCACCCAGGATAGGCAGATTCAGAGGGGGCTAAACTGGCAGTCAGCAGGAAAGAGAGAATCAAACAGGCCCTAGTCAGGGATGTGCCTCAGCAGTCTGGGGCCGGGCTAGAATGACAGAGGAGCTAGGCCCAACTCGCAGTTTTGCCAATAAAGGAAGCAGGTCAGTGCCACGTCCTGACTTAATGACTAAGGATTATCCACATCTTTCCATATACACCGCACAGGCAGAACTAGAGTCCAATGACTTGGCCAGAGTCACCCAACGCGAACCCAGGTCTTGAGTAGCTCCAGACTACTGCCTGGAACTCTGGCTACAGGTGTGTGGCCAGGCGGTGAGACCCCAAGCACCACCCGTGCTCCTGGGGACCTCGGACTGGAAGCAGGAAAAGTCCCCTGCTAGTGGGTTCTTGCTCTGGATGCAGTAGAAGAATGATGCTGCTGAGGTGGACTTTGAAAGCTGGTTTTGATTTCTCCAAGCCATGGGGTAACAAACACCGGGAGGGCAGTGCCCAGACTGCAGCTCAGAGGATGCAGTAAAGTTCCTGAAACGGGATCCCGGACCAGACTGATGTCTCTGAGGCCTGGTCCAGCAGTCTCCAGCCCAGTCTTACTGGGGAGCCGAGGGAGACAGCAAGAGGTGGGGGAGGGTCTTTCTGTATTTTGGGTTTTTTTTTTGGTCTTTTGGGTAACACCCAGAGATGCTCAGGGGTTACTCCTGGCGGTACTCAGGGGACCATATGGGATGCCGGGATTGAACCTTGGTCGGCTGCATGCAAGGCAGATGTCCTAGTCGTTGTACTATTGCTCTGGCCCCAAGAGCTGGGAGAGTTTTAAAACTCCTGGTTCATTTGCTGGGGGAGAGGAGGTGGGTTTGGGGTGGCCACTTCTGGTGGCAGGGGACCATGCAGTGCTTGGGGGGTTAGGTGTGGGGGTGGGAACCCACCCATATGCCGTTTACTGCTATGAGCAGTACCTGGGGAAGAGATGTGACCAGAATCTTAAAGGGCTTTTTGCCTTGCCTGCTCGCTAAGGAGGTTAGGTGAGGTGAAGGCAAAGGCAGTGCTTAGTGCTGGAAAGAGGCCCTGGGTCCAGCCTGTCAAATAGTAAGAGATAACAAAGCATGGTAGCAAATGAACAGAAATCACATGGTCAAGCAAGTAAGACTGCACAAGCTCTCTCTGCCCAGGACTCTTGGCGAGTCTTCAGCCTTAGCAGGGCAGAACCTTCAAGTTTAGAATCTAGCCAGTTGGTGCCAGAGCCATAGTACAGCGGGTTGGACGTTCAGCCCCCAGCATCCCATATGGTCCCCTGAGAGCCATCAGGAGTTATTCCTGAGTGCAGAGCCGGAGTAACTCCTGAGTATCACAGGGTGTGACCCCCCCAAAAATATCTGACAAGTTAAGGGCTAGTTAAGCAACTAAGTGGGCTGCAACCCCAGAGTCCTTAGTTGTAGGTGGGGACAGGGTCAGATAACTCACATTTCTAACAAGGCAGGCACCAGTGTAAAAAGGTCGAAGAATGGCAGGACTGGACAATAAACAAGCCAAAGTTCAGGAAGGCAGGAAAGATAGTACAGGGTTAAGACTTGTGTCTGCAGTGCATATGGTCCCCTCAGCACAAAGCCCAGGAATAGGACAGAAGTATAAAGGGATAACCCAAACCCCGCAACAAAAATGATAAGCACACAGAGAAAGGAATAGAAACCCAGTAAGGGAAGGTAGGAAGAAGCAGAGTGGATAATGCAACTGGTTAACCCAAGAAACAAATTTTGAAATGTTCTTTCCTTGCTCATACACTCTGACCTTAGGCTGATCTAGAAATGCTCACAGTTATGGGTGAGCACTACTCTGGACCATAAGGGAGGCACTCTGGTCTACGGGGAGGCCAAAGCCTCCACTTAGATTTTCTCTTTCGAGCTGACAGAGCTGTTCCTTTTCCTGCCTGTGCTCATTTCCGTCCTGCTTTAGATGGTCAAGAGGCTTTCCACAAAGCCTTAGGACTCCAGTCTCAAAGGCTAGGAGTTATGTGGTCTGGGGTGGTGGCCAACCCTCTCAGATTCCCTCACAATAGCCCAGGCCATCACACTGGAGGCCTGAGAACTTTTGTGCAGGCTGGGAGTGGGATTAACAAGGAGCAGCTTCCGGGGACTTAGCTCATCTTTCAAGTTCACCTCAAACAACATGAACTTGTTCTCACAGTCTTCAAGTCTGAATGTGGGTCACTGAGGTCAAATCAAGTATTTGAATGTAACAGCAAAGGCGAGACAGATACAGATAAGAACAAAAATAACTCAAGTTGAAAACCCTGGAAGGTGCCTCCCTCCACCAATCCATTAGCTATTTAATGAGCTCCTTTAGCTGTGGGGAAACCAAGACACAAGTTACATACAGTGGCCCAAACGCTCCCAGTTCCAACGCTGCTTGGACATTGGCCAAGACTGAGGCAGAGAGTAGCGGGAGGCCTGGGAAGGGGCATTGTGGGAGCTGGTGCTGCTGGTTCTCAGCCCTCTGAAGCGGCCCACTGACCAACACAGAAACAGCCAATGCTTTTTTGTGTCTCTCAGAGCTCTGTAAGTCTGAGCCCAACATGTGGCTTGTCAAGTGCAAACTAAGCCACCCAACCAGAACATAGACTTAAGCTAGTTTTGTTGTGAATGCCAGAAAATGGAACTAGGAACCATGGATGGACTCTGTTATCAAAAGCCTGAAAATATTCCAAAGGATTTAGGGAAAAGTTTTGTCTTATCCCGTCTTCTCCAGTCCCAGGTGGGGGACCCCTCCTTTCAATCCCTGTCAGAGAAGCCCAAGTGTGGCGGGGTATTTTTCCCTAAGGAGGAGATGGGTAAGGCTTGAAGGTGTTTCCTGAAGCCACAGCAAAACGGGGTTGGGGTGGGGGTGCTGATTCACTAGCCAGCTGCTTCCTGGCACTGCAAAGCGGGCTGGCCAAGGAACAGTATTTTTCCAAAGTGATCCAGAGCTATTACAACATTCCTGCACAATTCCCCCATTAGACCTTCCTGTAAGTCAGACCAGAAAGTTGCCCAAACCAGCATTCCTGAGCAGTCAAGCACACAAGACTACACAGACACACAGACACACAGACACACAGACACACACACACACACACACACACAAACACACACAGAGAGAGCTTTCAGTAGCCCTTAATATTCCTCCCTGGATGCCCTAGGTCCCTTCCCAGAGCCTTGGATTTCCGCAGTGGGGCCAGGCAGTTGTCTGACTGGCACTAAAGCCACAGGAAGCTAATGTGTGGCTCCAAGTTAGCCGGGAAGGGCAGCACTGGCCTGGCTGTCCTCATAGCACAGTGCGCTGAGAAAGGTTGGGGGCCCTGTGCGGATGGGGCTGAGCATTCCACAGGCCTTTTATCTCCTCCTGCCTATTTCTCCAGCTGCTCTCAACAGAAAGCACCCACGTCCTACACTGAGTCAGTCTTGGCTTTTTCTCAGTAACAAGGCACTGGCTGGAAAGGGTGGCTACCATTTGGGGTGGAAATTCTGACAGTTGCAAAGGGGCATGTGGAGAGAGGGGAGGAGAAATTCTGTAATTATGACACAGGCTGCAATGAGAAATATTAAAAAGAAAAAATTCATCGATTTCACTTTCCTCATCCCTTCCCTGCAAAGGGAAAGCTAAGAGATGCATGTACCTGGGAATCAAACAGAGCTAAAACAAAAACAACCCAATGAGAGAACACACATAAGGAACAAATACATTAAATAAAACTTAGGGTTTCCAAATAACTGTAGATACAGCGCAAAGTTGGTGACGCTGAAAACAGAAAGGAAGTAGATTCTCAAATAACTTGGTTCATTTAATATCGCTTTGCTATAATGTCAATGAGAAAAAAAGAATTCTAGTTGTAATCACAAAAAAGAAAAAGGAAAGAATTTAGGTGCCTGCTTTTGGGGCAGCAAGTGAGGCGCAGGCCTCCATCAGGATGAAGTGTCTGCAGGGGGCCAGCCCCATCCAGATGGCTTACAGAGGGAGCTTTGTTTTTTTTTTTTTCTTTTTGGGTCACACCTGGCGATGCTCAGGGGTTACTCCTGGCTCTGCACTCAGGAATTACTCCTGGCGGTGCTCAGGGAACCATATGGGATGCCGGGATCGAACCCGGGCCAGCATGGGCCGGCGCTGCAAGGCAACCGCCCTACCCACTGGGCTATCACTCCGGCCCTTACAGAGGGAGCTTTGTGATGGGAAATGCTAAGGACTGCTTTTAAATCTAGTTCTTCAGATATGCTTCATATAACTAGTTCATATCCCAGGGAAGAATTAATACCTTTTCCTTTGTCCAATACTCAGAGAGAGAGAGAGAGAGAGAGAGAGAGAGAGAGAGAGAGAGAGAGAGAGAGAGAGAGAGAGAGAGTAAGGAGGAAGAGGAGTAATAATATTGTACTTTATTGGATGAAATGAGCCAAGTTTGGGAGGGTTTAATGCTGGCCCTGGGCAAATACGGAGTCAAGCTCTAAATCCAAGTCTCTTGACTCAAAGCTCTTAGCCCTCAATGTTAGTATTATACTATCAGCAGATCCTGTTGACAGCACCGGATTCCAGCAGACAGGTCTGCCCCCTTAGCTAGCCAGTGGCTAGAATCACAACTGGGACCCAAACTGAGAAGATACAGACCAAACCCAAGGTTGTGGTGATGATGGTGTTAGTCTGTGAGAAGCACCTGGCGGTTGTCCTATTGTGATTTACAGCAAGAAATACAGGTTTTGATCTATTCCTAGCACAGAACTCCTAAAACCCTTGGAATTTCCTGAGATAAGATAAGGTCTTTCTCTGTCTCTGTCTGTCTTTGTCTCTGTCTCTCTCCACATACAAACACTCTCTCTATTAAACACACACACACCTTCTCACACACATTCTCTCTCTCTCTCCCTCTCTTTCTCTTACACACACACACACAAATTTCCAGGGACAAGAGATGTGAAGACTTTTGAATTCAATCAGTCAAGAATTTAATTAATTATGCCTACATAATGAAGCCTCCAATTAAAAAAAAAGAATAAGCAAAACAAAACAAATACAAAGGACATGTTTCCCTTGTTTAACATGTTTAACAACAGTCCCCAGGTTGTTTAAACATGGATACTAGGAGAGAGGCTTGTTCAGAGACTGCATGAAAACTACTCTTCCCCATCCTGACCTGTATATCTTTTTCAGCTGGACTATTCCTGAATTCCTTTTACAATAAACTGATAATCTACTATGGACAGGTCTTAATTCTTTGAATGATCCTAGCAAGTTAAGTGAAACTGAGAAGGTTGGGGAATATCATGATCAATCAGAAAGATAGGTAACCGCCTCAATTTTGATTGACAAATATCATGTCTAAAGTGTGTATGTGTGGGACCACATGTGGTGCTGGGGATTGAACCTAGGTTGGCTACATGTAAGGAAAAATAACCTTGCTGGCTGAATTATCTTTCCAGCCCTGAAACTGTGAGCTCTTTGTAAAGTTTTGATAATAACTCCATATCAGATGATTTACAAACATTTTCTCCCATTGTTGCCATTTTCATTTTGTTGATACTTTCCATTGCTATATGAAATCTTTTTTGATTTTGTTTTAGGACCACACCTGGCAGTGCTCAGGGCTATTCCTGGCTCTGTGTTCAGGAATCACTCCGGAGAGATATTCAGAGGATCATACGTGGTGTCAGGACCCAAGGTGGCATCAGTTGTGTGAAAGGCAAGTACCTAATAAACCCCTTTACCAGATTTCTGGTCCTGGAATAATTTTTGTATCCTTTAATTTTCAGCATACCTGGGCTGGATTGAAAAAAGAATTGCTGCAGGGTGGGTGTTGATGATCCTGGCTGTGATGGTCTGGTCTGCTGGGGCAATTGTGACGAGAGGGAAGTCCGGATGTGGAAAATGGTGGAGACATGGGGCAGAACTGCTACTTGCTCTCCCTGTGCCCAGCCGCTCATGAGGCGCCCCGGGAGGCATGGCGGGTTCTAGCCCTGGCCTGCCACCCCAGCAGAGCCTCACAACAAGCCAGACGACCCCCCACCCCCGACTCCATGGGGGCCGCCGTTTTCCACATCCGGGCTTCCCTCTAGTCACAACTCCATCCAGCAGACCAGACTATCACAGTCCTGATCATCGACACCCACCCTGCAGCAGATTTTTTTTTTCAGTCCGGCCCAGGTATGCTGAACCAGAGACTCTTAGACATGGGGCAGAGCTGCTACTTGCTCTCTCTGTGCCCAGCCGCTCATGAGGCACTCGGGAGGCGTGGCAGGTTCTAGCCCTGGCCTGCCACCCCCAGCAGAGCCTCACAACAAGCCAGACGACCCCCCCGACTCCATGGAGGCCTCCATTTTCCACATCTGGATTTCCCTCTCATCACGACTATCACAGCCTGGCTCGCGCGGCCGCTATCGGCCACTCGGTTCATCAATAAATGCTTTATTTAGAGGTGCCTACAAGAGTATGCCACCCACACGGCAAGCCTGGCAAGCTGCTCGTGTTGTATTTGATATGCCAAACACCAGTAACATTTATATAAGGTCATTCCCATGACCTAATATAATGATTTGAGGCTCTTTATGTTCCCGAGCAAGCGGATGCCTTTGGGTTCTACTAGCATGAGACAGGACATATGGAGATATTACTGGTGCCCACTCTAGCAAGTAGATGATGAAGGGGAAGATAGTGATAGTGATAGTGATCCTTTAATTTTATTAAATTAAGTTGTTCTAAGTTTTTTGGTTGGGCCTTCAGGATTTTCTATAAAAATATCACAACATCTGGGCCAAAGAGACAATAGAGCAGGTAAAGTGCTTGTCTTGCAAGCCCCCGAGCAATGCCAGGAATGATTCCTGAGTGCAGAGCCAGGAGTAATCCCTGAGAATTACAAGATGTGGCTTAAAAATATAAATAAGTAATTAGGACACCTACAGATATAGTTTTATTCCTTTCTTTCTGATTTAATAACTTTTCATTTTCTTGATTTAATGTAAATACTTCTAGTACATACTGAACGAAGACAGGCAACAGGGAGGGGCCCTTTAACTTCCTGGGAGCTATTCTGATTGTCCCTCCCCTACCCCTCAAAAGAATGTGTATTGTTTCCTTTGGATAGGATGCTTTGTATAAAAATACATCTTAGCTAATATGCCACTTAAGTCCAATATTTTCCTTGCATTTAGTCTCATTCTATTGTTTAAAGTGGGATATTGAAGTTCCCGACTATCAATACATCATCTATTTCTCCTTTGGGTCTACTAGTATTATTGAGATAGTTACATGCTACTATATTCTATATAAACAAATATTATATCCCACTTAGGATTGATACTCCCCCTTCTGTGGGGAAATATCTGGTAATTCTCATGGGTTTCTCCTGGCTTGGTGCTTGGAGTGTTGTGGTACCTGGGATTGAACCCTGGGCATGCAAAACATGTGCTCAGTTGTTGAGCTATCTTTCCAGCCCTGACTTGACCCTTTAAATAAATTGTACAATAACTTTTTTGTCTCATTACTGTTTTCGTTCTAAAGTCTATTTTGTCTGATAAAGTACAGTGACTGTAGCTTTCTTTTGGTTTCCACTTGAATGGAATCTTTTTTTTTAATTAAACATTTTATTATACCACCATGAGATATACAATTACAACGTTGTTCATGTTTGGAGGTTTCGGTCACATAGTGTTCCAGCATCCGCTCTCCACCAGTGCCCATTTCCCACCACCAATGTCCCCAATTCCCTCGCCCTCCCATAGCCTGCCTAAATGGCAGGTTTTTTATCTCTTTTCTTTCTCCTCTCTCTCCCTTCCTTCTCCTACACATTGTGGGTTGCACTACATACACTTGGAAGCCATCATGTGCAATTCTTTTGCCTGTATTTAATGCTCAGTTCTATGTTGGTATCAGCCCTTTCGACATTTATTCACACATGTTCCCTTCTCTGTCTTACCTAACCTCTGACTCCCTCACGCTTGCGTAATTTCCACTTTTGGTAAGACCACCTGATATATTTATGTCATGCAAATAAATGCAGTCATTCTATGTCTCTCTCTTTCCTTCTGACTAATTTCACTCAACATGATCCTTTCCATGTCCATCCATTTATAGGCAAATTTCCTAACTTCATTTTTCCTAACAGCTGCATAGTATTCCTGAATGGAATCTTTTTATCCCTTCACTCTCAGTATGTGTATATCCTTAAAGCAAAAATGAATCTTTTGTACACAGAGGCAGCATATAATTAGTTCTTGTTTTGTTTTGTTTAAAGCACTGTCTTTGGAGAATTTAGTCAGTTTAAATTAAAAGTTATAAAAGCAGCCAAAACATCAATCAAACTAAATGTTCATCAATAGATCCCTGCATAAAAATTTTATAGATTGATACAGATATAGAGAGATAGAGACAATGGTCTCTGTATCAATAGATTGATATATCTGTATCAATAGATTGATATATCTGTATCAATAGATTGATACAGATATAGAGAGATAGAGACAATCCAGATTCAATCCCACTGCATAAGTTCCCCAAGCTCCACCTGCAGTGATCCCTGAGCACAGAACCTAGAGTATATACCCTGAGCACATCATGGGTGGCCCCAAACCAAAGCAACCAAAATAAAAGAATCTGTAATTGAGTTAATGAAATACTACTCCATCATTTAAAAAATTGTGTCCTTTGGAACAAAATAAATGGATCTTGAGGTGACTGTGCCAAGTGAAATAAATAATGTTTAGTAAAAATAATTACTGGCTAGTTTCAAAAATATGTAGAATATGAATTCTTAAAACATGAATTGGCAAGAAACAACAAAAACTAATTCCTAAAAAATCAGTGAAAAAAATGGCAAGTGCCAGAGGGAAAGAGGAAGGGAGGTAGGAGAAGAGGGGCTGTAATGGCGGGGGGGAGAAACGGCCCACCTATGACGCTGGACACTGACATCTGATACTTTGTACTAATGACAAGCCAATGAAAACATTAAAATTAAAAAAGATTAAGGTTATTATTAAGAATGGAATTATTCTCACTTTGTTTTCTGGTTCTATTTGAATTTCTTTGTTCCTTTTTTATTCTCTCTGTCTTGAATGATTTCCCTACATTGGTATACTTAGATTTATGCTTTCTAAAACATTCTAATTAAAAATATTTTTGTGGGGCTGGAGCGATAGCACAGTGGGTAGGGCATTTGCCTTGCATGTGGCCGACCCAGGTTCAATCCCCCGCATCCCATATGGTCCCCCAAGCACCGCCAGGAGTAATTCCTGAGAGAAGAGCCAGGAGTGACCCTTGAGCATCGCCAGGTGTGACCCAAAAAGCAAATAAATAAAATAATTAAATTAAATGAGGTTTAGACCTTTAAAATATATTTTTGTATTGAATCACAGTGAGATAAGCAGTTACAAAGTTGTTCATGAGTGGATTTCTAACAGTATTCCATCCCCTCCCCTTCACCAGTACATTTCCCACCACCAAAGTCCCCAGATTCCCTACTGCCCCCTCCACCCTTCCTGCCTCTACGGCAGGCACTCTTCTCTCTCTCTCTCTCTCTCTCTCTCTCTCTCTCTCTCTCTCTCTCTCTCTCTCTCTGTCCTTTATCTTGTATCTATCAATACACTTTCTCTTTGCAATCACTGTGAGGTTTATATAAAATAGCTTACCTTTTAGCACTACACTTTAAGTTGGCAAGTACAGTTTAACTTAAGCTTGAGTGCATACTAAAGCTCTACATTTTTACTCCCTTCTAGTGTGTGTATTTCATGTCATAATTTATACCTTTGTTATGTATTAACAATTTTTTACTACTTTGTCTTTTAGCTTTCTAAAATATTATATATTTATATTAGATTGTATTATATTATATAATATTATATATTATATTAATCATATGAATCATATATATTATATTAATTATATTGTATTGTACTGTATTATATTAATTGTATTATATTATATAATATATTATGTTATGTTATGTTATATTGTATTGTATTATATTATATTATGATTCTAACCTATTCATTTACATTTACCAGTAGGACTTACACTTTCATAGATTCTCCTGTTACTAATAAGAATCCTTTTTATTTCAGCTTAAAGAATTCTATTTAACATTCTTTTAAGACTCATTGAGTGGTGATGTGTCTCTTTAGCTTTTGTTTTACTGGAAAATTTTATCTCTTTAAACCTGCCATGGAGGCAGACTATGGGAGGGGGGGGGAACTAGGGACATTGGTGGTGAGAAATGGGTATTGGTGGAGGGAGGGGGGTGCTGGAACACTATGTGACCAAAACCTCCAAACATGAACAACGTTGTAATTGTATATGTCACGGTGGTATAATAAAATATTTAAAAATTATCTATTTCTGAAGAACAACTTAGAATATTCTTGGCTGTAATTTTTTGTTTTGAAATTTCAGCACTCTGATGTACTGTACTACTTTTTTTTCAAGTCAAGGCTACCAGCAAATTTTTTTCTCCTGAAAATTTTGCTCATAGTTTTCTGAAAGCCTTCCCCTTAAGATCAGGGACAAGACAAGGCTGCCCACTCTCACCACTTCTATTCAATATAGTACTGGAAGTACTTGCTATAGCAATCAGAGAAGAAAAAGACATTAAGGGCATCCAGATAGGAAGGGAAGAAGCCAAGTTATCACTATTTGCAGATGACATGATATTATACCTGGAAAACCCGGAAACTCTCTACCAAGAGGCTCCTAGAAATAATACATTCCTATAGCAGAGTAGCAGGGTACAAAATCAATACCCAAAAAGTCAATGGCCTTCCTATATGCAAACAGCGAAAGAGAAGAAAGGGACATTAAAGAAACTATCCCATTCACAATTGCGCCGCAGAAAATCAAATACCTAGGAATCAGTTTGACAAAGAATGTAAAGGATCTCTACAAAGAAAACTACAAAACGTTACTTCAGGAAATAAAAGAAGACCTGAGGAAATGGAGACATAGTCCCTGCTCATGGATCGGAAGGATCAACATTATCAAAATGGTAATACTCCCTAGAGCTTTATACAGATTCAATGCGGTCCCTATAAAGATACCCATGGTGTTCTTCAAAGAAATTGAACAAACACTCCTGAAATTTGTATGGAATAATAAAACTCCACGAATAGCTAAAGCAATCCTTGGGAAAAAGAAGATGGGAGGTATCACTTTCCCCAACCTCAAGCTCTACTACAGAGCAGTTGTAATTAAGACAGTGTGGTATTGGTATAGAGACAGACCTGTAGACCTATGGAATAGAACTGAGTATCCTGAAACACATTCTCAAATATACAACCACTTAATCTTCGATAAAGGAGCAAAAAAATATTAAGTGGAGCAAAGAAAGCCTCTTCAACAAATGGTGCTGGGAAAACTGGGCAGCTACATGTAAAAAATGAACTTAGACCTCCTTCTAACGCCATGCACAAAAGTCAGATCAAAATGGATTCTAGATCTCAACATCAGACATGAATCTATAAGGTACATCGAAGAAAACATAGGAGAAACGCTCTACGACATCGAAACGAAAAGTATCTTTAAAGATGACACACCACTGACCAAGCAAATGGAAGCAAAGATAAACAAATGGGATTATATAAAACTAAAAAGCTTCTGCACCTCAAAAGAAACGGTGACCAAGATACAAAGACAATCCACAGAGTGGGAAAGGATATTCACCCAATACCCATCTGACAAAGGGTTAATATCCAGGATATATCAGGCACTGATAGCACTCCACAAGAAAAAAACAGCCAACCCCATCAAAAAATGGGGAGAAGAAATGAACAGAAGCTTCCAAAAAGAAGAAATTTGAATGGCCAAAAGGCATATGAAAAAGTGTTCTTCATCTTTAATCATCAGGGAGATGCAAATCAAAACAACAATGAGGTACCATCTCACACCACAGAGACTGGCACACATCCAAAACAGCAAGAACAACCAGTGCTGGCGTGGATGTGGGGAAAAAAGGGACTCTGATCCACTGTTGGTGGGAGTGCCGACTGGTCCAGCCCTTTTGGAAAACAATATGGGCATTCCTCCGAAAACTAGATATTGAGCTTCCATTTGATCCAGCAATAGCACTCCTGGGAATATACCCGAGAGACCGAAAAGCACATAGCAGAAACACTATCTGTACTTCTTTATTCATCTCTGCACTATTCACTATAGCTAGAATCTGGAAACAACCTAAATGCCCGAGAACAGAGGACTGGCTAAAGAAACTGTGGTTCATCTACACTATGGAATACTATGCGGCTGTCAGAAAAGATGACATTATGAAATTTACCTGCAAATGGAGGGACATGGAGACTATCATGCTGAGTGAAATTAGTCAGAAGGAAAAGGACAGATATAGAATGACTGCATTCATTAATACGACATAAATAGATACCAGTGTTTTACTAAATGTGGGAAATGGTAATGGCAGATTAAGACTCACCATTGAATATACACAAAGAGACTTAAGTGATAAACTCTAAATACCTGCAGGGCTAGCCACAATGTGTAAAATAAGAGGCTGAGAGATGCAGAGACAGAGAGAGAGACAGAGAGAGAAAGAGAGGAAACTGGGGTACCTGCTATTAAGGCAGCAGGGGGTGGGCAGGAGGGGGGTGGGGTACATTGGTGGTGGAAATGGGGCACTGGAGGAGGGATGGGTGCTCGAACACTGTATTACCAAGAACCAATTATGATCACCTTTGTAATTGTATGTTTCACTGTGGTATAATAAAAAAAAAATAAAGTGACTGACAAAAAAAAAATTTTGCTCATAGTTTTGGGGCGGGAGGCGGGAAGGAAGGAGTGTCCCTATGAACTTTTTAATTGTATATCTTTTTTATTTGTATGTCTCACGGTGGTATAATAAAATACTTAAAAAAAATAAATAACAAACTGCTTTATGCTTGCTACTTTTAGGATGTTCTACTGGCCTGACTTTTGACAATGTATCATTTATTTGTCTTACTTAGTGTGTGCATCCTTTTATTCCTTTTATTTGGAAGTTTGGGGGCTTTCCGAATCTGGACATGTTTCTTTCATTGGGAAAAGAAAAGTTTTTGCCATTATTCAGTTGTTTTTTGCCCCTTTCTCCTCACATCCCTTCAAAGAAATGTCTCTTTTATGAAAAAAATAGGGACGCTCACTCTGCAGCTTCTCTTCTTTGGGGGACTTGGAGAATAACTATAGAATCAGTCCTTCCTTTACATTACTTCCCTTATACCAAGAACCCGGATTATATTCTTTTCCCAAATGGGGAAAATATATTTCTCTCTCTTTTCATAGAGGCCTAAGTCATGCATTCATTCAAGATTTAAACTCTGTCACTGGTTCTGTATTATAACCATAGAGAGGAACAATCAAGGAGGTTTAAAAGTATCACCAGTCGGTGGTACAGCCTTTTTGGATAGCAATATGAACATTCCTCCAAAGACTAGAAATTGAACTCCCATTTGACCCAGCCATACCACTCCTGGGAATATACCCTGGAAGTAAAAACACACAGAGGAAACACCATCCCTACTTTTATGTTCATAGCAGCATTATTCACAATAGCCAGAATCTGGAAACAACCAGAGTGCCTGAGAATTGATGACTGGATAAAGAAACTTTGGTACATCTACACAATGGAATACTATGCAGCTGTTAGGAAAAATGAAGTTATGAAATTTGCCTATAAATGGATGGACATGGAGAAGATCATGTTGGGTGAAATTAGTCAGAAGGAGAGAGACAGATACAGAATGACTGCATTTATTTGCATAACATAAATATATATGTACATATTATGATACCAATATCCAAGGTCAGGTGAAACGTGGATCAGGAGGTCTTGTCAAAGGTGGAAATTACCACAAATGTGTGGGAGTCAGAGGTTAGGTAAGACAGAAAAGCGAACAGTGTGCCAATAATTGTCGAAAGTGCTATTACCACATAGAACTTAGCATTAAATACAGGCAAAAACACAAGATAATCTCTAAGTATATGTATTACAATCCACAATGTGTGAGAGAAGGAAGATATATATAGAGAGAGAGAAAAAGAAAAAGAGAGAAAAGAGATAAAGAACCTGCCATAGAGGCAGGCTAGGGAGGAGGAGGGAATTGGGGACATTGGTGATGGGAAATGTGCACTGGTGGAGAGATGGGTGCTGGAACACTGTATGGCTGAAACCCAAACATGAACGTTTTTGTAATTGTTTATCTCATGGTGGTATAATAAAATATATTAAAAAATAAAGTATCTCTTGTTGTACTCGTCTTGGAGGCCCAGTGGCCCCGCCTATGCTCAGCTCCCAGGAGGACAGATGGGTTTTGGGAGTGGGCCCATCACCTCTGTGGGGCCTCGGAAGCAGCTGGATGAAACTTCGATCATCACAATAGCTGCCATTTTCACGGTCCAGACACCACAGCACATCAGAGCCCACCCAGGAGAGATACTGAGCTCAAGATCAGAATAACAGAGCAGCCGAGTTCAAGCCCAGGTAGGCGGCTCTCAGAGGCACAAGTCACCCGGCATTTGTGAGATGGAGCTGGGGTCCCCTTTCCCCTCTCTGACTCATCCTGGAGGCCCAGTGGCCCCACCCAAAAACTACCCCAGGGTACCAGCCATATCATGCAGAGACTCAGATGCACCTGGGAGAGGTGCCATCCAGCTCTCCCGAGACGCATGGCTACTTGCAGCGCGGTACATCAAACTAGTGGAAACAATCATGTCCTAGAATATACTACAATCCACAATGTGTAAGCAAGGAAGAGAGAGAGGAGAGAGAGAAAGAGAGAAAGGAGATACAGAACCTGCCATGGAGGTAGGCTGGGGGGGAAAAGGAGGGAAGTGGGGACATTGGTGATGGGAAATGGGCACAGGTGGAGGGATGGGTGTTGGAACACTGTAGAACCAAAACTCAAACATAAACATCTTGTAATTGTATATCTAAAGGTGGTATAATAAAATAATTTAAAAAAAGTATCACCAGTCCCATTTGGGCCACAGAGCTTTCTGAGGGGCTGACATTTGCATTTCCCTTGCAAAGTGACTGGTTTTAGGTATAGTATGGGATGCTAAACTAACCAATGGCATATAGGCTGGTAAGTGTCTGGAAACGTTTTTAACATTAAAGTGGTATGATTCTTTATGTTTCTGGAGATTTTCTGTTTCAAGGCAAAGATGCTCTGTTTAGTAAGTGATCTGTGGATATTATTTAATTTGTGCCTTTTATGACTTTTGAAGGTTGCTAATATCTTAATTTTAACTGTATACAATTCACAGAAAGGCTCACGAAAGTTTCAATACTTTCTCCCCAATGATAAAGCAGGTGCAAAGCTACTATAAATCAATTTTTCCTTGCTTCTGAACACATGACTTTCTTCCTCTTTCCACAATTGTGTTGGTAGTTGTCAACAACAAGTAAACAAAATCCCCAAATTTTGATCTGTAGCATTTGCCAGCATTTCAAGTGTAAATTTTAAACCATAACCAATTTTGAGCTATCATTGTTAGCTTCCTACTTGAATACAACAGGTTCTTGGCAGACAACTCCAGCAAGCTACCAGAAAACAGAACAAGAGCTTCACTAAAGCAACCAATCTTTAACGATAAGAACCTTGTTTCTCCCTAATGTCCCAATAGAGCTTTATTTCAACATGTTTTATCTCCTGAGAGCGTATCTTCACCTGGAGTGTTGCGCTGCTAGGATGGATGCCTAATTTTCCTTTTTTCCTATGAGAGAATAAACAAGAAGAGAGTGTGAATTTTAGAGGTTTCCTAATGTCTTAATGATGTAAAGAACAGTCTCAGGACTGTATCATTCAGCATGATGGTAACCCGAGAGTCTTTACCATTTGCTGTCTTTTGCCAGCTGAGATGCTATGCATTTTGTTAATGCATGGGGCCACAGCAATGCTGATCACAGACCCATGACTGTGAGCTACAGTGAAGGCACCAAAGGCCTGGGCATACAGCCAGTGGAAACATTAATGATGAACCCAACTCCAGGCTGCCCCAGTGGGCCCAGGGAAGCTGCACAGTTGTATTGTGCTTGTAGTCCATTGAAACTGTGGTTTGACAATTTCTGGGGACAGAAGGGAGGAAGCTCAGCGTGTCTCTGATTAATCTTTCTGACCATCGTTGCAGCAAGGGCTTTTGATTGGAAATGTCCAATGGTGGTGAACTTTCCTTCCAAGAATGGTGATGAAATCTCTAAGTTCCTTGTGATAAGAGTATGTTTTTCAGTTAGAACAGATTTCACGCTGTTTCTGCCTGATGTGTCCCCACTTTTAACACTGGGTCCTGTAACTTATAGACAAGTCCTTCCCCATGATGAAGTATCTGCCAGGACATAGCCGGTCATGCTGCAGTGGCAAACTACCATAATCTTAGCAGTAATCAACACTAGTAAAAATAATGATTTCTTGTGAATGGAAAAATATCCATCCAGTGTCGGCTAAGGGTTTGGCTCATGTTCATAAATCATTCAGAAACTCAGATTATTGGTGCCCAATTGTCATCTCCCAACATGGCCATTCACTGAGGGAAAAGTCTTTCAGCAGATCAAGAAGTTCTGACTTGCAAGTATTATACATCATCCTGTTTTATGAGTTATTGGCCAGAACTATTCATGTAGTCTCACCTGTCCATTAATGGGGCTACAAGGGGGCTCTTATTACATGTCCAGGAGGCAGAAAGCTGGACATATTTGGAACACAGCCTGCATGACCACCACAATAGCTCTGCATATTTGAGTGATTATGATGTCAGCCTGCTTGTTCCTCTTGGGCTAAATGCCAGCTTGCCTCCTACTTGCTATGTTATAAGCTTTTTTTACCTCATCACTCACTTCCGTCTCCTCTGAAAAGTGGAAACTGGTTGAGTTTGGTTTCTCTCCACATTAGTTTCCAGAGCAGTTTTCCAGGCAGTTCTAATTGTGGCAAAATTCAGTGGTCTCATGTCCCCTTTATCTGAGACACTACCGTTAAAATTCTTAAGAACACAGTTGCATCTGTATAGGTCTGAGATCCTAATATTTGCTGAGAGAATATTTAAAACACATTTCTTGCTGCCTTTGCCTGTTTTTACTCATACTGTCAAGTTCCGTCATCTCTTTCTTGCCTGATACAATTTCCATTGTCACACTGTCAGACTCAAGTTCAGGTTATATTTGCTTCTAAAATTTATTCCAGCACAGAACTGGAAGGCATGTCACCTTTGAAGTAAAAAATTGTGAGATTTAGTTCTGATAATAATATTCAAGAACATGGGTTTTTTTTCAGATTTTTTTTTTAATTCAGGTTTTTTGTTTACACTGGTTATGCTCAGGGCTCTGCACTCAAGGACCATCCCTGGAAGTCTTGGCGAACCATTTGGGGTGCTGGGGATCAAACCCAGGTTGGCTGCATGCAAAGGTAAACACATTAGATGTACTAACGCTTCAGCTGAAGCATGTTTCTTATGACTTACTAATGCCAGGTGCTATGGATACAATTATGAAATATCTGGGTGGAAAATACACTTGTCAATCGAATGCATATTCCATGAATACATACTTGGTAATCAATACAAGTTGAATGAATAGCTCCAGTGTGCTCCTCTGTATGCAAACGCCCTGAAATAACACAGGTAGCCTGAGAACAAAGCAGCCACTGATCTCCCGGTCAAATACTTGCATATGGTTAGATGTTGGCTGTTTGAAATCTAAAATAAGATTAAAGAAAGATAAAGTGTTTTCTATCCCCCACAAACAGTGGCTAACCAAAGTTGCATAAACTACCCCAGGATTAACACTAATCTGTTAATCACAATACTTTGGGGCACCATTATGCACTAAGATTGGCTGGTCACAAGGAAATGAGATTTTGTTATGGAGGTTGCTGAAGTTCAGTTATGTGAAACCTAGCATGGATTCCTGACTGGTCTAGTTACCATCAAAAAAAGAAAACAAAATGAGACTTTCCAGACTTGTTTTCCTTGATTAAGCATTGCAATCCGAATGATCAATATTCTGTGCTCATAAATTGCTAAATAATTATGTAGGCTAGACTTTTACCTCAAGAATGCTTTATCCACCATGGGCTATAAATCTATCAATAACCAATGTAACATTTTTAGTATAGATAATCCTTGAGCTGAAGACACAGAGCTGAGGCAAAATGCTTTCTTTTATCCACAGGAGAATCTATTATTGTTTTTTGGGTTTTTTTTTTTTTTGCTTTTTTTTTGGGTCACACCCAGCGATGCTCAGGGGTTACTCCTGGCTCTGCACTAGGAATTACTCCTGGGGGTTCCCGGGGACCATATGGGATGCCGGGGGATCGAACCAGGGCCGGCACAGGCCGGCCGCGTGCAAGGCAAATGCCCTACGTGCTGGACTATCGCTCCGGCCCCTATTATTGGTTCTTGGAAGAGATTTTAGTTTTAGAAAGTTCTTCATTACCACATGTAAGCAAATGGGAGAAATATGAAAAATGTTATATGTAAGTTTTAGGAGTTAGTATACTGGATGAGAGGAAGGGGAATCTAGACTTGAGAAGGCTCACAGAGAAGGTGCCTGAGTGTGCTGCGGTGTGAAGTGTTGCAGAAATAAATCGGAGACCTAACTTCTGGTGGTTTGGGCGCTGCAGACAGTGTGGGGCTTGTGTCTACTCACTTTCTCAGTCTTTACTCACTTGCTCATAATGGCACAAAGCTGGAAAGAGAAACCTGATACATCATTCACATCTTTTTGAAAATGCCAGATGATTGCTATCCTAGCCTTAGACAAGTGAAACCTCTCCAAAAGATTATTCACCTTAGACTGCAGTCCGCTGGATTGTCTGACTACATTCAGTGTTCATACAACCTTTGCTTGATAGAACCTAAATTTTAGCTAAAGGCTCAAGAGCTCAAAAAGAACGAAACCTCTAGAAATGAAAAAGATCTTGGCAGCATGAGAAAGGCAGCTTTTATCTGTCTGGGAAGGCTTTGCATGGGTGGGGGTGGGTGCTCAGGCCCAGCCTCTAGACAAAACACACAAGAACACAGAAAATATAGACACACTCATTTTATTAGAAAACTTCTTCAGTATCTTAATCAAGGAAGGAAAAAAAAAGCCCTTTATTCTGTTATTGGCTTCAAAGCCTCAGACATTCCAGGACTTACTAAATACTGTGAGCACCTGCTCTTTTCTGAACCAGTTCAGAGGCATGGAGTGTCCAGAGTGTGTCCAGCAGGCATTGATATGTTCAGGTGTGGCCCCTGCACTGTGTGGTCAGAGGTGAGTGAAGTGTACATTCAGGTGTAATCCAGTAGAACAAAGCCATTCCTGAAAGGCTCAGGGAGGAGTTGTTTCAGGCAGAGGAAACCATGGGTATTTTTCAGCTTTCCTTGTAGGTTGAGAAGCAGAGCTCCAAGCTTAAGACTGATCCTGAAAGTTCAACAGGGCAGGGAAGGATAAAAAAACATCACAGGAGTTTTAAAAAGTCTCCTCAAAAAATATCTCTGCAGGCAAGTTAGGGAATGAAAAGCCCTCCAAGGTGAGCTGGCACAGCCTCCCCGCAGGGGAGATGGGAGGCATGAAGAACTCGGGGTCCTCTCTGTTCATTCTCAGCTGATATCACCTGCAACCTTCCCTCAGTCTTTTGCACAGCTGAGAGTAACAATCACCAACATGAACTGAGCATTTTTTGCACTCCAGTCCCAAGGCTAGTGCTCACCAAAGAATCCCAAAAATGCCAGCAGTAAGAGCATGAGTGGGCAAGAATTTTTCCCTACAGGGTCAGAGAGATGACTCCAAGGGCAACAACACATACTCTTGAGGTTGGAGGCCCTGGGCTGATCTCTGGAACTACATGGTTCCCCAAGCATCACCTGGTTTGAGGTCAGTCTTTGAACACCGCTGGGTATGACCTCCAAATAAAAAATGTAAAGCAATAAACATAGAAGAATCAGTTACTTACAGGGCCAAAGTGATACTACAGCAGGTAAACGTTTGCCTTGCATATGGTTAACCCAAGTTTGTTCCCTGGCATCCCATATGGTCCCCTAAGCACTGCCAGGAGTAATGAATGTAATTTTAGAATAACCTCTTTACATTGCTGCGTGTGGGACAAAGACAAACCAAAAACATCAAACAAACAAAAGAATTAGTTACTCCAGTTCCAGTAATGAGAATATTGAAATGCAAGCAGAGGAGGACCTTTTTCTAGGAACATACAATAAGTGACGAATTCAGCACCCAGCACTGCCCTACCTCATACAAGGCCTTTGCGCTCAGCCAGCCCTCTGCCAGATTGAGAACTGACACATGCAAGGCAAAAAAAGAATAATGTGGAAATACATGGGAAAGGAAGCTGCTTTTTTCGGAGTTAAAAAAAAGTCAAATCAGAAAGTGTCACATCAGATTTGCAAATCAGAATTTTATGTCATCTTGAGGGAAAACTGTCAGGGTCTATAAAGCAAATGCTAGGAGAAAGACTAGTTTATTATACTGGGAATAGGGAGTGAGGAAGAAGGGAGGGAACTAACCAGGGAATGGAACGCTGAGGGCAGGGACAGGATGAAGCTGATGGTGTCACCCTTAGATCTGGTTCCAATTCAACACAGAAAGGAAAGGGGATGACAAAGCCACAAGAACGGTACACTCGGGTTGTTGTCCTAATTGTTCAGAGAAACACGTGGTCACAGGACTCACTTCCACGGCAATGTCTTGACTATCTGCATCTCAGTCTCCGCTGACGTAAAGGAGAGGCCGTAGGGACGCAGTGTGGCTCTGTGTGAGGCACAATCACAGCACCCAGTCTAGTCACTTTAAGTCAACAATGAGTAAGCCGTCAGGATGACCAAGGCTGGGGAATAAAGAAGACCAAGTTTTATGGCATTGGCCTGTGAGCCAGTCAAGGCCAAGTGTGGGGCTGGAATATTTTCAAGACAACATGTACCCAATTAAGATCAGTAAGTGATTAAAGAAAAAGAAGCTTTTACATTGGCTCTTTGCTACCTAATGACATCAGTTCCATCAGTTCCATGGCAATGAAAACGTACTTGTGGAGAGAGGCTCCAGGTTCTGTACCTTCTTCCTGCTGATGTCACAAATGCCAAGAGGGACTGGGGAGAAATTACTGAAATGGAAAGAGGTTCCTCTAGGATGGGAGCGGTAAGGGCTCCCCCTTAGGTTCCTCCTTGCTCACACCCCTTATCCCCAGATCAAGAATTTACCCTAGGGGTATAGAAGGTGTTTTCAAATCCAGTTTGGGCTCACTGTTTCCTCTTCTAGGAAGAGGATCAGGTCCCAAGTCCAGGTTGCATCATTTGGGCCCACCCCAGTTCCTTTCAATGGGGTTGGCAGCTCCCTTGATATGCAAATCATAAAACCCACAGATGATAACCGGTGACTAATACTGTTCCCTGCTGGCAGTTAATCTCATGTTCCAGCTAATAACAGTTCATGCCTCTTTCATTCTCAAAATCTCATAAAAGTGGGGGGAAATAGAATTGGCTTCAGCATTAGAAAAATCTTATCAAATTGGGCCAAGTGTAGATACTTTGGATTTAACCTGCTTATTCAAATCCTAACCCTACTGCATTAGTTGCATGTTTTAGGACAAGTTGCCAAATCTGTGTCTGTTTCCCTCAGACTGTTCAATGAAAGACAAGAATACCTCTTGGGCATAAACCCTGAGACACAGGGCAGCTCATGGCAAAGAAGGCACGAGCATGTAGTGGAGCAAGGAAAGCTCCTCCAACAAATGCCACTGGGAGAACTGATTAGCCACATACCAAAAAAATCAGTCTGATCCCTTATTTTGCACCATAATTAAGAGTGAATTCAGAGGCCTGGGAGACAGTACAGGGATTAAAACACTTGCCTTGCAGAGAGCTGACCCTGGTTGTATCCCCTGGCACCCAGGGCAATATGGTTCCCTGAACAGAGTCAGGAGTAACTCCTGAGCACAGAGCCAGAAATATGTACCAATCGCTCCCCACCCCCCAAAAAAAAGCTGATTTAAATGAACTAAAGGCTTTTTGATACTAAATCCAAATAACTCATTAAGAAAAAATGTAGAGTTCTCCATTGTATGTTGTCTTCAGAAGCATCTTAATAAATTAGTTATTAGTCATCACAAAATGAAACTACCTTCTATAAAGTCAACATCTCAAAGCAAATGTTTTACAGTTATTCTCCTTTGAATTCTCAAGACCGTGGTGATCTTCACTGTGGAAGGTTTGGAAGAGCAGAGACTGAGGTGGGGACTAAGGACTGGCTGGGGTGGAGGGTAGGATGACATAAAGTTAGACTTTCTCAAGACTTCTCAATCTTTTTCCAGAGGCCAGATGACGGATCCCATGGGAGCTTGGGTTCACTGCGGCCGTTTCCCAGGCTCCATGCTGCCTGCTGAGCACAGGGAACCTGACAGACCCCTGCGCGGTCAGCACCTGCTGATCACGTGGCTTGCTGCCAGTTCCTGGTCAGTTCGCTCCAGGAAGTTCAGGAGAGCAGCCTTTTTCAGAAGAATACAGGATTAGAGAACCTGTGGGAAATGTGAGGTGGAGTTCAAACTCTCTGAAGTTGAAGGTTTATTGACTTTTATATAATACCCAGGTCTCCTCACTCCTCACATAAAAAAAATGGGTCAAGGCTAAAGCACCCAAAATCCTATCACAGAAAAGTCACTGGTCATAGGATAGTTTGGTAAATAAGAAGTTGCGGCCTTAACCTGAATTGCAAGAGTTAGGCAGCAAGCTTAGGGCAAGATTGTGAAGAGGAAAACTGCTGAGTGATTACAGAGGAGAATTTTGGGTCCTTTGCCAGGGCTGTAATAGCGGGTTTCAGAAACAAACACAGGCTTGCTTTGTTCCTCTTGGTTCTTTACCAAAGTGGAGTCAACCACATCATGTAGCCAATCCGCTTCATGGAACACCAGAGACTGAACAGTCTCGCCTCACATCCCAAGGTCATATCCTATAATGATCCGTCTCTTTCTAAAAGTCTATTGTATTAGGATTTTAAAGGTTTGGACTTTAGACTGAATACACCCTTTACCAACTCTGAAGCCTTTGGGTAACTATTTCAGCACTTTTGAGTAGCTCTTTTCCTCTAGAATAAAACAAAACCACAGATATAATGGTAATCGTCTTGAAAAACAGTAGAAGGATCTTACTGCCTCACAGACATATTATGTTGGAGTAGTGAAATCACACAGGTCAAAGTCTAAAGTATTAAACTAGAGGTTCCCAAACTTAGTTAACCTACCACTCCCTTTTCAGAAAAAAAATCACTCAGCACCCCCTTCAAACCTACCTTCTTTAAGCAAAAAGAAAGATCCACCATGCTACACCTGACACCCACCCCCCAACAATTGCACTCTTGCACTCTAGGATAGTGACAGCCCTCTCCACAGGGCGGTTCTGTGCACTTTGGAAAAAAAAATACTGTTAAACAAACATAAAGCCACTATATCTAGTGAAGTAAGTTTTTACTTGGAGTCCAGGAAAGAACGTCCACCCTGCTCCCCTGCCCCTGCCCCATGGAGGCTGTCACTCCTACCCCTCCACTGCTATGAGACCTCCCACCATATTTTTTGTAACAGGGAAGCCAAATTGTGTTGTGTTATCCCTTTTAGGTGCAGCAACCATCTCCTCTCACTCTCTCCCCATGCTGTGGCAATCTTGGAAACTACATTTTCCAGATGATGTTGTAATAAGCTAGAGACTACTGAACTTGTACTATACGTGAACGAGAAAGAAGCATGCACTGTCCCTGAGTTTTTTTAGGGCTAGTCAGTTACACCAATGCTTGGCAATCATTACTCTAGTTCAGAACAGAAGTTTCAGTGAATAAGATATACACTAATTCCATTCAACAAATGTACACATGATTTTGGGACTACACAGAACATTTTGGGAATTTTCTTTAAGTCAAGAATTATAGTTATGATAGGAATTCCTTCTGCTCAAACCTTTTATTTAAATTAGGTATTTACTTTTTTTTTAAACCAACGAGGATGGGACAAATCCTTATGGACAAAATAATTTTCTTTTGCTACAAAACGTATTTATTACCAGCCAGATGAAATTCTCCATCTGCATACATAAGTACATACTATAGGTCTGTCCTTGATACATATCCTGTTTACCAGAGCAGTTCCTAACTTTTAAAATGTATACCAAGTAACTGTCTATTAAAATATAACTTAAATAAACTGCAAATGTAAAAGCTGTAAGTTGGGTCATAGACACAAGTGATACGTGGTTCTTGACTGCTGAGCCTAGAGCAATACTGACACCCCATGAGGAGATCCCACAGTTCATCAGGGGACAAGCACCTCGAGGCCACCTCTGTGTGGCAGTTACTGTGACAGTTATACCTTCAGTGAAAAGAGTTATGTGCAGACAGAGACTATGGTGTGGGGAAGATGGAAAGGCATCTCACAGAATGCAGACACCAATAGGGTAAATGAACAGGTTGTAGGGTAAAAAGGGCTTGTGAATGTGACTGTTTACATTAAGTTTTGTGGAATCTTCTCACCGGGCGCTCAATAAATATCTTTAAATGAAAATAAGAATCAGATAGTGAATGGGAAGAGTGGTCTTAGGGCCCAATATCTGGTTTTCACAATCGGATTTTAAGTTGTGTGTTTTATGGACCTTATTTGTTGTTTGTTTTGTGGGTATCAATGATTCTATTTGGCAAACAATCAATTTTCTTATCTTTAAATTCTTCACTGGCATTAAAGACTTTTGCAGTATGACAGCTGTACCGGGGCCCATGTTTTGAAGAGGAGTATGGAGCACTCCGTATAAAGTCTTGCCATGTGTCTTGATTTTAAAAGCCCATTTGGCTCAGAATTTCTAGTATCTAGTTTTTTCTTCACATCGTCTCTTCTTTGGGCTCCTGTTAATATCCTAAGCCAGAAACAGCCATGGAAACTCATGAGTTGAGTTGTGTATTTCTTCATGAAATCACTCTTGATATCAACTACCTCCAGTACCACGGCATCCTCAGGACTTGAAAAATTGACGTCTCATAGATCCACCCTTCACAGAGTTCTCCTCCTGTTCCTCTGGAAGGAATGTTTCTTGTTCTAAGGCCGATGCTGGGGAACCCCCCAGGAAACAATTTCTGGAAAATCTCTATCTCCTTTAGCTGCTCATACCATCATTCTCATCTCCATGAAGCTATGGCTGTAATTCTGGAGACACAAAGGAAAAGTTTCTAAACTCATCCTGGTTAATCATTGGAAGATGTCCCTCATCAATTGGAGTTAAAACTGGCTCTTCTTTTATGAAATCTGGGTCAAAATTACTGACATCTTCCGGGATTTCTGTCAAAAAGAAAACAAGGGCCATATTTTATGCATCTGAGATACAGCTCATTCCAGTAAGTTCACAAATTTGCTCTGTACCATGTTGAGAAGGATTTAAAAAAGTAAAAAACAATCATGACAATTATGATTAGCCCAGATAGTGATTATCCATATTTATATCTTCTAATCAACCCTCTTACATACAGAAACATACGTGTAATGTCTCCAGGGTCAGTTGAGTGGAGCATTTGCCTGGTAAAACCTTACTTATTATATGAAAGCGTTTAATTAAATATATTTTATTTGTCTAGTTATGATCAGTTTTGAGCCATTAAATGAAACAGTGTGACATGACATGTCAGAGCCTGGCAAGCTACCCATGTTTTATTTGATATGCCAAAAAAACAGAAACAATTATGGACTCAATTCCATGACCTGAAGAATGGTTTGAGGCTCTTCCTGTCTTCCCTGTCCCTGGAGCAAGCAGATGCCCTTGGGCTACACTTGCTTGCAACAGGATGTATGGAAATTTACTGGTACCTGCTCGAGCAAATCGATAAACAACGGGAAGACAAGTGATACAGTGATACAGTGATTCTGCAGTTGGTAACTAACAATTCATGTTGGGAAAATCTAGAAAGCAGGTTCCAGGAATCTCAACTTAGGTTAAGTGAGAATGGATGCTGGGAGAGATGAAAACTCTGAGCTCGTGGAGTAGTAACAAAGCTCGTGGAGAAATGTTGCCTATGGACACGGTTCAGCCTCCTTCAGGGTGAGGCCGCCCTGCAGAGTATGAACTTACTAGTCTGGGCATTCCCTAGGACCACGTGACTGTTCCATGATGTCTGGTGCAATGCTGCAACAACAGAAGAAAGAGGAAAGTCTACTAAGATAGTCTGGACACTTACAATTCTGGGTCTGAAAGGTGGTTCCAGTTGGCGGTGATTCAGCTGGGTCCAGTCAATTTCCTTGAAGAAAGGATGTCTCAAGATGGCATGTTCACCACCTTGAGCCAGGCTGCCCAAGCGCATGGTGGGGTTCTTGGTCATAAACTGAGAGAGAGAGTGGGGAGAAAGAGTTAATCATTCAGGTACAGACAATAAGCATGCCATAAGACAGGAGGCAGCAGCTCTGGCCGGGAGCCTGTGTGAGGCTTTCTGGCTCATCCCACTTAACTAGCCAAGTTTTCTATCTCAAGCAGCAATGCCAACATGAATCATCATCCTGCAAGGGCGCAATTGCCTGGGTGTATTTCTGGCTCTCCCCACGTCCACTTTAGACGCAGCCACTGAGATAAAGTAGAAAGGGCCACTTCTCTGTAAATACCATGTATTTTTCTTTCCCTTTGAAAGAAAATTCTATGAAATATCCTATGTCATTGTAGACAATTGGCACAGTATGAATGGGCTACTTTGAGAAACAGCTGTATCACTTTCTGAGTGGTCCAAATGGACAGGAGTCAGAGGAGCTCCACACACTGACGAGACAAAGAGAGTTGGAGCGAGAGTTGCTTTTTGGAAGATCTATGTGGAGCAGCAGCAATGGTGGAAAACTTAGTTTCATATTTGGCAACAGGAAAAACAGTATTGGTTGTTCTTCTTCAAGGAACAAAGATACTGTAGGTTTAGTGAAAAAAAAATATTTTTTAGATCATGGCTCAGTGGAGAGTACTTGCCTTGTATGTGTGTGGCTCTGGGTTTGACAGCCAGTTCCCTGTTTCCTTCTGCCTCCCCAGTTCCTGAACTTCTTCCTTCTCTCCAACTCTTGCTTTTGAAATGTCTGATGACTGAGAATCTGTTGCTATATATACCCAAAACTAAAGTAAGCATCGGCACAATATGTACATCTATAAACCCATATTTACAGTAATTGGGAAACTTCCTTGGTGCTGGAGTGCTTCTCCACATGTTTCAGGTTAACTCTGATTTCACAAAATGACCAATAAAAGTAGTCAGAACACAGCTTGACTAGGGTCTACTATAGAACCGTAACTGACTTTTCATGCACAAAATGTGATTTGCAATTTAACTTTAATTGAAAGCTAATTTAATTGACAATTTCCAAATAAAATCCCCTGAACAAAGCGATTTGATTTTGTTTTTACTGTAAATCAAATTTGATGATGGCGATGATGATGATGGTAATAATGATAACAATGGGGATTTGATTTTTTGGGTTTTTGCTTGTTTGGGGGCAAAATCCAGCTTAGCTCAGGATATACATCTGATTCTATCCTCAGGGATAATTCCTATTGGGCTTAGGGGACTATACAGGGTGTCATGGATCCAACCCAGAATGAATGTGTGCAAGGCAAGCCCCTTGCTTTTACTATTTCTGTCGCCCAAACAATTTTTTTTTGTTATGCCAAAGGTACTCTGGGGCTGTTCTGTGCTCAGAAGTGACCTTTTGTAGGTGCCCAGGAAACCATGTATCATGTCGGGGATTTGAACCAGAAAAGGGACAGTCTCAAGCAAGGCAAGAGCCTTATATCCTGCTCTACTTCTATAGCACTAAATCAAGTTATTTTAAGCAAATTTATGACAATTTATGGCAGGCCCTTAGAACCTCTTCCAAGTTGGCTTTATGAACAGAAGACAAAAGTAATGGGTTCACTGGAATGGCTTTGAAGTGGAAACTAGAGATAATAGGCTTGTTAATGTGCAGAAATGGAAAAGCAGGTGGTCGCTCCTGCTACATTATGTTTCAAATAAAACTGACCATGTGGAGGGAGCAAAAACCCTACGAAGATCTGTGAGATATACCTTATAAAATCCAAACAAAACCAATTTCCTAGAAGCACTAATGCAAAACCAAGACAGGATGAGAACTAACGGTTTCTCCATTCTCCAGAGGAATGAAAGATGACAGGTGCTGCTAGATTGGCAAGAGAATCTGACAGTGAAAGAAGCACTCAGAACTAAAGGAGTGCAGCCCCCACCAGAGTGGTGCTGTGGACACCCTCGGAAAGGCCAGGTCTCAGATACCTCGCTTCTATCAGAGTGAGGAGGTGAAGATGCTGGACCCAACCCTGGGGAGATTGGCAAGAGAATCTGACAGTGAAAGAAGCGCTCAGAACTAATGGAGTGCAGCCCCCACCAGAGTCTGGTGCTGTGAACTCGGAAAGGCCAGGTCTCAGATACCTCACTTCTATCAGGGTGAGGGAGGTGAAGATGCTGGACCCAATCCTGGGTAAACTCAGCACTTCTGAGAGGAAGGTTGGAAATGCATATACAAACTAGCAGAGTATATTCTCTGGTTAGCAAAGCAAATAGGATACCATCCCTTATAGAGGAGCAAAGTCCAGTCCAAGAATTAATTAACAAAAAATGATGCCGTGAACAATACAAAACTCCTCAGGATATGAGAATGGCAGAACAGACCCACATGCCTGGGAAATCCCCAGGCCTGCCAAAGATGAGCCGAGGAAATCTGAATGTGTGGGTACAATTTGTTCTTCTGGGCAAAAAGAGCTGTGTAAGGATCTTGATGCCAGGGTGGCAGAAACACTGGTGTCCAAGAGACTTTGCCCATTCTTCTCAGCCCTGGCAGTGAATCGAAACTACAAGAGGCCCTATGGAAAGAAATTGCTTGAGGAAAAGCTGGGCCATTCCTTTCTCTGAAAGCTGCATCTAGAAATGCATTAGAAATGGAGATAGCAAGACACTTTGACAATCAAATCACTTTTCTTAAGTTCTGATAAAACTTTTTTTTTTTAATTTGAGGCCAAACCATAAGCTATGTTCAGGGCTTACTCCTGGTTCTGTGCTCAGGGACCACTCCTGGCAGGCTCCGGGGATCATCTCCAGTGTACCAAGGACTGAACCCAAACAGTGTGCAAGGCAAACATCCTACCTGCTGTACTACATATTGCTCTGCTCCTGATAAATCTTATAAATCTTATAACCAAATAATCAATTATTTTGAGTTGTGTTGACTTTTGTAAGGGGTCTCCCATGCAATGCTCAGGTACCCATGTTGTGGTAGATATTAAACCTTAGGCTTTGTTTACATAAGATATAGACCCTTCTCCTGAATCAACCAGATGCCATTGGGCTACATTGGCACGTGATAGGGTCCAATGGAAATGTTACTGGCGCCCGCTCGAGCAAATGGATGAATAACGGGATTCAAGTGATCAAGTGATCAAGTGATAGACCCATCACCCCCATAACTTGCTCTCTGGCCCCATTTTAACCATTTTGGTTCTAATTTAGTGGAATTATGCATATCCACATTGCAATATAGCAATTATCACCCTAATATATATTCCTATGAGTATAAGCAAAATATTATTAACTATAAACCTTAAGTTTTTCATTATATTTCCATGACTTATTTTTATAGCTGGAAGTTTATAGACTTCCAAAAGTGATACAAAGGGTTAAGATTCTATACTTATCATGGATGAGTGGAGTATCCCATGAATATTTCATTCTACATGACATACCACATCTTTTCTACTGTTGCACATTTACATTGTTACCACATCTTGGCTACTGGAAATAATGCTGCAGTGAGCACAGAGTGTATGGTGTGTGTGTGTGTGTATGATCATCATTAGTTATTTAATGGTGATAAGCAATATAAAATAAATTATTATGGGCCTGCTAGGGGGGCAGGCTTGAGGGGTGGTTGAGAAAATGGTAGAGGGAAGGTGACAGTTATGGTGGAATTGGTGCTGGGCGAATTCCGAGTGCCTGTAACGAATCATCATGAACACCTTCGTAAACCATGCTGTTTAAATAAAGCAGGAAGAAAAAAAAGACTTACAGACTGTCTCCTTTATGCAAAGAAAGTCTACTTGTTTTTATGGGGACACTCACTGAACAAGGACAATCTCCTCCTGAAGAAGCTGATCAGGAGAAAAGGCAAGCAAATGTTATCCATGATACATAGCTGGAGGAAAGGAACGGAGACTAGACAAACAGCACCGGGCTGTTACTGAGAAGGTAAGTAATGGCCTAACAGAAGAAATGACATTTAAAGAGAGATGAGGTGAATGAATAGAAGTGAAGTAGGAATGAAGAAATGTCCAACCATGCTTGTGACAGCCAGAACAACTGCAACGTGAAATGGTTGGTATGTTGGTTAGGTTTAAATAGCATGGTGGCTGGCACAGAGGGATGGCTGAGGCACTGTGGAGAGGAAACCACAAGGGGCCGCCACTGAGAGCTGCTCTGCGATCTAGGAGATGGCTCCAGTATCGTGTGGTAAGTCCCCATAGGAGAGCTAAGGTATTGGCATCAGGGGTGAAGAGTTAGGAGGCTGAGACTAGGGCTGGGAAGATACTGTAGTGTCAGGGATGCCACCAAGGTCCCGACAGTGCCGGGAAGCGAGTTCCCTTCTACCTCTGAAGCTGGTGGGGAATAGGTGAAGACTCAGGAATCCGATGCAGTTTTAAAAGGCTTTACTTATCACAGGTTCAGGCATACAAATCAGCAATAGGAAAAACCGGTGCTTAGGATTCCTGGCTAGAACCCCAGCCACGTGTAGGCCAAGATGGCAGCCACCACGTGTAAAGGCCCTGTAAAAAGGAGACAAAGACAGGACTCCCAAGAAGAGTACAAGCCCCAAAAGAGAGTCTAAAAAAGAGAGAGCGAGTGAGGAAGCAGGCTGGTTTTATACCCCCTGCAACTCAGACCCCCACTATTATGGGAAGCAGGAAGGGTCAAATGCCCTTAGGTAATTTCTCCCAGCACCTCACTTAGGCCCTATTATATGCTAATGTTTTGAGCCAAGATCTGCCTGGAAATGCCTTTATAGGGTAGAGAAGGGGGTTTCTGAGATGGCAGGTCTCTGTACCAAAGACTAATACTAATGCCAGTTAAATATTTCTCCAAGCCTTCACAAGAGTCTCGTCTACTTCAAGGTAGTTTTGTATTTTAGTTGCCTTTGAGTTATCAGGGAGCCATGCTTGTTTGCTTGGAGGCAAACAGCATTTCTCTCTGGTCTAATTACTTAGAGATCCAACATGGCCAGGCAAATATGCTGGTGAGATCTAGCTAGTCCCACGATGATTGTGGTAGCATGAGAGAATATTTATGCCAGCCAGTACAGAATACATGGTCAGATAAACTGCCACATTTAAATTACCCCCTTATCTACGAAGTGATCGGCAGGAAGCAATACAGGGCAGATGCAGAGGCTCTTAGGGTCCTGCAACACTGTAGCTACCTTCAGGGAAGGAAAAACTGGAAAAGTCGTGGAGCACTTGTGGGAAGAGTAAACAAAGCCTATCTGGGACTGAGATAAAGGAGTAATGCAGGGAATAAGGTCAAAGGGTCTCTTCTGGTTGCTTGCTGAAGTCATGGTATTGGGTAATAGAAGCAGCTAACAAAAAGGCAATCACCTGATTACCAAGTATGAGTACAAGTATGGCAGTAAGAGCACCATGCTTGCTTGATTTTATTGTGCTTTTTAGATACTGAATTTTAAAGGACCCTCCATCACATTACAACTTATTGAAGCCAGATTATTCAATACTCAGGCCCAGTGGAGCTTGTGTGGACCACTTGGTGTCAGGGTTTGAACTCGGATCCCTGTGCATGTGCCCCAACTGCTGAGATCTCTGCCCATCTCTCATTAGCACTTTTTAAGCATAAAGTTTTTAGAAATTGAGTTGCTTATTTTTTTAAGACTCAGTACTATTGCAGAGGCAATAGACTATAGGCCTGTCTTCTATTATGCACTTGGATGCCAAAATATTCATGTGACATACTTCATTGTGTTGTTTTACCAGAACCAAACCCACAATATCTCTGAGATATGCCTGCATTTGTTTCAGAATTAAAACAGAAATATGTAATGTTGATCTTACAGTGCGTAGAGAATCTGGGAGGTTGATGAGCTCAGCTTTATAATTGCGATGTGTGCCCACGGACCTGGACACAACCAGCCTGTGTAGATCTGCAGTGCAGGCCAGTGCTGGAGGACACACTGAGAGCATATCAACCTTGCTGAGAAAGTCAGTTGTGGTTGGGAGGGGAGAGAGAGGACTGTAGAAAGTATAAGGAACTGAGACCAGACCACAGACAAATTTTGTTTGGCAAGCCCAGTAAGATTTAAAATTATTTTAATAACTTGGCAAACACTTAAAAGAGAAAATGTTGCATCATATAAAAGTCAAGTTTCCCAACTTCTCTTGGAAAGAGAAGTTTCTGGAACACTGGGCCTTCATTTTTGACCATGTGGCCAAGAACTGAGGCAGGCTGCCCCTTTCTGTGTGGCCAGCTTCCCTGTGAGGCATCGTACTACTCCCACCTGCCCCACTCCTGCTGGCTCCTGGAGCCCAGGCAGAGGGAGACACAAGCCATATGGTAGGAGGAGGAATTCATGGAGCAGTCCAAGGCGGAGGAAGAGCATGAAAGAGTACCCGGAACAGAGACCGTTCCTAGGAGCAGGGGCGGTGACTTGGGGCACGTAGGGAACAGCAGGGTGGGTGGGGTGGCAGCTCTCGACAACTGTTGCTCTTCCAAATATGGAGAGTGAGGGAACAGTGAACGTTCGTCCCAGGCCTGAAAGCCTTCATAGCATACCTGAGGAGGGGGCTTGCTGCACAGGATTCTCCCCCTAAATACCCTTCCCTGCTGCTGCAGATGATGATGGCAGAACCTTTTGGCAGAAAGCGTCCTCTATTTGGTTATGGTCTTAAGGGGACCCCAAAACCAAACAAGTTAGCCACAGTGTTGTTCAGAGTCATCATGCTTAAAACTCAGCTCACCTCAACTGACCTTCCTCCTGCCTCCAATCCAAGTGCGGAAGATAGCCAAGACGGAAAAAAAAGTGACTTCGTAAAAGATGCTGAACACATTTACTAAAGGAAGTGGAATGTTTTCTAGGGTCAATAAAAAGCATTTATAGGTGGCAAAGGGCCAGTAAGAAGGTCAGATTGGAAAGTCTGATTTTGCCCCAAATGTAAGCCTCAAGCGAAGCTTTAGAGCAGGGGGAAGGAGAGGCGCTGAGAACACAGAGATGTGCTTTGCACTCCCCTTCCTTCCGTGGCTCAGGACCCTGAGGGAGTTGGAGGCTTACCAGCCCAGAGAACAAGGAACTGAAAGCTTCCTCAAGGTTGTGGAGAAGGCCCAACTACAGTGAGACATGTGCTCCTAAAGGGAGCGCTACAGTGAAACACCAGGAATTGAGGCCAGACTTCAACAAGAATGTCCTAGAGACCCTCCTGCAAGCCAGGGAGAGCAGATAAAGAATCAGGAGACAAAGTGGGGACCCGGTTAGACACTGCAGCCGGACTAGTGGTGTCTGTGTTGCTGAGCCGCGTGTCCTGGAATAAATCTCTCTTCTGGTCTCTGGTCTCTTCAATTCCAAAAATGGAGATTTTCCTTAGTTCAAAAGGTTATGTAATAGTGGTAAATATCTGCCAAGAAGGAAGCCCATAGCATATATAAATGCACTGTTCAAAGAGTGGCAGACCATCCTCTTCTGCAGAAAGTGAGGAGCGCGGATTGAATGTCTGAGCGAGTGAAATCTGAGTCTCTGCCTTGACCTGCGACTGGCTGGCTCTCCTCAACAGTGCTTGTAGCCATAAAGGAGCTGAGCCGTTTCCGCTTACACAGTTGCAGACTCTGACAGTGGAAAAGAGAGTCATGGTCTCCAGAAAAACAAGTGTGCTGACAGCACAGATTTCTGAACACGATCTTAAAACAGGAATACTCTTTTTAAAATATCTAAGTAGGGGAACTTTTAACAAGCAGCTGTATCTGCTTTAATGACAGAAGGGAGATGTCATTAAATGGCAGAAGTGCAGGACGAAGGGTGTGACAGAGCAACTTCTGTGCCAATCTGGTGTCAGGGACAGCTCTTATCCCTCCCAGGGGCTCTGCAACATAGAAGGCTCTGAGCTGTCAGCTGGAGTCTGAAGATAACAGGATCCAAATGTACTTTGAAACTCATTAAAATGTTTATCATTTAGAGGCTATAGCTAAGACTTTTTTTTTTCTTTTTCCAAATCTGATTAATAGGAAGAGGATTAGTTAAATAAACAGAACAATTAGGCTAATAAGATTTTGTTTTGGGAACAAAAGAATCCTTCTTCCCACAGAATGGCTGGATAAGATTACTGCCCACACAAAATGATTTTCTCCTTTATTCAATTTCAGACCGACAGGCAAAAGAGAGTCCGCAGTTAATGCTGGCGTGCTGGAAGGGAACACAGCGACAGCACATCCAGTTTCCCAAATGAGAAGACGGCCTTCTGGATGGTTCTACTCTTGGTTCTGGAGAGGAGCAGAGAGACAGGGCAGGACACAGAATGGAGTGGCCACAATGCGCAGTCTCACCTTGGATGAGGAGCTGATGACCAGCCTGGGGCGGACAATGTGGTTATCTGTGTGAGCGAGTGGCAGTCACAAGTCTGTCTGCTGTCACTGTCACAGGTAGAGTCTGCTCTAGCATGAAGACTAGTTTCCAACCTTTCCCTTTTCAGCCCTGGGAAAGTCAGTGCTGGACAGCAGTGGGAAGAAAGATAGGCAGGCCATCAGAGAGACACCAAGTCTTGGATGTGGCATTGGGAAGCCAAAATCCCCAAAGGAGAATACAGATATTTAAACTCAAGACATCCCACAGGGGTTGGGGATGGAGCGGGGAGGTGGGATCAAAGCACACACGTTGATTTCTTGAAAAGGGCTCTGGGGAAACAGATGGCAATCTTCCCAAGTACAGGTTCTTGTACAGAACAGTGTTGGCTATGGAAAACTGAGAGGCACCAAGAGTGAGAATTGCTCTAGCCTGGATCTAAGTGGAGTTTTCCTAGCAGGTAGGAACTAGAATTCTACAATCCCACTACCTGTTTTTACTTCAAACAATTGGAGAGTTAAAACTAGGTAGTGAGATTCAGAAGAAAAAATTGAGAAGCAAAGAAAGGAGGACACCATGGAGACATGCAAATATAAGAAAAAGTAAAATGAAGGTTTTAGGACTCGATGCTGTAAGTGATGGGAGGGGTGACCAATGTCCTCCATAATCTATGCCAACATTAAGCGCCTACAGGCTTCTTTCTTCTCTCTGGATTTATTTAGAGCAAAAACAGCTGATATTTTGAAGATGTCTAATGTATTATCTCCCGTGGAGACACCATATTTTCCTTGAGCCTCAAGGAGATTTGTTTTTGAAAGAAATCAAATGTTCTCAAGCTGCCCTCCTCTGCCTAGTTAATAAAGGAGTGGTTAGGAAAGTATATTTTAAAATGCTTAAGTATTAGTCTTAAAATTTGTTGGGGCTCTGAGCAGCTAGTCTTGGGGCTTGGCACTTTCCCACTGTAAGGCCCCTGAAAACGGGACCCAGAAGTAGCCCTGTTCTTAGGGGAATAAAGCCAAAAATACATCCCACATGAAAAAAGTAAATACTTACAGGAAGATATGCCTCTAAGCTAAGATGGAATGTGCCTGGTCTTCCGACCACAGGGATATGTAATTGCTATTCTATTGCAATGACCCACGAGTTTGCAGGTGCTGTTACTCTATGGCCACAGAATTTGCAGGTGCTGCACAATTTGTACTTGTATTCCCCTCTATCCTTTTATACAGTTCCTACTGTATAAAAGGCTTGGGCTGTGCTCTATAAAACGGGAACTGCTTTCCAGAACCCTTGTGCATTGGTGTCTTTCTTTCGCAGCAGAGCAAGGCAGAGTTCTCTCCCAAGTCCTTCCCTCTCTTTTCCCCAGGGCTGAAGTCCGGTCTTCCTCATTTGTGGTCATTCATTTTACACTATATACAAGTGACAAAATATTGTTATACTCCCAATAAAGTTAACATATAACATCGTGTGTCACTTATATTAAAAACTAAAAGCAAGAGTTGTTAAAGGATCACTGAAAGAGCCACATACTACACAACACACTTTATTTAAAATTGTATTATTATTATTATTATTATTATTATATTTATTATTATTTGGTGGATTTGGTTTTGGTGGTGCTCAAGGCTTACTCTTACTGGCTCTGTGCTCAGGGTTCACTCCTAGTGGGCTTGGGGCACAGTTTGGGGTGCTGGTCTCAAACCCAGGTTGGCCAGGAGCAAGACAAACACTACCCACTCACACTAGCCCCTACACAATGTATTTTATGGCATCCTGAGGACCACAGGCTGAAACCCTTCTTTATCCAGAATACACAAACCTAACCATCAACTGCTAAAGTTGGTAGTGCAGCACTGACCTTGCAGGCAGAGGCTGGGCATTCCGGCTCTGATACTCAGCAGCCAGGTGTGTGTGAGCACACTGTGACCCCAAGAGCAAAGGGGGACCAAAAAAGCACTCCAGAACTATGCAGAGTTCAGGTGAGCAAAACTCCACATAGGAAATGCCTCCATGCTTACTTTGCAAAATATCTAACACTTTTTACTCTTCTGGCTGAGAAATGGAGAGTAAAGAGACATGTGTTCAGTGGTTCTCCAATAGGAAAATATTCATGTTGCCACCCACAAAGGACATCAGGACCTCTGTTTTTGGGAAACTTATTTTCTAAAATGGCAGAAGTCGAGAACTTTAATTATACAGACAGATCTGTCTCTTTCTGTCTGTCTATGTATGTATATGCCAAAGACACAGTCTCTGGGAAGATCAGCCAATTGGTGGTTTCTGTCAAAGTGCTGTTGATCTCAGCAAATAGTCCATTTCTGAAGCGTTCGCCAGACTGGGAGCTTCAACATGAGGCCTGAGGAGCAGGTCCATTTTCTCATGTGGAAAGTTCAGCTGGAGAAAAGCTGCTGCTTTCTTTTACATTCTCTCCACACCAGTGTTTGAGAAAAAAAAATCAGCTGCAAAGATCTGGACCTCCACATTACCCTGCTCCTGGTTTCTGCCCCACTTCCTCAGCCTCCTTCTGGCTCGCCACCTTTTGGGTTATTCCTGTGAACACACCCCTTCAACCAGCAGAAGAGCAGAGAAATGGACAGATCAGACTCAATGTTGTTCCACACCACTGGCTCCAACAGGATCCCAAAGGCAGCTGTGGATTTTTGCCTTTGTGTGCAGAGTCAAACAGGACTCCTACCAACAATGCACAGATGATGAATCTGATAGGTTGATGACAGATAAACCCACATGCATAAACGTACACACTTTAATTTCTATGAAGCTTAGCAACAAAAGCACTCTGTAATCCTCTTCTGAGGCCAAGTTTACAATGCCTCCTGAACTGACATACGTGACTAAGGAGAATGTACCAAACTCCTCTCACCAGTCAACTGCGTGCACTCAGAGACAAGGGCTATGACTTCACCTGAGCCAGCACTGGGCCAGGTGATCTCATAGATGTACACAAAGGAACGCCTCACTTCAGACAAATGCCATCACCTCTGAACCTCCGTGGGCTCCTGAGGACCCTAAGATTTCTTGGAGCCAGACAAGGGAAACCCCCTGCAACTGCAGAAGCTCTAAGCAAAACACACCTTCTTTGTCAATGACACTTTTGTTATAGTTAGTAAGTTAGTGCCTACTTTGGAATCTTGGTAACATGATAGCCAACAGAAAATGTATTTGTCCTAAAACCAAGCAAGGGAGGCATGGGGGGGACACACACCTTTAAAAGCTTTACGATCAGAAACCTGGAAAGTTTTTGTGTATCTTTGCATATTTTTTTCCTATGGTAACTTCTGTGGATGTTGCCAGATTTTCTAGTTTATTCTGTGAGAGCTGGGTAGGTTCACTGCTTTTTAAACATTTAGTTGAGAAAACCTAAAAATCCTAGTATGTATGTGTGAAGCAAAGATAAGAAATGAGCAAGGCATGGAAAAGTGAGAAACTAGTCTTCCGGTTGCACTTTTTGGTTTGCTACATATTATGACTATTTTTAGTTTTAAGAATCACTGATTAATGATTTAGGAATTTTTTCAAGTGAATAGCCTGGGCTAAAACTATATCCTAGTTCCTCTGACTCTGACCCTAGTAAGATCTTAGGACACCCGCAAACACAGACTTTTAAGTTCATTTTCTTAGGGGTAAAGAGAAAGGTGATTCTGGGGAAAGGCCAAGGTTGCAAAGCAATACTGGATGCTGCATCATGCTTGTTAGCCTTTGGTGCTCCTAAACAACCACTCACTGCCACTATCAGTGGAGCACTGGACAAGAATACCCTCTCACTCCAATTTCAGGGAACTTACTGATACCCACAAAATCCTGAAGTCTTACCTATGGTTTTTATATACACTGGTATCCAATTTCTATAAATACAAACTAAAAAAGAAATTTAAGTAATATTACTTTTGAAGAAAATGGATACAATCCAGCTATAAAGCATAGATGAAATTCCGCCACTTGCAACAGCATGAATGAATCCAGAGGGGATTAAGCTTAAGTGATACATCAAAGACACTATTTGATTTCAGTCCTATATGCATATAGATGATCAAATCACCTAAACAAAACAAAAATAGTTTTTATATTATAAGACCAAATTAGTATTAGTAAAAGGACAGGGAAAGCAGGGGTAGAAAAACTAGTCAATAGAATGGTGAAGATAATTAAACATTGAGTGGTGAATTTAACACAGTCATAAGAACTGAATTAAATAATGCATACCTGAAACTCATAAACTTACAGTGTGATGATACATTAATAAAATTTCTTTTGAAAATTAGTGTTGGTCATTAATAAAACAAACGCTATTTCTAGGAATTGATGTTTTGATCTTTTGTTCCAAAGGAAAGATCAGGAAATCTCAGGCAGCCACAAAGGAATGACCCATGGCACTAAGACAGTGGTGAGAGCGGAAGTGGAGAATTGGCCTTTCCTGCCTCTCTGGTGGGAAAGGGCAGACCTAAGCCCGGTGGGAAGGAGTCACACAGGACTGCAAAGGCAGTAGCTTGGGAGCTGCACTCACCAATGAAGGCTCTCTTATCCTCTGTTAAAACTCTCTTTTTTGAGGCATACTAAGGTACTCACTTAGAAGTCAAGGGAGAGATGGAGTATGCTAAAGCGGCTGATTAATTTGTCTGTAGCATAACAAGTGGCCTAGAGACATAGACTTCCTGTTGAGGACCTTAAGACTCAGGGACTCAAAAGTCATAGCGGGATCCATTGTTCTGACACATTTCCTCATCAACAACCGAAAGATGCAGCTGGGTCTGAAGAGCTAGGACGTGGCTCACATCACTCCTTCTAGCGGGTCTGTTTTGTTAAGTTATTTCACGTCATTATAAAGGCTGAGCTCACATTTTTCTAAACAGTCTAGAGTAAATGTGTAGACATATAAATACACATACATAAGCACATATATAAATACACGTTTTAAGAATGTATAAACTGTCAACTCACATTAAAATTTTTTACTATTATGGAGATTCTCAAACTAATGCAAGTATGTGCTGATCACCCGACCTTGCCTGGCACATACTGACTCATTCCCAATCTTGTTTCATGTGTTTCCTCCTGCCACATGGGAGTGCTCAATTTTTAAAAAGAAAAATCCCACACATTTCATCTGCAAACACTTCAGTTTGACACACAAGCTCTGTTTATGATAGCCAGAATAATCTTTTAGACATGAGGGAATGAGTTTGTCAATCACAATTGCTTGAAATCCTTCCCTGATTGATTCTGGTTACACTCGTTCATGTGGTCTCCAACACATACTCTTGCTGTTCCTTCCACCTTATCTCCTAACCCCCCACCGCCCATACTTTTGCTCACTACATGCCACAGTTCTTCTCAAATGGACTTCTTTCTCAAGATCTGGTTAGCTTCTCTTTAGCTTTTGTGTTCAGTTTAAAAGTTTTTTTCCTAGAATTCTCCATGACATTGAAACTAGAGACATCTTTAAGGATGAAATGCCACTGACCAAGCAAAGGTAAACATATGGGACTACATTAAGCTAAGAAGCTTCTGCACCTCAATGGAAATGATGACCAGAATACAAAGACAGTCCACAGACTTGGAGAAACTATTTACCCACCACTCATCCAACAGAGGGTTAATATCCAATAATATCTCTAAAGCACTGGTGGAAACGCCACAAAGAAAAAACATTCAGCCCTATCAAAAAATGTGCAGGAGGGATGAATAGGAACTTCCTCAAGGAAGAAATGCAAATGGCAAAAAAAAAGAAAAAGAAAAGAAAAAGAAACAATGCTTTATATCAGTGAAGTACAAATCAAAATACCACAGAGATTGGCACTTATCAAAAAAAAAGAACAACAACAACCAGTGCTGGCAAGGATGTGTGTGTGTGGGGGGAGGGGGAACGGACCCTCATCCACTGCAAATGGGAATGTTGAATGACCCAGCCTTTTGAGAAGACAATACAGATTTTTAAAAAAAATACTACACACTGAGTTTCCTTATGACCCAGCGCTCCTTGGAATATACCCAAGGTCACAAAAGCACAAAGCAAAAAATACATCCGCATTCTTATTTTCATTGCAGTGCTGTATTCAACAGCCAACATATGGAGACAACACAATTCCCCAAAAACAGATGACTTGGATAAAGAAACTATGGTACATAGAGACGATTTGATACTATTCAGCTGTAAGGAAAGATAAAGCCAAGAAATCTGCTGCATTTTGGATGGATCCGGAGAGTATCATGCTGAGTGGAATCAGTCAGAGGGAGAGGAACTGACTCAGAATGCTCTTGCTCACAGCTGGGATATAAAGGAAGCAGTCAGAGGAATATCAAATGCCCAAAGGCAATAGGAGCAAAGAGCAGGAGGACTGGTCTTTCGTAGTAAGTTTGCAACCGGGGCTGGGTAAGGGGGATAGGTTAGGAGAGTTGCAGCTAGGGGGAAACACTAGGAGGAGGAGGGGGAAAATGCCTGCCAGAGGCAAGCTTATGCATAGGAGGGAAACTGGGGACATTGGTGAAGGGTAGTGGGCACTGGTAAAGTGACTGGTACTGAAACAATACACACCTGAAATCATAAATATTGTTCTAACTTTGCAATTTAAGATGACTCCATTAAAAAGAAAAGTCTCTCCTTAGGGTTTTCCAGATGAGATTTCATCTGTTACAAGACCGAAAAGCACTTTGTATTTTTTCTGACTAAATTATAATCATTTAGTCGCACCCTACAGCAGACTTTTTCAAGTCCAGCCCAGGTATACCTGATACAGGTATGCCCCTCACATACAAGGGGCAGAGCTGCTACCAGCTCTCCCTGTGCCCAGCTGATCATGAGGCACCCGGGAGAGAAGGTGGGTTCTAGCCCTGGCCCACTATCCCAGCAGAGCCTCGCAAGAAGCCAGAGGAACCCCCACTCCATGAGGGCCGTCATTTTCAACATCCAGACTCCACAGCTTGTCAGAGCTCCACCCAGCAGAAGAAATGATCACAAGTCCAGCTTGTGCGGCCGCAAAATGATTCATCAATAAATGCATGAGATGAGAGGCAACTACAAGAGTATCCCACCCGCAAGGCAGAGGCTGCCAAGCTACCTGTGTCGTATTTGATATGCCAAAACCCAGTAACAATTATAGACAATTCCCATGACCTGATGGAATGGTTTGGGCTCTTTATGTTCCTGGAGCGAGCAGATGCCCTTGGGCTACACTAGCATGTGACAGGACGTATGGAGATGTTACTGGTGCCCACTCGAGCAAATCAATGAACAACTGAACAACGGGAAGACAAGTGACAAGTGACAAATTATAATCATAGTGACTGTTAATTTGAGTTTAGTGATAAGTACTATTTCATTTTTTAAGGCATCTATCTGTATACCTACTTGACTGGACTACAAATCCTACGAGGGCTGGGATGATATGTGCCTTGCTTCCCCACCCACCACACTGGCCCATGACAGCTCTGCATAAAACCATTGCTATAAGCCTGTTAAATGAATAAGTGGGCCAATATCTATTTGGCTACTCATACTATGCATATGTATCTTTGATTTAGATAGAAAGCACCTAGGTAAAACAATTCTCCGAGCAATAAAAGTCTAACTCTGCCTCATCTATAATTAAGCACCTAATAAGCTTGCAGTTATTGGTGGCTTGTTCAAGGAAAGGATGAGGGTAATGACACCTCTTGGCAGGTTATGAAAATTACTGCTGATGACTTAACAACGCTATTAACTTGTTCCTAAATTGTCACAGTACTGTAAAAATGCTTCCATGTACACCAGCACCTTTGAAGTGGGCACTGTGGTGTCAGCATCACTGTTTCACAAAGGCAGATGCTGAAAAAGCAGTTGGCAGGGCAGAACAAGGGCTCATGTTTCTCCAGCTGGGGTGTGCTCACTCCGGTCTCCCCTTGCAAAACTTCACTTCTTGATACTTAAACTTCATCTATCAAGCCAGAATTTAGTCGGAATTTTTAATAGGTCTCTAAGTTTTTCTTTCGAGGAGGGGGTCGAGGGGAACACCGGGCGGTGCTCAGGGGCTTCCTCCCTCGCCCCTGCACGCAGGGATCACTCTGGGCGGGGCTCATGGACCTTTTCTTTTAATTTTTTAATCAATATTTTATTATACCACCGTGAGATATACAATTACAACGTTGTTCATGTTTGGAGGCTTCGGTCACATAGTGTTCCAGCACCTGCCCTCCACCAGTGCCCATTTCCCACCACCAATGTCCCCAATTCCCTCCCCCCCTCCATGGCAGGTTCTTTATCTCTTTTCTCTCTCCCTCTCTCTCTCTCTTCCTTCTCTTACACATTGTGGGTTGCACTACATACACTTAGAGGCCAGCATGTGCATTTTTTTGCCTGTATTTAATGCTCAGTTCTAGGTTGGTATCAGCCCTTTCGACATTTATTCGCACATGTTCATGGACCATTTTTTGGTGCTGGAATCAAACTTGGGTCAGTCTTGTGCGAGGCAAATGGATGTGTGAGGCAAATGGATTCATTGTGCGCTGTATCTCTGGCCCTTCATTCAAACGTTTTATAAACAATCTTCCAGCCTGCACTTTTTTTATTTTTATTTTTTTTTATTTATTTAAGTGTTTTATTATACCACCGTGAGATGTGAGATATACAAATAAAAAAGATATACAATTAAAAAGTTCATGTTTGGGTTTTGGTCATACAGTGTTTCAGCACCCGTCCCTCCACCAGTGCCCATCTCCATACAAATAAAAAGATATACAATTAAAAAGTTCATGTTTGGGTTTTGGTCATACAGTGTTTCAGCACCCGTCCCTCCACCAGTGCCCATCTCCCACCAACAACATCCCTGGTTCCCTCCCCCTCCCCAAGCCCTCCTCCATGGCAGGTTCTTTATTTCTTTGCCTTTCTCTCTCTTTCTCTTTTCCTTCCCTTCCAGACTATGGATTACAGAACATACATTAAAAGGTTGTCATGTGAATCCTTTTGCCGCTATTTAATGCTCAGTTCTAGGTTGGCATTAGTACCCTCGACTATTATTAGCACCCTGTTCCATTTTCTGTCTTTCCTAAACTCTGACTCCCACACGTTTGTGATAATTTCCACCTTTGACAAGACCTCCCGATATATGCTTCACTTGACCTTGGATATTGGTATCATAATATGTACATAAATATTTATGCCATGCAAATAAATGCAGTCATTCTGTATCTGTCTCTCTCCTTCTGGCTAATTTCGCTCAACATAATCTTCTCCATGTCCATCCATTTATAGGCAAATTTTATAACTTCATTTTTCCTAACAGCTGCATAGTATTCCATTGTGTAGATGTACCAAAGCTTCTTTATCCAGTCATCGATTTTCGGGCACTCTGGTTGCTTCCAGATTCTGGCTATTGTGAATAATGCTGCTATGAACATAAAAGTAGGGATGGTGTTTCCGCTGCGTATTTTTGATTTCCCAGAGTAGATTCCCAGGAGTGGTATGGCTGGGTCAAATGGGAGTTCAATTTCTAGTCTTTGGAGGAAAGTCCATATTGTTTTCCAGAAAGGCTGTACCAGCCGGCATTCCCACCAACAATGGATGAGTGTCCCCTTTTCCCCACATCCACGCCAGCACTTGTTGTTCTTGCTCTTTTGAATATGTGCCAGTCTCTGTGGTGTAAAGTGGTATCTCATTGTTGTTTTGATTTGCATCTCTCTGATGATTAGTGATGATGAGCATTTTTTCATATGTTTTTTGGCCATTTGAATTTCTTCCCTTGCTGAAGTTTCTGTTCATTTCTTCTCCCCATTTTTTGATGGGGTTGTTTGTTTTCTTCTTGTAAAGTTCTACCAGTGCCTGATATATCCTGGATATTAACCCCTTATCAGATGGGTATTGGGTGAATATTCTTCCCCCATTCTGTGGACTGCTTTTGTATCTTAGTCACTGTTTCTTTTGAGGTGCAGAAGCTTTTTAGTTTCATGTAGTCCCATATGTTTATCTTTTCTTCTAGTTGCTTTGTTAGTGATGTTTCACCTTTGAAGATGCCTTTAGCTTCAATGTTGTGGAGGGTTTTTCCTATATTTTCTTCAATGTACTTTTATGGATTCAAGTCTGATATTGAGATCTTTAATCCATTTTGATCTGATTTTTGTGCATGGTGTTAGACACAGGTCCAAATTCATTTTTTTACATGTCGCTGCCCAGTTTTCCCAACACCACTTGTTGAAGAGGCTTTCCTTACTCCATTTTAGACTCGTTGCACCTTTATCAAAGATTAAATGATCATGTGTTTGAGGTTGGGTGTCAGGATACTCAATTCTATTCCATAGGTCCACAGGTCTGTTTTTATTCCAATACCATGCTGTTTTAATTACTACTGCCTTGTAGTACAGTTTGAGGTTGGGAAAGGTGATGCTTCCCATCTTCTTTTTCCCGAGGATTGCTTTAGATATCCTTGGGGGTTTATCGTTCCATACAAATTTCAGGAGTGTTTGGTCAATTTCTTTGAAGAATGTCATGGGTATCCTTATAGGGACTGCATTGAATCTGTACAGAGCTCTAGGGAGTATTACCATTTGACAATGTTGATTCTCCCCATCCATGAGCAGGGAATATGTTTCCATTTCCTTGTGTCCTCTTTTATCTCTTGGAGCAGTGTCTTGTAGTTTTCTTTGTACAGGTCCTTTACACACTTGGGTAAGTTGATTCCTAGGTATTGGATTTTCTGTGGCACAATTGTGAATAGAATTGTTTTCTTAATATCCCTTTCTTCTCTTTTGTTATTTGTATAAAGGAAATTGGGTGTTAATTTTGTATCCTGCCACTCTACTATATGTATCTATTGTTTCTAGGAGTTTTTTGGTAGAGTTTAGAGTTCTCTAGGTATAATATCATGTCATCTGCAAATAATGATAGCTTGACTTCTTCCTTGCCTATCTAGATGCCCTTGATATCCTTTTCTTCTCTGATTGCTATGGCAAGTACTTCCAGTACTATATTGAATAAAAGAGGTGAGAGGGGGCAACCTTGTCTTGTCCCTGATCTCAGGGGGAAGGCTTTCAACTTTTCCCATTTAGAATGATGCTCGCTGTGGGCTTTTGGTAGATGGCTGTAACTATTTTGAGGAAAGTCCCTTCAATTCCCATTTTCTGGAGGGTTTTAATCATGAACGGGTGCTGGATCTTGTCAAATGCTTTCTCTGCGTCTATTGATAGGATCATATGGTTTTTATTTTTCTTTTATTGATATGATGTATTATGTTGATTTACTTGCGAATGTTGAACCATCCTTGCATTCCCGGGATGAATCCTACTTGGTCATGATGTATAATCTTCTTGATGAGTCTTTGGATTCTGTTTGCTAGTATTTTGTTGAAGATCTTAGCATCTGTGTTCATCAACGATATTGGTCTGTAGTTTTCTTTCTTTGTGTTGTCTCTCCCTGCTTTGGGTAGCAGGGGTGATATGTGTCTCGTAGAAGCTGTTTGGGAGTGTTTCTGTTTCTTTTATTTCCTGGAAGAGCTTGAGAAGTACTGGCAGTAGGTTCTCCTTAAAGGTTTGGTAGAGTTCACTAGGGAATCCGTCTGGACCTGGGCTTTTGTGTTTGGGCAGACTTTTAATTACTGTTTCTATTTCCTCGATTGTGATGGGTTTATTCAGGTATTGGAGGTCTTCTTGTTTCAGCCGTGGGAGGTTATAGGACTTCAGGAATTGATCCATTTCTTCTAGATTCTCATGTTTCACGGCATACACAGCCTGCACTTTTGTGTTTAATGTTTTAAAAAGTCACTGCAAGACAAATGATTACTATGCAGAACTTCGAAACTTAACATGTATGTCTTCCTGACAATTTTTTTGTTTTTTTGCTTTTTTGGGTCACACCCGGCAATGCTCAGGGGTTTCTCATGGCTCTACACTCAGGAATTACTCCTGGCGGTGCTCGGGGGGACCATATGGGATGCCGGGGATCAAACCTGGGCCGGCACAGGCCGGCTACGTGCAAGGCAAATGCCCTACCACTGGACTATCGCTCCGGCCCCTTCCTGACAATTCTTAAAACATCTTCCAATGGATTTAAGTAAGTCAGAGTCATTGTCTACCCAATACTCTGCCCATGCTTCAGTGATCATCCCAGCTCTCTTGAGCTCCAGACGTGCACAGCAACTGCACAACTGCACAGTATATAGAGAAGTTCTGAACATCTCCCTGATCCTTTGAGGCCCCGTGCCCTAAAGTCACTTGTACAGCCTCACCCTGCCCCTCCCTTGCCTACTGTTCTTATAACACACGCCTGGTAATCAGCTCTTTGAAGATGTACTTTATGTGTCACCTCAATGCTTAGCCTTATTTACTCCACCCAAAGCTTTTCTCTTTCTTGTCATTTCTACAGCACAATGAAGTATTCCTTAACCCCAGGTTTACTTATTTTGGGGGAGAGGATAGGACCACACCCAGTGGTGTTCCAAGGATGTTCTTGACTTTGTGCTTAGAAGCCACTCCTGGCTGTGCTTGGGGGATATGTGGTACTGGGAAGGCCAGGGGGTCTGCATGCAGCACAGTGTCTTATCTCCTATATTATCCCTGGTGGACACTAATCCCCAGCTTCAGGGCCATTTTCTGTCCACCCCTTAAGTAACCTTCCTTCACCTAGCCCCCATGAACAGCTCAGCCCATTCTTCCTCTTCAGAAAGCTCCAAGTTCATTTACATATTCTGACTCTTACTAGACTGTGGACAGTCTTAAAACAGGCCAAGCAGAGGGAAAGCATGAATAGAGCTAAACAGGGATTCTAATTTCCCAATATATCAGTTTCTCCTCCTAGGTATCACAGACTCATCTCTAGTCAACAGAATACAATTGTTCCTGGGATATGGTGTGATTCTCATGAGACATCCCAATAACACTGCAGCTAATTATTGCCAAGAGAATTCTATTTCACTTTACTGCTAAGTTAAATAGATGAAAGATTCCTGCTCTGTGGGCACAAAGCGCAGAGAAGCCTCCATTGACTAGTGTTTCTGGTACAGCAAGAAACAGTCACATGCTGATTTGGAGTAATCTGAGTGCCAGGAATGTGGGATTTTGTGGATAAAGACACATGAATGGGAAGAGCAAGCAAAATGGAGAATGACTAGATATTGTCTAGATTAGAACCCCAGACTTGGAAACAGAAACATCTGGATTCAGATCCTAATTTTCGTTTTAAAAAATGTGACATAATATACAAAATATAAAGCCTACCCTCTTTAAGTGTAGGGTTCAGCAGCATTAAGCGTGTTTACATTGTTTTGTAACACCAACAACCATCCGCAGAACAACACTAACACCACCACCAACTGTCTGGCGAACATTTACAAACTCAAACTCCATAGCCCTAAAATGCTTACATCCCATCTCCCTCTCCTTCACAGCCTCCTCAATCACCATTTTACTTTCTGTCCCTGTGAGGTATCTTGTGTAAATGGAATCATACATGTATTTGGTATTCATTAAGCATGTACTCAAGATTTGCCCATGTACTAACATGTTCTCAAGATTCACCCATGTAATAACATGTATTCAAATTTCCTTCCTTTTAAGGCTGCATAGTATTGTACTGTATGTGTAGATAATATTTTATCACTTGTTGATGAACATTTGAGTTGCTTCACCCTTTCAGTACTGTGAAAGCTGTTGAGAACACAGGTGTACAAATATCTGCTAAGTACCTGCTTTCACTTCTCCTGGATACACAAGCAGATAAAAAAAACTGGCCCACATGTCGTTTGACGTTGGCTATTCTGAGGACTCATGGATCGAACTGTCACAGGAGCCTTGTTATATTGTTATACTGTCACAGTATAACAATAGAATTTACTTGTTTAATGCGCTAAATTTCCTTAAAGAATTAAGCTATTTTGGTATCTTTGTTCCTCTGTATGGGTAATAAATGGCCACATCATGGTATTAGCATGACTATTACTATTATTATTACTACTATTACTTGAAGCAAAATAGTTCATATTGAAAGAAATTTAGAGAGATGTTCAAAGAAAGAGACAAAGAGTGAGAGAAAAGCATTTAAGAGAGAACACAGACTTCTCCAGAGTGAAGAAGTGAAAAAAAATTCATAGTTTTCTTAAATAATACAATATAGAATGGATCCAAAATAGACGCTTTCTTGTTTTCAAAATAGAGATATTCAATCTGTGTTTCTTACTCACTTCAAAATAAGGCCGCCTAGGGCCAGAGCAATAGCACAGAGGGAAGGGGATTTTCCTTGCACACAGCTGACCCGTCTCGATCCCTGGCATCCCATATGGTTTCCCAAGCACTGTCAGGAGTAATTCCTGAGTGCAGGGTCAGGAGTAACCCCTGAGCATTTCTGGGTGTGATCGAAAAAAAAAAAAATAAGGCCTCCCCCAGCATGATACCTTAAACACAGGCAAAATGTATTTCAACATGGTACATCACAACTGAATCTTGGGTTTGGTTCTTGGTTGCATATGGATTATGAGGAAGCAAAGGAGAACTGTAAAAGTTTAGACACATTTCCCTTCAAAAGTCTTCCCCCTATACCTTAGACACTGACAACAAAATTGTCAATACCAAAACACACCGGGAGGGCAATGCACTACTTCCTGCACCTGGAGGGTCCAGACGGTATGAAATGGGAGTGTCTCTTCACCCAACACTAAAGTCACAAGTGCCAAGTACTAAGTCATGAGTGGTAAGTCCTCACTCCACAGAGGTCAGAATTCTTAGAAACTGTAACTTGAAGTAAAACAAAATAGAATGAAACCTGGTTCTCGAATAATGCCCGCAATAACTGGGATCTCCCCTTTCATTCAATATCCAAATAAACAAATGAAGCAACATCATCTGAAGACTTGCTGTATTTGATATGGAGCAAACAAAGCTATCAACTGCTATCACAATTGGCCCAGAAAATCACCATTGCCCAAGAGAAGAAAACAGCCCGAGAGAACTCCACTTCTTTGTTTCTAGAGAGTAACACATACTTTTCAGTATGTGTTTACTGGTGGGAGCAAACAGCGAGGTTGAATGCCAGGGGGGACAGCCAGACTTACTGATCGGAGGATCCCAGTGGCGTCTTCGTGCAGCCACGTAGGGTACACCACTTCATCGTTGAGGATGGCCTCAAAAAGGTCATCTTCATTCTCTGCCTCGAGGGCGGCGTGGCCACACAGCATCTCGTAGAGCAGCACACCCATTGCCCACCAGTCTACTGCGGGGCCATAGAGCATCTCCTGGAGAATCTGCAAAGGGCAAAGGGAGGAATTGTGGGGCTTCTGACTGACAGAGTCTTTCATGCTCAAGGAAAACGACGGGTTAGCAAATGAAACAAAGGTCAGGAGAGAGAAGGAGATTTCCGCACTAGCTGGGATGTTCCGTCCATCTCTAGAAGTTGTTTGTTTTCCATGGGGCTACCTCAGAGGCTGTCATGTCCAGCTGGTCCCCTTTTATGGCCTGCTGAGGCAATGCCAAGTGTAGATCTGAAATGGAAGGGGTATGGCCTGGGTTCACTCACTCGCATGGGAAAAGGTCAGAGTCCCGCTTTCCTTCTGGTACAAGGGACCGGGATAAAAGCAGGTTGAGACAAGAAGAAAAACAATTAACTGAGAGAAATTCTTTGTTTTCCTTCAAGGCCAAGTCCTAAGGTAACTGTAAGGTTTATTAAAAACAAAACATAGTTTTATTCAAGTTCTTAGTTGAGCACAGGGCACCGTGAGACATCCTTCACCCAACAAGTCTTAAAGGGGTGTAGAGGCATCCGTGTCAAGGATACCCAAAAAGTGGTGGCAAATGTGGGGCCAGTAAGATACCTTAAAGATCTGGAGCACAATCTTTGTCTGCAGGGACCCATATCTGCCTCCCTGGCATGACATGGTTCCCTGAGCCCTATGGACCACCAGGTATGGTGCATAAACTTATGCAGTGACAAATAACATAGTTTATGGCAGTTCTGGCCAGGGTGACTGCAAGCTCAACTCTGCAAAGAGGCGAAACTTTTTTTTTTCTTTTTTGCTTTTTTGGGTCACACCAAAAGTGCTCAGGAGTTACTCCTGGCTCTGAACTCAGGAATTACTCCTGGCGGTGTTCAGAGGAACATATGGGATGCCGAGGATCAAACCCAGGTGGGCTGCGTGCATGGCAAATACCCTACCTGTTGTGCTATCACTCAGGCCCCAAGAGGTGAAACAGGTAGACTCACCTCCGGAGCAATATAGTCAGGCGTGCCGCAGAAAGTTGCTGTGGTGACCCCATTACAGATCCCCTCCTTGCACATTCCAAAGTCGGCCAGTTTGCAGTGACCTTCGTGGTCCAACAGCACATTGTCCAGTTTCAGATCTCTGAAAGGCACAAAGAATTGCACATGGTAAGTAAGCCAGGCGCCAAGCACTCCACCGCTCAGACTAGCTGACCCAGGCTATCAGGCTGCACAGCGGGGGGTCTGGAATGGCCAAAGGCACTTCCCCGCTCACTCCTCAGTTTATCTGATGGAGCCTCCTGAGGCAGCTCCACAGGACAGTAACCATATAAACACTGGAGGCTGTGCTTAGAAACGGGACAGAAGGTAATTTTTCTAGACTTTCTACACATCTTAGGCATATCCTGTCCCGGATTCTCCCTTTGGCCATTTATTTGTGTTCACTGTAGTTCAATTAGTGAACATTCATGGGGCAGTGGCCACGCGTGCCAGGGCCTGAGCTGCATAGCAAGAGGACAGATGGTTGTCCCTAAGGAGCTCAGTGCATCAGGGAGAACAAATGTTAGCTAAGAATTTAGCTCCATGAGGGGGAGCTGGGTGACCTGTTGGACCAAATATAGTGAAATCAAGAAATACGTGTTTCATATACATACATCCTACAGCTACACACACACACACACACACAGAGAACACACTGCTGAATGACAGATGGCATGGGAGAGTGCTGTGGGAGAGACACAGGGGCAATAATTCCTTCCAGTGACAGGGGCAGTCCCACAGAAGTTAAAGTTAAGTTGGGACTGAAATCATAGTCAGAGTCTTCCAGACAGTGAAGGGTAGGCAAAGACACCGAGAGAGCAGAGGGTGGAGTCTGGATATAGCAGGTACAGGGATGTGACGGACAAGCAGGCTCAGGAGCTCTCCAAGCCACCCCATGAACTACTGAGACTCAAGAATAAGGCTAGGCTCAGATTAGGAAAGGCTGCCCTCAGGAATTCTGGTATTTCACTTAGGCAAAATGCACCCACTAAAATTCTCTAATTAAGAGAGTAACAGGATCCCAGCTGAATAGGAGGAAAAATGTAAGTCAGAACAGTGCAGAAATGTCTGGAAGATGAAATAAGACAGGAACAAAATGGAATGGAAAATGATAGGCTGTTTGGCTTTGATGAGAATCAGTCCCAAGGCTTGATGCCCACTTAAAGGCAGATGTGGAAATGAAGCAGATGGTGGTGTTGTGTTGGTGGGTACATTCACAACCAGAAAGAGGAAAACAGGAGTAAGAGAGCAGGGATTGTGGGTGTGACCAGACCAGGTATGGGAGCTTCAGCGAATTACAACAATCCCAGGACAAAGGCAGTTTTCATCTCCCAAAGCCCTGTTCCCCAACAGGTCCCAGTTGCAGAATCCACTTGTGGGAAGAGAATTTCCAGCAGCAAAACTGGAATAAAAGGCTTCAAAGCAAAGAGGAAATTCGAATGGCCAAAAGACATATGAAAAAATGCTCACCATCATTAGTCATCAGAGAGATGCAAATCAAAACAACAATGAGATATCATCTCACACCACAGAGACTGGCACATATCCTGAAGAGCAAGAACAAGTGCTGGTGTGGATGCGGGGGAAAAGGGGGACTCTCATCCTTTGTTGGTGGGAATGTCGACTACTACAGCCTTTTTAGAAAACAATATGGACATTCCTCCAAAGACTGAACTCCCATTTGACTCAGCCATACCACTCCTGGGAATATACCCTGGGAAGCCAAAAACACACAGAGGAAATACCATCCCACGTTTATGTTCATAGCAGCACTATTCACAATAGCCAGAATCTGGAAACAGCCAGAGTGCCCGAGAATAGATGACTAGATAAAGAAACTTTGGTACATCTACCATCTACACAATGGAATGCTATGCAGCTGTCAGGAAAAATAAAGTTATGAAATTTGCCTATAAATGGATGGACATGGAGAGGATTATGTTGAGTGAAATTAGCCAAAAGGAAAAAGAGATATAGAATGACTGCATTTATTTGCATGACATAAATACACACACATATATTATGATATCAATACCCAAGGTCAGACAAAATATGAATCAGGAGGTCTTTTCAAAAGCTGAACTACCACAAGCATCTGAGAGTCGGAAATTGGGTGGGACAGAGAAGGGAACAGTGTGCTAACAATTGTTGTAGGTGATAACACCAGCCTAGAACTGAGTATTGAATACAGGCGAAAAGATACACATGATAACTTCTAAATGTATGTATTGCAATCCAGTGTGTAAGAGAAGGAAGAGAACGAGAGAGAGAGAGAGAGAGAGAGAGGATAAAGGACTCTCCATAGAGGCAGTCTAGGGGAGAGGGAAGGAATCGGGGACACTGGTGGTGGGAAATGGGCACTGGTGGAGGGGATTGGTGCTGAAACAATGTATGACTGAAACCTGGACATGAACAACTTTGTAATTGTATATCTCACGGCGGTATAATAAAATACTTTAAAACAAAAAAAAGGCTTCAAAGTAGGCTGTTGGTAATAAGCAAACAAAAGGGACTGATTGCTCTCCTAATACACTCAGTCAGGATTCGGGCACCTCATTTTCCCATTTGTGCACATGTGGCCCCTGGCGCAATGCCCCGTCACCACAGTGGGCTAAAAACAACACCTGTGAACCATTAACTGCCAGTCCCCAGATTCAGCCGGAGGAGCACAGAAGCACACACTTGTCCAGGGGGTGATACCTTCACACGTGCTTTTTGTGAGGGGCGAATCACATAGGCTAATGGGAAGAGGCAGCTAAGCACACAGTGGAGATGTGGGTGATTTCCCTGACCTGGACTTTAAACCACTGCCAGCCCATAATGTATGCCAGCAAGGCTGGGACCCCGGCTGTGCTGCAGGCACCATGGAGGCGGCTCACTGTGACATCTTCACAGCGGGAGCTGCCACAGCTGTGGTGGGTAGTTGCTGGCACACCCATGATCCATTTTCCTGTCCTTGCTCTGTGAATAAAGGTCTGTGGACCAGCTGGGCCCAAGGGAGAAGGCTGGTCTCTGTCCAGAGGGAGATCACAGCGCGGCTCAGAGAGGCAGGTGATGACAGAACTGGAGCGGCCAGTTTCCACGCTGGGCCCTGTGAGCTGACACGGCCATGCAGGTCTCACAGAGGGAGGTCACTGGGAGACAGCGAGGAATGGAAACAAAGTCCCGTTTTCCAGGAATCCGGGTACGTAAAAAGAGGCGCAAACATTTTCTTGTCTTGAAGGGACAAAATCACTGAGCTCCTCTCTGCTCTGTGGCCAGTGGCCCTGGCAGAATGGGGACAAGCACGAGGCACCTGTCTGCCTGCTGCAGACACCAAACCCTCTCACCTCTGAACCCACCTTGGCTTGGGGCCCCTCATCACCTCTACTTCCTACACAAGCTTTGTGATCTGTGCAGACCAGGTGTCCTTCCATCCCCCACCCCCATACACACATACACAGTCAGACTCAGCCCACGAGCTGGGGGACTCAGGATTGCTGGGGAGGCCCACCTGGGGGAGGACCAGCAGCTCAGGCCCGTTACTCAGGAGCTGATACAGGGATCTCCCAAATGGGAAGCTCACCAGCAGCGGCCTCACATTCAGGAGACCCCTATCAGCGCCTGGGAGTCTGGCTCGGCTGGGACTGAAGGCAAACATGAAAGGCGGCTGGCGGGGGGGCAGAGATTAGAGGCTGCAGCCTAGAGCTAGGAAGGCAGGGGCCAGGGCGCCAGCGGGGAGGACAGACCTGAATCTGGGCTCTGGCTTTATCAGCACAAGTTCTAGCCCAGCGAGCCAGGCCTGTGTGGACCTGTGCCCAGAGCGCTCTGACTCTCACATTTCCAAACAAGGTTACTGAGTTTCTGGTTTCTCCCTGAAGCCGTTAGTTATGCCTGCAAAGGGCTCAGAAGGGATTTTCTTGGGTAACAGAAACAAGTGCTAACAGAAACCCACAGAGGTCTGAGAGAGATGACCTGTGATTGCTCAGCAGAACGCCCATTCCAGGTCGGCTGCTTATTACTCAGCGGCTGTCAAGAGCAGGAGCTCTGGAGGCAAGAGCGCTTTGCCATCACTTTCATCATTTGCCCATCGCAGTGCCCTCTGCACAGGGAAGCCTGGGCTCCACGCCCCAGTGCTCAGGGAGAGAAGGGAGCAGTACAGAGGCCACAGCTCATTTTGGTTCCAGAGTACCCGAGGGCACTGGGGCAAGTGATTCAGCTCAAACATGCCTCCTCGGTCTAAGTTCAGGCCCTCTCACAGTTGCATGAGAGGGAAAAATGCCCTTGGCTGACTCACATCAGGATGGATCTGACTTGGCGATCCCAAAGGGGGGCTGAGTAAGCGCATGCTCTCATCTGGGGAAGGAGAGGGTCAGTTCTGCCCTCGGCCAACAGACTCCAGCCCCCACCCACAGTGAGGTCTGGTGTAACAGAGCCGCATCTTCACCTCCTAGACCAGCATTTCTCAACCTTTTTCTTCCCGTCTGTTCCCTTCAGCCTTCCCACTAGTCAGTCCCCTAGTCTCATGCGATGCCCCCACCCTACTGCTTATGCAGATTTGTACTGTGGCCTCCTTGGTATATCCTGAGGGCCCACAGGTGTTTCACATGGCCCCTGGTTGAGAAAGCTGCTCCAGACCACCCAGTTTCCACCTCCATCACAACACATCCAGTGCTGTATTCCAGAACGATCCATCTCAGCAGTCAACTCCCTTGGCAGCTGGAGCAAAGCTTTATTCCTTTCCTCATGCCATTTGGTCCTGGAGGAAGGTGTAGGTGAAGGAGATAAGCAAAAACATCGTAGATGGGCACCTGAGAGCTGCCTCGCCCACTCTGAGCCTGTCTTATTTTTAGAAGGAAGTTTCGAATCCCGCTTGGGCCTATTTTTCAGAATAATTAAACCATAAAAAAGTCATGTGGCCTTATTCTGTAGAGACAGACTCCAGGGGAAAATGAAGACTGTGAAAATAAATGTAAGATCAGAGTTTTTTTCTCTAGTAACGGAGATGGGAGTGTGCTGGAGGAGTCACTGTTATAAAGCAGAGTGGACCACAGCATAATCCTCTCCTGGCCAGCATCCAGATGGCAGAGGACACCGAGAGGGCTAGTCAAACAGACCCAAAGGTTACAGAGCCGTTTATGGCCGCAGCCACCTTCCATTCCAAGGACGAATCATTATCTTTATTTAAAAGGAAGCAAAAAAAAAAAAAGATTTTGAGTCATTCTGTAACTCCCAGCCTTAATTTGAAATATGCAGAGGTCAGGTTTTGGCTTTGGGAGGTTCTCCTCCTCCTCTGCCAATGTGTAACTCAGCAGCCAAACTCAACAAGGCTTCACAATGAAGATTTCAAGTTCACACAGGGTAGAGGTTCAGAATCCCAAATGCCAAATACATAATTCTGGGCTCATCACTCATTAGCTCACGGAGCTTTTGTCATGCAAGCACAGAAAGGTAAAAGAGTAATTCTATTCTTTTTGGTTTTCTGAAAGATACATTGTTCTTGCTGGGCAGTCAGGGATCCTAAAGAGTCCACAGTACTTTTAGAGATCATTCCTAAGTGGTTGAAGACAAAAGGACATTCAGAAATTATATTTATTTGTTTCTATCATGAGCTATTCCAAGAATAAAGGCTGAATGACTTCAGTCTTAAATCTGATCACTGGAATCAGTTCCTCTTCCAAGAGAAATAAAGGCAAATTGTTGCGAGCTGGCTTCCTGAACAAATCCAAGAGACTATTCAAGAATAATTTCTCATGAATTTAAAGCACATTGAATCATGGATTGTTGCAGGACTCCTCTTAAGAGCCTCTGCATTTGCCCTGGACTGCCTCCTGCAGATCACTTCGTAGATAGGGGGTAGTCTAAATGTGGCAGTTTATCTGACCATGTATTCTACACTGGCTGGTATAAATATTCTCTCATGCTACCACAATCATCGTGGGACTAGCTAGATCTTACCAGCATATTTGCCTGGCCACGTTGGATCTCTAAGTAATTAGAGCAGAGAGAAATGCTGTTTGCCTCCAAGCAAAAGCAAGCATGGCTCCCTGATAACTCAAAGGCAACTAAAACACAAAACTACCTTGAAGTAGACGAGACTCTTGTGAAGGCTTGGAGAAATATATAACTGGCGTTAGTATTAGTCTTTGGTATAGAGACATGCCATCTCAGAAACCCCTTCTCTACCCTATAAAGGCATTTCCAGGCAGATCTTGGCTCAAAACATTAGCATATCGGTGAGGTGCTGGGAGAAATTACCTAAGGGCATTTGACCCTCCCTGCTTCCCATAATAGTGGGAGGTCTAAGTTGCAGGGGTATAAAACCAGCCTGCTTCCTCTCTTCTCTCTCTCTCTCTCTCTCTCTCTCTCTCTCTCTCTCTCTCTCTCTCTCTCTTTTGGGGCTTGCACTTTTTTTTGGGAGTCCTGTCTTTGTCTCCTCTTTACAGGGCCCTAACACGTGGTGGCCGCAATCTTGGCCTACACATGGCTGGGGTTCTAGTCGGGAATCCTAAGCACAGGGTTTTTCCTATTGCTGATTTGTATGCCTGAACCTGTGATAAGAAAAGCCTTTTAAAACCGCATCAGATTCCTGAGTCTACATCCATTCCCCGCAGGCTTCGGAGGTAGAAGGGAACTCACTTCCCAGCACTGTTGGGGACCCCGGGGTGTCCCGACAATGGACAATTTCAAAAATATACAAAGGTATAAAAGACACGACAGCCCAGTGACACACAATGCGAGTAGCCATGCGAGTCAATCTTATTTCAACTATATTTTTTAGTCTCATGCTCTTTTTTCTCTTTTTGAAGATATAAAGTCATCTTACTTATAAATATTTTAATGCCTGAATCTAAATGACAAAAATTCTTATTATTTATGGTTTTTTTTTGTTTGTGTTCAGGGATCACTCATGGAGAGCTCGAGGGACCATAAATATGCCAGGGTTCGAACCCAATTTGGCCGCATGCAAGGGCAAGTGCCCTGTCTGCTGTGCTATAACTCTGACCCAGGGCAATTCTTTAATTAAAGGGGGATATATATATATATATCATATATATATACATATATATATACATATATATATATGTGTATATATATACACACACATACATACATACATACACATACATATATATACACACATATTTATTTAAAAGTAAGCAAAAAGAATATATTCAAAAATACTACTTTAAGTACATTACTTTTTCTCTCTTTGCTCACTGTGGGTGTGTACATTCCCTTGAAAGAAGCTTCTGTTATGGAGAAAAGTATCTTAGTGTCCTTATTCATCAAACACAAAGTTCTTTATACTTATTTATCCTCAAAACATCCCTAAGGAAAGCACTTCATTTTGGGGTGCCCCTATCCCAGCACCCATGTGCTAACTTCTCTTCTTTACTCTATGGTATACTCCCTGCTGAACTCCCAAGCACCCCAGCTCTGAGTGTACTCTTTTCCTTTATAGCACTAGACCCTGGAGGCTTACGAGACCTTCAGGGCATAGGTTTCCTTGGGTTTCCTTTCTTTTTGTGTTCTCTCTCTCTCACTCTCTCCTCCCTTAAATTTAGTATCCTTCCTCAATAAAAATACTTAAACAAAAAAGTTTTTAAAACCCTATAAAGTAGACTAACCCTAAGATCATACTGTTAGGGGGTACATTGAGGATTTGCACTTCCTTTCCTCACCTCCCTCCAAGACCTGGGCTTCTAACCCTCTGCACCAGGCGCCCTCTCTGAATGCATCAGCAGTGTCACCACTCAGTCCTCTTGGCAAACTATTCCCCAAGAGGACATCAGTAATCAAAATAGGAGCCACCAGACAGAATCAAATACCCTGAGACTGCACTCTAACAAAAGGACATTTCTGAAGCATTGTGAAACAATCAAAATTCTGAAAAAACAAATAATATTTTCTGCTTTGTATTATTTTAGGGAGGTCAGTGTGTTTTACACAGCCCTTTAAGATATACATTTGCTATCAAATATCTCTCCAGTGATCAGATATATAGAAAGATTAATTCACTGTCCTCTTCTGAGGAGGACACAATGGCCTGTGGGCAAAAGCTAAGAGGTAGCATTGGCTAGAGAGTACATGTGGATTATGACACTGAATTTCAAAACAAAAACCACATAGGGCTAGCATGTGCTTGGGAATTTCTGTCTATATAAACTTGGAAAGTGAAGTAAATTAGTTTCAGTGAGGGGAGATATGATTCTAAGGAGAACATTAGAAGCAAAGATGAGTGTGTGTGTGTGTGGGGGGGGGTTGGGGCTGCCCATCAAAGTAAGAGAAATTATGAACTAGAAGCTGGGATTTGGGTAACTCCAAATGGAGAGCCTAAATTTGTCATTAAAAAAGAGCAAGATTCATTGTGCTGAGTTGGTCTGATTGGTAAAAAAGAATTTTAAAAAGTCACTGGTAAATGTGTAAACTTTGTTTTTATCGTGAGTTAGATGGCACTGCCACTCATGTAGTAACCTACTACAGGGCATTCGTTTATTCACCCACTCACCAAATGTTTGAGTATCCCATGAGCCAGATAATATTCAAGGAGCTTAGGGGCCAGAGAGACAGCACAGCGCGTAGGGTGTTTGCCCTGCAAGCAGCCGACCCCGGTTCAATCCCCGTCCCTGAGCACTTCCAAGAGTAATTCCTGGGTGCAGAGCCAGAAGTAACCCCTGAGCATTGGGGAGTGGTCCAAAAAGACCAATATAGATTAGAGATAGCAGGATTCCAATAAAGTTATGGGCTAGTGAGGTTTTCTGTCTTTAACCCCAGGAAAGGAAAAAAACAATGAAAAGAATCTTACACAGAGAGGGACAGCATTAATTTTATAACAGCTCCAGCTATAAAGAAGAGGAGAGGGGCTGAGGGAGAAAATGAAGAGACCAGCTGGGTATTTTATGGGAGTAACCAGTAAAGAAATGATGGCAGCTTGAACTAGGTGGGACATTAAGGGAACTAGATGGCTTCAGGATTACTAGTGGGAGAAAGTAACGGGATTTAAGAGTAATGGAAGAATTTGCAGTATAAGAAAGATGGTATGAACATGTTCTGGCCCACATAATTTATCTTGGACATTTTAGGCTATTTTTCAGACATCTAAGAGGGGGTGTTTATAACAGGCAACTGAATAGACATGGCTAGAGCTCAGAGGAAAGTCTGGACTGGAAATAAAAACTTTAGAATCATTAACTGGGTGTGGACAAGTTCACTTGGGGAGAAGGAATAAAATAAGGAGAGAGAGAGAGACAGAGAGAGAGAGAGACAGAGAGACAGAGAGAGAGAGACAGAGAGACAGAGACAGAGAGACAGAGAGGATCTGATCCCTCCTCTTTCTTATATTTACCACCAACACAAGAGAAAAATTACAGCCCGGTGAGCAGCCTAGCTGAGTTACCAGCGGAGGCCCTATTGCTTTTGCCTGCAGGGGGAACATCCCCACATTCTCTTGTTAAGCTATAAAAGGACTGGAAAACATTAACTTTTCACATTCAAAATCTTCTAATGGATTCTTTTAGGGTCAAACTCACAACCAGCACCACATGCTGTGACAGTCTGTGAGTGCAAATTTAGGTATTTCATCTTATAAGTTGGTGCTACATCACCCATAACAGTAAAATTCGGAAACAAGCTAATTAGCTGCTAGCGGGGGAACAGATACAAAATTTTGACCTACCTTGACAGAACTTTACGGAAGTTGCTAAAATTTATGGACTAAAAATGTAGGGCAATGTTTGAGACACAACATTTTACATCTTTTAAAAATAATTTCTGATTATAACAGTAACATGTGCCTTATACAGAATTCAAAAACTTTCATTTCATGGAGAAATGAAAATGGGTTAATAGCTTTCTGATCTTTTATTCTCGAAACTATTTGGATATAGTATTGCAAATGTACTTTTCTCTCTAAACATATTTTGAACATATCTCTTTTTTTTTTTTTTTTTTTGCTTTTTGGGTCACACCCTGCGATGCTCAGGGGTTACTCCTGGCTCTGCACTCAGGAATTACTCCTGGCGGTGCTCGGGGGACCATATGGGATGCCGGGATTCGAACCCAGGCCGGCACAGGCCGGCGCGCAAGGCAAACGCCCTACCCGCTGGGCTATCGCTCCGGCCCCTGAACATATTTCTATTCAGTAAATCTGCTTCACTGTCATTACAAAGATGTACTTTAATTTTACAGATTTCTTCTCCAGGAATATGTACATTATATCTAACAGTTTTCCATTTCTAACAATGGAGTAGTAAACATTTGCACATAGGAAGTTTATATAGAATATTGCATTAGTAGATAAAAATGTTTTGCCAAATGGTGTCACTGTATCACTGTATCACTGTCTTCCCGCAGATCATCAATTTGCTCCAGTGGGCACCAGTAACATCTCAATACGTCCTGTCACATGCGAGATAGCCCAAGGGCATCTGTCCGCTCCAGGAACATAAAGAGCCTCAAAACATTCCATTAAGTCATGGGAATGAGGTCTATAATAGTTACCGGTATTTGGCATGTCAAATACGACACGGGTAGCTTGCCAGGCTCTGCCGTGTGGATACATATATATGTAAACATATTTTCCAAAGTTCCCTAGAAAGTCATACTTTGATATTACTGTCACAATGGTACAAATATTTAAAATATTTTGAGTAACTGCCCTTCAAAAAGTTTGTGCCGACTTATACTCCTAACAACAGTATACAAGAGAGTTCATTGACTTCCTCAGTGAGGTCACATATAGTTATCTGCATATTCCTACTAAACTGCTCGGAGAAAATGATCCTAATTTGATTTTGAATTTCAGTTTTCACTTTGTTTCTTCATTATTATGAGACTATGCTTTAAAATAATCTGTAATGGCCATCAGTTTTATTCTGTCTGACTATTCACATTTATAAAAGCTGAGTTATCTTTTCAGGTTTTTTTTTTTTTACAAATTCATATATCATATTAGGGGTAGGTAATTGATTAAATTGGTTACATAAAGTGTTTGGTTTCTCACTTTTTTTTTTTTTTGCTTTTTTTGGGTTACATCTGGCAATGCTCAGGGGTTTCTCATGGCTCTGTACTCAGGAATTACTCCTGGTGGTGCTCGGGGGACCATATGGGATGCCGGGGATTGAACCCCGGACAGGCATGGGCCGGCCGTGTGCAAAGCAAGCACCCTACCTGCTGGGCTATCGCTCCGGCCCCTGGTTTCTCACTTTTGTTGTTTACATTTAAGTTTCAATATTTATTTTATTTATTTTTTTTGCTTTTTTTTTTTGGGGTCACACCCGCAATGCTTAGGGGTTACTTCTGGCTCTTCACTCAGGAATTACTCCTGGTGGTGCTGGGGGACCATATGGGATGCTGGGGTTGAACCTGGGTCGCCACGTGCAAGACAAACGCCCTACCCAATGTGCTATTGGTCTGGCCCCTAAGTTTCAATATTTATGTAGTCAAATCAACCTTTATTTTGTCATAATTTACATTTCCCTCATACCAGGTGTTTGAATTACTGGGGGAATTCAGGATAGCCTTAGAGCAAGTGAGAGTTCCAAGGGATGAATAATGTTCTGCCTGCCAGGCACTTTTGAAGTCACTGAGTCGTCTTCTGTGTCTCAATCCTTTGTAGATACTGGGTTTCATGATTTATTTACAAACTGAAACAATTCTATATCAAAATAGAATCGAAAAACATTACTGTTATATGGTAGGCTAGAGGAAAAATGAGGGGGAAATGAGAAAAAAAAAAGAGGTTAAAAAATCTATTTCTGGTGGTTTGTGACCAATCTTGGTTTTTTTTTTAAAAACTTTCTAAATTCCTTATGAGAATTAAGTATAATTTGACAATCAATTAAGATGACTTAATTTTCATCTTTTTTAAAAATTGCCTTGGTGGTTTGGAGTGATAGTAGAGAGGGTAGGGCACTTGCCTTGCATACAGCTGAACTGGTTTTGATTTCCAGCATTCTGTTTGGCCTCTTAAGCATCACCAGGAGTAATTCCTGAGTGTAGAGCCAGGACTAACCCCTGAGTATTGTACTGTGTGGCCTAAACCCCCCCACCAAAATTCTTTGGAGCTAGATAGTGTAACAAGTAGGGTTCTTTTGCTTTGCAATTGGCTAACCGGATTCCCTGAGTCCCGCCACAAGTGATCCCTGGGCACAGAAATAGGAGTAAGCTCTGAGCACCACTGAGTGTGGACCCAAAACAAAATGAAACAAAAAGCAATCCTTTCAGGGACTGGAGAAATTATTACAGTGGGTAGGGCACTTATCTTGCATGCAACCTACCTGGGTTGATCCCTCATACCCCAGATGGTCCCCTGAGTATTACCAGGAGCGATTGCTGGGAGCAGAGTCAGGAATTAATTCCTCAGCTCTGCTAGCTGTACCCCACAATCCTGTACATTTAAATTCCAAATTCTCAAGGAAGATGTGGTGTGTCCCCCCACCCCTCAAAAAAATCCTTTAAAGTTATTCTCAAGGAAGATTTCTAAGAATGGAAGGATTTCTTTTTGAAATCCAGATGGCAAGAGCCATATGGAAATACAGCACTATAATTACTTCAGGAACCTGAACATTTGTGGACTCATAATTCTGAACCAGTTGCCATAAGCTCATTACTCACATCCCTCCTCCCCAAATAAATTACCTTAAGTGTCTACTATATACATAGTTGTCATGGGTGCCACACGTTTTTTCTTTTTTTTTTTGTCTTTTTTGGGTCACACCTGGCAATGCTCAGGTGTTTCTCCTGGCTCTGCACTCAGAAATTACTCCTGGCGGTGTTCGGGGGACCATATGGGATGCATGGGCTGACCGCATGCAAGGCAAACGCCCTACCCCTGGACTATCACTCTGGCCCCGCCACATGTATTTTCAATAGCCCCCTGACATGTCTGCGCCATCTACACCAGATATGGAAATAAGACCCTGCTAAGAGGTGCGACATCCCCAATTATTATCTGAGTTTCCACTCAAGCCATTTCTCCCCATGAAATGGCAGCTGACCTCTTTTTTTGAGGCTGGTACTCGCTAAGAAATACAAGAAACATGAACACTCATCATTAAGAAGTTTAATGTGACATATCTCATTTTATAATGAATAGAGAAATATCAAGAAATTTCTGAGGAACAAGCATTAGTACAGTAGGGAGAGTGTCTGTACCCCATATGGGCCCGTGAGTACTGTCAGGAGTGATGTCTGAATGCAGAGTCAAGAGTAAGCTCTGGACATTGCCAGGTGTAGCCAAAAATTCAAAAGAAAGGAAGGGAGAAAGGGAAGAAGGGGGAAGGGAAAATAAATTTCTATCCAGAAAGTAATGCCATGTCTCCTCCGAGACTCCTTCCCCTTTCATATTTCCTACCCACAGCAACATGAGGTGGAAAATGATCATACAGAAGTCTCTGCAAGTCTAGCTAAAGTGCTTTAAAGCAGGGCCAGGGACACACAAACTAATCCCCAGAGGCCAGGTTTTTGGGCTCTGTCCAGCATGGCTGTTTGATGTGCTTGATATGGGCAGCATGCCCACACCTTCCTCCACGGTGTGCACAGGAGCACACGCCCACACTTCCCCCTCCACTGTGTGCACAGGAGCTGCTTCACTTGAGCAAAGCTTCTGAGAAACTTCCCCCTCACCTTATCTTATTGCAAGCAACAACAAAAACAGCAAAAACCATGCACTGACCTCTGGAACAATACATGAGGCAATGAGTCTGATTTTCATCAGCCATGCAGGGCTGACTTACCATAGGGCCTTCAAATAAATAAGCCAGTGGAACCTTCTATATACATTTTTTTTCATTCCATGCCCACTCTCAGCTCCTGAATGGTTGAAATTCCCCACCAAAGTGGCACAAATTTATTTTGCAACTCTTCACAGTGCTTTACTTTTATAGTTGCCAAAAGCCTCCCTCACAGTCTCTCCTTGCCAGAATGCTTCCTAAAGAGTCTGGCGTTGACTGTGCACTCAGGGAAGGAAGGGCAGCAAGAAGGCAGGATGAGGGGTATCACATAAAGACGCTAAAGGCCTGACAGGTGCTCCTGGGCCCGGCTCTGACAACACAGCAGATGGTGGGACTAACAGTACACTTGGACTTGACTAGTCAGGGGCACTCAAGTATGGTCACCATACTGAGTCAGGGGCAGTCGAATATGGTCACCATACTGAGTCAGGGGGCAGTCAAGTATGGTCACCATACTGAGTCCTGCTTCACTCCTCAGACTTCTCCAGGGTAAAGAGTCAAGGATCACAGTCCATGGAAAAGTCACCTGCCTGGACAGTCTTGCAGCCTAGCTGAAGAATTCAACAAGGAGACGGAGCTTTGAGCAAGACCACAGCTAGATCAGAGAACCTCAAAAAATGTGGAGAGCCTATAAGCAAAGGGCCATAGAGGGCGTGCCTTAGCGGTTGGCTGTCTGTGGGGGCAACGACAGGAGGGAATGAATGCTTTCTGATGAAGAATCAGAGCACTAAGCAGTAAGATCTCTTACTAATTACTTTTAGTTGGCAACACTTTTATTTTACAAGTGCAAATGCTGGTCCATTCAGCAAAGACAATCTTAATGACAATTAAGGTAGCCATGGGGATGGGCAGAAGCTAAGGCCACCTACCAGGTTCATGTCCAGACACAGCACTAATAACAGAATCAGATTTTTCTTCTTCCTCTTAAAATTTTTTCTTTATTGAGTCTGTGGTTACAATACAGTTAATACTTGTTTCTCACACACATAATTCCAACACCATACCCACACCTGTGTACCCACTTCTCTCTCCTAAGAACCCCAATGACCCTGCCTTTCAACCCCTTCTCCCCCACACTGCTCGCTAGATCAGTTCTGCTGTTTTGTTGCCTTTGGCCTTCTGTTGCTCCTTTCTGTGTATCTTTAAGTCCCACACATGAGAGGACATTCTCTATCTATCCCTTTTTCTTTCTTTCTGACTTCACTCAGCATACTATTCTCTGGTTCCATCCTTGTTCCAGCAACCTGAATTATTTTTCTCTCTTTTTAAAAAAATTTTTTAGAGCTGCATAATACAAGTTGTTCCATTGTTCATATATACTATAACTTTCTGATCCAGTCATCTGTAGTTGGGCACTTGGGTTGTTTCCATATCTTGGCTACTGCACTAAGCATGCTGATGAATTCAAGTGTGCATATATGCTTTCCAATCAATGTTTCTGTGTTTGAGAGACAAGTGCCCAAAAGTGTATATAGCTGTGTTGTATGGTAGTTCTATACCTAGGTTTTTGGATAGATATCATATTGCTTAACAAAAGCAGACTTAAAGAGACAACTATTGAGTGTTAAGAGTGCTCAGTACTAGGTAAATGCTAATGTCTTCATGATTTATTTGTGTATTTGTTTATGGTTTGGAGTTCACATCCACTGGTGCTCATGAATTACTCCTAGCATTTCACTCAGGGTTCACTCCTGGTGGTGCTTGGGGACCATATGTAGTGCCAGGGACTGAACTGCGGTTGGCTGCACACAAGGCCTTAAGCCCTGTACTGTCTTTCCACTGTCATTATTATCATCACTGAGTAGATAAATGCTGTGGTTCTTGTTCTCAGAAAGGTGAGTCGGATGACTGAGCTATCAATACAAAGACACAGAACAACAAATTAGAGGACAGAGAGGCTGTCTATGCCAGCCTGGTTATGGCTGGGTTTATTTAAGGAAACCCAGGGCTCTCTGACCAGCAGCACTAGACTCCGCCAGTGTTGAGTAGTCTCTGGAAACATTCCATTAAGAGTCACTCATTATTTCCTTGTAGGTTAGAAATTCTCTGCAGCTTAGGAAAGCATGCAAGTGAAGTTGCTGCTGCCATTGGTTGGCCAAGCTTATGGTTTTGCCTCATGTGGGAAAGAGGAACATGATCCTGGCGGCAAAGGAGTGCTGAATGATGGGAAGGAGTACGATTAATAGCACCATCTCAGGACGGGATATGCAGGCTGATTTTGGTGAGTGGCGAGACATAAACCTTTGCCAGCATTAGTCATGCCGTATGCACTATCAGACGATAGCAGGGAGGCCGCCACCTGACCTGAACCAGAACTTTTTGGTCACATCAGCCGGTCTCATCTGGTTACCTGCTGTCCCACTAGAGATGAAATCTGAGCCACATGGAAGGGTCTGAAAAACCCAAGAGGGCACCTATAGTTCAGAAACGCCCCGGGTCCTTACACTTAATTCTGAACCTCATATTTTCATTCTGAGATTACAAGTGGTATCACTCTGTGTTCTAATTGTATTTTGATAAAAATCCTAGCTTTCCCCCAATTATTACAACCACAACCCCCCATGGGCAGGCCCGGAATACTGATTTCTTCCCTAGATATGATCACACTGCGCATGTGACAGCAACACAGGAGTTTTATCCATCACCATTTTCTCCTAATGCTGAGGGTCACAGCAATAGGTGTAACAGACGTTAGATTTTTTCTCTTACAATTGTCTTTGTGAGAGAAGGTCAGAGAAGAAAAAGAAGGCAAGGGGCAAAGGAAGAAGCTGAGAAAAAGAAGTAATGTGGGAACAGGGGCCAGGGCTTCAGTTATACTGGTGATGTGGGAGAGTGGTAGAGCTATATATCCAAATCACAAACTCAGTCACACTGAAACCGTGCGATCTAAGGGGCAACCACCAAACTTTGCAATACTGCAATAAACTTAAGGTGGCAGGGTGTGTGTGTGTGTGTGTGTGTGTGTGTGTGTGTGTGTGTGGCAACTGCATGTGTGTATGTGGGGGCGGAGTTGGTGAGAGGAGGTAGAGTATAGCAACACTGGTGGAGGGAATTTGACTCTGATGGTGGGACTGGTGTTGAAATATGTTATGCCTAAAACTATCAACTTTATGAATCATGATTCATTAATTAAAAGTAAATACATAATTAAAATTTTTTAAAATAAAACCAAATATCTTCAAATAGAAAAATTAAGGTTCAAAAATTATCTTTGTGGGACTAACATGTTAAGGTGCTTGCCTTGCATGCAGCCAGCCATGTTCCATCCCTGGCACCACATTCGGTCCCCGACCACAGACAGTAAGTGCTAAGCACCGCTGGGTATGTGGCCCTCTGGTGTACCCCCATCACCAAAAAGGAAAAAGAAATTCTCTTTGGGAGACACAATGATACTCTGTACACAGTATCTGGTCTTGGAACCAGGAGAACAACTTCCATAAGAGCCCTTTAGTCATATAGTTGTTTATTCTTCAGATATTTGAAAATTTAGAAACTTAGTCAAAACATTATTTCCAAGTTTATAAATAGTATCCTGCTAAAAAAAGCAACTTAAGTACACATGTGAGTCATCTTCAGATCCTAAGGCTCTCAAAGTTAATCGAACTCACATATCGGGGACCATTTTTGTTTGTTTTTTGCTTATGCACACTACTTTCAGTTAGAATGTACCACCAAATGTGTACACAAAAGACAAACGAAGAGACTCCTGAGCAAGATTAAGACTGATTCGTAAACTAAGACTTAATTCCTATTGCCTAAACATTTAACTCCTCTTGAGTCAGTATATAATGACTATACGTTTGGTCAATTTTGCAGCACTTCAGTTTCTCTGTTAGACATTAAGATCAAAGGGTAATAACCTCTAATCCAAATAATCACTAACCTGGATTTCACTTGGTAAGTAACCTGTGTTGCCACGTTATACGTCTATGTAAACAATACAGAAGCAATTAACGAATGAGGTATTTCTTGGTATAGCAATAATAGTTGGGGAATATTTTATATTTCCTAGGCAACTGGAAACATGAATCATCCATACTCATGATCCTGATATTCCATAAAAGTTTACGATGACCAATTATGAAGACAGAACACATTTAGTCTCACGGCCAACAATGGTACACAAACATGTGCATGTTCGTATAACCATACAGTCCCGCCTCACTCCTCCCTACACCCATGAACTTTCAACTGGTGCCTATGGAATAAGATAGTTCCCATGTGCAACCTCCAATCTCCTTCCTTCCCCATTTCCCATGTAACCTTGGGGAGGCTGATCAATCAACCACTGTCTAATATCACAAAGAAGAGTGTGAGGTTAAGGACATATACTCTGTGGCCTGGAGAGATAGTACAGCATAAGGGCAGTCTATCTAGCCTTGTAAATGCCCAACCATGGTGAATCCCCAGCATTCTATGTGGTCCCTAAGCACCACTAAGAGTAATTCCTGAGTGCAGAGTCAGGAGTAAGCCCCAGACATGGCTGCGTGTGACCAAAAACAAACCAAACACTGGGACACAGACACTGGAATCAAGCTGCCTGGGTTGGAATTGTGTTTCTGCTATTTACTAGCTGTGAAATTCAGTGTTGTTTGCTCATTAGGAAATACAGAAAGCAATGTTTCCTACATTATGGCAATTACAAGTCTGTAACAATAACTAGCTTAGATCACTGCATGTAATGCAGCAAGTGCCACAGAAATTTCAGCTATTATTTCCTCATTAACAAAACCCCCAGAAAATAGTCACGTGGCTTAAGATTTTTCTTTTTTTGGCTTAAGATTTTTTTCTAAGAATTAAAAATTAATAAAGTAACCACAAATATTGTAGAATCTAATTATTGTAAGTAAGCTCTAGGTTTTGTAGACCTATTAAGAGACACAACTGTGGTCAACAGAGAAAGTAGTCAAAGCTGGTGGTCATGTAGAATCACAGCCTGGCATCTGGCAATGAGCAAAATGTCTCAAAAAGCAGTTGTTAGCTCTGTTAGACACAGCACCTTTGTCTACTTCATCCATGTCTGCTGAGGCAAGATTCTCAAAGCATTACGATATAGAAACCAAGAGTTCTGTAGTTCTGTATCCACAGGCTGCTCTGTACAATGAGAACAGGCTTGGATATACCCAACTGCATCCTGGATTGTCAAATGTCTGGAAGCTCACCTCATATGACCTATTCTTTTTAAACAGACTAAACTAAAAATGAGAAAAATCACTACATTCTAGTGCTATTTATCACACCACTGGGTCTTAAGAAATTTATTCCCATTCTAGAGAACTTAAATTCTCCAGAAATACAGTCCAGAACTCCCAAGAAGTGACAATCTATTTAAAGCTCGCAGTGCAATCAAATAAAATTCAGCTGATACAATCTGTCCTTTTTTCCTAGGCTCTTTCTGCCTAATTACTGAGGACATAAACCTAATAGTGGATTAGGGACTGGTTCCATCAATGATGTGATAAAACCCATACCCAGCAAGACCACTTGAGAGAGACAATTTTCCAATTTTTCACCATTAAAAGACATAATATGACAAATCAAGGTCATAATTTCTTGGCCACATCTACACTATTAATATTTTTCTGTGTTCTCAAACATGAACAGAACTCTGGGTATCATGTCCATATTTAAGAATTTCTATAAAATAAAATTAAAAGAAGAAAAACTTCTAAAAATAACTTTATCAAAGCGCACTGGGGCTTATCCCCCACCCCAACCTTTCTTATAGGAAGCCAACAATTACCATGGGCATGGAAAGCCAACAAATGCCAGGGCATTCACTGTAAGGAAAGAAGGGAGCAGGCAAAGAACGAAAATTCCCAAGCCCTGCCTCCGGCTGTAGTTGTTTCGTAATTCTTAGTTTACTGAATACATGTGATATCCCCAAGCAGTACCTGATTGTTCTCTCTCATAGCCCCTGGTAAATGTCTATTAATCTGAACATCAAGTTCCCTCTCTGGCATTGAACACTGGGTTGATTCTGAGACCCAACAAATTTGGATTCAGAGGAAGTGGCGGGAGAAGCTACTTGGCAGAAGCAGGGTGGGTTCTGGTTTGTCCTGGGACCCTGGCACCTCTCTGGGATCTCAGAAGCAAATAGGAAGCTGCCACGGCCTGCTGGGGTCCTCTGCCTTAGAGATGACTATGGGAGAGGTCAGCAAAGAACCTCCAGCAACCTCTGTCTTTCAATAAATCCTCTCGTCCAGCCTCCTTCAGAAATCACTCTCCCAAGACCAGTCTGAAACCAAATTAACTCTAAGAAACTCGAAGATGTCCGATTGGGGACTGCCTGCTCAGGCTTGGTATAGTACAAGCAATCTTTGTTCCTGTAAGAGAGTTATTAGAGGGCAGGATAGATAGTTTAGGGGTCAGGGGTACAGGCTTTGCATGCAAGGGACCCTCTTTCAATTCTTCGCACTGCATGTTTCTCCCAATAAAAGGAGGGCATTATGAGCAAAGCAACTGAAACAGTAATTACCCTCTACCTCACCCCTCAAAAAACCCTGAATATGGGGTTAGAGTGTTATTAAAACAGGTAGTGCTTGCCTTGCTCATGGCCAACACATTCGATCCCCAGCACCCCATATTGTCCTCTAACACCTGCCAGGAGTGATCCCTGAGTACAGAATCAGAAGTGAGTCCTCAGGATGGCCAGATGTGACCCAAAGACAAACATGAAAATATATTTGTGGTGAACACTGGAGCAGAGATCCTCACCATAATAGAAAACAAAAGTCAATAATATATAAAAGCGATCATATACCATGATCAAGTGGGATTCATTCCAGAGATGCATGGATGGTTGAATATATGCAATTCAATTAATATAGTAGTATATCATTCATAAAAACCCAAAGCCAACATCACACTCAATGGTGGAAAACTGAAAGCTTTCCATTTTAAGGCCTTATATATAATTTTAACCATTGAAAATAAAGCTCAAAAAACACTGGATATTGGGCCAGAGTGATAGTACAGCAAGTGTACAAGTGTTCATCTTGCACATGGCCAACCTGAGTTCGGTCCCCAGCATATCATACAATGCCCCCCAGCACGCCAGGAGTAATTCATGAGTGCAGAGCCAGGAGTAACCCCTGAGCAATGCTTTTATGAGAGTGACTCAAAAAAGTCAAAAACAAAACAACACTGGATACATAGGAATCAGAAGGAAGAGAAGGAATAAGGGTGGAAGAAGAAACAAAGAAAAAAAAGAACAACAACAAAAAAGGCAAAAACAGAAACTTACAATTTTTTAAAATGAATTAACACTGTAGGAATGACCACATCAACCAAAGCATTATACAGATTTAATACTATTCCCACCAAAATTATGGCTTTCTTTAAAGTCCTAGAACAGGGGCCGGAGTGATAGCCCAGTGGGTAGGGTATTTGTCTTGCATGCGGCCAGCCCATACAGGCCCGGGTTCAATCCCTGCATCCCATATGGTCCCCCAAGCACCGCCAGGAGTAATTCCTGAGTGCAGAGCCAGGAGTAGCCCCTGAGCAATGTCAGGTGTGACCTAAAAAAGCAATAGATAGACAGACAGACAGACAGACAGACAGACAGACAGACAGACACACAGACAGACACACAGACAGATAGATAAAATTTTTTAAAAAGTCCTAGAACAAACTCTACTAAAATTTGTATGAAGGGGACAAAAATATAGTACAGGACATAAGGCACCTGTCTTGCACACAGTCAACTGCAGTTCAACTGCAACTACTTCCCCTGAGAACCTCCAAGTGCAGAGTCAGTAACAGTCTCTGAGCCCCAAAGGGCATGGCCCAGCCCCCTCTCCTGACTCTCATCAGTAATAAGAAAATTTGTGTAGAAACATAAAACTCCTCAAAGAGTGTAAGTTACTCTCAGATAAAATAAGAGGGGAGGTATTACATTTCTTGGATTTAAGTTGCCTGTAAAGCTAAAGTTATCAAAACTGTGTGGAACTGATATTCTTAGACCAAATAAATAGAACTGAGAATCTAGCAATAAATCTTCAGATGTAAGGTCAGTTAATCTGCAATGAAAAAGCTGAGTACATAGTAGAGGAAGGAAAGCACCCTGTTGACACTCCGAGAACACAAAAAAAATATGCATACCTATGTTTATTGTTGTACTTAGTACAATAGCCAGGATATCAAGAAAGCAACCCAAATGCTTAAAAATAGATGAGCAAGTAAAGAAGCTTTAGTTTATATACCAATGGAATATTGTGTAGCTAGAAGAAAAGATAAAACTGATTTCCTCTTCAAGCCCATGTTCTCTCTCAAACACATATCTCGCTTGCTTGTCTGTTTCTTTACTTGCCTATTTCCACTCTGGAAAAGCCTGTGGTTTTCTCTTTAGAACACACACTTGTCACTTTCTCTCCTCTCACATCTTCCTAAGAAAAAGACAAAATCTTGCAATTTGCTGAAACTAGGATGGAACTGGAGGGTATCATCTTAAGCAAAACAAGAGTCAGGAGACACCATTTTCACTGTCCAGACACTGCAGCACATCAGAGCCCGCCCGGGAGGGACGCTGACCTCAAGACCAGATTAACAGAGCAAAATGAGTTCGAGCCCAGGTAGGCAGCTCCCAGAAGCGGGAATCTGGGAGTTCCTGCTTCTGACTGGGAATTCGTCAGATGGAACTGGGGTCGGCCCTTCCCCTCTCCATTTTGTCTGAGCCCAGTAGCCCCACCCAGGAGCTGCCCTAGGGTGACCCAGCCATAGCATGCCGGGCCTCAGTCGCGTCTGGGGAAGCTGGAACTTAGCTCTCCCCAGGCTCAGCTGACCATGGGGCTCCCAGGAGGACAGATGGGTTTTGGGAGTGGGTCCATCACCTCTGGGGGTCTGGGAAGCAGCTGTATGAGACTCGCCCACCACATTAACCGCCATTTTCGCTGTCTGGACGCTGACCATGAGGCCCCTAAGTCTTGCGGCCGAAGTGGTCCACCAAACTAGTGGAAATTATGTTCTTTAATGTATTGCATTTTATGATGTGTAGGAAAGGTAGGCGGTAGGGAGAGATAGAGAGGAGAGAAAAGATATACAGAACCCGCCAAGTAGTTGGGGTGCGGGTGGGGGGAGGGAAGTAGGGGACACTGGTGATGGGAGATGGGTTTGGGTGGAGGGATGGGTGCTGGAACACTGTAGAACCAAAACTCGAGCATGAGAATCTTGCAATTGTATGTCTAAAAAGTGGTGTAATAAAATTAGGGGGGAAAAAAAAACAAGAGTCAGAAGGACAAATAACTAACAAGGGAACAGACATATCAAATGATGACACACCCTTGGGGTCTGTATTACAAAATGGTCATTACCAAGCAAAGGGGAAGTCAGTGGTAGAAAATGATGACATGTATGAGAAGTAGCATAAGAACACCGATGGAAGGAAGTGGGCAAGTAGGCAGCAGTAAGGTGTGGCTGGTAACTGTATATAAAGACCATAAACATTAACACTATGTAAATATGTTACCTTAACTACAAGAATAAAAATTTGTTTAGGTAAATTAACACTTTGTTAATTGTCCAAACAGGATTTTAGCAGTTGCTGAAGGCCACAGTAGACCTTAAAGTTGCCTCAGTCATGGACACTGAGATAGTGGCCTGAGCAGAGAGCACAACCACAGCAGGCAGCTGTGCAGGGGGAGAGGGATGTCAGGCTAGTCATCTCCATGTTACTGGATCCCTATGAAGGACACATGGTCTCTGTGGACTTCAGAGGCAGCCCCGGGAGGGAGAAGGTGGGCAAGCTAGAACTGATATTCTCTGGCACTGTCTAGCCCATTAGCCAAGAGGTAAGAATACCAAGCCAAAAAAGGAGGGCTTTGCAGTGGGTAGGGAGTTTGCCTTCCACGCGGCCGGCCTATGCTGGCCTGGGTTCGATCCCGGCATCCCATATGGTCCCCGAGCACCACCAGGAGTAATTCCTGAGTGCAGAGCCAGGAGTAACCCCTGAGCATTGCCGGGTGTGACCCAAAAAAGCAAAAAAAAAAAAAAAAAAAAAAAAAAGAGGGCTTTGGCCTCAGCAATGCCACTGTCTGGGTCTCAGTGTCCTCTGTAAAATGAAGGAATGTGACCTTATTGGGATCCCTTTCCTACTCCTTACATGCTGAGTCTATTAAAAACTGGATACCTGCTCTCCACATTTCCATGGCCAAGGCACCTTTCTGCCGTCCAGAACACAACACATCTTAGCTGCATAGGCTCAATGCTCTACGTTCTCCCACTCTCTGAAGCAGTCCATGGAATGCTTTGGGTTTCAGCACTGGTAACACCATTATCAGGATCTTCCTATCCCTTCTGCCTCCCTCCTTCATCGCTTCTGGTCCCCCAACTGAGCATTGGCTCGGCAGTGACCTCTCTGCTCTCGTGGATGTTCTCTGTTGCCAAGAGCAGCACTATCAAGGTGTGGGCTAAAGACTGGTCTGCCCTGTATATTGCTACAGGTCCACAAAATGAAGCATGGAGGAAAACGAAGAGGGCTTAAAAACCTGGATAACATTGTGTAAGAGAAGGGAGAAAGAGAGAGAGAGAGAGAGAGAGAGAGAGAGAGAGGAGAGAGAGAGAGAGGGAGAGAAAGAGAGACAGAGAGAGGGAGAGAGAGAGAGAGAGGGGAAAGTGCCTGCCAGAGACAGGCTGGGGGAGGGAATAATCAGGGGACATTGGTGGGGAAATGTACACTGGTGGAGGGACGGGTGCTGGAACACTATATGACTGAAGCCCAAACATGAACATCTTTGTAACTGTATATTTCATAGTGGTATAATAAAAAAATAAAAAAATAAAAAGAAATGAGTCAATAATTAAAAAAAAAATAAAAACCTGAATAACTATTGTAATAACAAAGTGCAAGTCTTTGGTTTTATGTTTCTTTTGAATTGGGGCGGCAGCTCTTGTCAGTGAGCTGCTATGCCAGCCCCATGACACAGCACTGCTTAGTGTGGCAGTGCTAGGAGCGACCAGGCCACCTTTGCACTGCTCAGGGGCCGCCAGAGCTGCAGCAGGAGATCCTCAGGGGACCATGTGGTACTGGGGTTATACTTTCTAACAGTCATTACGGTAACAAAAGAAACCAAGCTGTAATATATGCAGCCCAGTGTTAGGTTACAGGCTACCCCTGTTTTTATTCTTCCTAGTTGAGCACCGCAATCTAAAGAGGTCTAGCCAACACTTTTCTCCCTTTGGCCCTCCCGGACTAACAATTTCAGTCTCAATGAAGCCTTTTCATCTCAAAGCTTTTGCACCCCTTCCTCTAAGCCGGGCTTCTGTGCTCCACACTGCCCCGGTGTTTGGTAACAACTTCTCTTGGAGTGTTATTGCACTGACTGTAATTACTGGGCTCCTGGCAAGCCCCTTTATGCTCATTTCAGCTCTCCAGAACAGTGGTCTTAAAGTGGTACAAGTCTGCTAGTGCAGAAAGGTTGAAACCCAATGGTCTACCACCTTGGTTATAACTGCCAGTCTGGAGACCAGTATGCGGACAGCTGTTGTTCCGCAGGTGTCAAAGGTTGAAGAATGCTGCTTCAATTTAGAGCAAGTTGAATGCCTGCACAAGATCGAGAGGGCAATTAAACACTAATGGAACTGAGCTCATCGTAAGTCTCTTACCTACACTCTGCTTGCATTCTCTTTATCCACGCACCCTCAGGAGTAAAATCCTTCTGGCCCATGGACCCTGCCCAACCCTCCTGCTCCAACGTCCAGCTGGTGTCCTATACACAGAAGGAGCAGAGGAAGTATTAAGAACGGCTTTCTGTACCTGGTCGTTAATCTTTATACCACCCAGGCAGTCACTCTCAATTCTCTGCTTTCAACCTAGTCTTAAAGCTAACAGAAGAAAGCTGGGCTTGCAGATACAACAAGCCGTGACTAATGTGCATCCCTGGTGACTAAGCATCCTTACAACTTTATGGTATTACAGTCAGACAAGAAAAATCACCCTTGTACATCTGGCATACAATTAAAAGGTCAGTCGAAGAAGAAAAGGAATAATGAGATTCCTAAAGTTCTTCATCAAGTTGAAGAAAGTTCATTGGGCTTTTCATGGAAAACTCCATAGGCAGAGGAATGGCATACTGCATGAGAACTTAAAACTCAGGTAATCCTTTAAGCCCAAGCAAAGTTGAGAAATCAAAAATTCCACTGACAACTAACTGGCTCCCTCCACTCTTCAGAAGGCTGTTTGGGAACTTAATTCCTGAACCTCAGCCTCTTGCATGCTTCTCCAGATTTTTCCTCTGAAGCCATGGAAAAATTCTTCCCCCTCCCTCTTTGCTCCAGGGCAATTTCTTTCCCAGGAGAAAGGCCACTGCAGGCAGCATTCCCAAAGGTCTCAAGACTCCCTGGGGCTCCTGGGCCCGAGGCCAGGGATCCCATGCTCACTCACAATCAGGAAAAGGGGAGCCAGCCTCAGAGATTTTCTTCTTTCTCCCTTGAAAAAGGGAGCTTGGTTATCATCCAAATTAAGCAGCAGAGAATCAACAGATGAAAAAGATTTCCAAAATTTAAGGTGGGGGGGACTGAACTATTTTGAAAACCTTTTGGGTAAGCTCATGTATTATACACGCAATCAAGTTCATCCCACACAGGAAAAAATTTTAAAAAATTCCAGCTCCATTCAGACTTCTTAAGCAATATTTTATCTGCTGCTACGCCTGGATCCCATTGACTTGAACTTGGAATTTTGGATTTGGGTCATGTGGCCCATTCCAGGCCAGGAAAGTGGTGCTATGTTCTCTTCCTGTAACTTTCCACTGATGCAAATGAGGCCGTGCATGCCAGCAAGCAGTCTCTGTGGGCAAAAGTTTGCTTGCTCACCTGCAAGAACCATTTAAGCACCATCCTGTTGACATCTATGGGGAAGGCTGTGAGCCACTGGCATTTGTGCCATGAAGGAGCTGAACAGGATCCCAGTCACTGCCCTTTAAAATTGGGGGAGGAAGACAGCCCCACCCTTCTCTTTTCTGGTGCTGCTGCGGAGACCAGATCACAGCCCACCTCGCCAGGTCATCAGAAGCTCTACCAATTTGGTTGTTGCCCAATGTCTCCTGGCCAGTGCGACGGGGTGTAGCCTGGCCTGTCTTCCTGGGAGCCACAGTACAGACCCTGGAACAGTCATTGTAGGGGGAAAAGTGATTTGTCTTGACTGATGTTTACTCACCCTGAGCACAGTCACCACCTAGATAATGTTACTCCTTCACCACCTTGATAAATTCTACTCAAACACTGACAGGCAACTCTCTCACATGCTGGTGTCAAGAAGATCCAAAGGACACGGGAGGGAAAGCGGCGCTCATGGATATTACTAGCCCTGGTCTGAACTGAGTCATTAAACTGCAGAAAGATGAGTGTGCTCAACTGTGCTTGTATTTTCAAGTAAACTCCAAGACAACTCAACACAATCCCACGTAAGTCTCTTTTGTGGACTCCTCATCCTCCACCCTTCCTTATAGGGTAGGTAGTACAAAGGTTCTGTTGTTGGCCCCGCTTAGGTTCACATCAGCACTACTGCTAGAACACACAGCACCTCTGTGCAAATCAGAGGCAGCATCCCTTTCTGGAGATGCAATGGGTCACTCCCAGAGTACTCAGCCCTGCTCGGCTCTGTGTGGCTGCTTCCCAGGATGCCTATACTGCTCTGGATAAATGGCTCCCAGATCCCATCTCCACCAGAGACCCAGATCTGCACAAGAAACCAGACACTAGCCTCTCTGGGGGTACAGCTACTATGGCTGCTTCTGACTTTCATACATAAAAGCAAATAGGGCTTTGCCCAGTGCTGTCTCTCTCGGGTAGAAGCTTTCTGGTTCTCCACTGGAGCTATCTTGAAAGCGACCTCTTGGCCCCTGATCCAACTTATCACAGAGCCCCCACAACCAAGCCCACACCATGTCAGCCCCATTATTTCCTCTCTCCCCACTGTCTTGGGCTGACTTCAAGCTGTGACTGCTGCTTTTCTGAAATATCTTAAGGCTTCCGGGCCTGCTTCTCTGCACTCCATTTAACACGTTATATTTATTTCCTGTTAGTCCTTTTTAAAGGTCTCTTGATGCTTCTGACAGGTAAAGGAGATGCTGACTTATAGCCTGGCCATCCAAACCTTCCGTGGTCGTCTCCAACTCAGGGCCGCGGCCATTCCCCCCTCCGCAGGTGCACTTTCTCATACCTGGTCTCCTCCAATTCCTTAAAAGCGGGACTTGCCTGCTTTCAATGTTCTCTCCCTGTTCTCTAGACCCAGCATGTATTTACCTGTGCTGTTAGCTATTAAAATCCTTGAACACAAATGCCATCACACTCCAAAGCCTCTGGAGACTTTTCCACCACACAGTGGCTGCTTTTCTGTAATTTCATTGTATTCTATCTACATTTCACTTTGTCGAACAGACAATTTTTGTATCTATTTAGAATCATCAATAGTCTAAGTTAAAGGTTCCTCAGTTTATTTTGCCTACTGATCCCTTTCAGGAAGAAAACAATCACTCCTTGCTACCCCTGGAAATTTATCCCCTTTAAATACACAGAAAGCACCCTCTAACTGCACCCAAAGTCATTACCATCAGCCATTAAATCATTTCAGCATTGCCTGGGAGTAGGGTAAATTGTGGTCTAAATCCTTGAAGGCAAAGATCCTACTTCACCAATGTTTTGGTCTTTAGTGCCAGACAGTTCTCAGCAGGTGCCCAGGAAGCCCTGGGTGAGTAAAGGAACGTCCCTCATGGTCCAAGAAAGCCCAGGTCAGCTTTGTGTTGGCTGGCTTTGAGTGTGTGTGTTTCAAAACACCAGCGCACAAGAGCAAATGAGTGCACTACAGTATGGTCAGATGGTGTGAAGGGCACTGCAAAGTTCACTTAGCACACACAATAAAAACCCATAACCTGCATCAAATGCAATTTCTGGAAATGGCAGGTTCTGGAAAGAAGCTAAGATGTGGTAATTTAGAGAAGAGTAGAAAAGATTTGGAGACTCCTTCTGAGGTGCTCTTCTGTCTCTACATAGCAATCCAAACCCCATCCACCAGCTAGCAGCACACTACAGGAATCTGCACACACTCAGAACCAAGCTCACCTGTGAAAGGTGTGAGCCTGGAGAGGAAATGAAGTAACCTGGCTGGGCAGCTTACAAATCCCATTAGAAAAAATGTAAATTAAAAAATATTTAATTTTTAATTAAATGGGTCACACCAGAGATGTTCAGGATTACTCCTGGCCCTACACTCAGGAAATACTCCTGGTGGTGCTTGGGAGACCATATGGGATGCTGAGGATCAACCCAAGTCAGCCACATGCAAGGCAAATGCCCCATCTACTGTACCCCCTTTGGAAAATAACAAAGCTCTGGACTCTAAGATTTTGTGAAACTTCACTCTCTCTCTCTCTTTTTTTTTTTTTGCTTTTTTGGGTCACACCCAGTGGTGCTCATGGGTTACTCCTGGCTCTGCACTCAGGAATTACTCCTGGTGGTGCTCAGGGGACCATATGGGATGCCAGGGATCAAACCCGGGCTGGCATGGGCTGGCCGTGTGCAAGGCAAATGCCCTACCTGCTGGACTATCACTCCGGCCCCGAAACTTCACTCTTTAAGGCAGTTAAAGTCAAGAAATCCAGCCAAGAAAAACCACTTACAATGTAGGGCCTCAATTTGGAAGGCAAATTCATCCACCCTATCAGCATTTCTGATCTTTGCCCTGTGTAATACTGGATGTTCAAACACATTCTTATCATAGGAGTCTCCAAGTTTCGGGGCAAAATGACAAGAAGCACAAATCTACCACAATGGAAACGTAGAAGGGCAGACTGACCTGGTTGTTCTGACCCAACGTGCAATGTGAGTTTCTGCCTGGGAATACATTCCTTCCGCAGAACATAAAAAAGGGGTAAGAGCATTCAAGTCCAGCTGGTCGTACATTTTCCCAAGCATCTGTGCTCTTGCTTCCCTTCATGCCGTTCGCACAACCTTAGCGATATCATTAACACAGCCATTCCTCTTCTCTCATCCTACCTCGAGGGGGAAAACTGCCTTACTACCTATGGAAGAATTCCAGCCCTTGGCTGCCTTGACCCGAAGATCTGTGCCTCCTCTCTGTTAGTGCTTTTAGAAAGATGCAAGTCCTTAAAACAAAAACTTGCGGGGCTGCCAACGTTATCATTTTTGTGTGTTAGTCTTCCATTGGGATTTTTGGGGCTGTGTGTGGGGTGTTAGGGGGGCAGGCCATACCTGCCAGTTCTCAGTGAGAGAGTAGGATCATGCAAGGCTGGGGCCAAATTCATACTCCCCATGCAAAGCAGGAACTCAGATCTTTGAGCTCTCTCCTGTTCCCGGCCCCTACTCTCTCATTTTCTATGGGCATTTTGGGATTTGTGGTTCCTTGGAATCAAGGAAATACTGTAGGTACTACTATGTATTCCCTATCACTTCCTGCGTTAAAGGCTGGAGAACTTGAGAGGAAGAAAATATTAACAGAATTTTAGGGCTAAGGCACATCAATTTTCCTCCAAAGAAAAGAGAATAAGGTTAGTTCATCTGAAGACGCCAGATGGACTTATATGTGGCTTTATGAAAAGTTACTGCCTGCAAGAACTTCCCTGATCTACTAGGTCTAGACTATTGCATTAAATGTCTGTTCAGTTTGATCAAAGGGAACAAGGAATAGGATCCCCCTTTTTATAGTCCCCCTCTGAGAACAGGGAGCCACTGGTCTGTCACAAACAGCCTCTCCCATTCTTGGGGAGAAAGTGAGTCTCCCTAAGAAGCAGACTCTCATTCCTAGCAATAAAGAGAATCTTTTCTGGGAGAGTGGCAGGAGCCAACATTAGCTAAAGAAGAAAGAAAGAAGCATGATGCAGGCAGAGTCCACTCAGGCACCACGGAGCTCAAACCTGGCTTGGGAGGACTGATGGGGTGTTGTCAAAACAGTCACAGTCAGAGTAACGCATCCCCTGTCCCCACAGCCCACTTCTGGGCCAGGGGATGCTGCAGTAGCCCCGTGCCATGAAGCCTGAGGCCTCCGTGTGGTGATGTGTGTCCTGCTGACTCACAGGGGCACCAAGCACTGGGTAGAAATTCCATGATGAAAGATGATCTTCCTGACATTTCTCCAAGCATTCAGATTTTCCAGTGGATTTGTCAGCCCAAATGTGGGGGAAAGCTCAATGTTTCCAGAGTGAGGTGTGAAAGTCTCTGTGGTTGTAAAATTCTAATCCTGCCCTGGTTTTTTTTCTGACAGTTCCAGCAGAACGACTGACCAGATCTGCCGAAATAGATTAACTCAGGCCTGGATTAGAGAGGAAGGACACTGGCGGACGTCAACCGACGACCAGAAACAAATGAAGCCTGTGGTTGCTTCCTACTGGCCTGACTATGGGCTTTTTTTTTTTTTTTGTCTGTTTATTTATTTGTTTAAACTGTAGTTGTGCATACAGCTGAGTTCCATTTAGTTAGAAACTGATAAGAGTATCCCTATTGGTCCCCACTCTTAAGGTACTTGAGTTTTAGAGTCCAGGAAAATACTTTAGACATATGAAGAAATAAAGAAACAAAAGAAGTTAGAAATAAGGGGCTGGAATAATAGCACAGTGGGTAGGGCATTTGCCTCGCATGCAGCAGGAGCAGGTTCGACACCCGGCATCCCATAAAATCCCCTGCACACCGCCAGGAGTAAATACTGAGTGCAGAGTCAGAGTAACCCCTCAGTATCACCAGTAAGACCTCTCCCATCAAAAATGAAAGAGAGAGGGGCCGGAGCGATAGCCCAGCGGGTAGGGCATTTGCCTTGCTCACAGCCGGCCTCTGCCAGTCCGGGTTCAATCCCCAGCACCCGATATAGTCCCCTGAGCACCGCCAGGAGTAATTCCTGAGTGCAGAGCCAGGAGTAACCCCTGAGTTTTGTCGGGTGTGACCCAAAAGCAAAAATAAATAAATAAATAAATACATAAATAGATAGATGAATAGATAAATAAATAAATAAATAAAAATTAAAGAAAATGAAAGAGAGATGTTTATCTGTCCCCCTCATCTCCTTTCCATTTTATGACATAAAACTAAAAATGGAAATTACTTCCATGTAATTTTCACAACTAGTAATTACTTTTACTTATTTATGTTTACACTAGAATACAGACATCCTGTCGGCAAGGTCCTGGCCTATCACAGTTATATTTTATAATCTCACTCACAAAATAGGCCTCAATAAATATTTTTACATAAATAAAAGTATCACTGAATGGATGCATTGGGAGATGAATAAGTTTAGATCTAGAGATTTGTATCTCATGAAATATATTAAAAATATTATGCAAAGGCATCATAACATAGGATTCAGAGGAAAAGGCAATTTCCCCTAATGGTTATTTGAAACCAAAATCGTTATTAATGCTGAAAAGTTGTTTAGTGGTTTAATACCTAAAATTTCAATTTATGGAGTAGAGATAAGTGTTTTATAAAAGGAAAACGCTTCGGGACTGTTGGCAGGGGGACGACTCCCCTCCCACAGAAAGGGACTGTGCTCAATTTGTAAAAATTCTCTTTTCCTCTGGTTCTGTGATCTCACAGAAAAAAAAAGCTGTAGAATGCCTTTACCTTTTTGAGTAAATGCAATGTCTGAAATGAGACTCTGAGAACTAAAGGAGTGACATTAGGGGGCCAAAGAGAAACTGACTTTACTGGGCAAATGAGGACATGGGCGCTGACCTACAGCCCCAATGCTTAAGTTAATCTCAGCCTCCTCACTGTGGAAACAATTTCCTGAAATTCTTCTTATGCTGATAGTGCTTCCTCTTTAATAACATTCTTACCTTGACCTCTAGGATGAGTTCTTATCTTGAGAGTTGATTCTTAGGACAGAAAGTCTTGAGCTGTTAAGTTCTAGAGTCAATTATTTAAGCATAAACCGTGTCACAGGTCATACCTCTCAGACCATATGTCCAGTGACAGTGACACACTATACATGGTAGCTCTGGATTCTGCCTCTTTTTTTTTTCATGAAACAATAGAAAAATGTACAAGAGCTGCAGCAAATACAACAAAGCACGGCAGCCCCCGAGATGGACTCAGATGAAAAGCGCCTTTGAACATATTCACTTCCTTTGGTAGTGCCACGGCTCACAGATTACACTCAGTCTTTCTGCCATAAAAACTTCAGTTTTTCCCGCTCTTGCTGCCAAAGCTGAAATGCCAAGAAATGCTGGGAACTGTGATTATACACACTTCATATTTTACATTCTAAGCCCCCAAGGAATAAGCTGTGGAGAACAGAGTCCTATTTCTTCAGTGACAGCTGAACAGACAGGGTACTCAGGCTTGCAGAGTGCGGCTGTGTATTTGCATAGGGAGCAACAAAGACCTCACAGATTCTTCTCAGCCATGTGCACCTTCCCGGCATCTGTGGCAGACCTCAGCTAACTTCCCTCATTTACTGCTTTTTAGCTACTTTTTTTTAAAAACTTTTTTGGTTGCTCGACCAGATTCACTGCTAAGTCAGTAATAAGGAACTCAGTTCCCACCTCTGACAGGTTTGAACCTGCCTGTTCACAGGAGAGAAAACAAAACCTCACTGTTCCTTAGGCCCAATCGTGTCCCCTCCTCAGTGTGACATAAAGCTGCCAGCTGGACGCTTTCAGACTCCAGGTTTGTTTCCTCAAAATCTTCCTCTCCAGCTGTAAACTGTTACTTCACTTCTCTGCCGTATATATTCCATCCTCTACTGTAACAGATTCTAACACAAAACAAAGCCCTGTCTTCCTCTCTTCCTTTCTCCCCTCCCTCCTCTCTTCCTTCTTCCCTTCCTTCCTCAACACTGAGTCACACAGGTACCTCAGGACAGGCTCATGATGACAAGAACTTTTCTTCTGAAGGTGAAAATTCCATGACTCACTGTCACCTGTTCTCTACTGCTCAGTCCTATTTTTTTTTTTTTTTTGTCAAAGGAGTGTTAAAATCCTCACTGCGAGAATTCAGGAGAGGCGTAATTCTCATTGCTGGGCTTAATATTAATACCCCTGATTGCTGAATGCAGAATTGCCGCTGCCATGCATCCTCAGGGAAGAGGACACTCTGATCTCCCCCTGGACCATGCTTACGCCAGGGCCTGCAGAGGAAGGGGTCCGAGCTCCTGGTAAGGCAGCAGCCACGTGGCTGTGTGTGCTGAGGCTCCTTGATCCAGTTATAAATAAGGACCGATGTGACTGCTCTGCGTGTAGGGTTGAAAATAAATTTCTCTCTGTAGCTGTGCAATTGCAATAAACTTTTATAAGCTGGTTATACAAACTAAACAACCCTGCACAAAAGCAGAATTCTTTGCAGGTATGAGCCTTTACCCACAGACCTTTTCAGAAAAAATAAAAGCGGTTCCACTGCTCAACTGCTACCTTTTCCTAGGCATTTAGAGCTGTACTTTCGAAAAGTTTAGAAAACAACTTTAATACCTCAACTGTATCTTGTATCGCCAAGTGGTTTTCAAATGGAAGGAAAATTTCAATAGGAAAGCAAGTTTGGGGGCGGAACAATAGCACAGCTCGAAGGGCTTTTGCCTTACATGCAGCTGACGCAGGTTTGATTCTCGGCATCCCACATGGTTCCCCCCAGCACTACCAGGAGTAATTGCTGAGTGCAGAGCCAGGAATAACCTCTGAACATCACTGAATGTGACCCAAAAAAAAAAAAAAATCAAAAAAAGGAAAGCAAGTTTGTGAAAGCACAGTCATTTCTGGGAGGAATGGGCACCGGGTGGCCTCCAAGGGACTGGGGACCAAGGGGGACAAAGAGGATTCAGCTTTTCACTGCTATATTTTCAGAATGACTAAACATTTTTCCTTTATGGTTCCTTTAAGTGTATGCATTAACTTATAAAATTAAATTACTATTACTTTTCTCTTAACTCTTGCCAATACGCAATGCAATTACAATTACTCTTTAGCTACTGCCAATAAGCAGCGCCACAATAATAGGCAATAACCAGATCCCCACCACTTATTTCTCTTGGAGTATCTCCCCAGGCAATCACCAGCTTAGCTGTTAGAAATTGGCAGAACTAAAAAAAAAAAGAAATATTGTTATGCTTTGTGTCAAAAAATTGATAAATACCAAATTGAAATGATAAGAAAAGGGGCCGGAGTGATAGCACAGCAGGCAGGGTGTTTGCCTTGCATGCAGCCGACCGGGTTCGATCCCAGGCATCCCATATGGTCCCCGAGCACTGCCAGGAGTAAGTCCTGAGTGCAGAGCCAGGAGTAACCCTGAGCATCATTGGGTGTGACCCAAAAAGCAATAATAATAATAATAATAATAATAATAATAATAATAATAATAATAATAAAAAATAAAATAAAATTATAAGAAATGCAGAGGTTGGGTACCAAGTCCAAATAGTACCATAACAGTGAGAAAACAAGTAATTCCCTTGGTTTTTCACTGGGCACCCTTAGGATAGCTCTTCTTTATCTGAAAACTCCCTCTCAAGGCTTACAGATTTCATTCTTTCTCAACCCATCTCACATTCAACTCATCTTGTCTGATTTTTTTTGGGGTGGACAGTAGCACCTAGTGGTGCTCAGGGGTTACTCCCAGCTCTGGGCTCAGCAGTTGCTTGTGGTGGAATTGAGGGAACTGCGTGATTCAGAGGACTGAACCCAGGTCTTCTACATGCAAAGCATGTGCTCAGTTCTTGGAGTTATCTCTTTGGTCTGCATTTTTCTTATCTAAAATTTTTATTATAAAAATGTCACAAAGTAAGGCCAGGGAGACAGCTCAAAGAGCTGGACTGCGTCCCTTGCATGGGGGATGGGAACAGGAGGAGGAGGAAACTGCCTGCCTTAGAAGCATGCTGGAGGAATGGGGAGGGAATCAGGGGATATTGGTGGTGGGAAATGGGCGCTGGTGGAAGGATGGGTGCTGGAACACTGTATGACTGAAATCCAATCAAGAACAGCTTTGTAACTGTGTATTTCACAGTGGTATAATAAAATTTAAAAATAAAATTTTTTTTCAATGTTTACACATACACAATTTAAAAATATGTTGAGATAATATCAAATATTAACATCCCACCATGCTCACTCTCCCTATATTTAGCATCAAGGGCTCCAATTCATATTAGTTTAGTTTGCCAACAGCAAACTGAAACACTACTGATTCTGCAAGAGATGAGTGTAGTAAGTCAACTGCATATCAATTCAAGAATCTAGAATGAAAATTTGCTTGTATGGCTCATAATTGTTCAGAAATCATTGATTGCAAAAATATAGCTAGCATGAATAATCATGCAAATAGCATTTCCTTTTTTGACAGGTAAACCAGATTCTAAGATATAGATTGCCTTCAAATATCTGCAAAACATTTTTTTGGTAAAAGATGTATATATTTTTTTCATCTATTCCTTTTGTTTGCTTGTCTTTTTTTCTTTTTTCTTTTTCTTTTTTATTTTAGCCAATCTGGTGATGTTCTGGGTTTACTCCTGACTTTGCACTCAGGAATTACTCCTGGCAGGGCTTGGGGGACCATATGGGATGCTGGGAATGAAACTCAGGGTGTCCAAGAGCAAGGCAAATGTATTATCTGCTGTATGATCTTTAAGGAATGTCCAAGAGCAAGGCAAATGCCTTATCTGCTATATGAATTCTTAATATTCCAGAATCAGTGAACAGAACTATATTAGAATCAATGCAAAATATTTATGTCAATACAAAGTTCCTCTTTGAAAAAAAGATGTGTGTATGGAGCAATAGCACAATGGAAGGGAACTTAACTTGCCTTGCTTGTTGTCAACCCAGGTTCAATCCCAGGCATCCCATATGGTACTTCCAGCCCTGTCAGAAGTGATCCCTGAGTGTAGAACCAGGAGTTGGCCCTGAGCACAACCATGTGGACTGAAAATAAGACAAACCAAAGACAACGTTCCTCTTTGCTTAGAGATTTATGACTTTCACTATGTTGAGGAAAGTTCCTTTAATTCCTTTTCTTTCTGCAGAGATTTTTTTTAAATCATGAATGGATGTGGTATCTTTTCAAATGCTTTCTCTATGTCTATTGATAGAATCATATGATTTTAATTTTTCATTTATTGATGCAGTGAATTATGTTGATTGATTTGCATATGTTAAGTCATCCTTGTATCCCCTAGGATGAATCCACTTGGTCATGAGATATAGAGCTGATCACAGCCTGGCTAGCGCAGCAGCGTGGTTCATCAATAAATGCTGGAGATCAGAGGTGACTATAAGAGTATGTCACCCGCACGGCAGAGCCTGGCAAGCTACCCGTGTCGTATTTTCCAAATACCAGTAACAATTACAGACCTCATTCCCATGACCTGATGGAATGGTTTGAGGCTCTTTATGTTCCTGGAACAAGCAGATGCCCTTGGGCTCTACTAGCATGAGACAGGACATATGGAGATGTTACTGGTGCCTGCTCGAACAAATCGATGATGAAGGGAAGAAAGTGATACAGTGATAGAAAGAAAAATTACTTCTCAGCAGGTTGTTAGGTATTCAGACTTTGAAAGAAAAGGGTTCATGACTGGCCAGCCGCTTGCAAGGCAAGCAAACATGCTCATGTCCAGCATCAAGACTCTAGAATTTTGTCTGGGAGGCACCAGGCAGGTATGTCTGATGCAAGTAAAAAATAATGAGCACAGCAGTTCTGTAAGGAAAAGAAGAGGCTGAGGTGGGCGAGTATTCTGGTTTGTAGAAAGTGTGCCAAGGGAATGACACTAAAGACACGCAGTGAAAACCTTCGCCCCTCCCTGAGATAAGCTCACAGCCTGGACCAGCTTCCTCGGTGAAGCGACCTCTCCAGGATGTGGGGCAGTTTCCAAGTCAGGTCTCGCTCAGTTCTCTTAGCATCTGATCCCAGAAATTCATCCATGGATGAGCATTTCTGCCAAGCAATACTAGTGAAACTGCAACCGTTTATACCTTTTCTGAGGAAGTTTACTGATAAGAGAAAATTGAACATCTGTAACACAATGGAAAAAAAATTGTGTGTATACAAAACTTTTCAAATTAGCTTTTATGGTCTTAGGATAAACATCTAGAAGTGGAACTGCTGGATTATATGGCAGGTGTAATTGAAATATTTTCGGGAAATCTTCATACTCTATTCAGAGAAGCCAAATATGTTTGTATTCCCATCAACAGTGAATGAGGGTTGCCTTGACTTTGGTAATGATCCCTTATAACGAAATAGCTCATGCCTTGACTCAGTCTTTTTCCCAAAATCCTTTGTTTTCCTTGACTTCCTAATTGACCCAGTAATTATTCAGTAGCACGTTGCTCAGTCTAAATGTTTTTCTTTTTCTCAACTTTCTTTTTTATACTACTATTTAAAAAAGAGCTTTAGACACTGAAGTTCACAACATAACTAATGACAGGGTTTCACGCATACATTGTTCCACATCCACCACAGTGTCCACTTCCTTCCATCATTATTCCAGTCATTAACCACTCCAGTCTCCCCTTCCCCACTCCAATGTTCTTGGTACCTTTTTTCAATCTTTAAATTTCTCTGATATATACAACTACAATTTGTTAAAAAAAAAACTCATTAAAAGATTTGGACATTATGACTTCAATTTTCTTTTCTTTTCCTTTTTTTTTGGTGGGGGGAGAGAGGTGGGCCTCATCCAGTAGTTCTCAGGTTTCACTCCTGGCTCTGTGCTCTGGGTCATTCCTGACAGGGTTCACAGGACCGTATCGTGTATCAAGGATCAAACCATTGGTCAGCTGCTTGCAAGGCAAGAAAGACACTATCTGGCTCTGACCTCCCTCAATTTTCTTGTTACAAAGTAAAAAATTTTAGGGCCAGAGAGATAGCTCAGTGGGTAAGTGACTTGCCTTGCAAGCTGTATGGATTTGATACCTGGTACCACACTGGTTCCTGAGCCCTACTGGGAGAGAACACTGTGCACAGCACCAGGAATAAGCCCTGAGCACCACCGACCTGGTTCAACCTCCCACACCAGAACCCCCCAAAGTAAATTTGGGTTAAGAATACATTAAGAATATGAAGAAAAATGAGTACTTTATAGTGAGAAGATTTTATTTCATTTTACTTTTGGTATTCTGAATTTCAAGCTTACTATAATACTTTTGTTTTAAGAGAAGAATGCATTTTATTTTATTTTTTTTTATTTCCGGCCCCTCCCCCAGCCCAATGCATTTTATTTTAAAAATAAAACACAAAGAGATGAAAACGCAAAGTTAGAAAAGGCAAAATAATACAAAGTAACCAAAAAAACCACATCAAAACCACTGACCTATAAACAAACATTTTTACAGGAAGACTATTTTTTTCATAGCCTAGATTGAGGTTAGAGCCCTTGAAGAGCCTAGTTGTTCCTGTTACTCAGTTACATACACATGACTATAACAAAGTGAAATCAACAGACTCTCTACCATTGTCAGATGGTAGAGAACATACATGACAGGTTTACAGATCCCAAAAAGTAATGTCCATTTTATAAAAATGCTCTTAAAGAAGATTTTGCCTCTGCTTTTAGCAGAAAGGCATTAAAAATGTAACAGATTACTGCTGGAGTCATCTCAACATTGTAGATAGATCTAATGAAGCACTGGGAGAGATTAGTGTCACTTTAAAGTAAAAAGAGGCACACAAATTAGATGTAATCACACATACTACGGAACACAGTCATAAAGTGTAGAAATGTGTGTGGATCCCGTCAGAGAACAGCAGAGTTATCTCAGACACAAGCTCTAGATGACCTCCTTTTTTCTTTATTTTTTCTTTTTGGGTCACACCTGGTGATGCTCAGGGGTCACTCCTGGCTCTCTGCTCAGAAAATACTCCTGGCAGTGCTCGGGGGACCATATGGGATACCATGAATCGAACCCTAGTTGGCCGCAAGGCAAACGCCCCACCTGCTGTGCTATCGCCCTAGATGCCTAGATGACCTCCTTTTAAAACAACACTTGAGGACCGGAGAGACAGAACAGCAGGTAGGGTGATTGCCTACCTGGGTTAGGTTCCTGACACCCCATATGGTCCCCCAAGCCCACCAGGAATAATTCCTGAAAGCTACTGAATGTTGTCTCCCCTCAAAATCAAACAAAACCCTCATTAAAAACATCACTTGAACAAAAAACTGAGAGTCAAGTCTTTACCTATGAAATACCTTTTATCTGAGAATTATAAGCACAATGAAGAAATTGTGTCTTTAGAGCAGGTGAAAGAATTATGAATTATTATATTTTTTTGTGAGGCACATTCATTCTAGAGAAGCAGGGAAGGGAAGTGACCTGAGATAATGATAGAGGAAAGTGGACTCTGGTAGAGGGTAAAACCCTGTCATCAACAATATGGTAAACTATGGTTGCCAATCCAAAATCTAAAAATTCTTGAAGATTCCCAACTATTAGAAATACTAATATACATGTTCAAACGTTCTCTTCAGGGACATCATAGAAAACTTGCAAAAGGCTTTCATGTAAATATAAATATAAACACTTCTAGAAATCATGAGAAAAATCATGGAGGTTGAGCCAGTGTAACTATGGGGGTGAACAGCAGGTGAGGTGGTCCTAGCCTGTCAGCAGGAGGTGACTCACATAAAGGAGGGCAGAACCCAGAAAAGGTGTGAAGGGAAGGGCATTATAGGACTCCAGGAAAGTAGAGAGGTTGGGCTCTTCACTTAGATGGAGGCCGAGGGTTGGGGTATGCAGGCAACATTTCCCAAGAAGAACAACTTGCTGAGGCTACATGTTTGAGCAAGAGTCGAGCTGGCAAAAAGAGGGAATGCTTCTAGAAAAGGAAAATGCTAGTGCCAAGACCTGTAGGTTGGGGGAATGCAGAACTTAAATGGAATCTAAAGAGAGGTGAGATTGTGGAGTTTCACACATACCATTGGTGTCACTGAGCAAATTATTGCAACTCCAAAGCCTCCTCCATCCTTATAACCCAGGGATCATACTTTTTGCCTTGTAGGCATGTCACAAGAAGTTAAAATTAAATAGGTGAAAACTCTTTTAGATGGGTTTATCCCAGGGGGAAAGTGCTCCACACACATGGCTACTCTTGTGCTGCAGAATCCAGGTGAGAGGAAAGAGCAAAACTCATGTCCCAAGGGCCAGGCTCCAGCCCACCGTTCTCTGATACTATCCCTTGTTGAGCTCGTTCCCCCCCCTAATGGCTTCACCCTCGACTTCGCTTCTGCCTCGAATGCTCTTTTTTTTTTTGCAGATACTCAGAGTCTGCTTTCTCTGGTCACCTCCTCAAGTGCCTCTTAACAAGCAAAACACTTAATCTCCTATGAAAAAGAGTAGACCTATTCTCCCCCTAAGACTTTTCTCCAGAGAATTACTCCATCATTCAGTATATTCACTTTTTGTATTACTAACTACACTAGAATTTAGTTAGTGGGTTCCTGTACATTCGTGGAGTTGAGAATTGTGTCTGGCACATAGTAAGTTCTCAACACATATTTGTTAAAGAAATGGACAAAACCCACAAACTTGTATACCAGGCCTTTCTTATTCTTTTTTTTCTGAAATTCTAACATAAAGATTTGCACTGAGCAGTATCCCATAGAGATTTCGTCAATTACATATTGAAACACCATTTTATAAATGTTTACCTAAGAAGAAATAATGATATTCTCATTGCTTAGAATACAGATTTAAGATTAGGTGTTTAATTATAACGAAGCAATAGTTTACTTGGTCAATTTGGTAGACAGAAGAGCAAAACTGATGGTTTGATTTCATTAGCCTTGATTTCATTAGCTGGTGAAATCCATTATCACATTTATCACTTAATTCCAAGTAACGACAGTCTTGTTGATGCAAAAGGTTAAACACAGATGAATTATGCCAGGATCAGTACTCTGATTTAATAAACAAAGTACAGAAAGACAAAAGTACTTCAGAGTGCAAATTTCTTTCAGCCATTAAGTTGGGTGCTTTGAGAAAAACTGTTACAGGATCTGAGCCACCAAGATATAAACCTCAGGAATCATCTCAAAGGGTTCTTGAATTTCTCTTGAAATGAACAATAAACACTTTCCTTATATAATGAGAAACATAAACTCAAAAGGAGTTCAACTGCTTGCTGAAAAACTATACAGGGAACTGAAATTTAAACAAATAAGAGTACAGTCCTCAAGATTTGAATTTTCTGTTCCATATGCTGAAAGGAAGCTATCTTAAGATATCTTATGTACAGGGTAAGTATGTTAATCATGCGTAACTTCAAGGAACTGATTAAATGCAAAGAAAATGACTTAATTTAAAAGAAAAACACACATTTAGTTATTATTAAGGCTTGGTCTTGGGAAAATTGATTTTCAAACTAAAACTCTAGTGTCTCGCAAGAGAGATGCTGATCTCAAGACCAGCTCAGAGCAGCCAAGTTCGAGCCCAGGTAGGCAGCTCTCGGAATTGGAAGTCACCGGGCATTCCTGGAGATGGAGCTGGGGTACCCCTTCCCCTCTGATCCATCCTGGAGGCCTGGTGGCCCAGCCCACGAACTGCCTTGGGGCTCTCAGCCATGATGCAGAGTCTCAGAAGCATGGGGGAGAGCTGCCATCTGGCTCTCCCCTATGAGGCTCCCAGGAGGCAAGATGGGTTTTGGGAGTGGGCCCATCACCTCTGTAGGGTGTTGGAAGCAGCTGGATGAGACTTGTTCACCATAATAGCTGCCATTTTAGTGGAGCGGACCTGGTACATCAAACTAGTGGAACCAATCATGTACTAGAATATATTACAATCTACAATGTGTAAGAAAGGGAAGCGAGAAGGAGAGGGGGAGAGAGAGAGAAGGAGAGAAAAAGAGAGAGAGAGAGAAAAAGGAGATAAAGAACCTGTCATGGAGGCAAGGCAGGCTGGGGGGAAGGGGAGGGAGGTGGGGACATTGGTGATGGGAGATGGGCGGGGTGGAGAGATGGGTGTTGGAACACTGTAGAGCCAAAATTCAAACATGAATATCATGTAATTGTATATCTAACGGTGGTATAATAAAATATTGAAAAAAAAGCCCTTCCCCCTCCATTTTGTCTGAGCCCAGTGTCCCCGCCCAGGAGCTGCCCTGGGGTGACCAGCCATAGCATGCTGGGCCTCAGACGTGGCTGGGGAAGCTGGAACTCGGCTCTCCCCAGGCTCAGCTGACCATGGGGCCCCCAGATGGATAGATGGGCTTTGGGAGTGGGCCCATCACCTCTGGGGAGTCCCGGAATCAACTGGATGAGACTTGCCCACCACATTAGCCGCCATATTCGCTGTCTGGATGCTGACCATGAGGCCCCTAAGTCGCGTGGCTGCAAGCGGCCACGTGGTCCATCAAACTAGTGGAAACAGTTATGTTCTTTAATGTACTGTATTCTTTTTTTTTCCTTTTTTGGGTCACACCCAGCAATGCTCAGGGGTTTCTCCTGGCTCTGCACTCAGGAATCACTCCCTGGTGGTGCTCGGGTGACCATATGGGATGCGGGGATCGAACCCAGGCCGGCATGGGCTGGCGCAAGGTAAGGCAAATGCCCTACCCACAGGGCTATCGCTCTGGCCCACAATGTACTGCATTCTACGATGTGTAGGGAAGGTAGGCGGGAGGGAGAGATAGAGAGGAGAGAAAAGACATAAAGACCCCGCCAAGCAGTTGAGGTGTGGGAAGGGGGGGGAGGATGTGGGGGACACTGGTGATGGGAGATGGGTTCGGGTGGAGGGATGGGTGTTGGAACACTGTAGAACCAAAACTCGACATAAGCATCTTGCAACTGTATGTCTAAAAGTGGTGTAATAAAATTTGAAGGAAAAAAAAAGAAAAAAACCTCTAGTGTCTGTGAAAGACTCCCAACTCTTAAGAAAGCATTTTAGGGAGAATTTCGGAAAACATCTTAAGGAAAATTAATTTCCGGGGCAAAGAAAACGTAAATTATCTGCGAGCAGGTGTGCAAAGAATACGCCTGACATTAATACATTGTGTTTCAAAGGGTTTCCACATTTTAACTTTAATCTGAATTGAGCTTCCCGGTACCTGATGGGGAAGCCGTGTCAACGATGCTGATGGCGCCGTATCACTGTATCACTGTCTTCCCATTGTTTATCGATTTGCTCGAGTGGGCACTAGTAACATCTCCATTAGTCCTGTCACAAGCAAGTGCAACCCAAGGGCATCTACTTGCTACAGGGACAGGAGGAGCCCAAAAACCATTCTTCAGGTTATGGAACTGAGGTCCATAATAGTTACTAGTCTTTGGCATAAAAAAGTAAATAAAACACGGGTAGCTTGACAGGCTTTACCGTGTAGGTGGTATGGTCTCAGTAGAAGGCTCTCAACCCGAGCATTTACTGATGAAACTTAAAGCAGGAAGATCAGGTTTTCTTTTGGATGGAGCTCTGAGGAACTATGGAGTCTGGATGTTGAGAATGACTAACTGCATGATGTGTGGTTTGTTTTGGCTTCTTGTCAGGCTTACTGGTATCAGTTAAAACATGTCTATAACTGTTTACTATGTATAAATGTGAAAGAAATTGGGAAGAACCTTATGCAAAATTCAGTATCCTATAAAAAATATTGCACGGCCACTTTGCCGTGCCAAGGGACATGTGTGTCTGGCGTGGGTGGGTCTATCTCTTCCGGGGCAACTGGCATGGAGGCGGAGGAAAGGGCAGGGCCCAAAACTCCACTCTGAGTCCGCCAGAATGGTCTCTCCTCGGTTCATGAGAGCAAACCCTTGGAGCAATGTTGGACTCAGCCAGGGGCAGGCCGAGCCCCTTACCGGGAGGTCAGCTCCATGGGTTGCTTCCACATGGGGCCGGCCGAGCAGTGCCAGTGGACAATAGGCTCTGCTGTACCAAACTGGTTGATGCCATACAAGCAAGAAGTAGAGCTGTTTCCAGCACCACGGTCTTCTGAAAATCAATACCTGTATTCTTCTATTTAACACACTATATGCTGCCGCTCAAAAAAATTGCTTTAACATAAGTAATCTTTTCCTTTACACTTACAGCATTTTATTTTGAGTGAAATTGGACTTTCAAACACTTCATTTACACAATGAAGTATATAATTTTCTTTCTAAATCAAAAATCCAAATGCGCTCAGGAATTATTCCTAGCAGTTTTAAGAGGGAACATAAGGATGCTGAGGATCAAACCCAGGTCAGCTGTATGCAAGGCAAGTGTCTTACCCACTGTACTCTCTCTCCAGTCTGTAGGTAGATTTCTAATCTAATCTAGATTCGATCTTCTAATAATTTACCATTGGTTCAAGTCAGTCAGTCTAAGTAAACATCTGGGAAGCAATTTACTGCTGGATGTCTCAAACTTGAAATCCCTAATCTATAAGGGAGACTGGAAAAGAGCTTGGAACTGAAGCAATTTTAGAGCCTTCTTCTGGCTCTAAGACTTGATAATTCCACTGCTGTATATAAACACATAGACCCAGATACAAGGAACTCACAGAGAATGGACTGTTTCTCCAGGGACTTGCAATACGATCAGTCTTATCTAACTTTAAAATCAATTATTTACAAGGAGTGCTAATAAAATCCTGAAGCCATCAGGTCACAGCAAACACTCAAGGTGATGAAGTGCCAAATGCGGGGGCAATATGCCTCTTAGATTCCAGCAACACTGGCCTTTAACAGTCTTTGAATGTGTTCATTTCCCTGTGGATACTGGTGACTGGCATTTGCCATTCCTCCCATCCTAAAGGTGCTTTCTTCTACTCTTCACTAGTTACTCCAGCTCAAGAGTCACTTCTTTAGAGAAAATGTCCCTCTTCCCGAGACCAAACTGAATTCCTATCCAAGTTTCTCATTGCATTCTCTCCCTCTCCTTTACAGCAATGGTCACAGATGGGATTTCTGCTGGTGGAGTCATTGGATTGATATCCTTCTCCCTCACAAAGGAGGATTTTTAATTTTGCTCCTCATTGTATCCAAATTCTTGGCAGAGAGCTAATGCTTAATAAACATCTATTAACTGTTTCTAAAGGTTACAGAAGGGAGGAGAAAGTGGCCAATGAGTTTTATTTGGGGAAAATGTCAAGCTATTCCAGTAAGCTGTAAAGTCCCTGAGCTCACCATCGTGTTCCTGAGAAGGAATCTTAGGAGTCAGAGATGGAGTTTGCTCTCTGCTGACAGGGAGATAGCAAACACGAAAACTGGCCAGAATTTGGGGGAACTCATGACAGGCTTAAAGATAAGGCAAGAATATAACTAAGAGGATTAAGTCCCCGTAGTAATCCAGAGTAAGGAATAACTGTGAAAATCTGATGTAAAAGCTACTAATGTTGAAAACTTCCTGGCTAGCATATCCTGAAGAAACTGGGACTATTCAAAAACACGAAATGATGATTGGCAGCTATGTTGCTGCAAGCACATCAAGAGAAAATATGAGACTACTTCCTGGGGCAGAAGGAACAACAGCACCCGGAAAAGAAGTCCCTGAACAGAGCTTCTACTTTTATCCAGTGAAGATGTTTTCCCTCACTTCTTGTATCACTTTTATTACTTGTCTTCCTGTTGTTCATCAATTTGCTTGAGTGAGTGCCAGTAACATCTCCATATGTCCTGCCACTTGCTAGAGTAGCCCAAGGGCATCTGCTCACCCAGGAACACCAAGAGCCTCAGACCATCCTTCAGATCATGGGAATGAGGTCTATAATTGTTACTGGTTTTTGGCATATCAAATATGACACAGGTAGCTTGCCAGGTTCTGCCGTGCGGGTGGTATACTCTCAGTAGTAGGCTCTCATCTCGGGCATTTACTGATGAACCAATGGGGAGAGATCGGCTTTTCTCTTGGGTGGAGCTCTGACGAGCTGTGGAGTCCAGATGTTAAAAATGGTGGTCCTCATGATGTGGGGATTACTCTGGTTTCTTGCAAGGATCTATTGGGATGGCGGGCCAGGGCTAAAACTCACCTTCCCTCCCGAGTGCCTTATGATCAGCTGAACACATGGAGAGCTGGTAGCAGCTCTGCCCTGTGTGTCTGAGTCTAGAATTTCCCTCACTAGAATTAATATAAATAAAAGGAGCTGAATTCCAACATGATGAGTCGAAAATTCCAGGCTCAAAAGAGAGACATTTTGGAGACTCTAAAAGCCTTCTACGGTATAAGAAATTCTATGTATAAGTAAGGTCCCAGGAGATGGGAATCAGACTTGTGTAGCCACAATTTATAAGAGAAAAAAAGATATTAGAGAGCAATGAGTCAAGTACATGACAGTTATCTTACCCAACACACACCCTGATTTGGAAACAGGAAGCTAGTGCTTCCTTGGACACAGAAGCAATGCTCACAAAGGTTGGTCTTCCCATGCACTCTCCCTACAAAGATATACTTAGCCACCTTTGGCTCACACAGGTACCAGATGGAGGCAGACAGTATCAGAGATGGTATATTAACTGCAATTCAAAAGCTGTGCTCAGGGGCAGAAGCGATAGCCCAGTGGGTAGGGCATTTGCCTTGTACGCAGTCGGCCTCTGCCGGCCTGGGTTCGATCCCCGGCATCCCATATGGTTCCCCCGAGCACCGCCAGGAGTGATTCCTGAGTGCAGAGCCAGGAGTAACCCCTGAGCATCGCCGGGTGAGACCCAAAAAAAAAAAAAAAAAAAAAAAGCCGTGCTCAGAGATTAGCCTACCAAATTTCATTTTAGAGAATGAATTAATCTTCCCAAATTTTGAATTAGAAAGCTCAAGCAGACAGTAATTGTTCTTGCAATCTGAAGAGAAACTAAAGTTTATTTTCTTGCACAGTACAAGAAATTAACTTATAACTGGTATATAAGCAGACCAGTACGAGACGATAGCACAAGACTAGAAGTCAACTTTGAGGGCCTGTTCCACATCTGGGAAATGGGAAAGCAAAATATCCAGAATGCCAGGAACTCACATGCACACAGCAATCTAAATGAAATGAACTGTGTGTTCAAGCGGTTCACGGTGAGGAAGATTCACAATGTAAAACTGCTATGCTATAAATTCTTCCTCTTCTAGCATATTTTAGAAACATTTCTTGCTTTATCCAAAATAACCAATCTACAGAGTGTCATCAGGTGTTAGGGGTCTTGAACCCTGAAAGTCATTGCTGGCTGAATTCCCCTTGAATGCCACTTAGGAAACATGATAGAATGCAGTGCCAAAAGGCCCGCATGGGCAGGTAGATTGGATGCTTGCCCCTTTGTTTCTCTAACTTTTTTATAGGGCTTGACTCAGAGAAAAAGTCAACATCCTGTAAATTATTCATGAGTACTTATCTGGGCTCTCAATCAGCCAATAAGCCCAGGACAAAAGAACAAATAATCTTCCTGTTCTTTAACAAAGCACATCCCCACTGCTTATGCAGCCTTCTCCATCAGACTAATGCAGGCTCCAGACCTTACAAAGTTATTGAAGGCCTCTGAGCAAATTTGTTGGATCCTCAGGAAAGGGGCTTCAGTTCCTTTATGAAATATACTAAAAAATATATACATCTTTGTGGGCTGGAGCAAAAGCACAGTGGGTAGGGCTTCTGCCTTGCACGCAGCTGATGTGGGTTCAATCCTTGGCATCCCATATGGTCTCCAAGCACCACCAGGTGTATTTCCTGGGTGTAGAGCCAGGAGGAATCCCTGGGCCAATATTGTCGGGCATGACCCAAAAACCAAAATCAATCTGTCTGTCTGCCTGCCTGTCTATTTAAAAATGAGTGCCAGAAGTCAAGATGAGAAGTCAAGATGCCTGCCTACTTAAAAATGAGTGCCAGAAATCTCCTAATGTCACCAGCCTATATCTGCTTTTAGTAGGCTAAGAGGGAATGGTCAGGTATCCCAAGGCTCTCTTTTCTAAAGACCCAGTGGACAATGACTTCAAGATGGTACCAGCTTTATAACCTCTTATGAAAGAAACAATGTCCCTGAAGGAAAAACTTCAGGGGAGACAACTCTATTGGACAGATCACAGGAGATCATTTACTTTTAAAAAGGCCGTCCCAGGACATATATGATAACTGAGTCCACTTGATGAGCCCAAGTTTGTCACTGTACTCTCTGGATCAAATTCACACCTTCTATGACCCAAATATGCCCTTTATTTTGATTGAATTCCAGGGACTTGGCTTTCAGAGGCTTAGCCTTAAGACTCTGCTCTCAGGCCAATACCCTGAGTGGAATTAAGTTATCCTGTGTAATAAATCCACAGGATAAAAATAGCATGTGAATCTATCCTAATTAAATGTGTTCTCTTCAGAGTCAACCTTATCAATTAGAGCTCAAGTTGAGTCAATTAAAATTATGTCTGGGGGCCGGCCGGAGCAATAGCCCAGCGGGTAGGGCGTTTGCCTTGCACGCAGCTGGCCTGTGCCGGCCTGGGTTCAATCCCGGCATCCCATATGGTCCCCCGAGCACTGCCAGGAGTAATTCCTGAGTGCAGAGCCAGGAGAAACCCCTGAGCATTGCCGGGTGTGACCCCCAAAAACCAAAAATAAAATAAAATAAAATAAAATTATGTCTGAACTGAACCACATATTGTAAACATAAACACACACACACACACACACACACACACACACACGGAAACAAACAACTAAATACCATTATTCTAGATGTGGGCTGATACAGTTTCACCAAAATCTTCATTAAGTTGCAGTGCCAACTGTTCAACACGCAGGCAGGAAGCAGAGGGGCGGTCCCAGCCAAAACAAAAGAGCAAGCTTGCTGCCTCCAGCATGCACTGCAGGGCCTAACTAAAGACCGAGGACTCAAGAAAGTTCAGATTGCTCTTTCAAGCCATGTTCTCTCTTGAACAGGTACATTGCTGCCTTGCTCTTTCAAGCCCATGTTCTTTTCTTTCTTTTTTTTTTTGGGGGGGTCATACCCGGCAATGCTCAGGGGTTTCTCCTGGCTCTGCACTCAGGAATTACTCCTGGTGGTGCTCGGGGAGACCATATGGGATGCCGGGGATCGAACCCGGGCTGGCATGGGCTGGCTGTGTGCAAGGCAAATGCCCTACCCGCTGGGCTATCGCTCCGCCCCCATGGTCTTTCTTGCACATGTATCTTTCTCTTTCAGCATATCCACTCTGGAGAAGCTGGTGCTCGCTCTTGAACACATATTCCTCCTTTCTTTCCCTCCATGTCTTTTTAAGTAAATAAAAGCTATCTTGCTGCACTTAAACAACAAACAAATGAACAAAAACACAAAGGCCAAATGGAGGGTAAGTTTTAGCTGCAGGCAATGCTTCTAAATGACAATGCCATTCATTTGCTCTAATGAACACTCAATGCTTTGTGATTCATTTCCAGAGACATTTCAGCTGGTCATAAAGAGAATGCAGGTGGGACAGGCCAGATGCACAGACAGGATAAACTGCAAAAACAGCTCCCAGCAGCCAAACTCACCTGTAGATGATGCCTTTCTCGTGGAGGTACATGAGCGGAAATGATTTCCGCAGCATAGAAACGGGCTCGTGATTCATCAAAGCGTCTTGACTTCTGAATGTGGAACATCAAATCGCCCCCATTCACAAACTCCATCACGAAAAACAGACGATCCTGGATACAAGTACAAGAGAGGGTGCCAATGTGAGAAGTCTAGACTCCAGTCTGCCAAGAAGTCAATGCCACACACAGGGATACGGTACACCGCCCTGATAGTGGGCGGCAGCGGGCAAGGCAGGGCCAGTGGGATGCTATGACCAGGATGGAGGGGTCAGGAATAACTTCTGATCTCCTGTAGGCCACACTACCCAGTTTCTATTCCCACGTTAAATAAAAAGTAGAAGACATCAGAGACCTTTGATTCTAAAACCTTGAATACCATGCAACCTTGAGATGAACATTTTTTGGGTGCTCACATAAAAAAATAGTCTAGTAATGTGAGAATGCTTAGGAAGGGGAGAACAATGATGCTCTCCCTACCCAAATCATAAGGCTCCGTAAACTGGAAGAGAGTTATGTCTTTTACATAAATCAAAAGATGCCTGTCTTCTATTAGAAACATCCAGGTGCAATTTCAGAAACTAAGGAACATCTAACAGGTACTTGATCCTCCTTTGGACAGAGAACTATCCCACAAAAATTTTTTTTAAATTTTTGACAGGTAGGCCAAAACCAAATTCTACCAAAAACCTCAGATTCCTCGAAATCCCATTCAGCACACTGCAAGTTTGCTGAGCCAGAAGTAGAGTACCAAGACGAGTGAGCTGACCTCTCACAACCATCAGCTCTTAAGAAATGAGTTCTCTGCCATTTACGCAGACTATGGGAGGGGAGAGGGAATTGGGGATGTTGTTGGTGGGAAATGGGCACTGGTGGAGGCGGGGTGCTGGAAAACTATGTGACCAAAACCTCCAAACATGAACAACGTTGTAATTGTATATCTCACGGTGGTATAAAATGTTTAATTAAAAAAAAAAGAAATGAGTTCTTATACAAGTTACCAATGAACTACATGAGAGGTATAGATAATGTAGAAATTACTCCTTCGAGAAAAACAAAAAGGACTGAACCAGAAACTGATGTGTCTAAGAATGACAGTGAAAGGTACCTTGTGTCAAGAACTTCTACTACCAGTGGTTTCCTTATATTCTCTCACTGACAGTAGAAATTCACAGACTGACATTTGTGAAATCTGACATGGGTGCTAGAAACCCAAAGAGAACCGACTTAAAATGGATCTCCCCATAGTATGGTATGGCAGGAAGATAGTACTAGAAAGGAAAAAAAAATGATATACACTGTTGGAGTATGCTGCTGCCCAGAGCCTCTGCATCTGGCCTGGAGTTGCCTCCTACAGGCCACTTTGTAGATAGGAGGAGGACAATTTGAATGTAGCAGTTTATTTGACCATATATTCTAAGCTGGCTAATATAAGTATTCTCTCCTGATGCCACAATCATCGTGGGACTAGCTAGTTCTTATCGGTATATTTGCCTGGCCACGTTGGATCTCTAAGTAATTAGACCGGAGAGAAATGCTGTTTGCCTTCAAACAAGCAAGCATGGCTCCCTGATAACTCAAAGGCTAATAATGTACAAAACAACCATGAAGTAAGATGAGATTCTTGTGAAGGCTTGGAGAAATATATAACTGGCTATAGAATATTCTTTGGTACAGATGCATGCCTTTTGTATTCTGAGATACAGTTCATCTCAGAAGCCACTCCTCTGCTCTACCCTGCAGGGGCACTTCCAAGGCAGATCTAGGTTCAGCAACATTAACATCTCAAAGGGCCTACATGAGGTCCCTGGGAGAAATCACCTGAGGGATTTGACCCTAACTGCTCTCCTTTGGAGTGGGTGGTCTGTGTTGCAGGGATATAAAAACTGTAGTCTGTTTTCTCGCAGGATCTCTCTCTCTCTCTCTCTCTCTGGATCTCTCTCTCTCTCTCTCTCTCTCTCTCTCTCTCTCTTTCTCTCTCTCTCTCTCTCTCTCCTCTTTTTTGGGTCACACCCAGCAATGCTCAGGGGTTTCTCCTGGCTCAGGAATTACTCCTGGCGGTTGGAGCTCTCTCTCTCTCTCTCTCTCTCTGGATCTCTCTCTCTCTGGATCTCTCTCTCTCTCTCTCTCTCTCTCTCTCTCTCTCTCTTTCTCTCTCTTTTTTGGGTCACACCCAGCAATGCTCAGGGGTTTCTCCTGGCTCAGGAATTACTCCTGGCGGTTGGAGCTCTCTCTCTCTCTCTCTCTCTCTCTCTCTGGATCTCTCTCTCTCTGGATCTCTCTCTCTCTCTCTCTCTCTCTCTCTCTCTCTCTCTCTCTCTCTCTCTCTCTCTCTCTCTCTCTCTTCTTTTTTGGGTCACACCCAGCAATGCTCAGGGGGTTTCTCCTGGCTCAGGAATTACTCCTGGCGGTTGGAGCTCTCTCTTTCTTTCCTGTTCTCTGTCTCCTCTCTACAGGGCCTTAACACGTGGTGGCAGCCATCTTGGCCTACAAGTGACCAGGGCCAAGCCAGGAACCCTATGTTCGGGGTTTTCCTATTGCTGATTTGTATGCCAGAATCTGTTGTTAAGTAAAGCATTTTGAAACTTCTCTGGATTCTCTTGTCTTTCTCTGTCTGGGGCCGCTGATCCCCTGGGCATCCCTGACCCTGCTCCCAGATTTTGTGTGGGGCACACCACCATTTCCCCACCATACACAAGTTACAATTTGTGGTAAATCCTGTAAAGAAGAATGAAGGAAATAATGATACTTGGTCATCTGCTTAAGGGTTAAGTAAGGTCTCTCTGAACAAGTGTTTAATGAGCCAAGATCTCTAGGGTGATCAACTGTGGAGGGAAAGCCGAGTATGTGGGAGTCCATTTCACAGGAAGTTAACACTTTATCCATTTACAGAACCCTCCATTCTCTGTGGCTTATTGTGCCAGAAGATATGCACATTCACTGCCACACCAGTGATAAAACATGTGCTTGTTTTTGTTCACCTCCCAATCAATGGTTGACTTAATCAGGCTTATCCCTAACAGAAGACACACGAATCTAAGGCCTCCTATTCTTTTATTTTAAGCAAGAACTTAACTGGAAGAAGACAAATTCCTGTACCTGATCTCAATGCTGAGGGAAAAACAAGATCTTAATGCTAAGGAGAAACAAGAACTAAAGAGTGAATGGGGATCAGCACAGATTCACAGGCACAAAACACAACACCCTAACCCCCTCTCAGGATGGCCAGTGAAACACAGGGGCACCTGTGTCATGTGACTATCTAGCATCTTCCTCCAAATTTGACTGACAGAAAGAGGAGAATGGGCGGGAATAAAGCTGGCTGAGCAGTGATATTTGTATCCTCCAGATATGCAGGACTTGGTAGAAGAGGCAAGTTAGCAAGGGTCAGGCAGAGGGCAAAAATGTGGCAGATGGGGCCAGAGCGATAGTCCAGTGGTTAGGGCATTTGCCTTGCACGCGGCTGGCCGCCGTGCCAGTCAGGGTTCGCTCCCGGCATCCCATATGGTCCCCTGAGCACCGCCAGGAGTAATTCCCTGAGTGCAGAGCCAGGAAAAACCCTGAGCATTGCCGGGTATGACCCAAAAAGAAGCAAGAAAAAAATAGTGGCAGAGACTCATCTTTTGAGCCCTACTCACCTGCACAAAAATTCGGCATATCAATTCTGTGTTCACCTAGAGCAGTGGCTGAGAGGGTGGCAGTGGGGCAGATACAGACCCACCTGGTTAAGTCACACTGAACCAACCTAGACAAGATCAGTTTTGCTTCCTTTTGTGTGCTGACCTGTTCATTTGTTTCATGGATGTGACTGGGAGTCACCTGCATTCTAGTATCTCTAAATACCTGATTACTAGAACTGGGTCAATAGGTAAGTTGCTATTTCTTAGGTTGTTGGGAAGTCAGTGAATTTCTAAGTCAGTGTGTATCAAAAAGTTGTGTTCCAAAGGAACTTTCCTTCCATTCTATTTTCCCTATTCCACACACTATTTTCATATCTCAAATCTCAAAAGCCAGACCTTTGGCTAAATATCAGAACCCCGGGAGAGAATGTTTTCATCCAGTCTCTCTTATTCCCCTCTTTTTGGACCTCACCGGAAGTCTTGGGAAGACACAAGGACTGAGAGGCACAGTCAGGAGGTAGGTCTAAGCTGTAGAACTGTAAAAATACAGGCTTCTTATTCCACATATCATTTTTTCACCTCCTGTGTAGTACTACCTATAACAAAGGGTAGAGCTCACAGCCCTGGGCTACAGGTTCCTCTTGAAGCAAGCAGATGGGTGAACCAAACAGGAGAGAGGGCAGGAGGGAGGCAAGGAGGGGGGGGAGCGAGAGAGAGAGAGAGAGAGAGAGAGAAAGAGAGAGATAGAGAGTTAAACACTTAAATAAGAGTAATGGTCCAGCCGTCAACGACATGCAATAATGTCAGATAGTAGGAAAAAAAATCTTATCAGCTAGGATATGTTTTTGGTATAAGGCAAGGCTCTGTTTATATCCATTCCTGTTAAACCTATTTTAAACTGTCTGCTGCAGAGCAGTTACAGATTGATAACAATTTTGTTAAGATTTCTTGTGGAGGAGTCAAATGGCAAAAACTCCAGCTTTTAGCGAAGACCCATTCATCATTACCAGAGGTGGGTGAGGCGAGGAGCCATTACCAGCAAGAACATCTCATTAAGCATGTTCTCGGGTGAGGCTTCTAGAAAGTGTGCGATGAATGCTCACTGCATGGCAGCAAAGGTGTTTTCCATGAAAAAGATCACAATCCTGCAAATGCTATATGACCCACTCCTCCATTCCTGGGCGTCTACCTGAAGAACTCAGAAACACTAATTTATGAAGAAAATGCAATCCTGTGCTCATCAGCATGATTTTTAATACTCAAGAGATGGCAACAACCTAAGTGCCAAGAGCGATCCACAGAAAACTGGGTAAAGAAGATGTAGCACAGGTGTATGATGGACTCAGCTTCTCTCTCTCTCTCTCTCTCTCTCTCTCTCTCTCTCTCTCGGAAAATAAAGAACCATAGTTAGCAGAGGCGGGGAGGAGCTCATAGGACTAGAACACACACACACACACACACACACACACACACACACAGGAGGGCTGGATTTGACTCTAGGCACCATTCCTGAGCACCACCAGTTATGACCCCTTTGTGCTAAGAAACAAAGTAAACAAACAAAACAAAAAATTCACATTCTGACAACAGAACAATGGTTACAGAAAGAGAGTGGGAAAAGAGGAGAGCAGGATGAGTATAAAAAGCTCAACTGTAAGGTGTTGGATTGAAACTAGACTAGTGGCGATCACAGCGTCACGTGCACAGATGTGGCGGTACACAGCTGTGTGCTCAAAACAGAAGGAGGGAGGGAAGAAGGGAAGTGGGAGAGTGGGTTGCACATGGCAACGTGCAGCATGACTTCAGTCCTGGTGAAAGATGAAGCTCTGTACAAAAGGGCAGAAGGGGGTGCGTGGAGGGAAGCAACACAGCGACGAGTTAAGACTTTAATGGAGTGACCCTCATCCCTTCCTTACAGTCTCAGTGTAACTGAAGATCAGGAGGGTGCAACTTTGGCCAGCAGAAACCAAGGTGACCCAGGTTGCCTGCACAATTTCCTCTGGAAGCTTGACCACCAGGAAGGCACCCCTTGAAGGCCGTTTTAGACAGCAGTTTATGGGCAGGGCAAGTAGGGACGCTGACACAAAGGGCCTTCACCTCCCTCTCTGCCCAGTGGCTACCCACTCCGTTCAGTCATGCCTTAAGTGACCAGATTGTTGGCTTGCTGGAAAGACATCTGGAACCAGACTGGTTGGCTCTGGTTTGGGTGCAGGGCCCTGCTCGGAGAGCAGGCTCTGAGTTAAGCGCAGCTCTTTTAAACTCCCTTTAAGTTTCCCAACAAGAAGCCATGTTAGGTTACACCCTGCAGGTCAGAGTGGAACCAATGGTGGTGGCCTCTAAGACCTAGGGAAGCTCAGGGGAGTGGAGATACAGCAAATGAGCCTCTTGGGCAGAGAACTGTGCCAAAGGGCATCACGGCATGAGTCCACAGAGCAGGCACCTGAAAGGCAGGGCATTACTAAGAGGAGCAGGTTCCCCAGCCTTGAAGAGTGAGGAAATGTGAACATCTGGGGGGTGGAGGGGGAGAGAGAGAGAGAGAGAGAAAGAGATAGAGAGAGAGAGAAAGAGAGAGAGAGACTGTGTGTGTGTGTCTAAGTATGTGTGTGGTGGCTACTGTGTCTGTGTCTGTGTGTGTGGTAGCTACTGTGTCCAAGCGGACGAACAGTAGAAGTGGCCCGTGTGAGGCAGGGAACAGTGCTGCCAAAGAAGCAGTCCCAGCAGCCGAGGCGACGGAGTGTGGCCCACCACTGTAACGCACACAGCTACGCTTCTGTTCCCCCTTCCCAGGCCCCACTCCTGAGAGCGGTGGATGTCAGTCCTATCAGTACACACAATCACTGATTATCCTTTTCTGCAGGATTATCAGCTGAGCGCCTAGACTAAAGCAGGTGGCAACTACAGGGCTTGGCAGCAAAGACTCCAGCCAAGTGTTGTAACCTGCCACTTAAAATCAAACTATCAGCTACAAAAACAAATGGCTGCAGCTCAATCGTGCTCCCTTGGAATGAATTCCACCACCCAGAAGGAAATGCTTCATACCTTGCCCAAGTCCCTTATAAATCCAGGCCCAGCTGGGGCTTAAGTTCTGAAAGGAGGCGGGGAGATAACCCATCTCACCATTCCGACAAACACCACTGTGACGCTTCAGAGCCAACTGTAGAAGCAGCTTGGGGAAGCCTCCACTAGCTTCCGCACTGAAGGAGGTCTGCATGATGAATCAGAGAGGCTGTGAGTCATTTCTGAGCAGGGAAGAGTTTCCAAACCTCACTCCTGTCAGTGACGGCAAAGAACCATTTCTTGTTTCATCCTGTGTAGAAGCCCAGTTTTAAAATCTTTCCTGTGTGTTAGAAACTGAGCTTAGACACACCTGTTCAGCTTCTCCTGATGCTGGGGCTCAACTGTTAAGTCTGCCCTGACCTGCAGTGCAGGACACATGAAGGCCAGGACACCGAGGTGGAGGTCAGTTCTAGAGCCAAGTGGCCTTTTGTTTCTCTCTTTTGTCCCTGAGTCAACCAACCACAAAGACAAGTCATTAGCACCCATTGGGAACACCTGGGGGAATAAATCAACCCCAGACTGACTTTGTGCCCCACCCATCGCTGGTCTGAGTTACAGGGGAGAATAGCTGTTTTCTGCTACTCACTGCCAGCACAATTCTAACCGAATAAACCAATTTGTTAAGGGGCAATCTTTTTTCTCTATTTGTACATTGGGATAAATACAACAATTGCAGCGATTATATGAGGATTATACCAGAGAGCAAGGTGGCTAAAGCTACATCCAGGGCACACACACACGGTGCTGAATTCCATGATCTATACGGGCTCAGGCATTTGGGCTCCAGAGCAAGGATGTCTGAGAAGCAAAAGCAGTTCCGGCCTTGATGCCGTATTTCTTTTATTCACTCTCAAAACTTTCATCTGCAAGATGCAGAAAATAAGACAACTGAAATTGCAGCACATGACAATGAGATGATTTAAACAAAGAATTCAAACAGGGGTGCTTGCCTTGCACGCAGCCAACCTAGGTTCAATCCCTGACAACATATATGGTCTCCTGAGCACCACCAGGGGTCACTCCTGAGCACAGAGCCAGGAATGGGAGGGGGAGGGGTGCAGCCCCCATTCCCCAAATTGTTTAAAAATTTTCAAGCAGTATGTCTCACACAGTAAGTGTCCAGTAAACAACCCAGTAAATATTAGCAGCCATTATTATTATTACTACTATCACTGCTATTCTTTTTTAATTTATTTTTTATTATACCACTGTGCAATGTACAATTAAAAGATGTTCATGATTGGGTTTCAGTCATATATCTTTCCAGCACCCGTACCTCCAGTGTCCCATTCCCACCACCAATATCCCCAATTCCCCCCCCCTCCTTCAACCTGTCTCTATAGCAGGCACTATTTCTCTTATTTCTCTCTCTCTCTCTCTCTCTCTCTCTCTCTCTCTCACACACACACACACACACACATTGAATCACTACTGTTCTTAATATTACTATCATCATCATCTCCACTCAAGCATCAACAGCGATGGCTGCCTGCTTCTGGGGTTCTGGCCTTGGGGATGCGGGAGGAGTCACAGACACTTGGGGTGTGTTACCTGGGACAGCAGAGATGGCACCTCCCTTATGATGCTCAAACTAGCAAAAAAACCATATATATATATATATATATATATATATATATATATATATATACATTTATATAGGAACCAAATAGTACCTGGAAAGAGCAGCTGCAGCAGCTCTCTGCAGCTGAGTGTAGGGCAGAGATCAAGAGGGTTGAAGGGGCGAGGCTGCTGCAGGGGCCCAGGGACATTTCCTGATTCCCACAGAGATTCAAGACTTGAACCCAGCATGAAGATTCTTCTTTTCTTGGAACTGATCACCAAGCAAGGGGCTATAAAATCAGATTTGATAACCAAAACTGGCTAACCATTAATCCAAGTTCAATGTCCAGTAAATTTTCTCATACCAGAAGGTAATTCATATTCAATTTTAAGAGCTTTGCTGCCACATATGTCAAAATTATCATTACAAAGCCAATGTGTTTGCCTATGCATTGCGAAAGTTACAGTAAGCAAGAATTTCTCATCCTTCTATAGTTGATTCACTCTTACACACAGAAGAATTTTTTTTCTGTTGAGAGTCAGAATGAACAGACCTGACAATTTATAGATAGTTATCTCATCTGAAGATGGAAGAGTGAAGCTGCAAATTACCTTGCAGAAAACTTCAAAGGCTAGGAACAACATGCTAAGTAAATGACTAATTTGGTTATTGCTTTAAAGCCCCTGTAAGCTGGGAGCCCCATTTAAATGCACTGGAGCCAGTTGTAAGACTCGCTGTGTCACTGTCTCTACACTTTGCACATCTACCCAGTACCAAAAGCTGCAGAGTAGCAAACGGCTGCAGTCCAGGGAAAGGAAACCTGCATTGTGCCAAGTTTCTCAGAAGAGCCTCTTCCTTTCTATTTCTCTCTGATGAGAAGTCATCTATGGGGTGAATCGGGAGTTCAAGTCAACAGGAAATAGTCACTGACGTCAAAGAGGTCACAGTGGAAAAGCACCCTTGTGAGGAAATCTGATTGCACCATGTCTGAACGAGAAACAACTTGAATTTAACCACATTAAGAACCATTTCAAAGGCTTCAAGGAAGAATCGAAGAGTGGCAATCTAATGGCTTGACTTATTTTTTTTCCCTCATTTATCATTTTGCACAGCCCTGAAGATATCAGGAATTAATCCAATCACCAAGCAAGCTCTCTGTCAAGGTCCCAGTCACAACATCCTGTCTGACAGAGAGACTAGTGCCTGGGAAGGTGAACTATGTCTCCAATATTACAAACCTTTAGGAACTTGCATTTTAAACCTGGTGGGATCCACGGCTCTTTTCAAATCCCAAATGTTTTGCTGCTAAACTAGATGTATTTCGGTTGTCTCTTATAATGACCAGGGAATCCAGGAAGCAACCTCACTTGCGTCTTATCACACTGTGACACGTTTGAGTAAGGATGCTCTCATAACATAAATGGGCGGCCGGGGCTGATTGGGGATATTGCAAAGTCAGAGCACAAGTCCTGTCTTCCGATAGAAACTTTTTGGGCACCTCTGGGTCCATGAATATCTTCCCCACCCCAGTATGACCGCTGAGCTACGCTGGCTTTGTGTGTCTGGTCTTGCTGCCGGTGCTGGACCTGCAATCTGTGAAGGCAGAGCCCAGAGGCTAAATAAGTACCCTAACACCAGAAAGCAAAGGGCCTGGAGCAGGAAAAGAGTTTAACACTCCAGTGGACTAGCACAGTAGGAGGCTGCTTTACTTCCTGATAAAATTGAAAATAGAAGGTGAGAGAAGGCCGCCCAGATTAGTATTATATGTCCATTTTATGTGAGCAAAGGGCAAAGAAATGGAAGACCTTGTCCCCAGTTAAAAGTTTGTGGATGAGTTAAGGAAAAGCCTGTCTGTGTGCCACCATTGATTTATCAAGCCTCAGTTTTCCTTCATTTATAAAGTAACTGCATGTTCATGGCTCAACCAAATACATGGAAAATTGTGGGTAGGGGGTTAGGAGAAGATAAAGTAAAAAGTAAATAACTTTGATACTGAAATCCTAATACTGAAACAGAAAACAGGGTAAATAAGAGCCAGGTTCCAGCATCCAAGGAAACAAGAGATTTTAGATGGGGAAGTAATTACAAATTAATTTAAGTTAAATTCTATTTTCTTATGTCCCAATTATATTTAAAACTACAGTCAGAAGAGAAAAAGAGAAAATGCAAGATATATCCTTCCTTTCCGCTTATATGACACGGTATTTGATGTACTCTGCCATCAAAACTGTGATTTTTTTTTACCTTCAATTATTTGCATTGTAACCTGATACAGTGCAGGTGCGCATCACCGACAGCTACAAGCATCCCCCTCGGGATTTACAACCTCTCAGCCACCACCCCTCCCCCAGTTTCTCCCCTTCCCTCAGCAAACCACTAATTAGTCTATAGTCCAAAAGTTCATAGAGTTTATTTAGTTAACCAATTTGTTTTCTCTAAGTACCACAGATGAGGGAAATCCTGGTTGTTTCTCTTCATCTGGTTTATTTCGCTTAAATACCTTCTAGTGTTCATACATAATGTTGAAAGTGGCAGGATTTTCTTTCTTTGCAGCAGAATAGCATTTCACTGTAAATTTACACAAATTTAAAAATTCGTAAATTTGTGTAAATATGTTACAAATTTAGCCATTTTTTTTTTTTTTGTTGATGAGACTCAGGCTATTTCCAGTTCTTAGTTATTGCAAATAATGTCCCAGTCAACTGGGAGCGCACATGTCTCTTCAAATGAGTGGGATTTATTGTATTTTATTGATAAATATCCCAAAAGTGGAGTGAACTGGATTGTGTGAAAGTTCCATTTTTAATTTTTGGAGGAATCTCTGTTCGCTTTCTATAATGGCTGCAATAATATACATTCCCACCAATAGGGTGTAAGGTTTCTCTTTCGCTTTCTCCCGTGTCTTCTCCAACACCCGCTTTTCTGTGTTGTCATTAGGCATCACCCAGGTGCAGGTAATGTCTCACTGCTCTGATTTGCATTTCCCTGAACTTTTCATGTGCCTACAGGCCAAATGTAGGAGTATTGTCTATTTGATCCTGTGAACCCTTTTTATGTTTTTTGGGCCACACCTAGTAGTTACTCCGGGTTACTCCAGACTCTGAGCTCTGGGATCACTTATGCTCGCACCTATTTCAAAATCAAGTTGTGAGTTCTTTGGGCTGTTTGGATATTAACCTCCAGTTGGGCATGACATGAAAATGTCTTCTACACAGCAGACTTTCTTTCTTTTTTTTTTTTTTGACAAGTTTATTTTGTTGTGCAGAAACTTTTCTTTTTGTAAAGATAGTACTCATATAGTTTTACTGCACCTAATTATCACAAAAAGGTTCTGAAGAATCATCTTGTGTATCCTGCTGTTTTTGTAGCTAGAAAACCAAGATTTTATTCATCAGCCTACTGTACCGTTCCTTTTTCAGAAACCTAGATACATGCAAAAATTTTTTCGGATATCCTTGTCTTTTACCCATTGCGGCTTGCTGAATCAGAGCAGCTGAATTTAATAGAAGTTCGGTGTCATTTTCTTCAAGAATGAGCTTATCTTTCTGGGCTTGAAATACAGAAGAAGGAACAGCTGACCTTTTCTGAACCCTGCGGATACACTTTTCACCCACGACATTTCTGATTTCAACAAGCGACCCATTCCCTGAATGCTGGAAGGGAAGTGAGCACACGCAGAGCTCATCTTGCAGCAGTTGCAGCAGGAGTGCAAGGCCGTGTTCTGCAGGTGACTGCAGCCAGTTCCTGTCTACTCCCGCCATTTGTCAACCCAAAGCATCTTTTTTTCTTTCTTGCCTTTTGGGTCACACCCAGCAATGCTCAGGGGACCATATGGGATGCCAGGAATTGAACCCAGGTTGGCTGCCAGAACATCTTCTTTTCTTTTTAACTAATATTTTATTGTACTACCGTGAGATATACATTACAAAGTTGTCCATGTTTGGGGTTTCGGTCACACAGTGTTCCAGCACCCATCCCTCCACCAGTGCCCATTTCCCACCACCATGCCCCCTATTCCCTCCACCCTCCCCCAGCCTGCCTCTATGGCGGGTTCTTTATCTCTTTTTCGCTTTCTCCCCCTCTCTCTCTTCCTTCTCTAACATATTGTGGATTGTAATACATACACTTAGAGGTCGTCATGTGTATCTTTTTTGCCTATATTTAATGCTCACAGAGCATCTTAACAAGAAGGCTCGGCCCCACTCTGATGGCACTGAAGTCCCGCTGCAGGGTGCCTGGGGGTGGGGGAGGGAAGAGGGTCCTTCACAATGATGGTGTACCCCTTGAGGTCAATATTTTTGGCAATATCAATGGTCTGGTTGCTGAGAATGGTCTTCATTATTGCAGTAGATGTGACAAAGACGTGCAGAAAACATTCAGCCTGATGGCGTCCTGTTTATGCTTTTTGCTTCCCTGCCTTTGGAGCTGAGTCTCCAAACAAGTCAGTAAGGCTGTTGTGAAGAAGCACACCACTGATACTACTGCAATGTAGTTTTAAAACTACAATTCAAAAAATAGACATAAATGAATTTTTTTAGAGGTTTAAAACAGATACACATTAGTCCCAATTCCATTTCATGAAACTACAATAAATCAGAACTGTACTTCTGATTTAGCTGAGTAAGAGGACATGCTATTAATAGTCTTATTACTATATTTTAATAAAGATAATTTTTATTACTCTGGAAAAACAGGAATGTCTGGAAGCAGAGGACAGCTAACTGGGTGTGTTTTAACTCGAACTGAATCCACAAGATGAAAATTCTGTATTATACAGAGACATAGACGGTATATCAAGTTATCATTCACTTTTTAAAAAGATTTCGTTCCTTGGGCCAGAGAGACAGTATAGCGGGTAAGGCCCTTTCTTACACACGGCTGACCTGGATTCAATCCCGGCATCCCATATGGAGCAACCAAGAAGCAGATGAAAAGATTTACCCAGGGGCAGGACACTGTGTTACATTGGAACAGAAACTTTTCTTGGCACAATGGAATCTGCCAAACCCCATGATGAAGACGGGGACTGAGGAGACACCATCAACCTAAGCCAGATACAACAGTCGCGTTCAGTCTCTGGCAAACTGATGCAGTACAGTGCATGATTCCTCCTGACGCTTGTCTTTGGACTTCTCCCCACTGTTCTCCTTCACATCTCTCTGCAAACACCTACTGGAATTTCTTCAATTTCAGTATTCGATGATACTAAGAGGATTCTTATCCTCTTAGTATTAGACACTGAGTCTAATCTCCCATCTGAAGCATGTTTCTAGACAACAATTAACCTTACAACCGGGCACCATGGACTCATCAGACTGTTTCCAGGCTTTCAACTGGCCAGAATTTTGGCCACTTCTCTTTTTCTTATTTCTTGAGGGGAGGGTGCAGGGTGTGCACTCAACCAATGCTCAGGAGACAAGGATCCTTTCCAGCAAAGCCCGCCCAAGTAGGCCAAATGGCTCCATGTTAGGACTCAAGTAGCACATCACTGTTGGACTTTTAGAGCCTACCAGGGTCACCCCAGCAATGCAGACGGTCTCTGGGACCACAGCTAACACTGCTCACAGGGCCATCTGTGATGTAACTCGGGATCTACCCCAGGTGCCGTGCATGCAAGGAATGCCCTAACCCCCATGCCATCTCCCTGGTTCTTTCCTGCTCTCTTAGTGTTTCCTCAATTTCACTCCCGCTGCTTATTCCAGGGGGGCAGGTAGGTCCCATGGCTCCCTGTCTGACCCTCTGCAGTCACTCATCACAGAGCAAAGTCTACAACGCAGGTCTCTAGTTGCTCCCAGACTCAAAGTCCTCTGCCAGGTCTTCCTGCCCCCCATTACTGGGTCTAGGCACCCTTTCAAACAACACCAAACACACTATGTGTGCTGCCACTTCACACGCTCTTTCCCGCGATGCTTCATGCTCTTTCCTACAGTTGCTACTGCAGGATGTTTTTCCAGGCACAACATAGATTTCAATCTTGTCTTGGCAATGCTTTCACGCCTGCGATGTCTAGCCCCTTGCCTCTCTTCATCCTCTGATTTCCTTCATGCTCAAAACACAGCTCAGATAGCTAATCCCTCCCGCAATGCTAAGACAAAGTGGTGACTTCCTTCTCTCTGTCCGTCCATGTCCTAGGATGCCCCTCTATGGATAGGAACCTGAAGGCACGGTCACATTTTGTTCTCCTTTTGCCTTGGGGAGGGGGTCTCACCCAGCAAAGCTCAGGGGTTACTCCTTGCTCTGTACTCAGGGATTACTCCTGGCGGTGCTCAGGGGACCATATGGGATGCTGGGGATTGAACCCGGGTTGGTTGCGTACAAGGCAAATGCCCTCCCTCACTGCTATCGCTCCAGCTCTACATTCCGTTCTTCTGTATGTTTTGTTCTTCTATATGTCAGATATGGACACACAGTGCTCAGTAAACTCAATGGCATCCAAGTTAAGAGAAATGCAGTAGTGCATTCAATAGAGAAAGTTTACTGTCTCCAGTTGCTGAGAGCTCTCAGCGATATTTAGAGGACACTCAGTTTTGAAAACATTATCTAAGGCATCTATGTTTTAAATTGGAATGGCACTTCCATGTACAAAAAAAAATAAAGAAAATAGCACATTGGATCTCTTTCAAAGCACACTTGAATTGCTATCAGCACATCTTTCTACTCTGGCTGAGAAAGGGTTTCACAAGTTTTGATTGTCTTTCACAATCTCTGTAAATCCACACAGGTGGGAGCTGACTCAGATACACGCATCCCCTGAGGTTCAGGGCAGAAAGGATGACTTTCACCAAATGCCACTGATTCAATGCCTTGCTGGGAAAGCAGAAATCTCATTAGAAGCCAAAACAAAAGATGCTGTACTTGCAACTGCCTGCTTGTTAACGCTATGCATTTAAAGTGGTGTGAGCTGAGCTCATCCTCTGTTTCCTCTATGACCCAGGATCTGGTAATTCTGCCTTTCAGCAGCAGGCTTCGCCATTCAGAGTGGGTGGCAGTGAGTAAACCCTTATGTCCACTCCCAGCCCAGCGCCCGTGGCCCTCACCTGCCACAGTGCAGCCACGGAGAGCTCTTTTTTTTTTTTGAACTATGACGTTTATTTATAAAGAAATATCAGAATCAGAGCAGTAACATGTTAGAAACATACAAATTCCCCACACTCCGCCCACCCACCCCAATACACACACATCATGGAGCAATAATCAAAGTAATAACACAGGAGAAAACCAAGACTTTCTTGCTTAACATTTTTGTTGTTAATTAAGTTATAACTTAAAAAATCCACAAATAGAGTGAAAATATTATTTAAGACACAAAGTTTACAGGTAGTAAGTTTGCCAGCTATCTTGAAATGAATACTTAGGCTGAGAAGGAAAAAAGAGACAGAGTTTATGCTGCTGATTTACTTTTATATTAATACAGGTAATTATATCCCATCACACTGGAAACATAAAATACCTTGTTACCAAATAAAAGTTGAACTTGAAAAAGATAACGACTGTGAGCAATGTGTTTTCACATTGTCAGTTGTCACAGATCATAAGACAAATAGACTGGTGAAGGCTTGGAAAGGATAATACACACAGGCACAATGCCAGATGAGAATTCTCTGATTACTAGCAATTTTTTGGGCACTGGGATCTGAAGACTCGCTTTATGAATAGGTTTACTTGATGAAAAGTTATTTTACATGATTACTTTAATTCAAAAGCAAAGTTATGAAATGCTAGAAACTAATTTTTATAATTACAAGCAAATATAGACTTCTACCATGTTCAACGGCATTATGAACAAACATCACACACTGTTATATGTAAATTAAAACTTAGATATGTAATAATCACTTAAATTGCACCTCAAATATACTTCTATTTATTTTTTTTTTGGGGGCCTACACCTGGTGATGTTGAGGGCTTACTCTTGAAATCTATGCTCATGGATCATTCCTGAAATTATTTGGAGGACTCTACGTGGAGCCTAGGATTAAACCTAGGTTGGCCATGTGCAAAGCAAGTGCCTTTCCTATTTCTCAAGACCTTAAAATAAATTAATTCACACTGATCTGAAAATATATTAACTATAGAAATGATTTTAAGAAAATAAAATAGATTCAAAAATACTTGGGGAAAATAAATGATCATAAACTCTCACAACCCCATATTTTAAAATTGGTGATTGCAAAACTTAACTCCTAACAGGTAATCTTCAATAAATCAATATTTAACTAAACTTATTTTGAATAGAGTAAATATATTACGGCTAATGGGACAGGAATCTATTTATATAATTTATATAATATTCAATATCATTAATAATAATCCAATTTCATTAATTCTAGGACCATAAGCTGACTAATATTTCCTGAATTTTTTTAACACTAAGTGAAAATGGATAAAAAAAAAATTTTATTAAAGAACAAGTATTGGTCAGATACCAGTATGGCTACCCCAGCCTTTTTGGATGGGTTGTTTGAGTGAAGGATTGTTTTCCAGCCTTTTATTTTGAGCCTGTCTTTGCTCCGATTGTTCAGGTGTGTTTCTTGAAGGCAGCAGAATGTCGGATTCAATTTTGTGATCCATTTTGCCACTCTGTGTCTCTTAACTGGTGCATTTAGACCGTTGACATTGAGAGATATTATTGTCATGGGATTTTGTGCCATCTCTCTGTATAGGTTGGTTGTTCTTTTGGGTTATGTTTCGTCTTATAGTAGATCATTCAGTCCTTCTTTTAAGGTTGGTTTTGATTTTACAAAGTTCCTAAGCTGTTGTTTATCCAAGAAGTTGTATATCTGTCCTTCAAATCTGAGTGAGAGTTTAGCTGGATAAAGAATTCTTGCTGAGGCGTTCATTTCATTAAGTTTTTTTACTATATCCCACCACTGCCTTCGGGCTTGGAGGGTGTCTTCTGAGAAGTCTGCTGAAAGTCGAATGGATGCTCCTTTGTACACAATTTCCTTCTTTGATCTTGCTGCCTGAAGAATTCTATCTCTGTCTATGGCATCCATTACTTTGACTAGGATGTGTCTTGGGGTCTTTCTATTGGGGTCTCTTCTTGCTGGTATGCGTCGGGCTTCTTGGATCTGGATGCCTTCATCCTTTAACTCGGGGAACTTTTCAGCCAGGATGTTTTTAACTGTTTTAATTTCCTTGGGGTTACTTTCCTGTCCCTCTGGGACTCCGATGATTCTTATGTTGTTCCGCCTGGCTTCATCCCATTGTTCTCTGTTCCGTTGCTGATCCATTTTCCGATCTTTTCCATCTTATGTAGTTCTCTGAGTGCTTTCTGCAGCTCATCTTCAGTCTCACTGATTCTCTCTTCCGCTGCTGTCATCCTACTGTTGAGAGCCCCGATTGTGTTTTTCATTTCATCTACTGAGTTTTTAAGTGATGATATTTCTCTTTGCATGGTTCTCATTTCTGCTCTCATTTCCTCCCGTAGTTTATTGACTGCCCTTTCAACTGCTTCGTTTATGTTCTCCTGTATTTTATTGGACATCTGCTCAATTTTTTCGTTGAGCTCCTTAAACATCCTACCAATTTCCTCTCTAATTTCATTGTCAGAGTGATCATGCATATCTGTATTCTTTTTGATTCTTCACGGTCAATTCCTTCATCTGTTCTTCGAGCTGGGGATCTGCGTTGTTTTCCCATGGTGTTGCGGTGTTCAGGGATAGATTCCTCTAGTGTACTGTTTCTTTTTTTCTTGAGGGTATTACCTACCCTTGGTGTTGAATTTCCTAGTTTTAGTAATAATAAGCGGCCCGTGGCGGCCGCCCGCCGCCAGCCACGCACCCCAGAGACTCTACCTAGGATGCAGGCAGGCCGGGTGAGAGTTCAAAATGACGGTTTACTTCCGGTTCCGATCGGACTTCTGGGGGTTGTAGTTCCACCTTCTGCCGAGACCTGGGGCTCTACCACAGCCCCAGGCGCCCGCCCGCCAGCCGTGCACCCCAGAGACTCTACCTAGGATGCAGGCAGGCCGGGGTGAGAGTTCAAAATGACGGTTTATTTCACGGAGAGCTCTTAAGAGCTCTGAACAGGAAGTCTGCTTTGCCATCCCTCACTGAAAGAAAAAATGCAATTTTTTTGGAAGCCCTAACATGCTTTGATTGGGCCGCTGTAAAAAGTAATCTCTGCCCTGGCTAAGGTCTACCCGTGACAGACCAGTGAACATTTGTGAGGCTGTTTAACCCAGGAGGCTCTTCCCTGAACAGTAAGTATTCAGGGGAACATTTACTGGGCAATGTCTGAGAACAGCCAGCTGGGAATGATGAGAGAGGTAAAATGGCCCCCTGGGAGTGAGCAGCAGCCCCCTGCCGTGAATCTGCAATCTCAGGGCAGCCACCATCACAGGTTTTCCTGCCTCACAGGTCAGCAGGTAAGCGACACCACCCTACCTAAGAGCTGATAGTTCTGCTGAAAAGATTAATAACACCAGCTGACATGTGGGTAAGGGTCAGGCAGTAGGGCCAAAGTTTTGAGTGGTGCAGAAGGACGCTTCATGCTCTAGATGTGTACTGAGTCCAGAGAAGAAAGGAGAGAGGGTCACAACAGCAGATCCTGACGCACAGAAGAGAGATGGGCTCCCGCCCGGGTCTGCTCTGCAGCGGGTCTCTCCTACACTGCTGACAGCATCTGTCTCTTCTCGGACTGCCTCTCTCTGTGGGCCTAGTACGTCTGGGCTGTGGCAAACCTGAGCCAGTCACTTAATATCCCTCAGAGATCATCATGGAGGCCACTGCTCAGGAAGTCAGCATTAGGCAGTGAGGGGAGCAGAGGGATGCTGAGGCCGCAGAGAAGGTGCTTCCTATACTCACTGTCCGGGCAAGGGAGAGCAACAGGGCTGGAGGCGTGTCCTGGAAGGGCTCTCTCCACTGCGTGTTGGCTGCAATTCCATTTGATATCACTTCAACTATCATGCACATAAGAATGGCGTGAAAAGGCTCTGGGACGCGTTTCAAGACTCTCTCCAAACCACCTAAGCAATAAAGCATGACAGGCCCTGCTGAAGGTGTGAGTAGGAGTCCGCTCCACACACAGGGGGCTCTTGTGTGCTATAAACAGAGTGAAAGTTGGATGCTGTGTGCAGGAAGGAAACAGGGACTGCCTGGGTGGCCTTGAAGGGAAGAAGGCATATGCCAAAGCCCTCCGACAGAGCAGAGCGGGTCAGCGGGTCAGCTGAAGAGACCGAGACCAGGTATGAGCTGACACAAAAGGCAGAGGAGAGGAAGGAGCCCTGCAGGGGAAGAGTCGGCATGGAGGGCACGTAGTTTACGCAGTCGGGAGGTCTGAGGTGTCTGACCAGACTAGCCAATGGGATGAGAAAGGCCGCACACACCACAATGGTGAATGCAAGAAGCAAGCAGGGCTCTTCCCACTGCACCTACAGCTTTGGGCCATCCAGCTGCTAATGGTCCCTTGAGCACTGCCAGGAGTCACAAAGCAAATGTTTGGGAATGCTAAGCATTGTCATGCAACAAGGCAAGGGGTGTGTGGGCCATTCATCAGAAGCCCGTCATCAAATCCCAATTCATGCTACCTCACTTAAAAATAAGGATACTTCAGAGGCAAACTGGCTTCAAGAGAAGGTACGACCCACCCCTTCTAGGTAGCTGAGAAGCTGTATCTGCTGTCCTGCACATCCCGTCCTCCAACCTCACTAGCTGATTCAGTATGAGCACCCTGCCCACACCCACAAGTGCCTCAGAAGTTCCCTGACAGGACACCTCTCTCTCCTTTGCTCCTGTACCTCAGAGTTCGAGAGGCTGTGTGTATGTCTGCTAAATGGACATCTTTGCACCTCACCTCCCAGAAGGCAAGCCCCTCTGCAGGCAAGTCAGCTCAATAGATACAGTTGACTCTTGAATAACAAGATTTTGAGCTGCACATGGGTCCACTTTTATGCAGGTTTTGTTTGTTTTTCTAGCAGCTGATCTAGCATTTGTGTGTTTTCCACCAACCTGGATGTCAGATACTGACTTTGTGAGCACAGCAGCTAGGAATATGGCATGCCAGAAATAAGTCTAGTACGGTACTTGATTAACATGGAGGTCAGCATCTCAACCTGTATTGTCTGAGGATCAACTGTTAGGGCTGATCCTGTCTGGAGAGACCCCAGGGAGCTCTGGGGTTCTAGTCTGTGAAGGAATAATAATGGAAATTCAATCTATTCTCATGTATGGTTTCCACCCAGAGCAGTTGGGTTTATAACACTGCAGGCTTCAGTATCGATGGGACAGAACCATAGAGGAACAGCTTCAGTTCCAGCCTGAGCTCCCCATCACACTAGGTGGTGGGCTACCCAGTTTCCTGGGAAATAGCTGCAGGATACCCAGGAAGTCTGATGTGGATGGCCCCGTCTTTGTGTGTGTGTGTGTGTGTGTGTGTGTGTGTGTGTGTGAGAGAGAGAGAGAGAGAGAGAGAGAGAGAGAGAGAGAGAGAGAGGTGGGCCACAGCAGTGCTCAGTGGCTATCCTTCACTTTGTGACTCCTGGCAGTGCTCAAGGGGACCATAATGATGCTGGTGATTAAACGAGCATCACTAGCATGCAAGGCAAATGCCTTAATCTCTGTACTAACTCCCTTGCCCTGGTTGCTCTTGTAGTCATTCTGGGCACACCTTGGCATGAAAGAGGAGTCCTTTGCTTCCTTTCAGCTCCTTTTGCTTCTTGCTTATCTCCATTTGCTCTCTGCCATCTCCTGCACATGGCTATTTCATGAATGCTCATCTCTTCCTCACTTGACTAATGATTTCAAAATCTTGTTCTTTTGCCCTGCATTTATTCAGCATTCTCCTGAGCTGACAGACTTTTCGCAGAAAGCCTACCACCTCCCCCTTGCTAATTCAGTCTTGGGCTCCAAGGAAGCCAGAGATCTATACTTTGATCATTTTCCCAGTCAACCAGTGAAAACCCACAAACGCCCGCCACCACAAAGTGAAGTCAGAGTCAGGCAGACACAGAGCCAAGACTGATGACAGGAAGCCTCAGTCTGTCAAAGGAAATGACGTACAATCTAAGAACAATCTTGGCAAGCACAGAGGTGAAAAATCTACACAGTCTTTGGGTCATTGAAGGTGACAACAGCTCATGACACATAGACCAGCTCTAACTTAATAACCACAAAATGGAAAAAAACATGAGGAATGGAGCAAGAGTACAGTAGGTCAGGCACTTGCCTTGTACATGGCTGCCCTGGGTTTTGATTTCCAGGCCCCTGAGTTCCACCAAGAATGTAGAGCCAGGAGTAACCCTTGAGCTGTGCTGGTGTGCTCCCAACCCTGCCCCCCAAAAAAGAAAAACATGTCAAAAGGGGTTTCAAACCCTTTTGCAACACCAAGTGTCCTGGCAGTCCTACCCACACAGAGAGAGCCAAAGGGAAAGCTCATGTCTTCGGTTCTCGTGTTTACCATTCACTGTTAGGACCATATTTAGCCACCAAAGTCAGAAAGTCAGCAAGCCTAAGACAGAAGTAAAGTCCCAAATCCTTACCTTGGAAATCTGCACTCTGGACACAGTGCACGTGCAGTCTGTCCCCAGAAGAAACCCATTAATAAGCTGAGAACAGGCCCGACCGGCAAACACCGTGTTCTGGCTCGTTTTCTAGTTTCATCCAAGCCAAAGACAAACGACAACAAATGACCCATAAGCAGACCAAACTGTATTCACGGCACTCACTGCACAGAGAAAGAAGGAAACTAGCTCCCAGAGGTGTGGAACAACAGATTATAAAACAACAGCAACAACAATAACAACAACAAAACACCCCCAAATTCCAAACAGCACTGCTCCTAGCTGTGCGCATTCCAGACAGAAGACACTTCTATTTGTGCTGTGGAAACAACATAGATTCAGATGGACCTGTTTAGAATCCACGGCCTGACTCTTGCTTGCTAAGTAATCTGGGTCAAGTTATTTAACCTCCTAGGACTCGGTTTCCAGAGATTTTAAGTTAGGATAGCCTTATCTATGACTCCGCACATTGTTTGGATAATGAATGAGAGCGATGTCCCATTCAACAGGCATTGACTGGTAATAAGCACAAACTCCGAGGACACAGGCCAGCCAGGGTCTCAATGACCAGCAGCTGCTGTGATTTCATTCTTCATCTGGGTTTTCTGCAAAGCAGGTGCCATGCAGCGTGTTAAGTCAGAGCAGCTCCCCACCTGGCACCCATGGAGCCCATGACATCTGGACTGAGGATCCCTAACCTCTGCCCATGGCTCTTCCAGTCTCTCCCCACTCGTCCATGATGTCCCTGTGACTCAGATCTTGTGAGATGATGCCGCTCCAGGCTGGCCATGGCAACGGCTCAGTCCTCCCAGGGCCCCGGCCCTGCTCAGATGCTCAGTGAAGGCTCCCAAAAGACAAAGAGCAAGAAGGCAAGACAGGACTGCCAGGCAGACGGTGGCCTCCCCGTCCCACATGTACGAGGCCAGAGTCACTCTCTGGAGTTGTTTCTGCAGCCAGGTCTGGGACAAGACACAGACGAAGAGGAGGGATCGGGGACATTCTAGAAGAAACCACAGGCAGGGTGAAGCCAGGATGGTTCAGGAGTCGCTCCGCTGCAGGCCACATACAGCCCCTACTGAAGGGTGGGCAGAGTCATTTCCAGGGTCCCGGGGCCCTCTCGCTGCCCCTCTTGTGGGACTGCCTGATGCCCACATGCCTTCATTCACATTCCCCACCACCACGGCATGCAAATTCATGAAGCGTTAGGAAAGTGACACAGAAAAATCCATTCCTCTGCACCCACATGGCCAGGGCTCGCCTCTGTTAACTCTGAATAAACTGAAATCACTAGTGTGATCTCCAGCGCTTGGAGACGGGGTTCTGGGGCACCCTCCCTTTAGACTTGGGCGCCGGGGGTACTGCAGTGCTCACCAACACTGGGGAGCAGCTTTTTATCGAAAGTAATGCAGGTTACTCCGGGGACACCGGGATGACCTGAGGAAGACCACAAGTGTGTATGTGGGGGTGGGGGTCTGCATGCTGAGGACCCTGGACCAGCAGATGGCCGAGGTGAACTTGGGTACTTCCCCCCAACAGGGCTGCACCCCGGCCCCTGCAGGAGGAGGCTCTCCGGCACAGAGCGCCTTTGTCCTGGGTTTTCCCAGCGGGAACCTCTGCTTCAATAAACTGGGTCTCGGAACAAAGACTCAAGCATCTGACCTGTGTTTGCTCTGCAACTCCCCCTCCTCCTGCCCACTCTTTGTTCCCTGTGGCTGTGTGTGTGTGTGTGTGTGTGGGTGGGGGGGCGCTCAGCTGAGGACTCCAGGAGCAGAGCCAGAGGGAGGAGCCCCAGGTTCCAGGCCCCCTCATAGCACACTGATGAAGATGAAAGGAGTGAGGAGGAAATTGAACCTGAGAGGGTAGAAAGGCATTTCCTAGGCTCCCCTGGTTTACTAATGGCTCACTCCTCCAGCCCCTTATTAAGGAAATATGCCCCTATCACCTAAATCAGAAAATAAAAAAAAATAAATAAAGGGGAGGTGGGGGATCCCTGCATAATTCCACACCCTCCAGCCCCAGAGACGCTCCTGGTTTAATTGCCTTTTGGAGGAGGGGCCAGTTTCTGTGCCAGCCCAAGAAGTTCTTCGGCAGAACCTGATGTGTACATGTGGCTAAATCACAGATCGCTTCCAGGGCCCTCCCTCCCCATTGTAGTGGAGCTGGAGCAAGTAACAAGTCCTCGGGGCTCACTTCACACAGAAGCAGAAGGAAAATAGCCATTGAAGCTGTTACAGGGCCTTGTGCAGACTGCCTGGGCTGTGTGACTTGAGTGACAGGGCCCCACACACCACTCATTCAATGCTCACTGTGTTGGCTTAGAGCCTTCATCAAATGCTGTTACTTAAGTCAACTCCTATGGCTGATGTTGTTCCCAACATTTAGCTATGATAAAGAAAGCCTGAAAAATCCAGCATCTTCATTCTATAATAGTGAGAGGATGTTGGTTCACACCCGGCAGTGCTCAGGATCAAACCCAGGTCAGTCGCACGCAATGTAAGTGCTCTACCTGCTTTGCTATCTCTCTGGCCCTATAGTTACCTTATTGTTCATGTTTCCCCTGAAAATCCAACAGATCTGAGCAGAAATATTTTTATAAGTTTCGATACAGATAAATAATTCACCGGCTGTCAGGATTTACAATGCTTTCGGAAATGATTCAGTGCCAATTTAATAATATACTTGGAAGTAACAAGTATTAACGTGAAAAAATTTATGCACTCCTAGTGCTACGCAAACTAGATCATTTATCAAGAATTTGGAATTTGCTTATGTTTTGATGCTGAGAAAAGAAGCAGCTCCGAATCAAGTGCTTGTAGGTTATGAACTACAGTATTTCTAGCGCCTTCCTGCAGGTCAGTTGGGGCTCAGGCCAGTTCACTGAGGGTCCCAGGAAGTTTTCCTTTGTTTCCCGGGCCTATGTTCCCCAGAAGGAGGAGGTCACCACACCAAGAATTCATTGGCATCTGAACAGTGCTTCACAGAGTTTCTGCAGCAAGCTGCATTCATTCTAATCCTGAGAACTTAAGCAAAGTTAAGTTTGGTACAGGCCACTGTGAGAGAGGAAAACTATGAGAAATCAGCTTCCAGATCAGCTGGCCGGTGGAGATCCAAGGCAGAGGAGAGGTGCTGAGGCAGCTGTGTAATCAAGACCTCAGTGTGCGTTAAGACAATGGTTTCCAGGGGCTGGAGATAGCACAGGACACAGGGTGCTTGCCTTGCACGCAGCAGATGAGTCAAACGTGAGATGCTGGCCTGCCAATCCGAGCAGCACAAAATTCCGTGGTACCTGACAATGCACAACAGCTATCGGAGTAGGCACTGGGGAACCTGACAGCCAGGCTGATGCACAGCAAGCTCGTGCCATGAGTGTTCGAGGGTCTGGGACGTTGCAAACCAAACTCTTTAGGAAAACCTCACTTGGCAAGAGAAAACCCCATCTGATTCTCTTCAGGTGGCTCTCAACATTTCTGCTGATTAGGGCCAGGGACAATTCCCTTTAGCCTTAGCTTTGGAGACAGCTACTGCAACCCAGGAATTTTAAACCCCAGTAGGTTCCTATTTTTCTGGTGGAGGAAAATCAGCTTGCAGTAAGAACGCCACCTCGTGGCCAGAAATGAAAGTGCCACTAGGAAAAAAGCCAAGGCTGAGATGAAAGGCTTTCAGCGCCTCAGACACTTGCATGATACAACACCTATGGCTGCGAATAGCTCAGTATATTGTATCATGTATACATTTTGGAGGTAAATTTCACACTGTATATGGGGATTACAATAGGTTCCAAATTAGTTTCTTGCTCTCTCGACATTAAACAGAACCTACCTGTCTGACACCTGACAGCACCTATGAAATCACAGGAACTTCTCGCGGCTGAAATCGCCGGAGCAGAGCATGAGACGCTTCTTCGGGCGTTCACTAGAATAACTGGAATGCAGCTACACCACCAAAGCCTGTTCTCTCGCTGTCAGACACACAGTGATCAGCTACAAGGTCTTTGCACGGAATGTCACGGGACACGCTCTGCCCTTCGGTTCAGGTCCTGGGTGGATGGAGGGAGCCAAGTCCCGCCTGCTGCGGGGCTCACAGCATGCACGGGAGCTTGAGCACGACCTATAGAGACAGGCTGGTACCTTCCCTCTTCTCATGGAGGCCAAGCAGCGGGCACAGGGGGCAGCTCCCCCAACCCCAGGTCGCAGAGCCAAGGTGGCAGAGGTCCCGGGAACGCGAGGGGGCCGGTGAGGAGAGTGTGCCCATGAAGGGGAGCGAGCCGGAGCGTAGGGCGGCCCTGGCCCCAGAGGCTGTGGTAGAGGCCCAGTTCTTCCCGGTCCAGGTGGTCAGGAGGGGAATCGAGCCATTCCCTTCAGTATGGCCTGTTCTGCTACACGAGCGTGCATTCCAACACGCACACTCTGAGCGGAGCACGCGCCCAGGCAGAGAAATGCAGACAGGAGCGTTAAAGGCACCCAAGGATGCAGGGGCAGGAGGTCAGACTGCTGATGAGCGACTCAGGGCACAGTGCCTCAGCCTTCAACTGCAGTTCCTGCTTTTGGTCCCTTCTCTGTTAGCTTCACCCCATGTCCCTCTAGTCCAGTGCTTTCCACCTGAGAGCCCCCAGGGGCACACGGCCCCAGGCTGGGGAGGTAATTCAGAACCACACCTGCCAGGCGCTGAGCCCCACTCCCTGGCACCCAGACCTCTGTCCCTGGGAAGCATAGTTTCTTTGCTCATCCGTTTCCGCATCTGGAAAAGGAGACTGATGCGAACAGGAGTTAGTTGATTAGATCACGCATGTTCACCAGTTTGAACAGTGTCTAGTATCTAATTGTTGCACGGAGGTAGTCTCCTGACTCAGTCAAGATAGAAAATACAAAACTATTTTGACTACATCGGGTGAGCAAGCAATGCCATTTCATTATAAAGAAAACATAGCACAAGCATATCATGAAGTACCAGAAGAAGTACCATAAAATGTGGAGCAATAGCACAGCGGGTAGGGCATTTGCCTTGCATGTGGCCAACTCGGGTTTGATCCTTGGCATCCCGTATGGTCCCCCAAGCACCGCCAGGAGTAATTCCTGGGTGCAGAGCCAGGATTAACCCCTGAGTATTGCGGGTGTGACACCCCCCCAAAAAAAAAAAACACCATAAAACTTCTTTAACTTGCTTCATATTGCTATATATTTAGTTGTACCTAGTCTGTATTTAGTTGTACCTAGTCTGTACATATATTTAATTGTACCTAGTCTGGGCTGGACATGTAATGCGATTTGGAGACGATCGCTGGATTAAAGCCTTTACCGACTGGATCCCATAGGATGTCAAAAGATCACGTGGCAGCCCACCTACAAGATGGTCAGACTTCTTCATCAAGACCCTGACGGTCTGAGGTTCTTCGTAATCCTGAACCAACCAGATGCCATTGGGCTACACTGGTACGTGATAGGGTCAAATGGAAATGTTACTGGCGCCTGCTCGAGGAAATCAATGAACAGCGGAATGTCAAGTGATCAAGTGATCAAGTGTCCTAGTCTGTTATATTAATCAGTAGCGTAGTGTAGCAATAGAAACTAGTTAAATAAGATAAGTGGCCTTAAAACAGAATACTACACCACCACTAGAAAATAAGGCAGTTAGGTTGGTAATAAGAAATATATCTATGATGAGGAAACCATGTCCAAGATATAATGGTAGCCAAGTTATCTACATTTATGTTTTTAAAAAAATTAGCATAAGGCCAGGGATACACATGTAGTACACAACCTTAAGGTACAAGGCCCCGAGTTTGATCCCAGGGGTAGCTTATGTCCCTTACCACCCCCTCTACCACCACAAGCAATAACTGCACAATCCGAGTAGAGCCTGAGCACTGCTGGGTGTGGCTCTCCACAACTATAAAATACCTACAGAGAGGCTGGAGAGCATTTGCTTTGGGTGCAGCCGACCTAGGTTCTATCCCTGGCACCACATATGGCTCCCCAAGCACTGTGAGGAGTGATTCCAGAGCACAGAGCCAGGAGTAAGCCATGAGCACAGCCAGGGTGTGGCCCCAAAAACCAAAATAAAAATTAAAACATATACAAACAAATAAGGAACACATATGCAATGTGTATGTACATGACGACATACAAAACTAGTACAAAGTTTCTTTTAGGTAAATGATATGGGTATTTGGAGGATGCTGATATCATTGCAGAATACTTGTTTCTTGCGGCTTAGACATGCAAACTGACATATAGCTCCTTTGCTAAACTTTCTTCCATCTGTCCTATCCATCTGAATACAAGGCCCTTCCGAGTTTCTCTGGAGGCCCAAGGACACAGGCTCAGCACTCAGGGGCCTCCCTCCCTCACACGTGCTTCCTTCACACTTCCCGGATTGCTTACTCCTAAGGCCGAGCTGCCACCCCCAGGAAACAGTCTTCACACTCTGCTTAACTCCATGCAACTGGTCTTCTACACACACCTGAGCCGTTCCTTTCACTCAGAGGTCCACCAATTCTCTCTTGCCCGGTGGGACTCTAGCTCCTCATCCCTCCAGCATCTTCCTCAGGGCTGAGTGCAACAAAGGGCAAGCAAAACTAACCCCTAAGAGTTACTCAAGGTCAGTGAAAGTCGTTCATGGCAAACCAGCTTAACCTGCCTGGGTATTTGCTCATCGAGCCTTCTTTGCAGCTGAGAGCAAGCAGGAAGCTCAAGACCAGGATGGACTTTCTGCTCCCTGATCAAAGCTAAGTGGCCCAAGGAGCCCTATGACTCTGTCCCCATGATTCCAGGGGATACTGCTTTACCAGATGGGATATTTCCATCATGGCAAAAACCTAGTTAGAGAGCCCAAGGAAAGAAATTCCCTGAGCCATGAAGCCAATCCTGACACTGTTACCAATAGGCTTCTTAAGGGGGAAAAAAATGGTACTGATGAAATAACTTCATCTCTCTTCATTGTTTAAGGCACTATTGATTGAGTATTCCGATAACTCCAGTCAACAGCATCCCTAATAGCAACAGCATCCTAAAATAAACAAACTTGTTCCTTAGAATTATATGACAGAATCAGGCCAAAGGCCCATGGGTTGTTTTGTTTTGTTTTTTTTAATTTATTTTTTATTGAATCACGGTGAATAGACCATTACAAAGCTGTTCATGGGACCAGAGAGAGTACAGCAGGTAGTGCATTTGCCTTGCACACAGCCTACCCTGGTTCCATCCCCAACATCCCATATGGCTCACTGAGCACCACCAGGGTACTTCCTGAGTGCAAAGCCAGGAGTAACCCCTGGACATCATCGGGTGTGACCTAAAAAGCCAAAAAAAAAAAAAAAAAACCCACAAAGCTGTTCATGATGGCCAAAGGTCCATGTTTGAGTCGAGGAGCAATGGCCTGTATCCTTATACATCAAGGTGCCCTCTCCGGCCTACTAGCCTGAGGTCAGAATCAACTGAACACTGAGGCGGGAACCAGTTGCGCAGGATATTTGAGTGTTATAAATCTGCTATTAAACATCTACCACCTTCCAGAGAAGACCTGTGTGGGGAAAATCTTTTCCATCCTGGGTCACACAAATCCTCAGCTCTTTCCCCAGGATGGCCTGGAAGGAAGCGGTGAGCTCACTGGCCTTGACCTTCTACCAGACCGTCGTCAATGAACATCATCTGCCCTTTCAGGAGAAATATCCCCCAAACATCTCTGATCCTCCGGCAATAGTCAACATCTCAGTGTCTCAACTGTAAGAAAGCAAAGGGAGGTGGTGAAGGCAAGTCACACTTACGGGGTCTGGAAGCAACAGAAGAGCTGGGTGAGGGAAGGGGGGGTGGTTGCGGGCCAAGGAGAGGATCCTCTTCTCGGTCATGGTGCACTCCACGTCATCGTCCTGCAGGATCACGTCTTTCTTCAGCACCTTCACAGCGGCATACAGGTCTCCCGTTTCCTTTATCCTGGCGAGCATCACCTATGGCGAGCCAGACAAAGGGAGCACAGAGTGAGAATTCTTGGGGGGTCTGCGAGTGGGCACAGTCCACGGGGCAGACACGGGATGGGCTGTGAAACGTGAGGACGTGAAAGCACACGTAGGTGCAAGCGAATCCATGCAGCGTGCTGCACGTGCACCCGCAAAAGCCAGCTCACCTTCCCGAAGCTCCCCTTGCCCAGCACGAATGAACTTCGGGTTGTCGATCCCAAGTCGATGAGAAGAACTCCCGCCAACCCCATTGCCTTCTTTGGTGCTCTCTTTCCCCTGCCTCCTTAGTGTCGATCTGGAAACAAGCTTCTGTAAAGAAGAATGAGAATGAGGAGATCAGAAGGGGCAGTGTGGGTGCCAAATATCTCTGGATGGTGCACACTTCACCTCCTCACAGACCTCACCTGAGACCTTGAACCTCCTCACAGACCTCACCTGAGACCTTGAACCTCCTCACAGACCTCCCTGAGACCTTGAACCTCCTCACAGACCTCACCTGAGACCTTGAACCTCCTCACAGACCTCATCTGAAACCCTGACGTTCCTCACAGACTTCACCTGATACCTTGAACCTCACAGACCTCACCTGAGACCTTGACGTTCCTCACAGACCTCACCTGAGACCTTGACCCTCCTCACAGATCTCACCTGAGACCTTGAATCTTCTCACAGACCTCACCTGAGACCTTGACGTTCCTCACAGACCTCACCTGAGACCTTGACCCTCCTCACAGACCTCACCTGAGACCTTGAACCTCCTCACAGACCTCACCTGAGACCTTGAACCTTCTCACAGACCTCACCTGAGACCTTGAACCTCCTCACAGACCTCACCTGAGACCTTGAACCTTCTCACAGACCTCATCTGAGACCCTGACGTTCCTCACAGACCTCACCTGAGACCTTGAACCTCACAGACCTTGCCTGAGACCTTGAACCTCCTCACAGATCTCACCTGAGACCTTGAACCTCCTCACAGACCTCACCTGAGACCTTGAACCTCACAGACCTTGCCTGAGACCTTGAACCTCCTCACAGATCTCACCTGAGACCTTGAACCTCCTCACAGATCTCACCTGAGACTTGAACCTCCTCACAGACCTCACCTGTGACTTAGACCCTCCTTAGACCTTGATCCTTCTCATAGAACTTAACTGTGACCTAGCCCCTCTTCACAGACCTCACCTAAGACCTCGAATCCCTCACAGATCTCACCTGAGACCTTGACCCTCCTCACACATCTCATCTGCTATCTTGACCCTCTTTAAGGACCTCACCTGCATTCTTGATCGTCCTTACATCACGTGAGGAAAGAGTAATTCAGCACAATCTGTGATCGCTTCTGTCACTCAAAAACAACTTCAGCTCCAGCTCTGATCTGTGCCTGTGGTATCTGAGACAAGTCCCTTTTTTTCCCTGCTTTTGGGGTCATACCCGGCAATGCTCAGGGGTTATTCCTGGCTCTACATTCAGGAATTACTCCTGGCGGTGCTAGGGGACCATATGAGATGCCGAGAATTGAACCTGGGTGGCTGTGTGCAAGGCAAACGCCCTATCTGCTGGACTATCGCTCCAGCCCGGAAATGTCCTTTACAAAGGACATTTAAGCACCAAATTTCAGTTTGTGTTCCTTAGAAATATACAGAAATGCAAAAACCTGAGCTGGGTTTCTTTTCTTTTTTAATTAAACATTTTATTATACCACCGTGAGATATATAATTACAACGTTGTTCATGTTTGGAGGTTTCGGTCACACAGTGTTTCAGCACCCACCCTCCACCAGTGCCCATTTCCCACCACCAATGTCCCCAATTCCCTCCCCCTCCCATAGCCTGCCTAAATGGCAGGTTCTTTATCTCTTTTTTTCTCCCTCTCTCTCCCTTCCTTCTCTTACACATTGTGGGTTGCACTACATACACTTGGAAGCCATCATGTGCATTTTTTTTTTGCCTGTATTTAATTGAGCTGGGTTTCTTGCCAGAGGTGTTCTAGGAGGCGGTCAGATTCCAAGGGTGCCACCTAGTGTTCACTTCCAAAAAAGAGAGCAGCTTTCATCTTTGCTCAGATGAGCACAGCAAGCCACCAAGACAGGAATAAATGAAGCAACATAGTTTACACAATATTTTGAATTATATAAGAAACATTTTATATAAAATGTTAAATAATGAACGCAGGTATAAAGGATAATATTTAAAATATCTATAGGGCCCAGCAAGGGGAGGCCCTATAGATATTTTATCAATAAATGATGTATTTAGAGGTGACTACAAGAGTATGCCACCTGCATGGCAAGCCTGGCAAGCTGCCCGTGTCATATTTGATATGCCAAATACCAGTAACAATTATGTTAGGTCATTCCTATGACCTAATATAATGGTTTGAGGCTCTTTATGTTCCTGGAGCAAGCAGATGCCCTTGGGCTCTACTAGCATGAGACAGGACATATGGAGATGTTACTGGAGCCCACTCAAGCAAACTGATGATGAATGGGAAGATAGTGATAGGGTCCTGGAAATAATCGCTTAAGGATCATGCTACGGCGTCTCTGCACCCCAGGTGCAGCCCCGAGGATGTGCTGCCGCTGAGACCCCCTGGGGCCAGGGAGACCTAGGCAGTGCTGCGCCGGGTCATACTTGGGGGACCATGTGGCACTAGGAATCAATCGCAGATTAGATACATGGTAGGCAAATGCCAGAACTGTATTTATTATCTATATATTATCTCCTAACCCTAGAAGCATTTTCTGAAGAAACTTTTCTGGGAAAGGAATTACTTGAGCCAAAGTGTAAATTCTGAAGATTGTAGATCCTGAGCAACTATTCCACCTCGAAAGGCTGATTATCTGCACAATGGAAGTTCCTGTTCTTCCCCTCTTCCCACAACCACACTGTGGCTTTCTCGGATTCTTCAGCCCCGCCCCCAGGAGGCCAAGGCTTGCCACAGGAGGGCATTACCTAAAGGAAAAGTGCCAGGATTATTTATAGCATTAGCTACTGCCAGACCAAAAGTCTGATGTATCAGATCAAAGATCTGATATTCCAGAGCTCTTGACCTATTTGTCTTATAATTTTAAAAAAGGTTTATCTGGAGCAATTTCTAAGCAGCATTTGCAACATACAACAGTGCAATTGCCTGTATCTACAACTAAACTTCACCTACTCAATAAAATATAGCAAAGACAGCAAGGAAGGAACAATCTCTAAAACTCGACTGTGTTGATTTTTTTCCCTCCAGATCACTACAAGGTTTCAAAGAAAGAGCACTTTTATCAGTTTAAATTCAACTTCCTTTACATAAATACTTCAACCTGGTCAGCTGTACTAGCTAGAAAACTTTAAGGCAGTTTCTCAATTTCTTTTAACCCATTCTTTTCCTTTTTTTAAACTTCATATTTTATTTCTTCTTAAATGTTGTACTGTCAAATAACAAGTAATGTTGGCTTCTCTATTAAGTTTCATGGCGGCCCTCATTGTGTGGGGGGTTCCTCTGGCTTCTTGGGAGAATCTATTGGGATGATGAGCCAGGCCAGAACTCACCTTCCCTCCCCGGTGCCTCATGATCAGCTGAGCACAGGGACAGCCGTCATTTTCAACATCCAGACTCCACCGATCATCAGAGCTCCACCCAAGAGAAAAGCAGATCTCAAGCCCTGCTCGCCAGAGTCCCCACACTACAGCGAAGAATATTTCAAGCCCAGGTGTGCCTGATCCAGAGACTCAAGACACATGGGGCAGAGCTGCTACTGGCTCTCCCTGTGCTCAGCTGATCATGAGGCACCCAGGAGGGAAGGCGAGTTCTAGCCCTGGCCTGCCATCCCAATAGAGCCTCACAAGAAGCCAGAGGAAACTCCACACTATGACGGCCGCCATTTTTCAAATTTGGACTCCATAGCTCATCAGAGATCCATGCAAGAGAAAAGTCGATCTCTCCTCTTTGGTTCATCAGTAAATTCATGAGATGAGAGTCTACTACTGAGAGTATACCACCCACACGGAAGAGCCTGGCAAACTACCCGTGTCGTATTTGATATGCCAGATACCAATAACAATTATAGACCTCATTCCCATGACCTGGAAGGAATGATCTGAGCCTCTTCATGTTCCTAGAGCAAGCAGGTGCCCTTGGCCTACACTAGTACTCCACAGGACTTACGAGTATGGAGATGTTACTGGTGCCCGCTCGAGCAAATAGATGAACAACGGGAAGACAAGTGATGCAAGTGATACAAGTGATTAAGTTTCATAGTAATAAATGTACTGGGTTCCAACATGACTGACATGAGCAGCACTGCCCACCCAGAGGCCGTGCTGTAGATCTACCATATTCCAATGCATTTTAGGAGCAGGATGAAGTCACAAATCAGATGCCCTTACCATGCATCAGAAACTCCACGTGGCATTAGCAGCCTGTCCATCCACAAAAGACACTTGAAGGATTTTGTAATGCCTTCCGCTAGCCAAGAAATAGAGTCAGAGGGCAGAGAGAGTGTTCAGGGGACATAGGCGTGACCCTGGCAACTGCCAGTACTGCCCGTCTCAAGCAGCACTGCACTGCTGGGGTCCAGCACTGCGCCATCCAGTCTAGTCAGCTAAACATCACTGGGAGTGGCCACAGGGCTCCCAGAACACTGCTTGGGACATCCCTCCCCCCCCAAAAAAAAACAGATAACAAAAGATAGAGCAAAGCAAGACAAGGAAGGTCCTGCTCTCCTATGCATATGTCTTTAATAGAGAGAAAATGGGTGTGTGTGGGGGGTGGGTGGGGGGGTTGGTAAGAGCTGACCTTTGCATTACCAAGAAATTAATAATAACTCCATTTCCTTCTGGGGCACCCCCATGTTATCTGGTGCACCCCATGTTATCTAACTATGAAGCCTAAACATGTTCCTGATCCCAACATCCAGCCACAACTTTCAGAACTCACAGCATGGCTGAGGCTCTTTCCTACCCATTGGCAGACCCTGGTCAGGAAGGTGGCAAGAGGCCGTGGGCTGGGGCAGTGGCCTTGGCTCTCAGATGACAGCTAAAGGCAGTCACTCAGGGAATGGCGGGAAGCCAGTTCCAGGGCAAGAAAACAACTCCACCCTCTCTGAGAGCAAGGGGAAGGAACTCCTGTCTGTCCTTGAACTGAGAGATAAACTCACAATTCATAAACAAAGCCTGTAGAACGGCTGGATTCCAGTACTGCAGAGAACCATCGAGATCGAGTTCAACTCCTCCGGGATGCAGGATCCCAAGCCTAGCCCGCGGGCCATCACAGGGCAGAGTCTAGGCCCCAGACTCCAGAGTTTCACCACATGGACAGAAAACGCATTTTCAAAAGCCCTCCTTCTGCTTCTTGCTGCACATGTGCAAGCTTATGATTGTTTCCGACATTTAATTGAGTAAGGTATCCGAGTTTTGAAAGAAAATGCTATCTAAAAATGCCACAGAGATGGTTCAAAAGGCTAAAGTGAGCACCACCACCACAGAGTGACCTCTAACCTCTGAGCACTGAGCCAAAAGTTGCCCCCTGAGCACTGCCACTGTACTCCGTTGCCCCAAAAAGGAAGGAAGGAAGGAAGGAAGGAAGGAAGGAAGGAAGGAAGGAAGGAAGGAAGGAAGGAAGGAAGGAAGGAAGGAAGGAAGGAAGGAAGGAAGGAAGGAAGGAAGGAAAAGGAAGAAACGAAGGAAGGAAGGAAGGAAGGAAGGAAGGAAGAGGAAGAAAGGAAGGAAGGAAGGAAGGAAGAAAGGAGGGGGAGGGAGGGGGGGGGAGGGAGGGAGGGGGGGGAGGGGAGGGAGGAGGGAGGGAAGGAAGGAAGGGAAGGAAGGAAGGAAGGAAGGAAGGAAGGAAGGGAAGGAAGGAAGGAAGGAAGGAAGGGAAGGAAGGAAGGAAGGAAGGAAGGAAGGAAGGAAAGAAGGGGTCCCAAATCTGCTGATTGTGTCTGCGAAGATCTGGAACTCTGCTTGTGCCCCCGTGTGCCAGCTGGGTGAACCACATCTGAACTTCTAAATCACAATTTATGAAACAACAAAAAATCCTCACCGAGGTCGGAGAGATATTTCCGGGTTGCAGGCCCATCCCCGCCAGCGTCTTGGCCAGCTCCACGGCATTTACTCCACAGTTTGGGGCCACGTTGGCCTGGCAGCGAATGTGCACGTTCATCTCACAAACTGTAGGGGAGAGAAGGAACCCGGTCAACCTGCGCTGCTGACGAGATCGTCAATCATCTGCAAGACTGTGACAGTGAGTGACTATACAGCCTAAACACTGCCTCCTTCTCAGGAAATTCAGCCTGTACTAACAATCACTGGCATCTTCTGTCTTTCTGTTTTGTGCAGAGGCCGAAATCCAGCATGCTGGAGATGAATACATTTCAAAACCCCCGCCCCCAAGCTACCTAAAAGTGAAGACTCTTATCTGAAATACCTGTGAGTGCCTCCCTGAAGGAAGAGTGTGGCTCAGTGCAGAGACCGTGACTGTCCACTGCGGAGCTAACGCAGCCAATTAAAGACAGAGGAGCAATTAAGACAATTAAAGCAGGAGCACATGCCTCACCTGTGAGGGGCTCTCAGCTGCACCCCTGGAACCACGGGCCCCAAAGAAGCCGCAAGAACATTTCTGTTCTCTTGCTCTTTGAGTCACACCCGTAGTGCTCAGGCGACTATGTGGGATTCTGGGCATCTAAGTCAGCAAATGCCTAAACCTGTCTAAATCGCTCCAGCCCCCACCAAGCATTTCTGGGAAGAGCTCCAGCAGCACCACTGGTACCTTTTCTAGGGGAAATCCCTAATTTGTAAAATAAATGGGGATTGAGGAAACTGACTTTTCTTTGAGAAAAATGTACTTTTCTCCTCTCTGCCCTCTGGAAAAAGGCAGGAGTCTGTAAGCCATATATGGAGCACTGTTCAAACAGGCTGGAAACGGGTTTCTGAGACAAAAACCTCAAGTAAAGCCTTTTCATTTTCTTTCTTTTTCTGGGGGGGTATTTTTTGTGGCCCGCGGCCCTCACGGCACCGAGCACTGCATCCTGTGTGGCTGTGGTTCTCGGTGTTTGCAGCCTGTGGTTCTGTTTCATGATGGAAAAAAATAAAGCAACTATTTTAAAGGTCAAAGTAAATGACAGTTAGGAGTCAGCCTTGCTCCTGCTGCACAGGAAGCGGACTTGGGACGATGAAAGGCTGAGGTTTATTCAACAGAAAGAAATTTCTGATCATTTGTTGATGGGGGCCCCTGCTGATAGAGATTGGACGCAAGCAGGAAGCAAGCAACAAGATTCTGGGCCGATTCATCTTCAGAAGCCTAGAACTAAGCATTGAACATGGGCAACGGGATATACATAATAACTCCTAAATGTATGTATTGTAAGCCACAATGTGAGAGAGAAGAGGGGAGGGGGAAGTGGAAGAGGAGGGAAAAGGAAGGGGAAGGGAGAGGAGGAGGGGGAGGGCAGGAGGAGGAAGAGGAGGGAGGGGGGGGAAGAAAGAGGGGGAAGGGAGGGAGGAGGAGGAGGAGAAAAAAGGAGGAGAGGGAGAGGAGAGGGGAGGAGGAGGAGGAGGAGGAGGGAGGTCTGCTATAGAGGCTGGGGGGGAGGGAATCTGGGGACACTGGTTTTGGGAAGGGGGCACTGGTAGAGGGAAGGGTGCAGGAACACCGTATGACTGAAACCCAGTCATGAACAGCTTTGTAATTTTCTATCTCAAGGTGGTATAATAAAACTTTAAAAATATATGAAATAAAATAACTACAAAATTAGAAGAAAAAAAGTTAGACAATGGAGTAGAGAGACCTGGAAGGTTCTCATGCAAGGGAGGGGCCCTGAGGCTTAAGTGTCATTAGCTTCATGGGAAATTCATCTCTCTCAGAAAGACCAGGGAGGGGAAGCAGCACTTATGGCGCTTTTCAGAAGCAACCCGTGACAGTACAAGCCAGACTCAGAGAAGCAGGACTCTGAATGGAAGCTGCGCATCAGCGACCAGCACAGTGGCCCAAAGTGACTTTCCTGCTGGAGACCTCGGGGAAACAGGGAGACACCACTCAAAGCCAACAGCTTCACTGGAGAGGGAACAGCCCTTCCCCAGACCCTTGGTCAAGGCGAAACGCCAAAGTCTGGATCCCTGGGCACAGCCGGCAAGGCCGCCAGCAGTGCTTAAGTCTCCTCCACTCCACCTGCCCTCCAGACTCCACAGCTCCACAGGCTGGGGCAGGGCAGCCTTGGCTACCTCTCTGGCTCCACCCTTCCTTCCTTCTCGTGCCACACAGACCTATTCTCCTTCTGCCATTCTTTAAATCAAAACCCAAACCTCTTCCACTTCTTAGCAAGATTCAGGTGTTGTTGCTTTTGTTATGTTCAAACTGCTATTAAACATAAAATGGCGGTCTCTGCAGCAACAGCACAGGGGACAGCCTACTAGAATATGGAATTTTAACAAGTGACTTAAGGGTAAGAGAGATACATAGCCAAGGGGTAGAACACCACACTCTAATCTAAGGCCGTGGATCTGTCCTCAATAACCCAAACCGATACCCCCACCAAAAAAATATCAGTATTGTAGGATACTGAATTTGTGTTTAATAAGAATAAAAGACAGAAAATATAAAATAAACCAAAAAAAGGAAATAAAAAATGAAGTAGAAGGAAAACGCAACAATTGGCTGCTATTTATAGCTTGGAAATCAGCTGTATACTTTTTAATTTTGTTTTGGGGCCATACCCAGTTGTGTTCAGGGTTGACTCCTGGCTCTGTGCTCAGTGATCACTCCTGGCGGTGCTTGGGGGCCAAATGGGGTACCAGGGATTGAGCTCAGGTGGGTCATGTGCAAGAAAGTGTCCTACCTGCTGTACTATCGCTCCATCCACTGTGCCTTTCTTTGAGCCAACAAGGAACACTAGATACGAAACTAAGACATTTCCAAGAGTCAGACCCTGGCTTTTAAGCAATCTGAGGAATCACGGTACAGGCTCCCGTGAACGAGTATCCAGTCCCTATCGCTGTACAGGCTCCCATGAGCAGTGTCCAGCCTCCCAGCCTGTCTCACTGTACAGTCTTCCATGAGCGGTGTCCAGCCCCCGGCCCCTCTCGCTGGACAGGCTCCCATGAGCGGTGTCTAGCCCCCGCCCCCTCTCGCTGGAAGGCTCCCATGAGCGGTGTCCAGCCCCCAGCCCCTCTCGCTGGACAGGCTCCCATGAGCGGTGTCCAGCCCCCAGCCCCTCTCGCTGGACAGGCTCCCATGAGTGGTGTCCAGCCCCCCGAACCCTCTCGCTGTACAGACTCCCATGAGCGGTGTCCAGTCCCCCCGCCCTCTCGCTGGAAGGCTCCCATAAGCGGTGTCCAGCCCCCGGCCCCTCTCGCTGGACAGGCTCCCATGAGCAGTGTCCAGCCCCCGCCCCTCTAGCTGGACAGGCTCCCATGAGCGGTGTCCAGCCCCCAGCCCCTCTCGCTGGAAGGCTCCCATGAGCGGTGTCCAGCCCCCCAGGCCCCTCTCGCTGGACAGGCTCCCATGAGCAGTGTCCAGCCCCCAGCCCCTCTCGCTGGACAGGCTCCCATGAGCGGTGTCCAGCCCCCGCCCCTCTCACTGGACAGGCTCCCATAAGCGTGTGTCCAGCCCCCAGCTCCTCACTTTTACACTGAAGTCCCTGCCGCATGATGCCCCACAGCAGCGAGCCACAGTGATCACAGAACGTTGGCACTTTGTAGTTGTGGGTGTTGAACTTGTGTGGAATATTGATCCCAAACCTCTGTTCAGCAAGCTGGGGAGAGAAAAGAAACAGCAAGTCAGGAACTGACATTCTAGACCCACATCTTTTGGCAAACAAGAAGGAGCCCACCAAGTGTGAAGGTCTTATACACCTGTGCCAAGTAATCTGCTTACCACGGACCTGCCCACCCGGCCGGCCAGGCTTTCCAAGGAGCAGAAAGGATGGGGACGGGAGGTGCGCACTCACCCATTGCCATTTGGGAAGGTCCAAGAAGTAAAACGGTCACTTCATCTTGTCTATTCCTGTCCCTGCCAACTCCCTCACAGCTGTGTCTGTTTCCCAGAACCTTTATTCTCACAAGGGCGAGGGGTGCTGGGTCACACCCTGCAACGCTCAGGGTTACTCCTGGCTCTGCACTCAGGAATTACTCCTGGTGGTGCTCAGGGATGTTGGGGATCGAACCCAGGTCGGCCTAGCATGCAAGCAAAATACCCTACCCGCTGTACTGTGACTCTGGCCCCTCCTAGAACCTTTTAACTTCAGGATTAAATAGGTATTTAATAGACTCTATACATTTTCAATTACCACCAGCCCAGTTAGAAATTATATCGCAAGGGAAGAAAAAGAAAAAGAAAGAAAGTGGCACCCAGAGGGCAGGGAATCGCATTCAGAACTGGGGTCAAGGGGCTCTTGGCTACTTGCCAGCTGGCCTTTGCATATGACAGCCTTAAGATGAGCTGCTGCTGGACTCTACAACAGTGTTTCCAGGAAAGAATCAGACCAGGCATCAGCTCGGTAACGGTGGGTTTCACCCCTTACACCGGGGCTGCCCCCTATCATCAGCAGTGGGGAGTCATTGTCAGTTTAGGGGCAAAACTGTCAAGGACTGGAGGGACATTTTGGCAGGCTGAGACCAGTCTGTGGGTGACGGGGCAAAACCAGTGCTCCAGAGTCCACGTCACAGCAGTGCAGCAACCACAGGTCCACTCATGACAGGAGTGGGCAACTGTCACTCTTCTTGGAACCTGCTTGAAACTCTTCTGGCCTTCCTCATCACAGCGGTGCTTCAGAACCTCTGGGACGTTTTCAGCAAGTCTGTCACATGTGAGTTACTGAGTCCTGGAGTCCGACACTTCAGAGCATCTGTGATCCTCAGCTGTGAGAATGGCACCCCGCTTTCTCCTTCCAGAATCCAGATAGCACGCCCCATCCCAGGACACACACTGCAAGAGGCGAGAGTGCGCTCCAACCATCCATGCACATCTACGGAGTCTCCCAGAATTTTTCCCCCACAAAGGAAGATTTATTATTATTATTATTATTATTATTATTATTATTATTATTATTATTTTGGTTTATGGGCCAACCTCAGAGGTGTTCAGGGTTTACTCCTGGCTTTGTCTCAGGGATCATTCGGGTGGTGCCTGGGGGACCATCTGTAGTGCTGGTGATTGAGATTGAGCCAGCCACATGCAAGGCAAACGCCCTACCTGCTACACTGTTCATTCAGCCCCTCTCTCTGGAATTTCTTAAAAGGTAAGAGAGTCAAGTGTCACCTTGCTTGGGAAGCACACCTGACAGTGAGTAACTAAGTACCACATCGAATCTATGCAGTCTAACCCCAACAAAACATCATGTGAGAAACACAGTCATGTTCTAAGACAAGAATGAGACACATGGGGGGCCTTGCCTGGGCTCGCCAGGAAGGGCCATGAAGGATTCTGCCCCTCAAATTCAAGCTTCCTGTGCTAGCTTAGAGTCCCCTCACACCTCCAAAACTCTCTCCCCACCAGTAACCACTGCTCACAGGAACCACCACTCACACTGTGAAAAGCATGTTGTTCAAACACAGGAATACAAAGGCCAATTATATTAAAGGGGATACAATTTCATTCTAAAACCATCATCAGCTTCCAGAAGTGTGGGAGGGAGGAGAGAAGGGGTGGAGAGAGAGAGAAAGAGAGAGAGAGATAGAGACAGAGAGAGAGACAGAGACAGAGAGACAGAGACAGAGGATGGAGGTGGGGCATTAAGTCAGTAAACTTCGATCCTCTTACCTTTGAATCCACTTTGTTGATATTGTTTTGGCAAGTGCAGGCTGTAACTATTAGATGGTGGCAGCGCTTATGGACCACACAGGTGCACACTAGGAATCAAATCCAGCACATTGATCAGAGGCTTCCGGGACACTTGGTTCCAACAGAGTCAGTATACCAGCAGCATCAGGACCTGACTGAGATGCTCCTCTCCATGTGAGGGCAACTGCCCTCACCTCCTTCTGATCTTTTTAAAAACTATTTTCTCTATTTTTTGCAGTGCCAAGTAGTGAATCCTGGGCCTCACACACAAGACAGGAAGTGCTTTGCCACAGAGTTATGACCCCAGGTCCCCTTCCAACATTCTTTATCATCATCGTAAGTCATGTTCAAACTGTCCGTAACCATTTCCCTGAGCTTCCTTCATCCTTCCTGCCTTTACTCATTACTGCAGCCACCTGGAAAGGGACCTTCTCAGAGCAGGGCTCTAGCCACCTCTGTCCCTTAACATTCAATGGCACCTCACTGAGATGGTATTTCCCAGCCAGTTTTCTAGAGGCTACCCCAAGCCGACCAGTCAATTGGTTGTTCCTTATGGGAGCTCTTTGTCCCAGTAAAACTGAGTTTAGTTGGGGCCGGAGGCTACTAGTGTGATAGCACAGCAGGTAGGGTATTTGCCTTGCACGTGGCTGACCGGGGTTCATTCCCAGCATCCTATAGGTCTCAAGAGCACTACCAAGAGTAATTCCTGAGTGCAGAGCCAGGGGTAACCCCTGAGCATTGCCGGGTGTGACCCCCCCAAAAACCGACTCTAGTTGTCACTCCTGGAGCCAGAGTTCATCCTCCTGTACATCTGTGTGTCGCTCTAAATATCTCTTCACTAACACCAAAATCTTAATGTTAGCAGAAATCACAGCTAAAGAAAAGTCTCTTGTTTGCAAATGTGTTCTCTCTGGCTGTGACTGTGGACTGAAGTGCTCTCTCCACTCTGGATCTCCTGCATCCCGGGTCCTGACACCCCCCCAGTTCAAATCTTCTGCTTATAGACAAGGCTTGTAATGGTCTCACTGTAATGCCCTGAGAATTCCAGCCGGCACAGTGCCTGAACAATAGAGGCATTCATTAAATACTTGCAGAATGACTCAATCATTTGAATATTTAGGACTTTCTGAATAACTTTTTTCATTTTCATCAAGATAACTGATATAGCAGAGTGCCCAGTTTGCCTCTGAAGGATTAACATGTTCAGTGAAACACTATGAAAATATTCATCACTGTAGTATTCTTTAAGATGTAGTCTTTTTTTTATAATTATGTACTCAAAGACCTAGGACACATCAGCAAATATGATAAGGTATTATACCTTAAAAACAAATCTAGTGGGGCTGGAGTGATAGTACAGCAGGTAGGGTGTTTGCCTTTTTTTTTTTTTTTGCTTTTTTGGGTCACACCCAGTGACACTCAGGGGTTACTCCTGGCTCTTTTACTCAGAAATTACTCCTGGCGGTGATCGGGGAACCACATGGGATGCTGAGAATTGAACCCTGGTAGGCCCGTGCAAGGCAAATGCCCTACCTGCTGTGCTATCACCCAGCCCCAGATGTTTGCCTTTCATGCTGCTGACCTGGGTTCAATTCCCAGCATCCCATATGGTCCCCTAAGCATTACCAGGAGTAATTCCTTAGTTCAGAGCCAGGAAACCCTACGCATCTCTGGGTGTGACACAAAAAATAAAAACAAAACAAACAAAAAAAAGAAAACGATCCAACTTTTATCAGAAGAAACTTTTAAGAGTCCAAACTAGAAAGTGCCCAGCAAACTGATCTGTTTGTACGGGATATACTCCACACAAGACAAAAAAAAAACCTTACTCTGAAGCCCTTGAGTCTTTATTCAACTACAGGTTTGTCCCTTTTTATCTATTTTTATCAAAGGATCAACTTTTTATTCAATGGATTTTCTCTACTGTTTTTCCAATCTCAATTTTACAAACTTCTTCTCAAATAACTCTTCCTTTATTCTGCTCACCTTAAATTTCTCCCGCTTTCTAATTTCTGAAATTGAAACACTGAACTCATTCTCACTCTCATTGTTTTGATTGTGGCTCCACTTGGCAGTGCACTGGAGTTACTCCTGGCTCTGCCCTGAGGCATCACTCCTCATTTGGGATGCTGGAGACCAAACCCAGATCCGCCACATGCAAGACAAGTGCCTACCTCTGTGCGCTCTGAGGCCCAAGATCATTCTCATTTTATAATAGGGGTGTCTAATGCTATCAGTTTCCCTCTGAACAGTACTTGCACTGTACACCCACCGCCTTTAAAGAGCAGTATTTCCTTTGGCTCAGAATACTTTCTGAGTCCTCTTCGTCCTACTGCCCTGCAGTACACAAATGTCCCCGAGTCCTTCACCGCTGCTAGGTCAGCGCCATGGGCCCTGATGGATCCCTGCTTGGGCGAGCAATGTGGCACTGCTCAGGCTGGTGCTACACCGGGTAGTGCCAGGGATCCAACCTGAGACTTCTCACAGTCAAGCCCTTTGAACTATTCCCTGGACCTCTTCAAAGTTTAAAGGTTTGTTCTATCATCTAAAATGTAATCTATACTAGTGTTTTGGGATCTTGAGAAGAATGTGTAATCTACTGCCCTTAGATTCTATAAATGTGACTGTAACCCAGCCATGAGAAGCTGTTTAGGTTAACTCTGACATTCTGCCTTTCTGCCTTCTGGATCTACCAACTGCTAAGATATGGGCATCTCCAGCTCTAACAGTAAATTTTTTCTGAATCTCCTTTATTCTCTCTCAATGTTTCTCATATGCATATGAGAAACTCGATCTCAGAGGTTCCCTCAAGTTTTGCCCTCTATATATTTTGATGCTTTCTTTAGCCCATAGATCTTAGAAATTGTAACTTCTTTGAAATCTTTATTTACGTATACTATTCTCCCAACATTTTGTTTCTTTTTGAGTAACACGCAGTGTACTCAGGCATTCCTGCTTTAATGCTCAGGAGGCACTCCCCGGAGGCTGGCAGGGATGAAACCATGGCCTTCCACATGCAAAGCATACACTCAGCACCTTGAACTTGCTCCAGCCTATAATGTTCTTCCTAATCCATGAAAAGTATGTTGTTTGTTTTATTTCTGAAGTCAGCTTGATTTGTTTTGTTACGTTTCATGTTAGCAGGGCAGGTTTCTCTCCAGCTAGGCATTGGTTTCATTTCCCTTAGCAAGATGTGAACAATGCAGAGTCTTCATTTCTCCTAACAAACACTGTTTCCTGCTCTTTTACCAGCAGGTGATCCACTGAAAACCAGTCATTAAATATCCTGCGACTACAGGCCGCAAAGAAGAAATAACACACTTCATAAATCATAGTGGGGTTTTGTTGTTGTTGCTTTTGTTTTAGGATTATACTCGGTGGTACTGAGAGTTCACTTTTGGTTAGGGTTGCTCACAAATCACTCAGGGGGCTCACAAATCACCCAGGCAGGTCTCAAGGGACCATATGGGGTGCTAGGAATTGAACCCAAGCACCCCACTTGCTGTACTATTGCTCCAACCCCAACTATTTATTTGTTTGTTTGGGCTACTCCAGTAGTGCCCAAGTTTTGTGCTCAGGACTTGCTCTCAGAGGTACTTGGGGAAATACGAGGTGCCAGAGATAAGCCTAGGCCTGCTGCATGCAAAGCATGTGCTCCAGCTTAACAAGCTTTCTTCCGGCCCAACTCTGTATTTTTAACTTATAGCTGTAACCTTGCCTATCAGGGGCTCCTCAGCTAATCTGTGTATGCACAAGAGAGAGCAGACTAAGTTCTGCAGGTCACAGCCCTGGGATGGAAAGGGTCCAAGGCCAAAGCAACACGATTCTGGCCTGTAAGGTTATGTTCTCACTTGGGACTGAAAGAAATAACATGAGGTCAAGTAGTGCAATCAGAGTGATTATTTGATTTTTTTTCCTCTGAATCTGTGAGCTCAATAGAACTGTTCATTGTGTGTTAAAGTCAAAATTAGATCCAAGAGTACATCTTATGCTGTTCTTGTAAGGGAAATCATGTTTTACTCTGACTCCTCCAGAAGAGAAGGCAGGATTTCCTTATTTACACATAGACTCCACTCTGGCTTATGCAGCACTAGTTGGTTCATCAATCACACACAAGCACATGCCACATGTTAAAACTACATGATGGAGCTCAAGGTCCAAACACTAATCAAGCCTAATCCACACTGGCTAAATCTGAAGAGTAAGGAAACACTTTTTTTAACTCCCATTTAAAAATTTTCATTTTAATTCTACCAGAGCACAAGTAGATAAGCTTTAGAATTGTGAATTTAAAAACAAAATGCTTAAGTACACAAAACAGTTTAAATGAAAACATTTTTACTTTTTTTTAATCATAAAAAGGAAGGTAGGAACCTGCTTCTATTTCTTTTCTTTTTTTTTTTTTTTTTTTGCTTTTTGGGTCACACCCAGCAATGCTCAGGGGTTTCTCCCTGGCTCTGCACTCAGGAATCACTCCTGGCGGTGCTGGGGGACCATATGGGATGCCAGGGATCGAACCCAGGCCGGCATGGGCCAGCCGCGGCAAGGCAAACGCCCTACCTGGCTGGGCTATTGCTCTGGCCCCCCAACAGAAAATAGCCCGGTGAGATGGTGCTTCCTGTACCGTCATGGGGTCATAGAAACAAAACTTACCCTAAAGTCTCAAAGTTGCGCTGACAAACCAGTATTTCCATGTTACAGCAGAAATAAAAATTCAAACTCGACTTTATTGACACTTCAGTTTTAGAAACTAAAATCACCACTGTATGCTGTTTCAGTGTAGTCAAACTTTAACACACACTAAAGAATTGTAATCAGGGGCTAGAGAAGTAGTATAGTGGATAGGGCACTTTCCTTATATGAGGCTGAACCAGGTTTGATCCCCAGCATCCCATATGATAGCCTGAACCTACCAGGAGTAATCGCTGATAAACCCCGAAATAAAGAGATGCAATCATATGGGGGAAGGAGTGTTTCTCACTTGAATTATACAGTTATTAATGGAGAGTATCCTGTTTCTTTTGGCATAATGATATCTTAACATATGAACAATATTAATTTTGGTTGTTTTTGGTTTTTTTTCTGAGGTGCCAAGAAAAATAGTTTTTTGGTTTGGATTTTTTTTAAATTAAACCTAGATTCTCATATATACAAGGCAAGTGCTCTGCTGCTGAGCAATAGCCCCAGCCCTAAACAAAGCTTTGAAAATATTTTTTCTTACCTTGGCATTGATAGCCCTGTTTTCCAAATACTCCCCTGTTCAAGAAAACAGAGAAAAAAAGTTGCCATCAGTCAACTATTTTAGCAACAATTCTCTTATAATTACAGTGCTGGAGGAAAACAAGTTTTATCCTGCAATTGGCTATGAAAAACACAGGTTCAGGGAGAAGCCCTGAGTACTTTATGAACACTTGTTTATTACCATAAGACAGTGGAAATAATCAGATGTACTAGAACACTCCCGAGGGAAGTGAATAGGTGGGTCTCGCTGCTTTTCATTCCAGCTCTGTGCATCTCCCCAACCCTGAAGGAAACAAACCCTCAGCTGTCCACGTGCCTGAGCCTCAGTATGAGCGCACTGCTCCTGCACATGACCCCCATTCTCTCTCATGTGCCTGTGAAGAGCGCGCTGAGTGCAGCAGACAGATGCCGGCTCCGATGTCAACAGCAGAGGCCACCACAGCGCCTGCCCTGAGCTCTTGAGCTCCCTTCCCTCATTCTGGGCCCCACACGTGCCCTGCAGCCCCAAGGGAGCCGAAGTGCAGCCACAACATGCAAAGCATGCTCACAGCTCTGCTCTGTGTCTCTCTCTAACACTCTGGGTGGTGGGGCGATTATCTCAGAACCAAAACCACATTTTACAAAGCCCACAATACCTGGCGGGCACTGAGCCAAGTGGCTGGCATCTGCCCTCTCACTGGTTGCTCACAAAGCCCCGTGAGGCTGCAACCAGGCTGAAGAACATTGCCAGAGAGCACAGCTCCAGGCTGCACAGTGTGGGTGTGACTTGGGGTCAAAGGGCGAACTTCTGTGGGCCACATCATCAGCATCGGCACAGGCTGAGAACACAATCTCATTATAGGGCTACTAGGAATAGCATTGTCTGGCACTGTAAATGCTGCATGAAAGTTTTGAATGGATGCAAAATAAAATGATGATCTACATGCTGCAAAAGGGTTATATAATGTGTCTAAATTCACAATAGATATGTAACAACAGTATGTGTGTATGCACACATGTGCATTCATGCATGTATGTAACAAAGCTGACTGGGTGGGGGTTAATGTATCCTTGGTTAAAAAAATTAGAGAGACTGTCGAGTAAGCTTTCAGAGACTGGAAATTAAAAAAATCATCATTGTCAATGTCTGCAGGTATCATCATAAATGCCTCCTTACAAAGGAGGAAGCAGGAAGGTATGGCAGGAATGGGACAGCCACAAGCCCCTCACCCATCAGCCCAGATTAACCGTGGAAAAGGAGGGTCTAGCCTAGCCAGAGTACAGAGTGCTGGTGGGGGATGGGAAGGGAGGGGGGAGGAGGTAGGAAACCAGCCTCAAACAGTGCTTTTGACTTTATTTTCTCAATCTGAAAAAATGATATGAACTTTATCTAAAAAGATTAGGTTGTTTAGGCACATTTATAGGCTACATTATCTAATAGCCGGTTTTGGACCTCTAGTTTAGCTAGGACTATTTTTTAAATTTTTTTATTAAACCACTGTGAGACATACAATTACAAAGGTGTTCACAATTGGTTCTTGGTAATACAGTATTCCAGCACCCATCCCTCCACCAGTGCCCCATTTCCACGACCAATGTACCCCACCCCTCCCCGCCACCCCCCAGGCTGCCTCCATAGCAGGTAGCCCCATTTCCTCTCTTCTCTCTCTCTCTCTCTCTGTCTCTGCATCTCTCTCCCTCTTCTTGTACACATTTTGGCTAGCCCTGCAGATATTTAGAGTTTATCACTTAAGTCTATTTGTGTATATTCAATGGTGAGTTTTTTCCCACACTTAGTAAAACACTGGTATCTATTTATATCCTATTAATGAATGCAGTCATTCTGTATCTGTCCTTTTCCTTCTGACTAATTTCACTCAGCATGATAGTCTCCATGTCCATTCATTTGCAGGTAAATTTCATAATTTTGTCTTTTCTGACAGCTGCATAGTATTCCATAGTGTAGATGTACCACAGTTTCTTTAGCCAGTCCTCTGTTCTAGGGCATTTAGGTTGTTTCCAGATTCTAGCTATTGTGAATAGCGCAGAGATGAATACAGAAGTACAGATAGTATTTCTGCTAGGTGTTTTTCGATCTCTCGGGTATATTCCCAGGAGTACTATTGCTGGATCAAATGGGAGCTCGATATCTAGTTTTCGGAGGAATGCCCATATTGCTTTCCAAAAAGGGCTGGACCAGAAATGAACAGAAGCTTCCAAAAAAGAAAAAATTTGAATGGCCAAAAGGCATATGAAAAAAGTGCTCTTCATCTTTAATCATCAGGGAGATGCAAATCAAAACAACAATGAGGTACCATCTCACACCACAGAGACTGGCACACATCCAAAGCAGCAAGAACAACCGGTGCTGGCGTGGATGTGGGGAAAAAAGGGACTCTGATCCACTGTTGGTGGGAGTGCCAACTGGTCCAGCTCTTTAGCTAGGACAATTCTTGATTTAAAATGGCAGGAACAGGGTTGGAGTAATAGTACAAAAGATAGGGCATTTGCCTTGCATACAACTGACCTGGGTTTGATCCCCAAACATCCCATATGGTCCCCCAAGCACCCTCAGAAATAATTCCTAAGTGCAGAGCCAGGAATAACTCCTGAGTGTCACCGTGTGTGACCAAAAAAATGAAGTAAAATAAAATGTCGAGAACATTAGCTAACTCAGGATTCTGATGAAGAAAAAGTAGAAAATTCAACGTAATCACAAAAAAGGAAAACAAAGTAACTGATGGATATTCATAAATTACTCTGAAATTTCTCAAATGTGTCTGCCTTCATTCAATAAAAAGTCTATAAAGACAGCAAAAATACAGATTTCCTCCCATCCTGCAGATATGACACTTCCAAAGTGTGTGTGTATGTGTGTAGCTTTGCTTCCTTCTCTTTTCAAATAAATGTTTACTGTTACCATTAATTGAAGAAATTAAAACTGCTATTTAAATTTATTTTACATAATAGATTTTCCACTGAGAAGGCACATGTGCAGTAAAATAATGCCCTAAATCACCCAGAATTTCTCAACTGCTAATTATTTTACTTCCTAAAGGCCAGAGAGTTTAGAATATGATCACTGAATGCAATTACCTTTTGGCTACATAAGGCTGGAGACTACAGTGAGTTTAGCTAGTTGAAACAATTAATTTCCCTAACTCATCGTGTGACTCATTTCTTGTTAAAGCAAAACTGCTACCTTTTTTTTCCTTCCTCAGGGGATAATTTGCCAAGTCAATATATTGACTGACTTTCTCTTTCTGCCTAGAGCTTTTTAACCAGTTCATGCTTAACACCTTTACTAAAATAATGAGGGTGAGGGGTGATAATGCCTACACTAAGATCTATACATTCATTTTTTTTCTCCCTTAGGGATGAAAATTCTGGGTCAGCCTATTAGAAAAAGAGGTGTAAATCAGATCCGAAAGCCGTTTTTTAAATAAAGCTGCTTTCTCCTGAAATCACACATCTCCAGAGGAAGCGTCCTGGGAGATGCACTGCGGGGAGCCCTCTTACCAGATGAACTCTCTGCAGTGGGAGCAGTAGGTCGGCTGCCTCAGGTACGTGGCCATAAACTTGTGCCCGTTGATCTGGTGGACCCGCCTCCGCATAGCCCTTTGGCGCTTCCTGGTAAAATGCTTGAAGATGCGGTCCCTCTGGAGCGTAGCTACATCAAAAGAGAGGGGAAAGAGAATAATGCGCAATGAATGACTACCTGCAGCTCTACAGAAGAAAGCTTAATAGTCCCAATACCCCGTATCATTTTTTCTTTAAGATATAAAACACCCCGGAAAGTCATCATGCTTTTCCGGTGTTCATAAGGTTCTTAATTTGGGGGCAGGGAGATGTTGCCCTGATGTATGTGACCCTGGGATACCCCCTGTCTGTTTTTATTGAGCTATTCTGGGCCAGTCTCACCAGTAAACTATATTTTCTCAGGAAAATAGGCTCCAATCCGTGACACCAGGTCCCGGTCCAGCTGCCTGGGACCTCACATCCATTGGTTTTAACTACTGGTTGGGGAAACGGGGTTTCTCATGATTTTCTGCCCTGGCAACGACCTCCCACAACCTCCCAAACGGAGCAAAGGAAATGCATGGAGCACAGGCAAAGCGGTGCCTAAGAGCAGGAGACTAGCGCCATCTCTGTAACAGGGAGCGGGAGGGCCGCACATGTTAAAATCACACCTCCTAGAGAAAGGGAAAGAAATAAAGAACCTGCCATGGAGGTGGGCTGGGGAAGGGGGAGGGAACCGGGGACGTTGGTGGTGGGAGAGATGGGCACTGGTGGAGGGACGGGTGCTGGAACACTGTATGACCAAAACCCAAATATGAACTTTTTAATTGTATCTCTTTTTATTTGTATATCTCACGGTGGTATAATAAAATACTTAAAAAATAAAAAAAAATAAAAATCACACCTCCTAATCAGTAGCTCAGTGCATGAGGCACCCTCTAAAGACAGTTGATTATCTTTCATATAATTATACAAGAACTTTTCTGATGCATGTAGAGAACTGCGATGAAATAAAAGAAAAATCACCTTAATGATGCTTTTCAAGTTAACCACTGATAAGGAAATTTAAGAAAGGGTGCATATGGGGTGAATGCCTACCTAGATTAAGATCTGGAAGAAATGGGACTGCAATGAAAATACAAATGTTCAAAATTAACTGGAGAACCACACAAACAAAATAAACTATTTTTCCAGAAGTAATTGCAAACCTTTCTAAAAACTGCCTCTTAAAATCCATCCAGACAGTTTCATGGGTGAATTATTTTAAGCCTTCAAGACACAGTAATGTTAGGGTTTAACCTATTCCAAAACAAAGATGGAAAACACCCCATTCTTAAAGAAAACTATATGACATAATCTTAGCACTAACAGATGTAACAGATAGAGCCCAAGATATGAAAAAGGAATCAGGTTTGTAACCATTCATTATGTCACGGGCCCCATAAAAGTTTAGCAAAGTCTCCAATCTCCTCCGAATAAAACTTTATTATCAAAAATAAAATATGCAAGATCAGAAATAAAAAGTATAAAAGACATTTTAGGTAGATGAATAAGCTTATTTTATAAATTAAGTACTTAGCAGCCAGACTAGACATTGTTCTTATTTTGTTCTTATTTTGAAGTGGTGATGAGCTTAAGTTATATTCCAAATTAGCTGTAAAAACCATGTTAGCAGAGCTGGAATAATAGTACAGCAGGCAGGACACTTGCTTACATATGGCCTATGTGGGTTCAATCCCCAGTATCCCATATAGTTAGCACTTCCAAGAGTGATCCCTGAGCACAGAGCCAGGAATAAGCCCTGGGCATCTCCAGATGTGGCCCCCAAAACAAAGATAAAAAAAAAAGTCCTTGCTAGTAGGGGCCAGAGATAGCTCGCTGGGAGACTGCTGGTCTTATAAGCCTGAGAATGGAGGTTTGTGCTGGGATTCCCCCATATGCCCCAGTGAGATCCCAGAACTACTGTCACGAGGATCATGGTACAATACTCCAACCAAGTGTGTGTGAGAATCCCCGCTCCAATCATCATAACAGTCACAAATAACAGTATATTAAAGCAAGAACGGAAGTCAAACTATGATGCTATGAAAACATCTGATTTTCATTTCGATCAGATATCACAAACATCAGGTTTCCAAATCACCTGAATTTCGATCATAGACCCAAGAAAAGCTTTCTTCAGTTTATCAATGCAGAGACCCTCATTATTGAAGTACAGTTAAAAAAAAGTGAGTAGAAAAGCAAGCTAGACAATTTTTTCATGTTTCTTTCCTTTTTGTTTTATGGTGGGCCCCTACACAAATATTCCCTTCCACTTAGTAATCTATTCTGCTCTTCATATATTGGCTTCGCAGTTTCTTGGATGTAGTATGTGTGGCGAATATCTTACAATGTAATACACACTAACCATAAGGTAAGACCAAAAAATCTTGCAAAGGTTGAAGCATTTTAATGTAATGTGTGGAAAATGGAATGTTTCAGATGAGCTCAATTCATACCCAAAGTCAACAGCAGATAAAGATGTAGCAGAGTGAGATAGAACAACAGCTATCTGATACAGGATATCTGATACAGGAAATGACCGACATCATTTTAAGAGAAACTAATATTTAGAGCAACACAGCAGGTGATATCTTTGGAAAAAACTGCCGAAACCTTAAGTACTTGCTAAAAGGATCCTATTTAGGGCTTGCAGGTACAATGAGGTGACTGGGAGCACCAGCCTTGCAAACAGTCACGACTGCCAGCATCACACACCTGTTGAGTATGATTCTGGCAGCCCAGGATTAGGAAGCCCTAGTGTCTGCAGACCGGGCACTGTAAGGAATCAAGAGCAACGCGTCCATCTAACGAGTTGCCTACATCAGGTGCCCACAAGCTCTGGCAAACACCAGTGCCAAAAGATGTCCAAGTTCCATGGCCAGGCAATGTGACCCCGTGGCAAGCACCACAACCATGACCTGCATGCTTCAGCTACAAGCATGAGGCGTGAGCACATGTGCGAGCCACAGGGAGCACTGCCAGGAGGGGGGTGGAGCCCCGATCATCATGACAGCATCCCCCAACAGCAAAGGAGGGGACGGGGAGGGGAGAAAACAATGTACTATACAAATAAAACATCAAATCCAATATGTAGACTTTTATTTTTCTAAAAATAAGTTGCCTATAGCAGAACAATAAAATGTGTCCAATAGTATTGGTGGGGTTTGGTAACTCTGTACATAAAAAGAACAAATGTGGGGGCCGGAGCGATAGCACAGTGGGTAGGGAGTTTGCCTTGCACTCAGCCGGCCTGGGTTCGATCCCTGGAATCCCATATGGTCCCCGAGCACTGCCAGGAGTAATTCCTGAGTGCAGAGCCAGGAGTAACCCCTGAGCATCGCTGGGTATGACCCCCCCAAAAAAAAAGAAAAAAGAAAAAAGTGAGTATTGAATTGAATAAGCGTTTGTTAACCAACAGTTAGGATCTGGGCACTGTGCTAGGCACCAGGGATACCAAGGAGAGCCACTCTCCTTGAGGTGAGTGTTTGAGGTGTCCTATTCTAGTAAAGTACACATCACCCATAAACACACACACACACACACACACAAAATGTGGGGCCAGAACACAGAGGGCAGGAAGCTTGCCTTGCCTGTGCCAGACCTGGTTTGATCTTTAGCACCCTATTTGGCTCCCTGAGCACCACCAGGAGTGCCACTGAGCACAGAGGCATGGGTAAGCCCTAAGCACAGACAGATGTCAGGAGATGTCAGGAGAGCCCCCACTCAAAAAAAAAAAATAAAAAGCATGAACATTAACATTATTGCAAGCACGTGACCTAAAGGATAATAATTAAATAAAACATAATTTGTACAACAGAATTAAGTTTTCATAATTTTGGTTTTATTTTTTCAATTTCCTTTCTTCACTTTTTAAAAATATTTTATTATACCACCATAAGAAATACAATTACAGGGCCGGAGCGATAGCCCAGCGGGTAGGGCATTTGCCTTACACACGGCCGGCCTGTGCGGGCCCGAAGTTTGATCCCCGGCATCCCATATGGTCCCCCAGCACCGCCAGGAGTGATTCCCCCAGGAGTAACCCCTGAGCGTTGCCGGGTGTGACCCCCCAAAAAAAGAAATACAATTACAAAGATATTCATGTTTGGGTTTCATCCATACAGTGTTTCAGCACCCATCGCTCCACCAGTGCCCATTTCCCCCACGATGTCCCCGATTTCTTCCCTCCCTCCCCTAACATGCCTCTACGACAGGTTCTTTATCTCTTTTCTCTCTTTCTCTTTCTCTCTCTCTCTTTCTCTCTTCCTTCACCTACACATTGTGAATTGCAATACACACATTTAGAGGTTACCATGTGTATTTTTTGGCTTATATTCAATGCTCAGTTCTAGGCTGGTATTATCACTTTCAATAATTATTAGCACACTGTTCCCTTCTCTATCTTACCTAACCTCTGACTCCCAAATGTCTGTGGCAGATTCCAACTTTGACAAGACTTCCTGATCCACGTTTTGCCTGATCTTGGATATTGATATCATAATATATGTAGGTGTGAGTGTGTGCATGTGTGTGTGTGTGTGTGTGTATCCAAATCACGCAAATAAATGCAGTCATTCTATATCTGTCTTTTTTTCCTTCTGGCTAATTTCACTCAACATGATCCTCTCCATGTCCATCCATTTATAGGCATTTTTTTTTTTTTGCTTTTTGGGTCACACCTGGCAATGCTCAGGGCTTTCTCCTGGCTCTGCACTCAGGAATTACTCCTGGTGGTGCTCGGGGGACCATATGGGATGCCAGAGATCGAACCTGGGCTGGCATAGGCTGGCTGAGTGCAAGGCAAACACCCTACCTGCTGGGCTATCGCTCTGGACCTATAGGCAAATTTCATAACTTCATTTTTCCTAACAGCTGCATAGTATTCCATTGTGTAGATATACCTAAGTTTCTCTATCCAGTCATCAGTTCTTGGAAACTCTGGTTGTTTCCAGATTCTGGCTATTGTGAATAGTGTTGCTATAAAAATAAAAGTGCAAATGGTGTTTCCACTGTGTGTTTTTGGCTCCCCAGGGTATATTCCCAGGAGTGGTATGGCTGGGTCAAATGGGAGCTCAATTTCTAGTTTTTTGAAGTAATGTCCATATTGTTTTCCAAAAAAGGCTATACCAAACAACATTACCACCAACAATAGATGAGAGTTCCCCCTTTCTTCACTTTTAATTATTAACAAAATTGAGTCCTTATTTGGGCAGATTCACTTTTATACAGACTTTGCACAGTAGCAATTATACTTAAATAACCAGGAACTTTTTACATGGTGCAGCATTATCTTTAAAAATATCCAACATGACTATGACTAAGGGGGATTTTTTGCAGAAGTACAATGGGTATATTATTAGAAAATCTATTATTATATCTTATTCTATTAATAGGGGGAAAAATGAAACCAGTCTTTCAATAGATGTTGACTTGATAAAAAATTTAAGGGTCTGGAGCGATAGCACAGGATATACGGCGATTACCTTACACATGGCCAACCCGGGTTTGATCCCCAGCATCCCATATGGTCCCCTGAACACTGCCAGGCGTAATTCCTGAGTGCAGAAACAGGATCATCGCAAAGTGTGACCCAAAAAGTGAAGAAAAAAGAAATTAGCAGGGCCAGAGAGATAGTATAGCAGGTAAGGCCTTTGGTTTTCTTGTGGCTGACCCAGGTTGTATTCCCAGATCCCCAAACAGCCACCAGGAGTAATCACTGAGAGCAGACTTGAGAACCAGCTCTGTATGACCAAGGCAAAACACGGATTGAATTACTAAATGCTCATCACACCTAGATGCAAATTAAATTCTCCCTTGGGGTCTAATTACCAAGTTTTTACTTATTTAATCCTTTAATTCTATAAAGATTGCCTAAAAAGGTCAACTCACTTGCGCTTTTTAATATTTCATGACTTGAATCCTTCCTCACCACCCCAAACACCACATAGCTATCAATATGGCCTAAGATTTTCTTTACCCAAAAAGGATTCATGAAGATGCTTGCAGCTGGGGCCTAAGAGGCCATCCCTAAATCTTGAATAAAGGTCAGATGTTCTGCCCTTCTGTTCCCAGATCAACATGGAGCACACACCAATTTTTTCCCTAGCCCAGGCCTGGGGGTTCAGCTGATTTCTTTCACTTGTGTCCCTGCGCCTCAGAAGCAACTCCAAGTGGTCATCTTATCCAAGTGGTCTGGGTAAGGTGTATTCCTCTTTCTGTATTCTTCTACTCCTTTGCTCTGTGTGTGAGTGTGTGTGTGGTGTGTGTGTGTGTGTGTGTGTGTGTAAAGAGCAAGTATACACTTCACACAAACACACATATGCATCTGGGAATGTACAAAATATTTGGCTTTTTAAGAAAATGGAGGCCCTCCCGGCTTCAAATAAGTTCTCTGTTGGACTAATGTTATGAACAGGGAGAGCAATGGCATCGTATTTCCTTTGCTTGAGTACAGATCAGATCCCTCTACAATTTTGAGTGCAGACAGAGCTCCTCCTGTTGACTCAGGACTAAATTAAAAGGACTAACCCAAACTACTCAGCCCTATTATACTTGTACCAACCAGGGCTTTGAAAAATCTTTTATCATGTGTTCAATGAACATGTCAGGCCACCCTAACATGCTTGGTGACCAAAACTTGCATCATAAGTCTGCTTGCAGCTGACCTGCTCAACGCCTCTAAGTAAATAGGAAGCTGGCTGGTGCCCAGTATGGAAACTCACATTCCAGTCACCAGAGGTAGATAGACTGCAAGCTCTGTTCTCTTTCTGGGAGTTGCTTTTGACAAGCTATCCCATCAACAGGGTGGAGAGTCATTAAGTCAAATATAATGAAGATATGAATGAACTATTTTGAAATAAAATTCTGCTTCATAAAATCTGATCATCATCCCACACTCTTTTGAGAACTTTATAATGCACAAGGGATTTGTGCATTATAAATGTAAAGCACCCTAGGGTGAGCTTTCATTGCAAAAAGTGCACGCCAAACACTTGGGCTGCTAAAGGGAGGAAGTCTACAACACAGATTTAACTTGAATTCAAAAACAGTCAATATTTCACCCTGCTTATTTTTCTGCTCTGCCTTCTTGTATAAAGGTTTTATATACTGCCTGCAGAAATATGTTTTCAAAAGTATCTCCAAACGATGTGGGCCAAAAGCGTGCGGTGTAACTGAATTTTCAAGTTATTGTCAACCACATTAAATTAGCGAGAAAGAAAAAAATCTATAGCATTCAATTTCCAGAATCACTTATGTAAGGTGTATAAACAACTGTGATTCAGCACAACACAATTTAACCATGTTGAGTGTGCAGAGAGGCAAAGGCGCTGTGATGCGAGAGGATCTGTGGTTTGTCTGCAAAGGAAGAGTGAGGGAGCTGCAGAGACGTTTGGCAGCACAGGTCCGAGGGTACAGTGGTAAAGGATGTGGGATCGAGGACCCATGCACAAGTCCTGCTCTTTCCCTCACAAGTGGGCGACCGGAGGCTAGTTTTTTAATCTCCCACCGCTGGTTCTACATTCACAGAACTCAAAAGAGAGGAAGCCCTCCTCTCAAAAGGCCATTTTGAGTGTGCTGAACAGATCTGCATTAGATCATTAGAAAAGTATGCGGCAGGAGACACTGAGTGTTATAACTCATTGTCAAACTACCATAGAGAGTTTTGGGAATATGAAGGATTTCTAATTCAATTGCCGAATTTCGTAGAAAGGGGAATTATCAGCAGAGACGATGAACCACATGCTCAACATTCAGAGCTGGCTAATGCCAAAACTACCCACAGACCAGCATCCTCTATCCTAGCTTCTCTCCCAGGGCTCACTGAGCAATATCACAGAATACTGAACTGCATCCTGTGAGCCCCCTGACTTCCCTGGAAAGTAATAAATTTTCTGATGTGGAAACAGAAACTAACAGGAAGGTGAGGTGAGGTCAAGCAGTCAGTGACAGAATGGAGCTGCCGGAGTGTTTACTACTGTTGAACTACCAAATACTACCAAATGCTTTATTTCTTCTTTCAGAGATACTTGTTTTATCATTTGTACATATGGGAGGGAGTAACTATGAGGAAACCAGGAAAACCATTCTATTGACCAAAAGTTACTAGTCTCAGAAAGAAAGGAAGTGTTTTATTGGGAATCTACTGGGTTTTACTTTCAAAAATCCATCCCTGCTAGGTGCCAAGAGCAGGTCATCAGAGCATTGAACGTAGGACCACCAAACACCTGGAAGCAGCCATGTTTGAACACAGGCTGCATTCCTGAAAAATGCTGTGTGAGAATTCAGACTAATATAGTAACAACAGAGACAGGGGAAGATTAGGACAAGCACGAATCAAATACAGAAATGAAATGAGTCTACAATAAGAGCCCACTAGGTTAGGTAAGGGCACAGAGTGAGCCATGAGTGAAGAAGGGACAATCACAGGCATTGCAGATCTAATCCTCTGAAAAATGAAGACTTCAAAAATGAGACTAGCAGCTGTTTAGAAAAGAGGAAGGCCAATGTGGTGAGACAGAGTAGGGAGATGGCTCCTGAAATGTGAGCTAGTACCAGTGACGAAGGCTGCAACAAAGGGTGTGTGTATTTGTAAAAGACAAGCAAAACACCCCTCCGCCTTGGCCCGCGAACTTTACATACTGTGTCAGAATCTTCTGGTTTCTTAAACGAGCTTCGCTACATGAGTCATAGTTATTTCCAAATTCAGATAGAGTGATTAGACTCCACGTATTCTCAGACCGTACCCGAGGACTGCTACACACAGTTGCTTCTCAGGGATCTGGCTCCCTCTGAGGAAACAGCCTACACAAACACCATCCGCGCTGCAAGATCCTGGGAATAGCTAGTACTCTCTTGCTAGGACTCATGGCTCAATGCACCCAGGAAGGCTGAGGCCCTCCTCTTTCAGTAGAAAGTAGGTGATGGGAACAGAACCTGGAGTGTGCACTGTTTCATCAGGAGTCACATGAAAAGCATCTCACCCCCTAGTTATTCGGAGTCTTAGTCTTCCATGTTCTCTAATCTTAGTCTCTTGTGCCTCTGAAAGCACCAAATTCTCCCCTTAGTCCTTTAAGAGACCTTGGCCCTAACAATAACATCTGGTTCTTCTCACACTACAATTTCTTCTTATCTCTGTTGCCAGTCCTGCAGTCCAATCTTACTTGTATGTTTCCCATTGTTATTTATATACCATTCTTCTGGACATGCGGATTCTCATTCATTTCCTCAAAGACCTCTACACTATTACTTCCTAATCCTGGTTTCTACAATTAAACTTCTTTCTTTTCTTCTCTTACTTTTTTTTTCTTTCATATACATACATATACATACTTGGCATACAACATTATACTCATTTCAGGGGGGACATAATTTGATGTATATATATATACATATACATACATATACATATATAGCAAAATGTTCACAAGTCTACCTAACATTCACCGCCACAGCTAAAAATTTCTTGTGATAAAAACTTTCACGGTCTCTCAGCAACTATTCAAATATGCTATATTAACCGCTGTCAGTAACCACGTTGTACAATACAATCCATAACTTAAAATTGAGTTTGCAGCTTTTGAGCCCTTTGCTTCTGATTTTGCCCATCCTCCACCCCACTCTCCACCCACAAATTTAGAAATAAATAGGCTCTGAACAATCTCTACAAGATAGCCCCAAAGTCCTGAGACAACATTTGCAGGCTGAACTCTCTTCTCACGTCTTTAAATCAACCGTCCTCCTAGATCACTGCAGTCAGCCAGGAAAAAAATACCTCAGAGATGTTAGGGTTTTTCCTTTCCAATCACAGCCAGCAAGTTCCCCAGTTCTACTAAACTTCCATAATCTTTGTGATGAAAGAAAAAGAAAGAAAGAAAGAAAGAAAGAAAGAAAGAAAGAAAGAAAGAAAGAAAAGAAAGAAAGAAAGAAAGAAAGAAAGAAAGAAAGAAAGAAAGAAAGAAAGAAAGAAAGAAAGAAAGAAAGAAAGAAAGAAAGAAAGAAAGAAAGAAAGAAAGAAAGAAAGAAAGAAATGTGATTGCTCATTAGATGCATAGTTCATGCCTCCTCCTTCCTTTCTCCTGGAGCATATACTAGTCTCCTGATTAGTTTTCCTGCATGTTTTGGTCCCCTCTGCAATCTTCACTTCTTTCAAGGATGCTTATGAATCCCAGGATGGGTCATGTGACACTCTAGAGTGCAGCGACTCCCCTGTTACAGTCCACGTGACTTTCTAGGTTGAAAGTTAGGCTTAGAGTAGTTGTCCTGTCTGCACCTCAGTGAGAAGGTGAGGATGGGGTCTGCCCCCTAATGATGGTGTTCCCACTGTATAATCTGAGGGAACTCTGAGTCCTTAGCAGAAAAAGAACTTTTTAGCAGCAAAATAATGTTAAGACCTTAAGTAGGAGACAGGCTACTGTTTCCCCTGTTTCTCACTCTTTGGGGTATGGACTTAAGGTCCCAGAAATGAGGCCTCCAAAATATTTGCAAGAAAAAAATGGAGGTTGGCAAAGAGAGCACCCAGACGCTTAAGCACAGAGACACTGTATTAACAATTCCTTATCAGAGAGATTACCTAGGATAATTTATTTTATGTATGTTTCTATTTATGCCATTAAGACAGTATTTACATCCTCAGCATATGTACTGCACACCACACTGTGCAAAAAGGAGAGAGAGAGAGAGAGAGAGAGAGAGAAATGTGTTGGAATATAATATTGACTACTTTAAACAACTGTACTGTCAACAACTTTGTAAATCACAGTGTTTAAATAAAGTTAAAAAAGAAAGAGGGAGAGAGAGAAAAAAAGTGCTTGCTATAGAGACAGGTGGGGGATGGGAGGGAATCTTGGGACACTGGTGTTGGGAAATGTACGCTGGTTGCAGGGTGGGTGCTAGAACACTGTATGACTGAAACCCAATCATGAACAGCTTTGTAATGGTCTATCTCATGGTGACAGAATAAAATTTAAAAACAGAAAGAAAGGGTTTAAACGCACCAGTCAGACCTGAGCTCTGTCCCCCATAGGACATAAAAAGGGATAGTTACGACTCTTTAAAGTTATCATGACAGGTGGTAGGTTCCAGAGAAATGGGAGGCTCCTGAGGCCCAAAACCTGGGTCTACAAGTCATCTCAGTACCAACCTTGAGAGTCAAGGTTCCTTTCCTTAAGAAGCTTGTGGGGCTTATAGTCTTATTATACCCCTCTACTTAATCTAAGTAAACAGCAATATCAGTCGCTGGTCCTAACACAAGCATAGCCTTTGCCTGTTATCAACATCACAGGACAGCACTGTGCAGTACCATCAGCCATGGCTACATAGTAAGACATCTAAACCACCCCAAAGCCCACAGTCTACATCGAGTGAACACTCCAGAAGTTTGGACAACTGTTTAATGGCCTTTAATGGCCTGTGTCCATCACAATAACAAATAGAGGCTATTCACCTCCTCTCTACTCTCCACTTTTGACAAATAGAGAGTTTTACTTTCTTCATACTTTTTTACCATTTGGCCAAGTCTTACCATTGAAATCACAATATGTATCCCTTTCAGTTTAGTTTCCTTCACCTATTATTATGCATTTATTTTATTTAGTTTTTGTTGTTTTGGGCCCACACCCAGCACAGCTTAGGGGTTATTCCTGGCTTTGTGCTCAGAAATACACTGGCAGTGCTCGGGGTAGGAGGGAGCCATGTGGGGTGCTGGGGATCAAATCTGTGTTAGTGCATGCAAGACAAGTGTCCTGTCTGTCATACTATCTTTCAGACTCCTACAGTTATACACTTAATGTCGCTCCATGTTTTGTCCTGGTCTGATGAGCTCATTTCCATTAGCGCTGTGTGTACCCTAGTTTGGTGTTTCCAAGTTTCATCAAAACGCACCTCCAGGGGGCTGTTGTGTTCCCCAATTTTTAAAATTACTATTTCTGTTTTTTATAATAAGTAACATTTGCTATAAAATGTTTCAAAACATTTAGTTGTTATATCACACAGAGTGGAAAATGCCTTATCACTAACTTAAATGTAAGCATATCGTTCCAGTGAAAGTGCGTCTTCTCATTTGAACTCATTGTATTGTCTTCTCATTTGTGTTTAGCGACTCCTCTACGCCCACTCTGGTCTCAAGCTAAGGTTGGCCTTCCTTCCTCCAAAAAGATTCTTATACAAACAACCTGTCCAACCAAAATTTTTTTCCAGATAAACATGTGTTTCCTGCTGAGACCTAAAGGAATCTTGCCTTGTAGCTGGCTTACTACCTTCTCCCCACACCCCCTTCTTTTTTTTTCTTTCCTTTTCCACTAGTAGACTTCTGAAGTCCCTTCAAAACACTCAATTTCTGATTTTATGATTTTAGCAAAACCTTACAGGATATTAGCCATTAGTTCCTAGTCATTTCCTTCTCCAGCTACACAGCTGAAACAGAAGTACTGCCATCCACCTCATGATGCTGATTCAACAGGATTTTTTTTTAACTAAGGCGCCATTGCTCATTGCAAACAAACTAGTTCAGAATTTAACTCTGAGAGTAAAATACCTTTGCCACATAGACAAATTTCTCACAACACTGACATAAAAGCTTTGAACCACAGCCAGTTTCTTTAGTTTTTCTTTTATTTATTTATTTTTAAAGAGGCTGGGAAAGGAGACAGCTGTCATTTATATCATAAATTCACTTCCTGCCATGCTAACAATTTAGAAGCATGTATCTCAGCCACTATGTAGATATTTTTCTTTGTTTCCTGACAATTATATTATGCCTTAAACAGGAACAAAACTAAATTTTGAAGAGATGAAGAATTTAAGCTGTGTTCTGTGTTGCTGATCCCGTGTTCCCAAAAAAAGAAAACAACATCCCGTCAGTCAAGGACAAGTGAGGGTTTTCTCCAAACCCTTCAAATTGTTCTTTATTTCTATTGTTTCCTTGAAAAAGAGGTTAATAATTTTTAGAGCTAGGGTGGTGGGAAAAGGTTCCATGGCCTTTATATTTGACTTAGATATTGAAGATAGAGCTGAACCAAAGTGAGTAAATATTAGACAAGGATACTTGGGGAAGGTAATAATAATATAATCCCAAGAAGACATTAGGAAACAATGAGAAAACAAGCGTATTTAATATGAACGTTTCCCTGAGGGTAACAGGCCAGGAGCTGGAGGTGCTGGCATGGAGACGCCAGGGGAAAGAACAGGGAATTTTTTCAGTGACACGCTAAAAAACTGTACTTCATTGTACAGGCCGTAGGAGCCCTGGGAAAGCGTATGCCCTGTGGCAGCCCTTTTTTTCCTGAAAATGAGAAAGCTGAGTTACCTGTTTGGTGAAATTCTTTATAATGCAAAAGAGTTTCTGTTGAGTGAAACTAGCTTTCAAAAATAAGGAACAACATAAAGAAATTTCCAAAAATCAGTTTTTTTTGAAAAATGAAAGTAATAGTTTACTACTAATTACCTTCATTAAATAAATAAACTAATACTTCTTTCCTCCTTGAAAAAGGAAGACAATGATCCTCTCAGGTATAAATTTTTAAAAATAAAATGGTGAGTAAAGAAATTACATGGATATAGAATGACTGCATTCATTAATAGGATATAAATAAATACCAGTGTTTTACTAAATGTGGGAAATGGTAATGGCAGATTAAAACTCACCATTGAATATACACAAAGAGACTCTAAGTGATAAACTCTAAATATCTGCAGAGCTAGCCACAATGTGTAAAATAAGAGGGAGAGAGATGCAGAGACAGAGAGAGAGAGAGAGAGAGGGAGAGAGAGGGGGGTGAAAGCAGGGGGTACCTGCTATTGAGGCAGCCTGGGGGTGGGCGGGAGGGGGTGGAGTACATTGGTGGTGGAAATGGGGCACTGGTGGAGGGATGGGTGCTGGAATACTGTATTACCAAGAACCAATTATGAACACCTTTGTAATTGTATGTCTCACGGTGGTATAATATTTTTTTTTTAAAAAAGACCAAAACTTTAGACTCTGATCATTGCTATCGGGAAAGAAAAAAATAAAAAGAAAGAAATTACATGTAAGAAAACAGGGAATCTTACTGTCTAGCTTATGGGTTTCAAAAGAGAAAAAGACATCTAAAACACTAACCAATTCAATAAAAATGAAAAGGAAGGTAGCTGGAATCAAAGCATTTTAAGATCCGTATTTGTTCATACATAGGGTAAAGTAGTTGCTAACTTTAGACTTTGCAGCATATGTCAAAGTTCCCAGTATGTTGAAAGAAGACATACTTTCAATCCAGAGAGCAAACAACCTTTTGTTGTTGTTGTTGTTGTTGTTGTTGTTGTTACTGTTTGTGGTAACATTCAGGGCTTGCTTCTAGCTCTGCACTTTGGGATCATTCCTGGCAGAACCCGCAAGACCAGATGGGGTCCTGGGAATCCCACCCTCATAGGCTAGGCAAGCTGACTACTTACTGTGCTATCACTCCGGCTCCAACATTTTTTTTTTAATTTCACTATACTGTTTCTAAAACACATATCTGAAACAGTTAGAAAAATGCAAAAGTAAAAAGAATTAAAGAGATAGGAGACCGAAACTACCAAAGGAAATTGTCACAGGCCTTTAGAACAACTTTAGAACACCTTTAGAACACCTTTAGAACACCTGTCTTGCAAGTCTATAGCCACAAGCTCAAATCCCCACTGTTTTCTCTTTTGAAACTCACCCTGTGTGTGAGCGTGCTCAGGCACCACCGCCCAGAAGTTATCCTTGATGAGCATATGTGCACTCACTGTGGGGACCCAGTAAGCACGTGTGCAAACACCATAACTACAGGAGAATGAGCCTCAGTGATCCCAGAACCTGATGTAAATCCCCAGAGCACCACAGCCAGGTGTGTGGACCACCCTCCCACTATCACAAACACAAGAATAGCATTAATAATTGGGGGAGGGGAAGATAAAACTGAAAGAAAACCAGGGTAGTCACATCAACGTCATAATATACTCTAATGGATACTCTATTACTATAAAAATGAAGTGACCACATATAAGAATTGTTTCAGCAGGAAGATGTAAAAATACACTTGATATATCTAACAGTGTAGATTTAAAAGAAAGCAGTAAACAACACACATGAGTAGACTAGTGTTCTCTGTGGAGCGGGATTACACTCCCTTCTCTAGGCGTTCTCGCTGGATGGCAGTAAGGAGAATATTCCAAGTAGAGGGCTCCAATGCAGTCTCTATTCTGTTTCTTAAGGGGTTCAGAACCACACCAGAGCTATCATCTCCTTTTCATTCTAGAGATGTGCTTCCATTTCATTTAGTTTCTCTTGACCTGAATTACTGGGTCAGAGTCAATGGACTTTTTCTGAAACAAATTTCCTGGGCTGGACAGAGAGTTCACTGGCTGAGTGCATGCTTTGTAGCACCTGGCCTGGCCAGGAACAGCTACCCATCAGGGAGACAGAAACAGCCCAAACACCGCTGACGGTGGCCTCTTAACAAACAAAAACAGAAAAATTTTAAAAAGAAACTATTTTTCAAAATGACTGGGTGCTTTTGCATTCCTACCAATTAATTATCTAAAAAATTCTAATGCCACAGGATGTCATACACATTTAGTATGTGTAATTTTAGTCTGTCTATTAGTATCTTATTATGCTTTCAATATGCATTTCTCTACCATTTAAAAATACTAAGGATATATCTTATGCTTATTGGCCATTCGCTTTTCTTTTTTGAAAATAAAATGATAAAGATATTTAACCAGTTTTCAGGAAAAAATGAATTTTCTATTAGGAAATAACTAATAGTATTATGACTTTCTGCTACAGCTGATTACTCCACAGGGAGTTGGCAAGATTTTCCTACTGAGAAAAGAAACATATACCTCTACCATCAAATTCATTAATTTATTTGGGAATTCTGCCCAAAATTGTATCCACAATGAAGATCACAAAAAAAAATTCAGAAGTCAGGGATATTTGTGTTTTATATATACACATGGGAGGGTGCAAATAATCTAAGAATATGTTTCTAAAAATCATATCACTGTATCACTGTCTTCCCGTTGTTCATCGATTCGCTTGAGCGGGCACCACTAACATCTCCATACGTCCTGTGGCAAGCAAGTGTAGCTCAAGGGCATCTGCTTGCTCCAGGGACAGGAAGAGCCTCAAACCATATTTCAGGTCATGGAATAGAGGTCCATAATTGTTACTAGTTTTTGGCATAACAAATAAAACACGGGTAGCTTGCCAGGCTCTGTCATGTAGGTAGTATACTTTCATTAGAAAGCTCTCATCTCTAGCATTTACTGATGAAACTTAATAACTTAAGTGCTTTAAACAAATTATTAGGGATTAAACTATTTCCGTATTTTTTGGAGAATAAGGGAAACTATCCCATATTTATAGATAATAAAGTATATTTATTAAATGGGTTTTATAAAATGACTGATTTTATTTCTGCAATGGATTCCAATTATTAAAAACTATAAAAAGGAACAGATATTTCACTTAATGGCAGATCACAGGCTTTGCATTTCACAGCACAAGCTTTAAACTGAATTTAAAGCACAGGCTCTAAATTTGATGAAGACAAACAAAAACCCTGAAAGTCTGACTTATTACCATTATATTCAGTATCAAAATTACTTATTCTTCATTTCTTCCTACCTACAAACTTGAATTAAAAGGTAGGGGCTAGAGAGATAGCCCAGCGGGTAGGGCATTTGCCTTTCACGCAGCCAGTTCAACCCCTGGCATCCCATGTGGTCCCCCGAGCACCTCCAGGAGTGACCCAAAAAAGCAAAAAAAAAAAATCAGACTAGAAAAGTTAGTATAGAGACATATGGTGCTTGTCTTGCAAATTTGTAGCCCTGTTTCAATCTCTGATGTCACACAGGATCCCCTGGGAACTGATGAAGGTTAATCCTGGATTCAGACCCAGGAGTACCCTTAAGCATTGCTGTATGATCAAAACAAAACAGAACACCACAAATTTATTTTGTTTGGTACCACAGTATTACATGTAAACAAAGGTCATTGGTATCAGAAATATGTAAAATTTTGCTTCCTAATAATAAAACAAAAGTGGGCCAAAAATCAGATATGTTGTATTCTTTTGACCAGCAACAGAAACCTTGTCCATTTCTTTTAATCTCATATCTAGCTCAGTTAAGAATTCAAACTCCTTAAAAAAAATCTATTCTTTTCACTTTTGTATGGTGTGGGGACAGAACCCAGCGTCACAGATGCGCAAGTGCTCTGCTGCTGAGCTACATCTCTGGTCCTAAGACCAGAAAATAAAGTTTTGCATTTTAATAAAATAATCCAAAGTGAAAACTAGAGAGAAAGTTTAGTACAGGCATCAAGACTCTTGCCTTACCTACGGCTGATCCTGCTGGGATCCCGGTCACATGGTCCCTCAAAGATGCCCTAAACCTTCAATCCCAAGCCCACACAAATGGGAAAAAAAATTATATCAATTCCACTTCATCTCCATGTACAATTTTTATGGTGTGCATTTGCACATGTACACACATATTTTTTCCCTTTAGAATATTTTGGGTCTCTTTATAATGGTTCCTATCAACATCATTGTCCAGATTTTTATTAACTACAAAACATTTGCTTTTTAGGAACTGCCATTGCCTAATAGTCAACTATGCCACTTTCCAGGGAATACCAAGCACAGAAGTGCCTCTCACCTTCATTTTCGTTTTTTTTTTATAAATTTTTTTATTTTTACAATTACAAAGATATACAATTAAAAAGTTCATATTTGGGTTTTGGTCATACAGTGTTGCAGCACCCATCCCTCCACCAGTGCCCATCTCCCACCACCAACGTCCCGGTTCCCTCCCCCCTTCACCAGCCAGCCCACCTCCATGGCAGGTTCTTTATTTCTTTCCCTTTCTCTTTTCCTTCCCTTCCAGACTATGGATTACAGAACATACATTAAAAGGTTGTAATGTGTATCCTTTTGCCTCTATTTAATGCTCAGTTCTAAGTTGGCATTAGTACCCTCGACAATTATTAGCACACTGTTCCATTTTTCACCTTCATTTTCAAAGTAGCAAATTTAGCCACTGTTTTTTTTTTCCTTTTTGTGTCACACCCGGCAATGCTCAGGGGTTTCTCCTGGCTCTGCACTCAGGTCCTGGCGGTGCTCAGGGGACCATATGGGATGCCGGGGATCGAACCCAGGCCAGCTGAGGCAGGCTGCATGCAAGGCAAACGCCCTACCGGCTGGGCTATCGCTCTGGCCCCATTGTTTGTTTTTTTTAAAGTGCTAACTATCTTTGATCACAAAGATCAAACCAGCACAGGAGAGCATGCCCTCCCATTGTAAAACATTTACAGACCTTCACACTTGTCTCTAAGAATGACTCAGGTGTCCAGACTTCTATTTGAGCTGCTGCCTATAGCTTGCAAACTGGTTCTTTAACATGACAGCAATGCCAATGAAACGTGGTCTGAAATATCCCTTAGCCATCAAGTCAGACATATTTCAGCATCTGATTGCTGTTAAATAAGAAGCAGGTTGTACTTGATCTGTAAGGAATGAAGCTTTTCATGTTTTCCTCTATTCTCCAGATCAACTTGAGATACAACATCAGAAACGGCTGTTCTCTACAACAAATAAGTGATCATTTCCTCTTCCTTTCATTTTGCTTCCTTTAAGAAATTATGTTTAATATGGACATTCCTCCAAAGACTAGAAATTGAACTCCCATTTGACCCAGCCATACCACTCCTGGGAATCTACTCTGGGAAACCAAAAAACGCAGTGGAAACACCATCCCTACTTTTATGTTCATAGCAGCATTATTCACAATAGCCAGAATCTGGAAGCAACCAGAGTGCCTGAAAATCGATGACTGGATAAAAAAGCTTTGGTACATCTACACAATGGAATACTATGCAGCTGTTAGGAAAAAATAAGTTATAAAATTTGCCTATAAATGGATGGACATGGAGAAGATTATGTTGAGTGAAATTAGCCAGAAGGAGAGAGACAGATATAGAATGACTGCATTTATTTGCATAACATAAATATATATGTACATATTATGATACCAATATCCAAGGTCAAGTGAAACATATATCAGGAGGTCCTGTCAAAGGTGGAAATTATCACAAACATGTGGGAGTCAGAGGCTAGGTAAGACAGAAAATGGAACAGTGTGCTAACAATTGTCAAGGGTACTAATGTCAACCTAGAACTGAGCATTAAATAGAGGCAAAAAGATACACATGACAACCCTTTAATGTATGTTCTGTAATCCATAGTCTGGAAGGGAAGGAAAAGTGAAAGAGAGAGAAAGGGAAAGAAATAAAGAACCTGCTGTGGAGGAGGGCTGGGGGGAGGGAAGGGGAGGGAACCGGGGACGTTGGTGGTGGGAGATGGACACTGGTGGAGGGATGGGTGCTGGAACACTGTATGACCAAAAACCCAAATATGAACTTTTAATTGTATATCTTCGTAATTGTAAAAATAAAAAAATTTAAAAAAAAGAAATTATGTTTAACCTTTAGCCTTGAGTGTAAAATATGGAATAAGGGTGGGATGTGAGCTATGGCACTCATAATTCTTTAAGCCATTTAGACAAAAAGGGGAAAGTTACTGAAAGAACCATCTCCCCCATACCTTGCCCCAAAGAGGGAGAGTTCTAAAGAATAACAGAGAAATCGCAAGCTAGGGAAAGGGGGGCTTTTTAAAACTTTTATGGAAAGTAATTGGCTCTCAAAATCAAACCAGTAGGAAATACTTTCAGATGAACAACCACGAAAATTCTCGCTTCCCAAGAAAGAACTCGCACCAACATAAATGATGCATATTTGGCCTTTACTCTGAGTGTCAGGTCAGGTTTCTAATCTAAAAATACATGAATCAACTCTCAAAAGCCCTACTTTACTCAGGGCCTCACATCAGAGTAAACAGGTTGAGTGATTCTCAGTAACTGGCAGCGACTGGCGATGAGGTAGGACCAGGTGCCACTTTGGGGGCACACAGGTCCCCCTTACAAAGTGTGTCTAATCCACGCTGGCAAACTGCAGAAATAACTCATGAGAGATGAAAGACTCAAATTACGTTAAACTAAAGTTTCTGCATTTTCTTGCAGTTGTGAGAAAATTGAAAACAGCATGTGGCCCTTTAGCTGCACATTATAATGGCAGGTGAAAGACCAAGCAGAGCCTATTTTTAAAACGTTAGTCCTCCACTTAAAACTATATGGATAGTAACTAGAAGACTTTCTTCTATTATTATGACAAAATGTAAGCAAGAATCTTCACAAGAGATCTCTGAGATTTCCTTGAGGCAAAATCATCACCTAAGACTCAAAAGAAAATTATCCTGGATCAAAGGGTTACTAAGAAGTGACACCTCTGAGGAAAACATTCTTAGCAAAGCTGTTTGCCCAGACTCCTGAGAGAGCTAAGAAACTTGCTTCCGGAATGGAAGGGTCAACGTGAGCTGAGAGCTTTATTCTAGATCCTGTGTCTGGTACTGTGAGTGTGGGGTTTGGGTTTAGTGACTAAGGAAATCACAGTTTGATTTTTTTTTTAATGTTTTCACTAAAAGCTCTAGCAACATTGCACAAGAGAGAATGTGACAGTCAGATGGTGTGTGTGGGGGTGGGGGGGCCTCAGGCACCAGGAACAAGCGGGGACATGACCACATTCCTCTGTGTGAGAAAAACCCAGAAGACTCTGTCCCACATTGGTCTGCTGGAACTCCAGAATGGTCCGGCAGCTCCCAAATGAGGAACATGATGGCATTACCCTAGACTCAGAAATGTCGAGTTTTAGGGTTCAGACCCATAGTACAGAGAATAGGGCATTTATTTGTCTTGCACGCAGGTTTGATCCCCAGCACCTTATATATTCACGAACCCATCAAGAGTAATAGGAACGCAAAGCCAGAAGCAAGCCCTGAACACTGCTGAGTATGGCCCCAAAACAAAAGAAAACACGAAATGTAATACTCTGATTAATGACTTGAGTGGAGGAAGGGACCGGGACCACCGCATTCCAAAGAGCTGAAATTGAGTAAACAGGGAAGGACCAAACTGCCACACATCCCCAGCCTTTCACCGAAGCCCCTCAACTCCAATGCCCGGCCAACACCCACACCCCTTTGCTACCACGCAAGTGAAAATGATCAAATACAGTTTTTAAGGTCCCTTGCTCCCACCTCCGCATCTCAGGGATACTGCGGTTCAGTGGGACTTTCTGCTTCCCAGTAACCATCTCCGTGGCAGCTGGGATGTGGTGGTCTACAAAAGGGCCTGATTACCTTGTGAGCTTGAGGACAGGCCCCCAAACTACTAACATATCTACATGTGGGCAATTTCACTTATTCCTTACATCAGACTGTTGCTGCGCAGCAATCTGTGCTGGCACTGTTAATAAACATGCACGGAATTATGCAGCAGAGGAACTATCTGGGCACGTGCATGAATGTGCACACTTAGGAAGGTGCAGGCTATGAAATACTGGGTCCTTCATTAAGTTCACAATCTAGGGCAGTTTTTCTGCTTATTAAAAAGTGAAGATATTGGGGGTCAGAGCAATAGCACAGTGGGTGGGGCGTTTGCCTTGCATGCAGCCGACCGGGTTCAATCCCGGCATCCCATATGGTCCTCTGAGCACTGCCAGAAGTGATTCCTGAGTGAAGAGCCAGGAGTAACCCCTGAGCACTGCTGGGTGGGACCCAAAAAGAAAAAAATTAAAAAAAATTGAAAGTGCAGATTCTCAAACCTTGTCCTGAGACTCCCAAGGGGGTGGGGTGGGTGCGGAGACAGAGGCAGAAGCAGACTAGAAGGACAGTGGTAGATGCTGTTGGAGACATGGGTGGTGATGAGGTGAGATGACTGTACAGCAAAACCATAAATCACAACCCTACTACCATGGTAACTAAACTATAGTAAGAATAAATCATGCCAGAGAGACAGTACAGGAGGCCAGGCACTTGTCTTGCATGTAACTGGTCCTACTTGAATCCTTGGCACCATGTACAACTCCCTGAGCACCATTAGTAGTGACTCCTCAGCACTGAGCCTGGAGTCAGACCTGTGGCCCTAAAACCATAAATACATAAAATAAGATATGAAATGTCTCCATAAATCACAGTGTGGATTTCTTGCTTCCTTCCTTCCTCCCTCCCTTTTTTCTCCCTCCTTCTTCTTGCCCTCCTTTCCTCCATCCCTTCTCTTCCTCCATCCTTCTCTTCCTTCATCCTTCTCTTCCTCCATCCTTCTCTTCCTCCATCCTTCCCTTCTTCTCTTCCCTTCCTCTGTCTTTTCTGTGCTCAAGGCCTACTCCTAGCTCGGGACCATAAGCAATGCTGTGACTGAACCCAGGTCAACTGCATGTATGATAAGTACCTTACCCACTGTACTATCTCTCTGGCTCTAAAATCAGCAGGTTTAATCCTGAGAACTTGTGTCCTAGAAAAAGGGCACACCAGTAGCTAGAGAGTTAAAATCCAAAAAGTTCTTGTTGCGTTGTCTCCAGCCTGCAAGTAAGGGTGCTCAGAGACCAAAGGAGGGAGCCTGGATGGTGCAGGCAGAGGGTGTGATGCCTGGATTAATGTTAAGCCCCAACCTTAGCACAGCAAAGGAAGAAGCAGGAGCAACAGGAGATACCTAGGAAAAGCCTTCTGAACAATCCGCTGAGCCATACACTCCTTAACCATTCAATGACTGCCTTTGGACAGCAGGACAGGGACCTCACACCCGCACAACACTTGCAGCTGCCCACTTGCCCACCCAAACCTCATCACTCATGGATACCTGCCTGGCCCGCAAAATCCATACCACCTTCATCTCTCCCTTCCTCCCCTCTCCTACTCCTCCCATAGTCCTTATTCAGGACAAGTAAGAGTTTGGTTGCCTTCCTCATAGTGCCCCAGCACCATGATTCACGTTTTCCTGAGTAGACTGAGCCAGGATAGGTGGTGATGGTTGTAGGGAGATCTACTCCCCAAAGGACACCGTGTAAGGAGGAATTAACTAGAAGATTAATTAGTGTTTGTACAAATAAGTAATTCCTGAAGCTGAGAAGTAAACATGATGAATGACCTAAAACCTGAGCTGAGCAGGAGGAAGAGAGCGACATGGAATGCCTTCAAAGGCATTGAAGAAATAGCTAAAAAAGACAAAGAACCTCTGGCTCCGGGCACATCTCTTCCACCGTTCTCCCTGCATTAACATACGCCTCAGAGACCTGGGCCCCTACGAAAGCAGGATGAGAATGCTATTCAGGTCTCCCAGAGAGGAATCGAAAGAGCTATGCTTGGACTATCACGCCTCACTCAAGTGAAAGAAGGAATCCAGAGCTCCAGCATCCGTTGCTGTTCCAGAGTCAGGGACGCTGTCTCGCTTTGCCAAGGCATCGAAAATCAGATGGGCTGGACAAGTAATGCGATTTGGAGACAACCGCTGGACTAGAGTCATTACCCATTAGATCCCATGGAATGTCAAAAGATGGTCAGACTTCTTCGTCAAGACCCTGAAGGAACGGTTTGAGGCTCTTCATATTCCTGAAGCAACCAGATGCCATTGGGCTACACTGGCATGTAATAGGGTCAAATGGAAATGTTATTGGCGCCCACTCGAGCAAATTGATGAATAACGGGATGTCAAGTGATCAAGTGACAAATAAGTAAAGAGAAGTATAAAGGAGCTTGCCACATTCAGATTTATCATTGCTCAAATTACAGCAAGTACGAATGACTGGAGAAAGTGAGACTGAAGGGATAGTTCAATGGGTTGGAGCATGTACTTTGCATGCAAGAGACCCAGTTTGAACCCCAGCATCATATGGTCCCCTATAATATCCCCCAAGCACCACTGAGAGCAACCCCCAAGCATTACTTGGAATATGACCTAAAGGAGTTTGAAAACAAAAGGAAGTTCAATACCAGACCTGAACAGGAAAAACAAACAAACAAAAGAGTACAATTCTTCAGAGAAGGTACTGAGAGGTTTCAGTGGCCAAGACAGACCTAGGTCAAAGGGCAATATACTCATAAAAGTCCTATGTAGGGATCAGAGAGTTAGTATGGGGGGTGGGTGCTTGCAGCAGACAAGGTTCCCCACGAGTTTCCCTGACCCCCACCAGGGGTGATACTTGAGTGTAGAGCCAGAAGTAAGCCCTGAGCACCCCCTGGGTGTGGCCCAAAAACTGAAAAAGAAAAAAATATATAGAAGAATATTTTATGCAACTCCCAGCAATGTTTTTTAATAGACTTAGTCTCCATGCCAGAGAGATAGTTCAGTGCTAGGTCATTTGGCCGGTTCACTGTCCAGAACTTCATAATTCTCTGAACATGGGCAGGGATTTACTTGGCAGGTTTCATCTGCCTTTGAGAGGTTTCATCAAGTCAGAAGAAATCTCCAAAGATTTACCTGAAAACAGAGAAAACTAATCGTAAATGGACTTAGTCTCTTACGCACTTGTAAACTTAGAGAGTAACTGAATGGCAAGTATATGACATCTCCAATGGCCCTTTTCTCCTCTTCTGCCATATTGCCCCCTACATCACTCAGGGTCCTCTACTAGAATTTTCAGTGAGGTGTTGCTAGCTTGAAATCCTCTACCCATTTGAGGCATACAGCCTTAGGTCTGATATCTGCATGTACTAGTTACGGTCCCTCACACCACCGATTCCCTTTATTTGCTAGTCAACCCTATCAACCCTACAGTGCTTGCATATCCTTAATTGGTTGGTTTCTTTTACTATATTACTACTCCTACTACGACTACTAGTCGTCTATTATTTTTGATCTCTGGGACAAATCTGGCAATGCTCAGGGGTTACTCTTGGCTCTGCTCTCAGGAATCACTCTTGGCGGGGCTCAGGTGGCCACATGGGATGCTGGGGATCAAATGTGAGTGGAAGTACAAGGTGAGCACCCTATCGACTATACTATCTCTCCAGTCCCAAAAGGTTGCATATTTTGATGATAAAAAGGTGACAAAGTAGGGAAATCAGAAAATTCAAGAACTTCTTTGGCATTCTAGAAACCAGAAGCATCCTGAGAAGGCCACTCCCTTCCAAATCAAATCTATCACCTGTCTGGGTCACTCCTAAAACCATCCACTAGATAATGTCTGCCTTAAACCAACAGAACAGTGGCAACCTTTGTGGAACTATGTCATCTCACAGGTCTGTATATTTACCTGACAGCAATAATCCATAGAGATATAAATCGATCAGATTGATTTAGAAGCTTAGGCAAGAAGTACAGGCTCCCCAGCCCCCAACTCACACCACCACCTCAGTAATAGTATATTGCTATAGAAAGTTTCCCCATCAAATGCTAGAAAAGATAGAATATAGGAGGGGGAGTTTACAGGTCCCTAACCCGAGCTATCTCCCTTCCCTGCCCCTATTTCCCTTCATCCCCATCATGCAGAGAAGAAAGGAAAGGGGGAAAGATTGCAACCGACTCTTGGCCTCTTCCGGGAATCATGAGCAAACCTCTGCAGAACTCCAGAGGCTTTTCTGAGAGAGGGTATCTCAGAAAGGTAAAAAGATCCACAGTGGGGGCAGAGAGATAAAAGAGGCCTCATTCCCTCCTCTGTTCCCAAGATTAAGTGTAACAGTCCTGTGATCTTGGATGGAAAAAAAAATCTGCTGTGCCTAAGATGTTCCAAAATCCACTGACAGGTGACTCAGATAAGCGACAAGTCCTCTAACAAGTCGCCGGCCCCCGTGATGGAAGAGGCTGGTCTCTGGCATGTGGCAGAGTGAGTTTGCTGGATGAACAGAGACAGACACTGTGCCCTCTAGACAATTTCCTCTTTCCCTGAGCCTCCCTCCCCACTGCACCTTTCTACAGGTGAGTAACCAACGCCCACACACCTGGGGACAGAGTCTGCCTGGGGATGGGCTGCCATACGGCTTCAGGGAGGGGGAATGGCTGCTAGCACCATATGCTCACAATGGCCAGCAGGACAGGAGAGAAAACAGTGTCAGACAACCAAAGGAGAGCGGGGTTGTTCGCTGGTGTACAGTAGCACGTGGGACTCCCTAAGCACAAAGGGCTGAAAGAAGGGTTAAAAAAATCCAGCATGCTGAGGTAATAGCTTAGTGACCAAGCACTTGGAACCCACACCCAATACACTGTTCCATCCAACACACATGCAGATCCAATCATTTTGAGATTACCATGGTCCGCACTGGCATCTAGCTAGGGTCTGGTTGTAATAGGCTGCAGACACCAGCCTTAAGAGTCCCTGCTGAGCACTGTCAGTGTGCATGAACCGAAGCTCACGCAGTAAAGCAAGATTCAAAGGCTAACAGAGACAGTCCTTCAGCGGGACTCTCTGGCAAAACAGGGCAAATGTGGCAGCCAAACTCCCAGGCATAATCTCCCTCATAAGGAGGCCATCACCTGACACCTCTCTATCCACAGGCCTCCTATCCAACTGCACCTACAAAGCAAACCCACACACATACAGAAAGTGTCTAGTGTGCACATGAGTTAAAAATACCCGATTTGGGCTGTCAACGTGACTCATGTCGCAGCAAATGACTTGCGTGTGCAAGGTCCTGGGTTTGACCCTGGCACCACATGGTCCCGTGAGCATCAGCAGGTATAGCCCTGGTGTTCCCTGAGTATTGCTGGGAGTCCTTGTTCCACTTTCCCAAACATGAAGAATTATTTCACTTTAGCTTTTAAGAAAGGTATTACCATTCCCCAGGTGCTTATAATAACAATCTGCCCTCCAGGATAGCTGATGCATCATGCTGCTAGAATTCCACACCAGAGACGCCTTGGAACCAGGAAGTGTCCAGGCCCCTAGGCAGTGTTCTGACAGTGAAGCTTAATCCTACTCACAAAACACCAGCTCCTTCTTTTATGCAAAAGCAGTTCTATATACTGTATGGGTGGCTTCTCCACCAGGTGCCACGTTGCCCCATTTAAAAACAATGTCTAAAGACAGCTTTGGTGGACACAATTGGATTTGAGGGACCAGGGCACACCTTGCTATTGGGATCTGCAGGACAAGGGCCAGGACGAGGCTAAAAATCATACCGAGCTCAGAACAGGCCCTGTCCTCCCTGTGCCACCAGCGGGGGACAGAGTCTGCCTGTCTGAGTGCAGAGAGACAGAGAAGCCCAACAGAATTTGGGTTTTATAGGAAGTTTTGTGGTTGGGGAGAGGGTGTGGAAATACACTGCTGCTTAAAAATAAACTTGAAAGCTTCTGCTCCGACACCTGCCTGGACCTAAACTATTCAATGATGTGGGAGCAACTTTTGTTATGATGCTTCAAAGTCCCAAGATTGCACAGATTTCCACATCAGACACTGGCTTTTAAGGTCCCATAACAGGTATTTTCGAAGAATCTTTAACTGCCATGGAGCGGAAAGACCTTGTCCTTTCATTCTATTAAACTCTGGCTGGGATCAAGGCCCTGCAGCCACTAGTCAGACATACCTATTACAGGCTGCCTCCAGCGCGGGCGTGGGACCAAAATAACTTCAGCCAGAGGGAGAGGATCAGTGTGAGGCTGAGTTTGTTCTGATGGGAAGCTGTGGGGGTTGACTTATAGAGACCAGGCAGAAATCAGGCAGGCAGAGAGCCAGAGTTAAATATACTGCTTCTTTTCGGAAGGAAAGTGAACAATGGCCTCTTCATTTGAAACCACAATGGGAATTTAGGAAGGGGGCAGAGTCTAATTCCCAGGGTGGAAATGGCCAGGGTTTCAGAGTTAACCTTCTTGGTCCTTTAGGACAGCTTCCAAGAGATTTGCAGTCCTCACGGGTAAAGTCTCTTATCTATTAATTCAATGCAAAACCCAAGGCCTGTGTGGCACCGCTGATGCCAGGCAAAGGAGTAATTATTCTGATTCTGGAAAGAAGGGAATCAACGTATCTGGCAGCCTATTCTGAAGGCTTCCTGCTACCCCGGTTCTCTGAGAAAACAAGATCCACACCCCAAGCTCAATCACATCCTTCTAGGTATAAAGACAAAAGCCACATTATATATCATCCTCTCAGGCCTGCCTCACCTGCTAGCTCCAGTCTCTCTCCAGAGGCCAACAGCCTTGTTTCCTGAAGATGCCCAAGTCCCTGTGCACTAATCATTCCATATCACACCGTGTTTAGAAGACCCGTTTCCTGTCTGCACAGTGAGCTGGGGAAAGCTGAGAGTGTCGTACTCACCTTTGCTATCATCAGGACACATGTTGGTGCCTGGCCCATGGAGGACTTCATATTTAGTGACTGGATGAGTGAGTCTGACGCGTGACATGCACAACATGTTCTACAGCCCGATCCATGAAACAGGCAGGCTAAATGTGTGTGTAGCGTGTGGACATGGCACAGAGCCGGTTCAGTAAACACAGCCAAGGACAGGACAGACCTGAGCAGATGTTCGAGCTCTCTCCGGGGACCATTCCATATGTAAAACAATTGCAGGGTGGAGAAATTCAATAAACACTTGCTCTTGGAAGTGGCAAAAGACACACTCTCCCTTTCCAAGTGCCAACAGTGGGTCAGATGACCTTGCTTCCACCCTGTCACAAGAGGAATGATTCCACTTTAGGTGCTTGATCAGCTGTTAGGTGTATCCACCTCCCTGGCCCTCACCAAAAATAGAAGAAAAGTTTCACACATAAATGACAAACACAAATACATTTTCAACCCTGGTGCCTTCTGTCCTGTAGACTAGCAAACTATGTAAGACACATTCGATGTATAGGCTTTTCTTTCCTCTTTCATCCCTTTAAGAAAACTGGCTTTGGAGCTTATCCCAAACTAGGCCCAGAACTTCTGCGATGAACTCCTTGTAAGGGTTGATGAATCTACAATGCACCAAGCAATCTCCAACTGAAAACGATGTCTAAGACATATTGCCAATTAAAAATAATCCCATTAGAAGCCCCCATGAGAATAGACACACACACACACACACACACACACACACACACACACACACACACACACTACAGCTAGCTGCTAGCCACACTATGGAAACTCCAGGAATGTTGACAAATAATCACAATGGGTTGAAACCCTTGAGCCAGCAGGTCAGGAGTCCTTGCAGGCTATACAGGCAGTCCCCAAAATAGACACTTGGTAGTCACCTGTCACTGGGAGATCAGGAAAAATGAGCAAGAAAGAAAAACTAATTAAGTCTCACAAGGAAAGCTTAGTAAAGCAATCTGGGGTGCATACCACGGGATGAAAGTCTCTTCAATGGAGTCCACCCCAAAGAACTGGTCTTGCCTCTAGAAAGACTGGAGTTTTATTCTGTGATTAACAAAGGGTTTTAAACCTGTCAGCCAAAACCAGACGTCAGACATTCCTTTTCATGTATAAATGATACCAAATGGGGAAACAGGGAAAGTCACAAAGTCAGGGCCCCAATGTGCCGTCTCCTTACAACATCCCACAAAATGAGGCCCCATTTCATTTTCTCATGGAGCAGGATGCTGGGTGGGAACTTTCCTGTTGTTGCAGCTTTTGAGCCGAGGAGGAATGGCACTAACACCAATAACACGGGCTGAATTCTGTGAGCTCATCGCCTGCCAGTGCTTCCTGGAGACAGGACCTCTAACCTTAGCTCCGGGGGTCGCACTGCTGCCCACAGATCTGAATGAGTCTAAGGAAGGAAGGGGCATCTGTATCCAAAGCAGCAGAAGTGAGTGAGAGGGAAAAGGGAGGGATTTGAAGACAAGATAGTGGCACCTTCTTGTTTACTCCGAGCAGCCCGGCCACTGCAGCGGGAGGGAGAGACGAAGTTCTCCACAGAGACAAGTTTTCAAAATGAAAAGAACTCAGTCTCCAGCTTTTACAAAGGCTCAAATATGAAAGTGTTTTAAAACTGACGGTGTGCAATCAAGTGTCCATGAATAGATGAACAGATAAACAAAAGGGTATTTACATACAACTGAATATTCTGCAGTCATAGAAAGGAAGGAAATCTGACTCCAGCTACAACATTATGCCAAATAACTTCAACATTATACCAAATAAAATACAATAGTCACAAAAGGACAAATACTATGTGAGTCCACTCATGTAAGATTTCTAGGGCCGGAGGGATAGCCCAGCGGGTAGGGCGTTTGCCTTGCATGCGGCCGGCCTGTGCCAGCCTGGGTTAGATCCCCGGCATCCCATATGGTCCCCGAGCACCGCCAGGAGTAATTCCTGAGCGCAGAGCCAGAGTAACCCCTGAGCGTCGCCGGGTGTGACCCAAAAAGGAAAAAAAAAGATTTCTCGAGCAGTCCAGGGCTAAGGGAAGGGGAAAAGTAGGGAGTTATTGTTTAATTTGTGATGTTTTGGTTTTGCAAGACTTCCACGTGGTTTAAAATAGAGTTGTGGGACCAGAGAGTTAGTATCATGGGTAGGACTCTTACCTGGCATGTACCCCACTCCCCAGTTTTGATCTCCAGCACCCTACAGGTTCCCCAAGCACTACCAGGGAGTGATCCCTGAGCACAGCGTCAGGAGTAAGACCTGAGTACAGCCAAGTGTGGGCCCAGAACAAAACAATAAACTGGAAAGAGTTCTGGAGAGGTGTGTGGTGAGGGCTGCATGGGATTGCTCTGGCTTCAATCCTGACACCAAAAAATAAGTTGAAATGAAAAACTATAATGTGGGTGATATGTTACTTAATTGATGGTGGGAAGCCTTCCATAGTGGTTATTAAATAGCCATAATATGCACTTCAAATATTTTGCAATTTTTAACCAGAACGCGAAAAAAAAGAGAGTGAGTGAGTGCCCACCATAGAGGTAGGTTGTAAGGGGTGTATGTTTGGGGCGGGGGGAATGGGGCACATTAGTGTTGGAAAATAAACGTGCACTGGTGGAGGAATGAATGCTGGAACACTGCGTGACTGAAACCCAATCACAAACAGCTTTGTAATGGTCTATCACACAGTGATCCAATTAAAAAAAATTTTTTTTTGCAATTTTTTCCCATTTTCTCCTGTATAGCAAGAATGAAAATTCTGAATACAGGAAATAAACAGGATTCAATATGGTTTAAAGAACCTGGGTGCCGGAAAAAGCACTGCAAAGCAAATGCTGTTAGAATTCCTGTAAATTTGCCCAGCGAGAATCCTCAGAAAACTCAGTATCTGCCTCTTGTTCAGGATAACCCAGGATTCGTTTCTAGCTTTCCTTCCAGCGGGAAATGAAACCACTCCCCATAAGCATCCTTCTGATATAACTACTAAAAAGTTGGAGGGGAGACTCTGCAGATGCTTTAAAGCAGGAAATGGTAGAAACCACTTCTCTTTCTCCCTACTTTTGCTTCACTTAAGACCCTCTGAAGCCAGCATGTTAGTGGACAGGAGCACAGAGGTATACAATACAACAGAGCACTGACTTCAAACGGCTTTTACTGAAGTTGGAAAAACAAAACCTGCAGATGGGAGATGACCTTGGGAACCCAGCGGTAGCAACGGGAGACTGGAGAAGGGAAGGACTGACTTGGGAGAGAAACGATGGGTCTGACGCATGTGAAAGACACGTGGCCCCTGGGCTCACAGACGAGCTGAAGGTAGTAACTGGGAACCTGCCTGAAGATGAAAGTGAAAACCCCTATGAGGACGGGGTGCTCGCTTTTAAGGTATAGAAGGAAAACAGAAGAATAGAAGATGGACAAAGAGCAGAGAATATCAGAACAGTAAAAGACCTAGTAAGGTGGGATGCTTTCTTCACCAGACTCAACAGAATGCAGGGCAGATGATGGATGTTTGCTCACCAAATGAACACAGGGACAAAGAGGTGGGAGGGCCTCACACATGGCAAGACACACAAAGTTGACAGACAGGTGTGAACTCTGGGCCACAACCACATATGGAGGAAAAGAGCAACCAGGAGCCGAGTACTGCGAGGCTAGAGCAATCTCCAGCACCCTGAGCAGAGCAAACGAGCAGACAGAACTGAATGATGACAAGTCCTTGGCCTCTGATTGAAGAACTGAGATCATCAGAAAGAGGTAGACTAGAGGTGACCTGGGGACAGTAGCAGAGGGTCTTGGACACTTTGGTGGTGGTCAAGGTGCAGTAACTTTGTATATCAAAACCATGAAGTTAACATTATTGTAGCATATTTCCTTAACTACAATTTAAAAAAAAAAAAGAACAGCAGCAGCACTGAGCCAAAGGCACTAACGTAATCCAAAAACAAAACTAAAAAAGACTGAAAGTTGCTGACTGACATGGTAACAGACATATCCTCATGAACTCATACTTGAACCGAACAGTCAGGAAAATCAGAACTCAAGCTATCACAGGAGGAGAAAACAGAAAGCAAAAGGAGGTGCAGGCAAACTATGAGTATGGAAGACTCTGTTCTGCAAGACTTCAATGAGAGTGGTAAATTACCACTGTGTAAGAACTGTGTGCAGAACAGGTAAAAGAACAAACATAGTAACTCCAGTACCTGTACTGCAACTGTAATGCCCAATGAGAGAGAAGAGAGAGAGGAGGGAGAGAGAGAGAGAGAGAGGGAGAGAGAGAGAGAGAGAGGGAAGGAGAGAGAGAGAGGGAGAAAGAAGAAAAGTGCCTGTCATAGAGACGGGCTGGGGTGGTAGGGGGTGAGGGGTTTGCGAGTAAACAAAGGGCACATTGGTGGTGGAAAACGTGCACTGGTGAAGGGATGGCTGTTGGAACAGTGTGTGACTGAAATCCAATCACGAACAGCTTTCTAACTGTATGGCATGGTGACTCAATACAATAAATGGGGGAAAAGACTTCAATGAAACGGCAAAAATCAGAAAGGTGGTGCTGAGCAGCCTTTTAAGGTGAGGCAGCTTGGCCATATTTATGGTTTCAAGAAAGCAATTAATAAGAAATAGAGAAGTCAGAAGTAGCAACCCAACCCCTAGGGAATGTAGGTCCTCAGACTAGGCAGACGCTAAGCCCTGAAGCAGCTAAGGGAGTTAGGGTTTAGGGGTGGGATTGCAGAAGCCAAAGAGGAAGATGAACTTAAGGGAATCGCTGGGTACAATTTTCTTCATCAATAGGAAACAAGGTCACTGCTTAGAATAGAGGAAAAGATCAAATGGGAGCCTTGAAGAGAATGATGAAGGTTGAGTCTTGATCAAAGGGTGAGGAGGGAAGGAAAAATGGGTGGTGAGAAGCAAATGCAGAATAACTGTCATAAATCTGCCCATAAAGGGGGGGAAAGAGAAGATGGTAGATAAGGATGCCCAGATTAAGTGACGACTTTCCCCACTGACATCACCAAGGGAGGAACAACCAGTGCACCAAATGGATCTGAACAAAGGGGACTCAGACCGAATAAATAAACAAGGATGAGTATGCTCAGAAACCGAGAGGATGGGTCTGCCCAGGAAAACAGTGGAGCCTCTTAGAGCAGCAAGGTTTTCTTGGCAACAGCAAGGAGAAAAAGGAGATTGAGGAGTAGTAGATAATATAAAAACTGAAGTCATTACAGGATTTTCTCAGCAGTATATTAAAACCGCATTTGGGGTCTAGCCAAAAGAGGGGAGGTGCTAGGAAGGGAGGGTGGGAGCTTGCAGGGTACCTGTTTACAACCAAGAACTGACCTGCGGTGGGTCCAGTTGTGTTCTCGGCGCAGGAGCAGCGCTGGGGGTGAGGCACAGAGGGAGGACTGGCCCGGCAGGCATGAGGGGAGAGAATAGGGCATGGACATCACTGAGTAAACCCTGCAGTAATGACCCCAGAGCCTGGGTAAATACAACACAGAGTGGACCAAAGGGAGTAGAGAGACCAGATAAATCAATAGGGCCAGTGGTGGGTCATGTAACTTTTGTTGGAAATAATACAAAGAAGTAACATGAGAATGGTCAGGAGTCCATTCCACATTTGAGATCCATTCTGGGCACATACTTTTTTCTAACATTCCTGAACTTTGCTTTTTGAACATACAGAACATGACAATTATAATTAATAATTCACCGACTAATTCTAATAACTGTATTAGCTCTAAGGACAGATTCAAGTGAGTAACTGACTTCCCATTATAAGTATTTTTCTCCCTTCTTTGCCTTCTTGGACTCCCAAGAATTTGTTATTGGATGCCAAATGTTATTGGATGCCAATATGAGTTGTATATGTTCTGAACTGATTGGTTTGGAATCCAATAATATTTGTATGTTCTATTTGGAGACAGAATTCAGATACTTACACTCTGTTAGATCTATCTTTTAGATTTGGTAGGTGGGCCACAGCAATGTTCAGTCTACGACTAGCTATTCTTCACTAGAAAGGCAAGTCACTCTATGCACTCAAGCCAATGCCCATATAGCTCCAAGTTCTTTTCAGGTTTTCCTGTCTGGCTCTGAGGAACAGAGACTATAGTTGACTTGTGTGAACATCAAGCAAATGAGCTCTACTACTATAAGAAAATTTTCCCCAACCTCAGGCTATTTCCTTACACTGATTGGTTCTCAGTTGAATACTCAAACACACAATCTGAATACTCAGTTATGCCTATCTCTGGACAGCTCTCTCTCTCCTCTGGCATTCTATACATGGTCTCTGACTGTCTACATCTCCCCACACACTAAATTCATCTCCTCCACACAAGGAGTTCATGGTGCTTTATCCTGGCTCTCCCTTCTTCTTCTGCAGCCTAAGAGACTACAGTCATGAGGTAGTGACTCATGAGATATGTCAAAAGACTCATGAGATATTTGTTTCCAGTCACTTGGAATCACTGGTCTTTACTGTCTGATGTCCTATATCTTTCAAACCATTGTTTATTACTTTTTCCATTTCTGATTTTATTTTTTGGTGATAGAGTAAATCTAATTCCTATTACTGTATCTTGGTCAAACATGGAGTCCATATACATAGTTTAAACTGAGAACCCCCAAAATAACTACACTAGCCCATAGACCTGATAAATGCATGTGTGGTTAACTTAAGGAAAGGTTAAGAATCTAGGGGCATTGGTAGTGGGAAATATGCACTTGTGGAGAAATGGATGTTGCAACATTGTATAACTGAAACCCAATCATGAACAGCTTTGCAAATGTCCATCTCACAGTGATATAATACAAAAATTTAAAAGAGAAAAAAAAAGAAATAAGGGCTCAGAGAGTTAACTACCTGGCATGCCTACTACTCCTAAGCCTAGTGAGTCCACTTCTGTTTTGGTAAAGAGTTACTCAAATTTATGTTCCACATGTCCATTAACATGTGGACACTATGGTAATCTCAGCCACTGAAGACGGTAAAGGTTTGGGAGGTGAGTCAAAGAGACTCCTTTATGGACTGGCATGAAGGCAGCAGAAGTCACTTCTGCAGTGGTTCTGAGGTCAGTGTAATGAAGACCCTGGGTATTATATGCCATTGCTCTCAGAGCAAAAACAGACACCTCCTGCCACCTCTTTAAAAGGATGCCACAGGATTATTTCTTGCTAAACTGCCGTGTGCTCTTGCGCTCTGCCCTCTCCTCTGCCCTCTCCTGTGTAGGAGTCTCTCTTCTTCTTCTTTCAGCTATGCCATCTCATAATAATGCCATCAACCTAATTGTACCCCTGATCTAGGGGTACAATCCTGATCCAGGAATGAAGTCAATGAATTTGCAATTATGATCAAAACATAGTTATGAAATGACATTCAATAATCTTAATAGAAGAAAGAAGCATGTGGCATGTCTGTGGGGCTTTAAGTTCAATGTTCTTACACAAATCTTTATAGTGAGCTTATCCAGTAAATGAAAACATTCTTTTGGGGTAGGTAAAAGAAACCTACTAAAAGAATAGAGTGGTTGTGGCTCTTCTCTCTGACAAAACATCTGCTGATCATGTCCAGTGCTAAGAACCTGAATTTAGGGAACTTCCCTCAATACACATTACATTATGCCCATGTCCATGCCTGCCTCATCCTTTAGAATAAAATCACCTTCTTGGTTGAGGGAAACATTCACTCCCACACTCAAACAACACTATTAGAAGTTCTGATATCCGTATGACTCAACAGTACTGAGCAGACGATAATACATGTAATACTGCATACTTTATCTTTGTAGTTGCCCTTATCACTAGGCATAGCTCTTACAGGCTCCTCCAAGCCGTGATTATGTGATCTGGAAGTAGTCAGGCACACGGTTCAGTGTCAGAAGAGCAAGATGATCAGAACAGTAAAAAGTGGAGCACCAATTCCATAATGCATCAAACGGACTGCACACACGGCTAAGGGGTGGGTGGGGGATAATCCCAGATATATATTATGTGGCAACACAAAGCAATCAGTCAATGTAATATACTTTTAACAGAAAAGATACAAATCATGATAGTAACGACAGATACTGAGAAAGCATCTGACAATAATTCTCATCCATTTATGAAATTAAAAAGAACATAATGATACTGGGGCCAGAGTGGGTAGAGGGCCTGTCTTTTTTTTTTCCTTTCATCTTTTTTTTTAATTTTTTTATTTTTACAATTACAAAGATATACAATTAAAAAAGTTCATATTTGGGTTTTGGTCATACAGTGTAGCAGCACCCATCCCGCCACCAGTGCCCATCTCCCACCACCAACGTCCCGGTTCCCTCCCCCTCCCCCAGCCCTCCTCCATGGCAGGTTCTTTATTTCTTTCCATTTCTCTATCTTTCTCTTTTCCTTCCTCTCCAGACTATGGATTACAGAACATACATTAAAGGGTTGTCATGTGTATCCTTTTGCCTCTATTTAATGCTCAGTTCTAGGTTGGCATTAGTACCCTCACAATTGTTAGCACACTGTTCCATTTTCTGTCTTACCTAGCCTCTGAAACCTACACGTTTGTGATAATTTCCACCTTTGACAGGACCTCCTGATCTATGTTTCACTTGACCTTGGATATTGGTATCATAATATGTACCTATATATTTATGTTATGCAGATAAATGCAGTCATTCTGTAACTGTCTCTCTCCTTCTGGCTAATTTCGCTCAACATAATCTTCTCCATGTCCATCCATTTGTAGGCAAATTTTATAACTTCATTTTTCCTAACAGCTGCATAGTATTCCATTGTGTAGATGTACCAAAGCTTTTTATCCAGTCATCTATTTTCGGGCACTCTGGTTGCTTCCAGATTCTGGCTATTGTGAATAATGCTGCTATGAACATAAAAGTAGGGATGGTGTTTCCGCTGCGTATTTTTGGTTTCCCAGAGTAGATTCCCAGGAGTGGTATGGCTGGGTCAAATGGGAGTTCAATTTCTAGTCTTTGGAGGAATTTCCATATTGTTTTCCAGAAAGGCTGTACCAGCCGGCATTCCCACCAACAATGGATGAGTGTCCTAGAGGGCCTGTCTTGCACACAATGAACCCAAGCTTGATTCCAGAACCACATGTTCCCATGAGCATCACCAGGGGCAATCCCTGAGCACAGAACTAGGACTATGCTTTGAGAACTACCAGGTCTGACCCCCAAATAAAAAAAAATTAAGTATAAAATGGATAGAATGGAATGGACAGAAAGAACATTTATCCATTATGTTATGTCCATTATTGTTGGAGGACATGTTTAGCTAATCTGGGAGTTTTGTTGTTTTGCTCACTCCCAGCTTAATCTTATTTAGGCCAATGTTCATTCTAATGAGATCTCTCTTCTATGTAAACACTGCTAGAGGGTGTGGCAGTTACAGAAGTCACCTTGATTGAATAACTTCTGACTTATACATCTACTAAGGCTTCTATGTTTTCTAGATTGGGCACAGCTCCTCTTTATACCCACTGCACCCAACGTGGGACAGTTAGAATTTACCAGGAGACTACCACCCTGGCTACGTTGAGACTATAGGAAGACTATAGGAAGGATCATACTAGTTTGCTCTAAGCAGGCAAGAGTGACCCTTTCAGTACACGAGAACAAGATACTCAGAATCACCCTGGTGCAGATAATAATAAGGACCTTGTGGGTACCATCTAGATTACATGAAGCTCATGAAGTTAAGATGTATTACTTTATATCAGCCCCCTCTCTCTCCAGTGTTTTACATAAGAGATAATCTCGGGATTAGTCCTTGGTGTAACCTTTGTTTATACCTGCAATAGGGTGTGGCACTACACTCTGTTTAGGGTTCTTTGTTGGCATGACAACCTCCCGATTGGATTACTTTGGTGTATATAAGGGGCTGACTTGAGGCCCCTTCGCCTTTTACCTTTTGCCTTTTGGTTCCTCAGCCTTCAGCTTTTGGCTCCTGCGGCTTTTGGCTTTGGTCTTTTGCTCTTTGGCCTTTGCTCTTTCTTCTGGGTAGGACTCAGCTCGGGTGAGATCCTCTCTCTTTGGTGGGAGACTTAGGCTCTTTTGTATGGTCTAAGTTAAGTTCGGACCAGAGCTAGAGTTTGTTCATTATATTGGATTGCTGTGGAAGAGCTTTTTGTACTATTAAAAGCCATTTTTGAAACTGCACCGACTCGTGAGTTTTCATCCGTTCCTCGCCGGCTTCGGAGGTAGAAGGGAACTTCGCTTCCGGCACTGTCGGGGACCCCGCGGAGCGCCCCGACACATTATGTCTGGTAAAGCCCAGACATTGTAACCTATAACTAATATCATATTCACTAATTAAAGCTTTCTTTTTAAAATTTAGAAACAAGAGGCCAGAGATATAGTATAGCAGGTAGGGCACCTGCCTTGCTCATGGTCAAGCCAGATTCAATCCCCAGCATCCCATATGGTCCCCTGAATCCATCTGGAATGATTTCTGAATTCAGGCCAAAATAACCGTACAGTACCACTAGACGTGGTCCAAAACAAAAAATAATAAAAATAAACAAAACAAGGCTATCATGATCACCATTTCAGTGTAAGTAAACACTGAGAAATTAGCAAAATAAAAAGAATGCAGATAAGAAAAGAGGGAAATGACCAATATAAACATAACAAAGAAGGTCAAAAATCTACTTAACATTGTTAAAAGACAGAGAAGAACACATTAAGAGAAGGAAAAGTATTCAATGTATATGAATGGGGAGAATTAATATAGTTACATGTTCATCCTATTCATATATCCAAAAGATTAGAAACAAGTATTGGTGGGAATGTGGTCAAAAAGAACTGCCAGTCACTGTTGGTGGGAATATCGTCTGGTTCAAGTACTATGGAAAGCAGTATGTCGATTCCTTTAAAAAGTAAGAAGAGGTGCTACAGATAGTACAGGAGTTAAGACCTTTGCCTTGTGGGCAGCCAATCTGATTTAATTCCTGGCACTACATATGATCCCCAGGACTTCCAAGCCAAGAATGATTCCTGTGCCCAGAGCCAGGAGTATGCTCTGAGCAAAGCTGAATTTGATTCCACTTCTTGGCATCTACCTCCTAAACACAAAAGCATTCATCTGAAAAGATATGTGCATATTGATGTTAACTGCAACACTTAGTACAATGGCCAGGACATGGAAACAATCCAAATGTTCAATGACAAATGAATGGGTAGAGAAGTTGTAGTAGATAACCACAATGGGATACTATTCAGGTATAAGAACAGGTGAAATCACACACTCACTGCAATATGGATGGAAAGGGAGGCTATCGTATTAAATGAAGTAAATTAGAGGCAAAAGACCAAGCACCAGATGATTTCATCTGTGGTACAGAGACAAAAGAAGGGAACAGACTGTACTGAATGATGACAAACCTTTGGCCTTGGATTACAAAACCGAGGTCACAAAAAAAGTGGGAGGGCTAAGAGTGGACCAGTGGTGCCATACACATTGATGGAGAATCCTGGGCATTTTGGTGGTGGCGGTGGTGTAGTGGTTTTATAGTAACTCTGTATACAAATACCGCAAATGTTAGCACTATTTTAAACTATGTTACCAAATTATAACAATAAATTCTAGGTTAAGGCTGGAGCGAAAGTCCAGCCGGTACGGCGCTTGCATTGCACGTGGTCAACCAGAGTTTGATTCCCGGTATCCCATATGGTCCCCAGAGCAGCACCAGGAGTAATTCCTGAGTGCAGAGACAGGAGTAAGCCCTGAGCATTGCCAGGTGTGACCCAAAAAGCAATGGAGTTCTGATGAGAAGGAAGCCCGAATGTGAAAAATGGCTGCCCTCATGGAGTGAGGGGTCGTCTGACTTGTTGTGAGGCTCTGTTGGGGTGGCGGGCCAGGACTAGAACCCACCATCCCTCCCAGGTGCCTCGTGAGCGGCTGGGCACAGCGACAGCCGGTAGCAGCTCTGCCCCATATCTGTGAGTCTCTGGATCCGAGTCTCTAGTATCATAATACAAATGCCTGAGATAACTGTATGATGAACAGATGAACACTTTCCTAATCACAGTGTTTAAATAAAGTTAGGAAAAAAGAAAATGAAACACTCTAATTTCATCTATTAAAAAAACTCAAAGTAGGTTGAAGACCGTGATGGAAGTAAAGTACACAGAAGAAAACACAGATGAAATGTACCATGTAATTAGCATTAAAGATGCTTTATTTGGGGAGAGGGGAGTCCCACAATCCCACACAATCACAACAGTAAGAAAAATGAAAGTAAAAATTTATGTAAAAATAAAAGTAAAATATTATGTTCTTGAACAACATCAAACTAAACAGTTTGGTATAGCAAAAGAAAATACCAACATCTGATAAAGGGAGAAAATCCAAGATGTATAAAGCACCCCATACAATTTAATATTTTAGAAAATAATTTTAAAACTAGCAAAATTTTGAACACTTCTTCTCTTTGAAGAAGTGTTCAAAATTTTTGCTAGTTTTTGCTAATTTGCTAATTTTTAAAATTTACTAATTTTAAATTTGGACTTCACAGACAGTCCAAAGAAACGCTCATCACTATTGACCATCAGGAAATACAATTTAAGACCCCTGTGAGATATCGCCTACACCGTGAGAACACTTTACATCAAAAGCAGCAAGAACAGTGAGTGACAGGAAAGGTGTGGAAGTAAGAAGGCAAACCGCTATGTGGTTGGCTGGTAGGAATGTAAACTGGTATGACCATGTTGTAAATGTTTAGGGGCTCATTTAAGAAGCTCCAGACAGAACTACCGTACAATCTGACAATCCCATTGGACTATGTAATAAAAAAAGGGAACAAAAATTGTTATATCTAATGATGCTGTACTAAACCCAAATGTTTAGTACAGCATCATTTACAATGGTTGACAATATGCAAGCAACCAAATGTGCCCACTCGTAGATGACCGGATAAATTCGATGTATACATTTATATAATAAGCTATTATTCAGCTAATAAAATATATAATTTTTTAACAAAAATAAAAGGAAACTGATGAAACTGTGTGAAGCAAAATACATCTAAAGGGGAAAAGGCAAGTACTGAATGATTTCACTTACCTACACAAACATATAAAATGCAAGACAAGTAACTGTTGGGTGATTTCACTTATCTATGCAATAAAAAAATGACAAAAAACAAACCATATTCTATTCCTAGATGACTACTTGAGGACTTAGTTAATACCTGGATTAGTGCTGATGGGACTGACTAACCTAGTTAAGAGGGGATTATTTTACAGATGGGATAGAAAAAAGAGATACAAGGGGAGAGGGGAGACAGAGAGAGAGAGAGAGAGAGAAGAGAGAGAGGAGAGGGGGAGGCACACTCATTTAGAACATAAGTAGAATGGTAGGATAATAGAAAAAACAGGAAGAGGGGTCCAAGTATCCTGTCTAGTATAATGAAATTGCAACTTGGGACCACAGTGTAAATCTACCCCCAGAGTTTGCTGGTTCTTTTAGTATAGATATAAAATTATACTGAGAAATTAATTATAATAAAATTATACGCTATGTTCTCCTAGCCATGATAAGATGAGATCATGTTTATAAGACATTTCTAGGGCCCAAAAAGATGTGTTCAAAGGAAGATTACTTTTGTTAATCTCTTATATGATTCAAATTTTAAGAGGATGACAAGCCTTACAAACTGTCCAGCAGCACTGACCCTTGTCCCCTATTTTTCCCCCCACACCAGCAGGCTATGAGGTTTGGTTACCAGCCTAGTGACCATACAAAGTACTGGCTAACAAACTGAGAAGCCCTGGCTGTTGACATCAGTTACTCACAAGTTGCAGTGGGCTTTCTCCATGAGGGTGTTTGTTTAGCTTCTGGTCTTTCCCCAAATATTTGCCTTAGTTTATTAAATTAGTTTCTCATTTATAAGTTAAAGTGTGTGCTGACTTTAGTGGTTTTAATTGTTCAGGTTTGGTTGATTTTGCGTTACCAGATGGTGTCTCTTGGTATAGAAAGCCTGTGTGCTGGCTGACTTGCTTTATTTAGGGCTTAACTACCACTCAGTTGCTTCTTAAAGATGGTGTTCCAGTGAAACATCCATTTTATATCCAGTACCTGATTAATAATTAAATACTCTTGCATCTCCCAGTGGCAACACTGTAATTTTGAGCATATGAAGAGGAACATGTGCTGAAAAGCAGTAAACCTTTGTGTTTACTGCTACCTGCTCTGATCTACAATGCCTAGGACTATAGATTTGAGGGAACACATAGACTCAGCTGTACTGGGTGGACTCACAGTGTGTCCACCGTGAGAAATATCCTTTACCTCCAGAAGCCTTGGCGGACGGTGCTGAGAGTCAGCAATCATCATGCGTTGTCACTTTGGTGGTCACACAACTGAGTGAGGCAACCCCTCCCAAGCAGTACACAAAGGGCTGGGCAACACTTGGTTCGGATTCAGAAAGCAGATGCTTCAATGCTTGGGTCTAGAAATGTGGTGCTTCTGGGGTCCACCAGGGCCTCAAGTGGTGCTCGGAGGACCATACTGAGCTGAGGACTGAACTAGGGGTCTCGTGCATGCAAGGCATTTGCTCCAGCACTTTGCTCTATCACAATTCTTTTCAAATAAATCTCTGGAGATGTTAATTAGAATTTTGATGACAAACTAATTGGAAGAGGACATCAGTAACATCCAGGCAAATTCTGCAATGTTTGTTTAAAATCTGTTCTTCAGAATCCAAAAAAGAGAGGCAATAATCAAGGACCAAAACCCAGTATTTGAAAGTAAAAACTAATAACACCTCTAGATGTCATTATATGCTTAATCAGAAACAAGCTAAAGGGTTAGTGAGTATATCCACACGGCAAAAAAATGTGTTTCCTCAGTTCAAAACAATAATTGCATTTTTATTCACAACTTAAAAAATATCAGAGGCTTCATACAAAATAATCATATTCAGCTTTTGTAATCCTTGGCTAACTTTTCAGGAGAGTCACTATGGCCCAAAGCCCTTGTTAGAAACCTGGTGGAGATGAAAAGTCCCGCTCACCCCATCTGAAGCCAGAGAGGCTCTCCTGTTAGAGGATGCATGTGACAGGCCTCCACACTGTCACCAAAACGACCCCAGTTTTTTTAATTATGTGGGCTGGGAAGTTGGACCACACTTGGTGGTACTTAGGGGATGCTCCTGCAAGTGCTCAGTATGTGGTCCCAGGGATAAACCTGGGTCAGCAGCATGCAAGGCAAGTGCTTTATCTGCTATATTTCTTTTTTAAGATTTGAGTCCTCAGTGGTGAAACTATTCCCGAAGCTCCTGTGGTGCCTAGTCAGAGGAAGTATTTACTTTTAAATTTGGCTTCAGTAAGCATTTAGCTCATATTTTTATACATATATATATACACACACATATGCACCTCTTACTACTTTCTACCACCTACTTCCTTCCTGGTAATAATTATATCATCAGTGTCTACAGGAAGCTGACAGTGCTCTCCCGGAAGGCAGTGAGCCACTTTCCCCACCCATCTCTGAAATACTTTTCCCATCCGCTGTTTCACTGAGGGACATTCTGACCAAAAGCACTGGGACATGGAGACCAGGATAACGGGCGCACCCTTCGGAACGTGGCATCCATGCGAAAATCAGCTGCTCGTAAGACCTGAGAAGGTGGCCCCCAACAAAGGGCTTATTGCACAGTCTTCCCCCATGCTTTTTTAGGTTATTACCACCAAGTCTACAGACAAACGTGGAGTACATGAATCCTTCCTAAATGGGTGGGCACGTAAACCTCAGACGGCCCCAATACGACACTTGTGAGAACGAGTGTGCATGTGCGTGACTTAAGTACGTGTAAGCTGCATGTGTCGCTTACACTCTGTGACACATCAGCCATTCCAGGTCAGAGAGAGGAAACCCAAAGGGCAGGCGCATGGCTGGACATCGGTCCCTTCCGCTGCCAATCCCACATCTCCAGCACAGTCAGAATTTCCCAGCAGGGATTCCCAGAGATGTCCACAATATTTTGGTAAGGAAAGGATTAATAATGACTCCAGAAATTAACTTTAGGAGACATTCAGGAAGTTGGAGACATCTCTGAAAAGTACCCTGTTATCTGAATGTCTGACTTACTTCCTGGATCTCAAAAAATGAAGAGATTTTTCTCCCTCCCTCTCCTCCAGAAGCTTCCCAGAACAGATACTCTGCACCACACACTCCAAACTCCCGTGGCTGTGCCCTTAGGGTGGGCTGGGATGCTGGATGGAGCAAGGGAGCAGGCTCCTGTGTGTTCCCTGAAGAAAAAGTGTTTTCATTTGACTCCAGCAAATAACTCTTCCCTTAAAAGGTATTTTCACATTCCACCCCCAACCTCTCACCCCGGCCCATAACTACTGGACAATGCTGTAAGTAAACACAAAGAACAAATGCTCAGATTCAGGGTTACAAACCCAGCCAGAAAGTTGGAGGCATGAAGTGCCCAGTCAGAAGGAGTCCAGACAACAGGGGGTGCTGAGGAAAGGACAGCCTCACCCTGTCTGAAGAGTTCACCTTGCAAAGTTTCAAAGGCACAGAACATGCCTCATACAGAGCTGGTCTGTGGGCCATGTTCAGATCATTAGAAAATTAGAAGACCGATTAGAAAGAAAGGCAGGGGCCACAGACAGACAGACCCCACCACCATGATAGAGCCAATATTTGCTCCTCAAGGGACCTTTGAGCATTCAGAGGCTAAAAATACGAGAGCAAGAATCAAAGTGACACCTGAGGCAGAGACAAGGAGCAGGAAATACCCGGTGAGGCACTGAGACTTCCTTCCCTCCGTCCTCCATGAGGGGCCAGCAAAAGACATCAGGGTCCACAGAACTGTCATTTATTAAAAAGTCTGACAAAAGTCAAAGGTTCCTTTCTGAAGTTAAGATGCGGGCTTTGTCAATGAATCCTTCCTAATGCCTGTGGTTCAGAAGAACCTCACCAGGTACTGTCAGCTACCTCTTTGCCTGCGTGAATTCGAAGCAATCCACTGGCTAACAGAAGGGCAGCCAGATATGTAGTCTCTTCTACAGAAAGGAATCAAAATACTACCAGTTTATGAATTACTGTGCTTTTCATTATTCATTTTACTGGCATACCCATCACCATCAGGGTAAAGGAAGTAACCAGAGTTCATTAAGAAGCCCCCACAGAACAAAACACTTTAAAATTAGTGTCATTTCTGATATACCTTCCTGCTGAAAATTACCCTATGTCCAGGAGATAGCCCAAAGAGCTAGTGTGCATGTTTTGCACGCAGACAGCCCAGGTTTAATCCCTAGCATGGTGCCTTAAATGCCACCTGGAGTGACCCCTAAGCACTGAGCCAGGAAGCCTAAGAGGTGGCACCCAAACCAATCATGACCCTCTTGTGGCCTGTCATGTCAATGGCTGTTATTTTCCTTTCCTCAGATCAGAAACACCCCACAAAACAATGTATGCAATAATCCAAATTAGGTGCCGCTTAGAAGGGAGCTGGCACAGGTTGTGAAGATGACTGACAGCAGCTCCATCACAGGAAAGCCCCTGCAAGGTGGGTTCCAGCTCTCAAGTCCATCACCAGGAAAGAAGAGATCAACACGGATGGAGCCAAGCCCAGTCTTTGAAGAACCTGATGACATCTGCAAACATTTTTGCAAAAAGAATGTTGTTCATGAGTGTGCTAAGTCAGCCAGAAACAGAAGATGTTATCATGGCTGTAAATGCATCAGAAGTAGTCAACAAAGTTATTTGATTGGTTTTGGTTCTCAATACAGGGGCCACTGTAACACAAACAGTGATAAACAGAAGATGATAGAAATTTACAATTTTTGTTCTCATTTTTAGATTAAAATAGTATTTCTCAGAGGCCTAAGAGTACGGTGGATTAAGGCAATTTTCTCGCATGTGGCCAACCTGGGTTCAAACCTAGAATCTCATATGATTCTCCCAAATCCCACCAGGAGTGATCCCTGAGCACAGAGCCAGGAATAAATAATCCCTGAGCAGTGCTGGACATAACACTGAAACAAAAAAGTATCCCTCAAACCTTTTTACACTTACACACACACACACACACACACACACACACACACACACACACACACACACACACACTGGTCTCAGTTTAATTGGAATTGCTTTTGATTGCTTTCTTAAATAAATTTTTTAAAAATATTATAGTTTAGGTAATAGGCCTACAATGGTGTGTTGAAGCTTATGGTACTGATGTACAAAGTCAGTACACCTCTGTACCCAAGCGTGACTGCTCACGACCCCTGACTCTGCCCTTATGTCACTTTTGTTCTCACCTTCCAACCCATCTACCCACATTTTGTTGATTAACAGTTATGGTTTTGGGGTATAATCTGAAGCTCAGTCACAACCCACCCATGTGTTCTAGACCCTCTACCTGTGCTCTCCAAGCTACTTCCAGTCAGCCCTTGTTTCTCCACGTTCTTCCTCCAAACCTGGTGCTTTCAAGTCTTTTAGCCACTACCCAAGTTTCATTATTTACTGATAATGCCCATACCCTGAAATTTGTTTCTACGTAAACCACAAAACTAGGAGATGGAAGCGCTCCAGATGCCTGACCACAGATGAGTGTATGAAGTTGTGGCATATGTTCATGCTTATGAAACCACTTTAATTGCCTTTTCCTAGTCTCAATTGCTCAGAGAAGGGAAACACCTAGAGCTTGTCTTCAGTCCAACAGCTGCGGGGCTGTCAGTCAACATTCCTGTCTGGCTTCTACGTCTCACACACCTAGTGAGTCTCAGCATTACCACTAAGCATTTGCAACACTTTTAAGCACTGGTCTCGAATTCTCATTTTCTCTTTCTAAGAGTGCAAAAACTATCACTGGTTCTCTGTTATAACATTTTAAAAGACACTTAAATTCATACATTTGGGGATTTGTAAATTTTTAAAGACACCAAATTAATATGCTCACCCACGAGTGGTGTTGCATTCAATTAGCAAACGTCCCAACTGCCAAACTTAATAGATAATATCTAATAAAATATTGTGACCAAGCCTTAAAACCAAGCACAATATTAAAAAATCTGTTCCCAGAGCCTTCTCCTAGAGATTCTGATTCAGTCATGGACTTGAAAAATTTGCATTAAAAAGAAAAAAACCTCATTGCTCTAAAACTGATTCCTTCTTAACCATCTCATTTTTGAAAGCCCTATCTTAGAACTTAGCTAACACCAACCTAGGGATACCCATAATGAAAGCAACGTCATGGGCTTAGCACAGACAGTATCATCAAAATTCACTAAGAACCAACCTTAGCCGCTACAATACGCCATACAGAGCTACAATATATTTACCTCTCCAGATATATAGTAGACGTATAAGTAACCTGATCATTTTCAGCAAGTTCAAGAACAGAAGAGTATAGCTAAGAGTTTTGTGATTTTATTTTAGACAGGTGAGGTACACAAGTTAAGAGTAATCTCATAATAGCCTGTAACTAGAATTAAATTATGGCTAATTATATTTAGCAGTGCATGGACTTGTTCTATATTCCCAGACAGTCGATTAGAACTTTTAATGCTTATTAAACTGTAATGGAGCCTAATTTAGCCGAGAACAATAAAAGTCAATGACAAAATCATTAAACTTGGTGAAAGTCTGAAAGTCTTCATGATGAACTTGAATTCATATTGTGTGTGTGTGTGTGTGTGTGTAGCAGGCTACATCAGGTCATTGTAACTGGATAAAATGTGTGTATGTGTTGTTCTTTAGATTCTCAACCATACCATCATGTACAAGAATGGGTAAGTGAGAATCAAAAACAGATGAACTTAGTCTGTGTAACAAAGTCATGCTCCCGAAAAGGGACATGGCATTAACAGGGTGCTGACCTTGTGCCCATGAGCCTGAGTCCCTGCCCTGCAGCCCCTGCCTCAGCCTCTGTGGCGGCCACTCTCACACACAGATCTGGCCTCCCGCTCAAGAATTTATCACTTCCTATTCCCCCTTTCCCAGAAACCCGATAGTTCACTCCCTCCTTCCCCTCAGATGTGCTACACGTATCTCTAGTCCTGTACAGAACAGCTTCAGACCCTTATCTCTGTTCCCGTACTCTGGCTCCTTTTCTATGGCATTTACCACTTAGATCATACTAACCTGTCAAGTTGTTTGTGCTTACACACACACACACACACACACACACACACACACACACACACACACACACACACACTGAAGTTGGAGATCTATGAGAATAAACCAGTGTCATTAATAAGGACCTATATAGGCAAACAGATAAGGTCACATGATATAAAAAAAAACCTCTCGGGCCTGAGCGATAGCCCAGCGAGTAGGGTGTTTGCCTTGCAAGCGGCCGGCCTTTGCTGGCCTGGGTTCGATCCCTGGCATCCCATATGGTCCCCTGAGCACCGCCAGGGGTGATTCCCTGAGTGCAGAGCCAGGAGTAACCCCTGAGTATCGCCGGCTGTGACCCAAAAAGGAAAAATAAAACCCCTCTCTCTGCATAGATAATTCTCTTCTCCACTGGCTCCAAGTGGTAATAATTAACAAGCATCACTCAGCCCACTACATTCTGTAACTGAACGTAAAATTTGTTTATTTTTTGTTTTAGGGTCATAGCTGGCAGCACTCAGGGCCACTCCCAGTTCTGTGTTCGAGGGTCACTCTGGCCAAACTCCAGAGACCACTACTCCCAGTACTATGCTCTGGGGATCAACCCAGCCTCCTGGATACAAAGTATGCACTTAATGTATTAAGCTGTCTCTTCAGCCGCCCCATGTAAATTCATTAGTGGCAGCCACCGATTTTATCAAAAATAGTATGAGAATTAGAGCTATTTATAAAACCTGAAGATAATAAAGGAATGTGCCTGTACTCTGGGCACTGTGCCTTGCCCCCAATTACCCCCAACACACACACTTCTCTAGCTCTTAAAGGGGATCATCCGGCAATAATTTGAGACTCAGAACAAATATCTCAGACATCAAGATGAAATCATGATGCTCAAGAAGGAAAGAAACTGGTATTTCTACATCTCTACCTGCCCACTAGCACAAGCCCTTAAAGGCACAAACTAAGGGGAACGTTAATAGCCCTCACCTGACGAACTGATGCCGAACTGAAACTGAAATGATACTGCCTTGTTCACTGAAGACAAAATTGGGTGGGGGAGGACAGAAAATACTGAAAATGAGACCAAAGCAAAGTGAAAATAAAGTCTGAAGCAATTAATTTTCTATCAAAAATTAAACTGTTTTGCCTGAATCTCAGTCCCACTGAGAAAATACATTAATGTGATTTCAACAACAACCAAAAGAACAGGTTGTTATCTATTTTTCAACAGATAGCAGTTGAAAAATTAAACTGAAAAAATTTGTTTTAAAAGAAAAAAATGAAAAGAAAGAATTAAACTGGTTGGGGGCAGAGAGCTAGTACCCTGGTAAAAGTACTTTCCTTGCGTATGACCCACCCAGGCTTGATCCCCAGCTCTACATATAAATTCCCTAGCACCATCAGGAGTGATCGTTGAGCGCCATCAAGTTTAATCTCCCCCAAATAATTGTTACAACTACTAATAAATTGGCTAGATGTAGGGATATTTGCTTTGTTCTGATGTTCATGAAACTTTCTAGAAACTGTTTTTGCATCCCTCCGGCTTTCTTATTATAATTAAATTTCATTATCATAGTTCAGCTCACATGACAGATCTGTTTTGTAAGAACCCTGATTTCAAAGGTGCTTGCTAGCAGAGAAATGCCACGTGAAGTGAATCTACTGATGCTTCCGTCCACAGGTCTTTGAACTATTTTTGAGGCTCAGCTTTCAGTGCTCACAGCTCTAAACACTTAGTCAGAAGGATTTTGACTGCCTTGCTCTGCTAAAAAGCAAGCATGGGGTTAGCATAAAGCTACAGGCAACTGGTATCTCTAAAGTTAGAAACCACCAAAGGCCTCTGGGTGGTTTGGGGCGTCACTTCCTAACCTTCCTATTTTTAAGAGAAAGGACTTTTTAAAAACTGAAAAGTACGCTACACAGTAAAAATAATTTGGAACAAAAGGGTTAGAGTTTCAGAAAATGACTATTCTGCATGTGCATCTAATCATCACCGAACACTACACCATGCGTGACTTCCTTTAGTCCACGTCACTAAGATCAATTATGCTGGGCTACTGGAGAAAAAAGGAGAAAAGTGAACCTATAATTCTAAAACTGTTTAGATTCAGGAGAGCCAAAGAGCTAACACTGTGGGTAGGGTGTTTGCCTTTCATATGGTCAACCCAAGTTCAATCCCTAGCACCACATACGGTTTCCTGTGCCCCACCAGGAGCACACCTTGAGCACCGCTGGTGTGACCTCCTGAAACAAACAAAAAATTAGTTTCAGTATCCCTTTTGTATCCTAAAATATTATTGAGGGGGACAAGAATATAGCACAATCTAGTGTGTATGCGGTTCTGGGTTCAATCCCTGGCATCACACACACATATGTATGTAAGTATGTATGTATGTATGTATGTATGTATGTATGTATGTATGTATGTATGTATAATATAGTGCATATATAATTGAGGGTTCAAAGTTTATATGGCTTCTCTTGGTATTTTACATCCTGGAAATTAAATTGGAGATATTAAAACATGCATTCACTTGAAACAAAAAAAATCTATGTCTTAATATTTTTATGAAAGATAACTATATTTAAAAACAAGTGGCAGTACTTTTTGATTCTGCAAACCTTTTTACTGCCTGATTTAAAGATCAACTGAATTCTTATATGAGCTTCTATCTTCAATCTCTTGCAATGCTGTTTCAGTTGAAATCAGTAGAAACCAGCATCACACAGTATTTTAAAAAGTAATGTTTGACTAGTTTTTAAGTATAATAGTGATTATTCTTTAATACTACATCAGAACTACATAAAGCAGTAATCCCTTAAAGGGTAATTTCAATATAACATCTAAAACTGTGATCGTGGCACGGGAAATGTACACTTGGGAAGGGAAGGGTGTTTGAACACTATCACTGAAACTCAATCATGGACAGCTTTGTAACTGTCTCACCATGATTTAATAAAAAAAAATTTGGAAACTTTGATCAGCACATTTTTCATATTGCTACTTTAAAATTCACTAGTCTATCTTACACAAATGAGTCAAGGTTCATGATTCATTTACAGGTTTGTAGCATCTTTTATATTGACTATGGATCGACTTTTATATTGGCTATGGATTGATAGGTCGAGAAGTCAACATGATGAACGACCTAAAACCTGAGCTGCGCAGGAGGAAGAGAGCGGCATGGAATGCCTTCAAAGGCATCGAAGAAATAGCAAGAAAGACAAAGAACCTCCGGCTCCGGGCACATCTCTTCAACTCCACCATTCTCCCTGCATTAACATATGCCTCAGAGACCTGGGCCCTACGAAAGCAGGATGAGAATGCTATTCGGGTCTCCCAGAGAGGCATCGAAAGAGCTATGCTTGGAATATCACGCCTCACTCAAGTGAGAGAAGGAATCAAGTTCCGACCTCTGTCGCTGTTCCAGAGTCAGGGACGCTGTCTCATTTGCCAAGGCATCAAAAATCAGATGGGCTGGACATGTAATGCGATTTGGAGACAACTGCTGGACTAGAGCCTTTACTGACTGGATCCCACGGGATGTCGAAAGACCACCTACAAGATGGTCAGACTTCTTCGTCAAGACCCTGAACAAACGGTTTGAGGCTCTTTGTGTTCCTGAAGCAACCAGATGCCATTGGGCTACATTGGCATGTGATAGGGTTAAATGTAAATGTTACTGGCACCCGCTCAAGCAAATCGATGGATAATGGGCTGTCACCTGATCAAGTGATCAAGTGATGGATTGACTAAGTTATACAAATCTTCTAAGCATAAATATATTTCAGTGTACAACTAAAAATGTGGCCTATGTCCCAGGGGAATGTTCATCTTTCATTTTCAGGAGGAGAAACAGCAGCTTTTAAGAAACATTCCAAAGGACAGTAAGACTCTAGACTAGAATGATACCATCTACAGGTCCATTTATTTCAAGGCACAACAACAAAGGAAACACCAAAAAAGTTCAGGTAGCCGGGTAGTCTAGCTGTGTCCACGTGAACTGCTAACTGGGCTCTAGGCACTTAATATCCAGGAGATCGAAGCAAAACATCTCTGAGACAGATGTATCATTTTTTCTTCCCTGTGCGTGTTTCTTTGGGCCATGGTTGGCTGCTCTAAAAGTTTTTTTTCCTGGCTAGGCTCAGGGAGCCATATGAGGCTGGCTGCATGCAAGGCAAGTACCTGACCTGCTGTACTATTTGCTCCAGCCCCAGACCCATCATTTTTCCATTGAGTATTACTCTGAAGATTGTGGGGAGCAAATCAAATAATAAACAGGAAGGTGGGAATGTATAGACACAATCTATTACATGGAAAAGAAGCTATCCTGCTACCAAAAAGAAAACAATGAGTGTTATTCTTCCCTTTAAAAATGGCCTGAGCTGCCGGAGCAACAGCATGGTGCTAGGGCGTTTGCCTTGCATGCAGCTGACCCAGGACACTGCTGACCTGGGTTCTATCCCGGCATCCCATATGGTCCCCTGGGCATTGCCTGAGCAATTCCTGAGGAATAACCTCTGAGTATCACTGGGTGAGACCCAAAAATGAAAAAAAAAAAGCCTGAGCTTTAAGTAACATTGTTAGAAACTGCAGGTTACACCATACAAGTAGTAACAAACACGGGGGTTCACCTGTTGTCATGCATGTGATCAGCATGATAGTGCAGAACGTAACTATTTGTAAACAAGTAGTTGACACTGAAAATTGGGTCCAAAAACTGAGGTCATGGTACAAAATTTTAAATGTTACAATCTTACTCTACCCCTTATGTACCTACCATGTTAGCAGAAAGAAAATACAGATACCCAAATTCAAGTGTATTTTCAAAAGAATTTTCCTAGGAGAAGTATACATCTATCACAAATAGCAAAAAGAAACATGTCAAAGTGTGAGCCAAAGAGAACATTCTTCAGAACAGAGGTTACCAAAGTCCGGGTAGGAGGATGCCAGTGGGAGAGCGTAAAGGGAACAAGTGTCAAAGGGCAGAGGGGGAACCAATAGACTGGGGAGGCACACGGGCAACTGGTGGGGAACCAATAGACTGGGGGAGGGACACGGGCAACTGGTGGGGAACCAATAGACTGGGGGAGGGACACGGGCACCTGGTGGGGAACCAATACACTGGGGAGGGACACGGGCACCAGGTGGGAACCAATACACTGGGGAGGGACACGGGCACCTGGTGGGGAACCAATGGACTGGGGGGGAGGGACACGGGCACCTGGTGGGGAACCAGTGGACTGGGGGAGGGACACGGGCACCTGGTGGGGAACCAGTAGACTGGGGGGAGGGACACAGGCACCTGGTGGGGAACCAATGGACTGGGAGAGGGACACAGGCACCTGGTGGGGAACCAATGGACTGGGGGAGGGACACAGGCACCTGGTGGGGAACCAATGGACTGGGAGAGGGACACAGGCACCTGGTGGGGAACCAATAGACTGGGGGAGGGACACGGGCACCTGGTGGGGAACCAATGGACTGGGGAGGGACAAGGGCACCTGGTGGGGAACCAATAGACTGGGGGAGGAACACGGGCACCGGTGGGGAACCAATAGACTGGGGGAGGGACACAGGCACCTGGTGGGGAACCAATGGACTGGGGGAGGGACACGGGCACCTGGTGGGGGAACCAATGGACTGGGGGAGGGACACAGGCACCTGGTGGGGAACCAATAGACTGGGGAGGGACACGGGCACCTGGTGGGGAACCAATGGACTGGGGAGGGACACGGGCACCTGGTGGGGAACCAGTAGACTGGGGGAGGGACACAGGCACCTGGTGGGGGAACCAATGGACTGGGGGAGGGACACAGGCACCTGGTGGGTAACCAATGGACTGGGGGAGGGACACGGGCACCTGGTGGGGAACCAATGGTCTGGGGGAGGGACACGGGCACCTGGTGGGGAACCAATGGACTGGGGGAGGGACACGGGCACCTGGTGGGGGAACCAGTACACTGGGAGAGGGACACAGGCACCTGGTGGGGAACCAATAGACTGGGGGAGGGACACGGGCACCTGGTGGGGAACCAATGGACTGGGGGAGGGACACGGGCACCTGGTGGGGAACCAATGGACTGGGGGGAGGGACACGGGCACCTGGTGGGGAACCAATGGACTGGGGAGGGACACGGGCACCTGGTGGGGAACCAGTAGACTGGGGGAGGGACACAGGCACCTGGTGGGGAACCAATGGACTGGGAGAGGGACACGGGCACCTGGTGGGGAACCAATAGACTGGGGGAGGGACACAGGCACCTGGTGGGGAACCAATGGACTGGGGGAGGGACACGGGCACCTGGTGGGGAACCAATGGACTGGGGGAGGGACAAGGGCACCTGGTGGGGAACCAATGGACTGGGGGGAGGGACACGGGCACCTGGTGGGGAACCAATGGACTTGGGGAGGGACACGGGCACCTGGTGGGGAACCAATGGACTGGGGGAGGGACAAGGGCACCAGGTGGAAGGCACGGTTCTGTAACGCTGTTTCTCAAAACCTAAACACACTCAGTCTTGCAAACCATCACCTCAATAAAAAAGAAATACATTTTTCCAGATGAACCTCAAATCCACAGGTGGCAGATCAGGTGAATTTCTGTTTGTTTTTAAGAGTTGGTTTGGAATACATTCACAATTGCCTTGGGAGCTGGGAGGCATGCACATGGAGCTACTGCTACAAGCATCACAAAACATTTCTACCATCAATTCTTTTGATTTACTTTATTCTTTGGGGAAACTGTCTTAAAATTAAACTTGCACAATGCAAAATGTTATGTAATTGTTAGTAGGAGATGATTTGCTTGTCATTCGGGATAAAAGTGATCTTCATGATGGGCTGAAGGGACTTTTCTTACTCATCCCTTCCTACCTGCCGTTCCTGACTCACGGCTTAGTATTTATTTAGCACTTTTAAAACACTTTCTGAAGCACTTCACTAATTTTAAATGCTTAGCTTCCATTTTCATAATACATTTAAAAACCAAAGAAAAGAAGACATACAGACCAAAAAAAATTCAGCAGTTTTAAATTTATAAATGAAAATAGGTGACATGTGTTCAAAGTTAAAATATTGTTTTGAGGTCAAGAGGCAATTTAGTGTGTTTTACCTAAGAAATAGATTCTAATTTTTTAATTTTTAACTTATTAGAATTCTAATTTTTTAATTTTTAACTTATTAGAATTACAAACACATATAAAAGTGGCAGAATAGTACAATAAAGCTACATGTAGCCATCACCGTGTTCAGCAAATAACTCATAATTAATCACATTTTAGCCATCTCTTCTCTTCTTTCCACTTCTGGATTATTCTGAAGGAAATCTCAAATATCATATAATTGGGCCAGAGTGAGAGTACAGCAGGGAAGGCATTTGCTTTGCACATGGATGACCCAGTTCAGTCCCCACCATCCCATATGGTCCCCCCGAACACCGCCAGGAGTAATTCCTGAGTACGGCGCCAGGATTAACCCCTCAGCATTGCTACGTGTGACCCCCCAAACAAACAAAAATATCATATAATTTCATCAGTATACAGTATAAAATTTAGTTCTAATATCCAAATAAACACAAATACTATCTCTATATTGGGGCCTGGGGGCCTGGGGTTATTTTTAGGTTTGGGGCCCAAACCAGCTTTGTTCAGGGATCACTCCTGGCAGTGCTCAGGGGACCACATGGGGTGACAAGGAGGGAACGTGGGTGAGGGCAATGAAAGCACCTTACCCCCTGTACCTTGTCACACACCTTATCTGGCCTCCTCCCTATGCTTTGTATGTTTTAAACGGCCACAACCATACCTAAAGAGCATCAATAATTCCTTAAAATCATCGGGTATGCCATTCCTGTTTCCATTTCCTTAGTGGTCTCCTGGGAGTTACTCTTTCACAAGTTGTCTCTCAACTGAGATACAGCAAGGCCCACGTGGTGCAACTATTTAATATGTCTTTCTTTTGTTTTTTTTTTTTGTTCACCTTCCTTTTCCTTTTCAATTTTTGGTCAAAGAAATAGTCTCTTGTCCTGTTTTGCTCATTACATCCCAAGGTATTATAAGAAACCTTTCCCACAGTCCCTGTTTTCCTGTGAACAGGGGTTAGGTCCCCAAGCCTGGCTAGGATGGGATTGTATCCTTGGTAACACTGTCTGGTAAGATGAGTGGGGAGCCTTCATTAAGGGGCACATAGTATTGGTTTTCTCCTGGGGAGCCAATCACTTAAGTTGGAGATAATCTTGAATTCAGATAAACATCATTCACACAAAAAAACTACATTCCTCTCTAAATCATAAACTTGGGGGCGGGGCAGAGTAATAGTACAGTGGGGAGAGCATTTGCTTTGTAAGCGGCCAACCCAGGTTCAATCCCGGCATACCGTATGTTCCCGAAGACCTCCAGGAGTAATTCCTGAGTGCAGAGCCAGGAGTAACCCCTGAGCATGGCCAGGTGTGATCCAAAAGAGCAAAAAGCAAATTAAATAAGTAATTAAATTTTAAACCATACTTCTGCACAGTGTGACAATGCAGCAATGTAATTTTTGGTTTACTCTTACTTGAAAATCTTATAATTAATTTTTCTCTGAAATTGTATCAGAAATCCAATTTGTTACATTTTCATCATTTGTATTTCAACCTTTGAATTTTTTGCACTCTGCTTATACAGGTGAAAGCTCATCCGGCTAGTGACAATCAACAACAGACTCACAATGACTGCATCCAGACATAGCATTAAAAGTCCAGGTCTGTTTGACTGCCATAATAAATTTAAGCTTATTAGGTTGTTGAGCTGGTTGTTCATATTTAGTCAGAATGAAATAAAAATTGACAGACTGCTTTGCATAATAACAAATCACTTTAAACGGTGTCTACCTCAGCAGCTGTCTTAGGGGAATTCTGTATTTGATCATAGTGACACCACTTTCCTCAAGATGATCAGGAGCAAAGATTTTCTGATCTAATTGATAACATTATGCCTTGGCCCTCTGGGACATTTCCACAGAGCTTTTTGTTCTATCTTAATTCAATAGTAAGTCCTCACTCACTGTAGGATTTTTTAGCAGATTCATCTGTTCTTACCCGAGTATTTAACATAAACCTGCTCACAGCAGACTATATCATTAAACTTTGAAGAGACTGCAGTTAGTGCCAATTCAAACATTATTTTTTCAATGTCTTTTATGTTCTGTTCTTTCTTTAAACTTCATTATTAAACATTCTGATGCCAACTTGGAACATGTTTTACCATCTGGCAAAACAGTCCCTGGCATCCAATAAGCAATTAAATATCACTGAGTGAGTAATAAATATGGTAGTTCATTAAATAAACCTTTTAACATAGTTTGGGTTAGTTTGACAAATTACAACCCATACTCCAGAATCCTTCACTGCCAGAGTTCCATGAGGTTCTGAAGTTGATCTGTCTTAACTTTTTTCAGTTCAGGGCTTTTGTTTTGGAGGGCCACACCCAGTGATGCTCCAGGAATTGGTGTCACTGGTAGCTATGCTTAGGAGACCACGCAGTGCCAACTAAATCTCACTGGATCCTTTCAGCCACATGCTCACCTGATTGATACCTAGGACTTGTCCCTCGGGCCCAGATCTCTTGCCAAACTCCAAGCTCTTCTTTCTAATTCCTCACAGACATTCCACAAGGGATTCCCATAAATACCTCAAACTCATCTTGTTCAAAGTAGAATCTATCGCTTTCCATCCTATGTTTCTCCGCTGATGAACATCGCCACAACACCATGAAACTAGTTCATCTTCACTCCCACCACTGACTGCATATTCTTCCTGGCTTCCCCACCTATAGATCTCACATGGTTGTCCCCACCTGTCCATAAAACCCAACCAATTCAAACCTAATGCAGGCTCTAATTCTTTGCTCCACCCACCTACCCCAGGCAACTATAATGGTCTTTTCATACCCTTGCCTGCCTTTATACTCGAATACCTCCCTAGCCCCTAGCCCCTGGAATCCACTATGACCAAATTAATACTTTATGGGTGCCAACGTGGCGACGAGATTAAATACTTTATGGGTAGAACTTTATCACTTCTACCAACCTAGAAATGATGCAACCATGCGCTTTATCATTGAGTCTAAAAGCATTTTGGCAATTTGAAAATGAAACGTAGCACTGGTAGTAGTTATACAGGCACAAGGGAAAACCTCCACATAAGTTCGACCCAGAACCCCCTTCCCCACCCCACCCCCACACACACACACCTCCAACTCCTCGTCAAATTTCTGGCTACATTTCTGACCACACACTCCAAACTTGGGTACCAACCCACTGCTTTGAGTGGCAGGAACCTGTCACTGTTCTCTTATCCTCCTGGCAAATTTCTAGTTATCATTCAAATTCACTTTAAAATCATCTTTCCTGCAGAACTTTCTCTAAGAACCCTCTGGCTAAAAGTGTATAACTGTGATGACATATGCCTGGGGGGACAACAGCATGCCTTGGATTTATTGCTACGGTGGGCCCTGGGTCCAGAATATGTACACACACACACACACACACACACACACACACACACACACAGCAAGAGTGCATCTGCTCTCCCTCCATTGAGAGCTCCTTCAGAAAAGCTAATCCATCTTGTTCATCTTTATCTCTGGCATCTATGATGTGATCACAGGTCCACAGATATTTCTCATGTCATTTCTTAACCATTTCTTATACTTAATAAAAATTTTTGGGCCTTAACTGCCATTTGACTATAACTGATGAAAGAGAAGAAGATGAGACAGGGTGAAATAGGAGCCATCAGCAGCTCCAAGTACCAGTGCCCCACTGAAGCAAGTTGTTTTTCGAAGGTGAGTTTTGGGACTGCAGGGTCTGAGTTGATGCCAGAACTCCTACAGTCATGAAGGGAAAGAAGTAAACATCATACTTGTAAGTGTCCACTTAATCTGTGAGGTTTATGGTAAAAGATAATGTCAGAATTGAAATAAAGTGAACCATTGAGCATACAAATATCCCATGCAGAGGTAGGAAGAATGAAGGAATCTCGCAAAGACAGGAATATGGAAATGGGAATCCCTCAAAAATACTTTCATGTAGCACTCTATAGTTCCATATCATCTGAATTTCAGATCACCATAAGAGAAGTAAGTTATTTCGAGTCAACCCATTTCTTTGAAGTATAATTTTTCATAACACTGTATGTTTTAGGAGTAAATCTTTACACCCTTCAAATCTATTTTTCATATCACGCCCATTTGCTACAGTGCACCAAATCCCCTCAAACCTTTGATTTCCTCCCTGCCCCCACTCCCAGTTCTGTGACCAGAATCTGAGATCAACATTTCTTCAGATTTGATCATTTTATTTGAATTCCAAGTTAATGCCCCTTTCAGAGCCCAACACTTACCTAAAAGACCTGACCTCCATACAGCTTCTTTATGCAAACCCTTCAATACCCAAGCTGTGAATTCAAACTCCAAATATTATGCCAACCAACCTGCATTTATTGCTTCGGATAATCCAGAGTGGTTAGCATGACAGAGGCCTGCCCAGGACATGCTCACAGCTCAAGGTGCAGGTGGCTACGGAAACCGCAGCAGTCACATAGCGGGTTTTTGAGGCGGCTCCAGCCCTTACCAACTAACATACACAGGCAGCCATCACAGCCTCTGCATCTGACTAGGGAGCTGCAGTCCACATCCTGGGTAATCACAGGCAAGCTCACACTGAGCCCTGACAATGCAACGCTCCCACAGAGGGAAGACATATCTGAGATTTAAAAAAAAATCCCACACATAAATGACATAGTTCCCCAAATTTCAATACTCAAAGTCTATTTCTCATGGATAAAACAACTCTTTTATCATCTTTTAAAATAAGCAAACATACCAAAGAGTGGTATAGTATTAAGACCACAATCACTTTATTTTTTATACTTAAATGTGCACATATTTAATAAATAAATGGCTATAGTAATGTAGACATGCTGTCCTAGTTTTTCTTTTTTTTCAAATCTCACTATGATTTTATTTTATTTTTTTTTGCATTACAGTATTATTTATCTTTTTTAAGTATTTTATTATACCACCGTGAGATATACAAATAAAAAGATATACAATTTAAAAGTTCATGTTTGGGTTTTGGTCATACAGTGTTCCAGCACCCGTCCCTCCACCAGTGCCCATCTCCCACCACCAACGTCCCGGTTCACTCCCCCTTCCACAGCCCACCTCCATGGCAGGTTCTTTATTTCTTTCCCTTTCTCTCTCTTTCTCTTTTCCTTCCCTTCCAGACTATGGATTACAGAACATACATTAAGAGGTTGTCATGTGTATCCTTTTGCCTCTATTTAATGCTCAGTTCTAGGTTGGCATTAGTACCCTCGATAATTATTAGCACCCTGTTCCATTTTCTGTCTTACCTAACCTCTAACTCCCACACGTTTGTGATAATTTCCACCTTTGACAAGACCTCCTGATATATGTTTCACTTGACCTTGGATATTGGTATCATAATATGTACATATATATTTATGCCATGCAAATAAATGCAGTCATTCTGTATCTGTCTCTCTCCTTCTGGCTAATTTCGCTCCAACATAATCTTCTCCATGTCCATCCATTTATAGGCAAATTTTATAACTTCATTTTTCCTAACAGCTGCATAGTATTCCATTGTGTAGATGTACCAAAGCTTCTTTATCCAGTCATCGATTTTCGGGCACTCTGGTTGCTTCCAGATTCTGGCTATTGTGAATAATGCTGCTATGAACATAAAAGTAGGGGGTGGTGTTTCCGCTGCGTATTTTTTGGTTTCCCAGAGTAGATTCCCAGGAGTGGTATGGCTGGGTCAAATGGGAGTTCAATTTCTAGTCTTTGGAGGAAAGTCCATATTGTTTTCCAGAAAGGCTGTACCAGCCAGCATTCCCACCAACAATGGATGAGTGTCCCGTTTTCCCCACATCCACGCCAGCACTTGTTGTTCTTGCTCTTTTGAATATGTGCCAGTCTCTGGACCACAATCACTTTACCATAGCATCCTTATAAGTAGTTATTACTAGTGAGGTAATCACCAGACATTTTTACAAGAGTAAGTGACATTAGGCAGAAAGGACTCATTATAAAGGAGACAGAACCACCAAAGGTGACTTCCACCTACCTCTCAAGTCAGTTCAGAAAGGAAATCAACTATAATGATTTAATAAGATATCACCCCAATTCAATCTGACACCCTTTTCTTTATTCCTGAAACAATAAATATAATGAAAATATCCAGAGTACTCAGGTGCGAGATTTCTGATGTTCCTAGCATACAACTAAGAAAGATGGAACCTTAATAAAACTTTGCTTTAGTGAGCTGACATAACTCTAAAATAAGCAAGTCACATAATGACTATGGCACAATCTATACACTTGCATTACTTGTGTCTTATTGCAGAAGAGTACTTCAGCACATTCAGAGTCTTACCCACTACTCATGTGGACTCTTTTCTCACTGTGTGTCTACACTATGTTTGTATCCTGGTTCCACGTGCTGAGAGAATTCATTGTTCCATTGTTCTATGGACAATGACCTATAATACAAAGTTACATTTTATTCAACTGAGTTATGAGTAGTCTCATTTTCTTCACAATCCTGTACTGTATGAGATATAAAGCCAAACAAAAAGAACTGTGAATAGACAGAAGAACTCCAACCTATAATCTGGACAGATTTTCATGGTCACATATCCTAGGTTTCTGCTGGTTTCAATAACACAGAAAGAGATAAGTCTTAAAAAATACAGCTTGAAAAATGTTAACATTACAACAATTTTCCCACAGAGATAAGAACTGAGAGATGGGGCCAGAGAGACAGTATAGAAGGCAAAGTATTTATCTTGTACTCGGCCAACTTGGGTTTGATCCTCAGCACCCTATATGGTCCTTAAAGTACCATAAGCACTGCCAGCAGTGATCCCTAAGTGCCGAACCAGGAGTAAGCCCCAAGAACCACTGGGTATAGCCCAACCCCTCCTTCCAAAAAAAATAGGGTTGTGAGGAGAGAATCCTTTCTCAAAAAAATGGTCACTTATTTGCAAACTGTGCCTGGACACTGAATGAACAGCACATTAAGCTGAAGTTTAAAGGGAATGCAGCAGGCCATGAGCTTGCCTTGTATACAGGTTTGATCCCTGAAACCCTGTATGGTATGGTCCCCCAATCCTCCCCAAGAGTGATTCCTAAGCACAGAGCCAGGAGTAAAGCCTGCATACTACCAGATGTGACCTAAAACCCCCAAACAAAGATACTTATATGGATTTTAATAATGATCTTATAATGAGCTACCCCTCCCACCAAAAAAAAAAATTAAACTCTCTGAAAGGGAACAATTAGCTGAATAGCTGGAGGGCAACCCCCAATAGGGAGTAAAAAGAGGGAATCTTAACACTTGAAAGATGGCAATGTGTTAGGTGAGATCCATTTTTATAACTCATTTCCCAAGATGATTTCCTAGGCTGCACAGAACGTGATGAACAGAGCTCAGAAAGATACAGGTTCACTGAATTGAGGAGTAAAATTATAAGATGTAGTAGGTCTAACAGATGCCTGGAAATTAGCAGAGAAATCCTGGAATAACACAAAGAAATCTAAGAAAGGCCATAAAGAGAATTCTTAAATACTAAAAAGCTAAAATCGAGGCCAAGGGCATCATGCACAGATTTTAAGATGTTTGCTTTGCATGTACAGGACCCCCAGTTTGATTCCCAGAACTTGTATATGGTTCTCCCAAGCACTGTAGGAATGAATCCTTATCACAAAAACAGGAGTTAAGCCCTGAGCACTGCTGGGCACTGCCCAAACCACCTCCCCCTCATCCCCCTCAAATAGTTTAAAACCTCTAACTTACAATCCTAAACTGTGCACAGTATAAAAACAAATTCAAAGAGGTTCCAGGAAAACAGTAAAAGCTGGAACACTGAAGGATTACAACCTTTCCTTATGGTAGGGAAAAGAAAACATGAGACCACACTGGCCGGATCAGAGTGGCGTTTTGGGCCCTGCCCTTTCCTCCGCCTCCATGCCAGTTGCCCCGGAAGAGAGAGACCCACCCACGCCAGACTCAGCTAATTTGCAACCCCAGAAGAGATCCAGACCCATCCACTTCAGACCCACAGTTGCGCTGCTCGGCCGGCCCCATGTGGAAGCAACCCATGGAGCTGACCTCCCGGTAAGGGGCTCAGCCAGCCCCTGGCCGAGTCCAACATTGCTCCAAGGGTTTGCTCTCATGGGTGGGGGAGAGACCACACTGGCTGGACTCGGAGTGGAGTTTTGGGCCCTGCCCTTTCCTCTGCCTCCATGCCAGTTGCCCCGGAAAGAGAGAGATCCACCCACGCCAGACCCACAGCTCCTTGGCTCGCCTGCTTGGGCTGCGACGTGATATTCTTAGAGAATGCTAATTTTAGGATAAGGTCCTTCCCAAGATCTTACACATTTATACATTGTATACAGTTCTAGACAGGTTTTAACTGATACCAGTAAGCCTAGCAAGAAGCCAGAACAAACCACACATCATGCAGTCAGTCATTCTCAACATCCAGACTACATAGTTCCTCAGAGCTCCATCCAAGAGAAAACCTGATCTTTCCCCTTTAAGTTTCATCAGTAAATGCTCGAGATGAGAGCCTTCTACTGAGACTATACCACCTACACGGCAAAGCCTGGCAAGCTACCGTGTTTTATTTATTTGTTATGCCAAAGACTAGTAACAATTATGGACCTCAGTTCCATGACCTGAAGAATGGTTTCGGGCTCCTCCAGTCCCTGGAGCAAGTAGATGCCCTTGGGTAACACTTGCTTGTGACAGGACTAATGGAGATGTTACTAGTGCCCACTCGAGCAAATCGATGAACCATGGGAAGACAGTGATACAGTGATACAGTGATCTTGAGGCCCACAACATTAAAGAGACTTTAAATATTTTGTGCTTTGCACTGGAAACCCCAGATTGTCTAGGATTTCTGAGTAAAAGCTTTGTTCTAGGACTACTGGATTTTCCAAAAGACTAAGGGGTGTGGTGGGTGCAGGCGCATTTGAAAGTCCCACCAATCTAAAAAGTATTCATAATTTTAAGGGTATAACTGCTAGAATATAAAAAAGAACAATCAGATGATCATCTAAATTTGCCAAAATTCAATAGTTATTCTTCATTTAAACAAAAAAACAGGACTAGAAAGGAACTGCTTCAATCATGACAGACGATATGTACAGAAAACTAAAAACCAATTCACATGATGGGAAAGACAAAATTCCTTTTGCCTAAGATTAGTGATGATAGGTTAGGTCAGTAGGAAAGTGTTTGCAAAGAGAACCAGGCTCAATTCCTGAACAACATACACACACACACACACACACACACACACACACATACACATACACACTGGTTATGAGGCAAGGAGGTCTGCCCTACAAGTTCTATAAACCCTAGGCATGAAAAGGAAATAGAAGCCAAATATTAGAAAAAGAGAAAAAAATTGGTCTTTATTCATAGGCAACCTAACTGCTTACACAGAAAATTCTGTTATCTACAAAAAAAAAAAAAAAATCAAACCCTACGGAACTAATAATTAAGGCGACAAGACACAAAACATAAAAAATAAAAAAATAGATTTCAGGCATCTTCAAAGGTGAAACATCACTAACAAAGCAACTAGAAGAAAACATAAACATATGGGACTACATGAAACTAAAAAGCTTCTGCACCTCAAAAGAAACAGTGACTAAGATACAAAAAGCAGTCCACAGAATGGGAAAGAATAATCACCCAATACCCATCTGATAAGGGTTTAATATCCAGGATATATCAGGCACTGGTAGAACTTTACAAGAAGAAAACAAACAACCCCATCAAAAAATGGGGAGAAGAAATGAACAGAAACTTCAGCAAGGGAAGAAATTCGAATGGCCAAAAAACATATGAAAAAATGCTCATCATCACTAATCATCAGAGAGATGCAAATCAAAACAACAATGAGATACCACTTTACACCACAGAAACTGGCACATATTCAAAAGAGCAAGAACAACAAGTGCTGGCGTGGATGTGGGGAAAAGGGGACACTCATCCATTGTTGGTGGGAATGCCGGCTGGTACAGCCTTTCTGGAAAACAATATGGACTTTCCTCCAAAGACTAGAAATTGAACTCCCATTTGACCCAGCCATACCACTCCTGGGAATCTACTCTGGGAAACCAAAAATACACAGCGGAAACACCACCCCTACTTTTATGTTCATAGCAGCATTATTCACAATAGCCAGAATCTGGAAGCAACCAGAGTGCCCGAAAATCGATGACTGGATAAAGAAGCTTTGGTACATCTACACAATGGAATACTATGCAGCTGTTAGGAAAAATGAAGTTATAAAATGTGCCTATAAATGGATGGACATGGAGAAGATTATGTTGAGCGAAATTAGCCAGAAGGAGAGAGACAGATACAGAATGACTGCATTTATTTGCATGGCATAAATATACATGTACATATTATGATACCAATATCCAAGGTCAAGTGAAACATATATCAGGAGGTCTTGTCAAAGGTGGAAATTATCACAAACGTGTGGGAGTCAGAGTTTAGGAAAGACAGAAAATGGAACAGGGTGCTAATAATAGTCGAGGGTACTAATGCCAACCTAGAACTGAGCATGAAATAGAGGCAAAAGGATTCACATGACAACCTTTTAATGTATGTTCTGTAATCCATAGTCTAGAAGGGAAGGAAAAGAGAAAGAGAGAGAAAGGCAAAGAAATAAAGAACCTTGTTCTTTTGAATATGTGCCAGTCTCTGTGGTGTAAAAGTGGTATCTCATTGTTGTTTTGAATGCATCTCTCTGATGATTAGTGATGATGAGCATTTTTTTCATATGTTTTTTTGGCCATTCGAATTTCTTCCTTGCTGAAGTTTCTGTTCATTTCTTCTCCCCATTTTTTGATGGGGTTGTTTTGTTTCTTCTTGTAAAGTTCTACCAGTGCCTGATATATCCTGGATATTAACCCCTTATCAGATGAGTATTGGGTGAATATTCTTTCCCATTCTGTGGACTGCTTTTGTATCTTAGTCACCGTTTCTTTTGAGGTGCAGAAGCTTTTTAGTCTCAGGTAGTCCCATATGTTTATCTTTTCTTCTAGTTGCTTTGTTAGTGATGTTCCACCTTTGAAGATGCCTTTAGCTTCAATGTCGTGGAGGGGTTTTTCCTATATTTTCTTCAATGTACTTTATAGATTCAAGTCTGATATTCAGATCTCTAATCCATTTTGATCTGATTTTTGTGCATGGTGTTAGACACAGGTCCAAATTCATTTTTTACATGTCGCTGCCCAGTTTTCCCAACACCACTGGGTGTGGGGAAAAGGGGACACTCATCCATTGTTGGTGGGAATGCCGGCTGGTACAGCCTTTCTGGAAAAACAATATGGACATTCCTCCAAAGACTAGAAATTGAACTCCCATTTGACCCAGCCATACCACTCCTGGGAATCTACTCTGGGAAACCAAAAATCCGCAGCGGAAACACCATCCCTACTTTTATGTTCATAGCAGCATTATTCACAATAGCCAGAATCTGGAAGCAACCCGAGTGCCCGAAAATAGATGACTGGATAAAAAGCTTTGGTACATCTACACAATGGAATACTATGCAGCTGTTAGGAAAAATGAAGTTATAAAATTTGCCTACAAATGGATGGACATGGAGAAGATTATGTTGAGCGAAATTAGCCAGAAGGAGAGAGACAGTTACAGAATGACTGCATTTATCTGCATAACATAAATATATAGGTACATATTATGATACCAATATCCAAGGTCAAGTGAAACATACATCAGGAGGTCCTGTCAAAGGTGGAAATTATCACAAACGTGTGGGAGTCAGAGGCTAGGTAAGACAGAAAATGGAACAGTGTGCTAACAATTGTGAGGGTACTAATGCCAACCTAGAACTGAGCATTAAATGGAGGCAAAAGGATACCACATGACAACCCTTTAATGTATGTTCTGTAATCCATAGTCTGGAGAGGAAGGAAAAGAGAAAGATAGAGAAATGGAAAGAAATAAAGAACCTGCCATGGAGGAGGGCTGGGGGGGGGGGAGGGAACCGGGGACGTTGGTGGTGGGAGATGGGCACTGGTGGCGGGATGGGTGCTGCTACACTGCATGACCAAAACCCAAATATGAACTTTTAATTGTATATCTTTGTAATTGTAAAAATAAAAAAATTAAAAAAAAATAAAATGATGACATGATGGTGAAAAAAAAAAAGAAATAAAGAACCTGCCATGGAGCAGGGCTGGGTTAGGGGGGAGGAACTGGGGATGTTGTTGGTGGGAGATGGGCACTGGTGGAGGGACGGGTGCTGAAACACTGTATGACCAAAACCCAAACATGAACTTTTTAATTGTATATCTTTTTATTTGTATGGAGATGGGCACTGGTGGAGGGACGGGTGCTGAAACACTGTATGACCAAAACCCAAACATGAACTTTTTAATTGTATATCTTTTTATTTGTATATCTCACGGTGGTATAATAAAATACTTTAAAAAATAGATTTCTAAAGAGAACTAATGATTCAAAAAATGTTAACATCATTACAGCATCAAAGACATTTAAAATGCTTGTGTAAACCACAAAATCTCCATCAATAAAAACTTAAAATGCTTAAGAACACATTCTTAAAATGTTCGTGAACTCTCTACATTGAGGTGACTATAAGATTATCTCACCCTCACGCTACCTGTGTCGTATTTGACATGCCAAATACCAGTAACAATTATAGACCTCATTCCCATGACTTGATGGAATGATTTGAGGCTCTTTATGTTCCTTGAGCAGCAGATGTCCTTGGCCTATCTCGCATGTGACAGGACATATGGAGATGTTACTGGTGCCCGCTCAAGTAAATCAATGATCTACGGGGAAGTCAAGTGATCAAGTGATCAAGTGAATTAAATATTAAAGACCATCAGCAAATGGTATGTTTATGGATTTCAGGATGCATTAATTGCTAAGATAGCATCATCTCAAACTAATTTATAGATTTGACATAATTTCAATTCAAAATCCAGAGGGAGGTGTTGCTGTTGTTGTTGTTGTTGTTGTTGTTGTTGTTGTTGTTGTTGTTGTTGTTGTTGTTGTTGTTAATTTCAGGCATTCTCATAGTCAGGGAGTAAGTCCACCCCACATACTTCTGGAAGTCCCAGCAGCCACACCCACATTCCACAACGACTGTCACCAGATAAACTCAATACTCGGTTAAATACTGTGGAGTTGCTGAATAATTCCAAACTCTACAATACTGATTTCCAGTAGGAGCAAACCAGATTGGATGTGAATGTAATATAGAAGGCAAGCTAGCTGGACGAAAAAGAAACATTAACACAGAAAGTTTAACAACCAACAATAACTAAGTAAACCCTCAGACAAGGTCTCAATGTTCCCATTGTGAGATATAACAATTTTCACCAATTTTCTTTCATCGAAGTATGTTTTGATAAATCTATTAACCATTTAATGGTAACAATCAATATAAAATCAATTATATCGGGCCTGATGGTGGTTGGGAAAATGGAGACAATAGGAGAGGAAAGATCCCAGCAGTGGTGGGACTGGGGTTGGAATGCTGAATGCCTGAAACAAACACATTATGAACAACTTTTGTGAACCATGGTGTTCAAATAATGTGGAATACAATTAAAAGTTATTCAATCTTTTTTAAATCATCGAAACTTCTCCATCACAGGAGATAGTACACAGCCAGTTCAGGTTCAATTCCAGCAACAGGAGAGAGAGAGAGAGAGAGAGAGAGAGAGAGAGAGAGAGATCATAGACAGTTTCTTTGAAGTTGCAAAATGCATGAAGTAAGAAGATATTGATAAATTCAACTTCATAGAAATTAAAATTTCAGTTTAGACACCACTAAGAAAACCAGAAGTGAAACACAAACCAGAAAATCATATTCCAGAATGTATATTATTCACAAAGGTCTTATATCCAGAAAACAAGCAAACAAAAAACACCTGTAAATCAATATAAGGTACTCCCCCTAAGAACAAATACATGAAAATGTTTTCAGCATTAGAAAATTGCATAAGATATAATTTTACTCCTACATGAATGCCTAAAAGAAAAATGAATGACCATACCAAGCATCAGCGAGGGTTATGGAATAACTGAACTATAAAATTAAAAATGGAATTATAAAATTAAACATATCAATTTTATAGCAGGATAAAATCCCAGGAGAAAACAAGTATATATCTATAAACACTGATGTATAAACAAGAATGTTCACTGAAGCATTATTCAAAATAGCCAACAACTGAGAAACTCCAAATAGTCATCAAGAGGAAAATGAAAATGTGTGCCACATTCATATAATGAATTACTCAACAATAATCACACTGACACAAAGAAGTTCACATATTTATTACTGAGTGATATCAATTAGACACAAAAGATGCAGTATAGGGCTGGAGAGTACAGCGGCTAGGGCGCTTGCCAAACAATGCAGCTGACTCAGGTTCAGTTCCCAGCATCCCAAATGGTACTCAAAGCACTTCCAAGTGTTAATTCCTGAGTGCAGAGCCAAAGAGAACCCCCTGAGCATTACTGGGTGTGGCACCCAAACAAGTAAACAACAACAAAACATGTACATATAACTCCATTAATATGAAACTCCAGAATATGCAAATTTATGGTAAAAAAACACTGCATTTATTGCCTCTGTCGGGGAAGGTCCCAGGGAGCATTCAGAGCCATGGAAAGCGTCTATATCTTGGACTGGGGTGTGAGTTAAACACTTGAAGGCATGTCACAATCAAATTCTTTTTCTCGAATTTCTTAGATTCTCCAATGTATCTTCCGGAGTATTTAATTATTAATGGGGCCACACCCAGATGGCTAGGGAGAGGTGCAGCAGCTACTCTGACACAGTGCTCAGGCCCAGCAGTGCAATGGCCGGGGCCAGCGGGGCCATGCCCAGTAGTGGTGCTGGGGGGAGAGGAGGCATGTGATGCCAAGGACGGACTCGGGCACTCAAACACGCTAAGCAGGCACCGTGCCACCTCAGCTTTCTCCCCAGCCCCCAAACTCACAATCATCCATTTCACTGTACAGACATTTCCCTTTTTCTTTTTAATCAGGAATGGAAGACAGAGTAGTAACAAAGGAAGAGACATTAAGAATACCTTAAATACAAATGAGATAGATTATTAAGAAGATAATATTATCCTTCAGTTTTTTTAAAGCGTGTTTGAGGGCAAACTGCAAAGTTGCCTTAAACCCAAAAGTCAAAGGCACAAATTAATAACCAAGAACCAGTTCATCTAACAGGGTGATTTAAAACACATGTGCATGTGCATGCATAACGTGCACACACAAACACACACAATTAATTGAGTACTTTTTTTTTTGGGTCACCCTGGCAATGCTCAGGGGTTACTAACGAAATAAGAGAAACGGGCACTGGTGGAGGGATGAGTGCTAGAACACTGTATGATTGAAACCCAATCATGAACATCTTTGTAACTGTATATATCACAGTGACATACTGAAATAAATTTTAAAAAAAACCTGTCAAAATTTAGCAAGTAGATTAAATTTCCATAATGAAATAAAATTTTTTTTAAAAGCTTGTCAAATTTATCAAGTAGATTAAATTTCCATATTAGGGGAGGGCTTTGGGGGTCACACCAGCAATGCTCAGGGGTTACTCCTGGCTCTGCACTCAAAACTTACTCCTGGCAGTACTCGGGAAGGGGACACCATATGAGAGGATAAGGATTGAACCTGGGTCGGCCCGGCACAAAGCAAACTCCCTACTCACTGGACAATAGCTCCAGCCCCTAAACACGGAAATTCAAAACAATAAATGCCAGCCTAATCTAAGAAGTGAATGGAGGGGGCTGGAGGCATAGCTCAAGGGTGATGGCACTTGCCTTGCCTATGGTCAACCACATTCTGTCCCTAGCACCACACATGATCCTCGTTGTACCACTAGGAGTGACCCCTGATCATAAGTTGGTGTGGCCCAAACACCCTCCCCAAAAGGGAATGTTTGTTTAAAAAAAAAACTATCAATTCCATGACAAAATTTTCTATTTGAACTGAAAGTATGAAATAAACATAAGCCAGAAATCACACGAATGTCCTTTCTTACCTTCAGTGAAACTCCCAGTCAGGGTGATCACCACAAATACTTTCCCCTCTGGCTCCAGATCCACCTAGAAAGATTTTTAAAAAAGTGTTATATTCTAATTTTAAAGTATATTTGGTGGTCCTCAAACAATTCCTTGCTGAGAGTTCTTTATTTTTGTTTGTTTTTAAGTTTTTATTATATCAACATGAGATATTCAATTACAAGCTGTTCAGATTGGGTCAGAGTCATACAATGTTCCAGCCCCCATTGCTCCACCAGTGCACCCTTCCCAACACCAATGTCCCCTGATTCCCTCCCCCTACCCCAGCCTGCCTCTACGACAAGCACATTCCTCTCTCTCTCTCTCTCTCTCTCTCTCTCTCTCTCTCTCTCTCTCTCTCTCTCTCATGTACTTTGGCTTAGGGGTTATCATGTTTATCCCTTTACCTACATTCAATGCTCAGTTCTAGTCTAGATTACCATTTCCAAAAATTATTGGCAAACTGATTCACTTTCTATTTTACCCCCCACACACTTGTGTTGGATTCCAACCACTGACAAGTCCTTCTGAGCCCTTTTTTTGCCTGGTTTTGGACAAACACACACACACACACACACACACACACACGTGCAAGTCAGATTCAAGTCTTACTAATTGTAGAGGTACTAGGAATTCATTCGAAAGTACAAGAAATGGTAACAGCTAAAAAGTACTGTAAAAAGAAACAATTCTGGCTGGAGCAATAGTACAGTAGGTAGGGCATTTCCCTAGCATGTGTCCAATCCGGGTTCAATCCCCAGCATCCCATATGTTTCCCTGAGCACTGCCAGGAGTCATTCCCTTAGTGCAGAGCCAGGAGCAACCCCTGAACATTGCCAGGTGTGATTCCACAAGCAAAAAATAAATAAAAAGAAACCATTTTTGTTTCCCTTCTCTGAATTTAATTCTTTTCCATTTCAGTTGTCTGTGATATCAAGTAGCGCCCATAAGTTTGGCCATGACTTAGGACATTCTGTCTCGTGCACACCATTTTAGGAGCCACGTTTCATTAAATCACATGGTAAGTGCAAGAAGCAGAGAGGCACTGACAACACACAGGTAATAAGTAAATGAAGAACTACAGGCCTTTTTGTTCTAGGAAAGAAAACATTAGAAGAATGGGGACAGATCTGTTCTCAACCTTTTCCCGAAAAGTACTATTGGCAATAGCACAGAAGGCAGTTTCGGGTTTTATATTGACTACTCCTGTTATTAGGGGTTCTGAGAACTCTTAAATGTCTTACCATAATCTTAGATACCAACAGGCACATTCTGCAGATGAGACAGCTGAGAGTCTTTTCACCAGACCCAGTTTCTGTACACACTCAACCTTCCCAGTAACCCAGCCAGTAACATGGTCCCAGGTAAGCAGTGCTTCTCGTTTGTGCTCTGACTCGGGAACCCAGAGCAGCAGGCACTAGCCTCCTCATGCTGCTGTGAACACAGGAGCACTTGAAATGATAGAGGGGGAAGTGATTTTGCTTGTTTTGTTTTGTTTGGGGTTTTTGTTTGTTTGGTTTGGTTTTTGTACCACCCCCAGAAACACTCAGATCTTCCTACTGGCTCTGCACTCAGGCCTTACTCCTGACTCTGTGCTTGTCTTACTTCTGGCTCTGCACTTGTCTTACTTCTGGCTCTGCACTCAGCAATTACTCCTGGCTCTATGCTCAAGTCCTACTCCTGGTTCTGTGCTCAGGTCTTACTCCTGGCTGTGAACTCAGGAATTACTCCTGGTGTTGCACAGGGACCTTAGGATGTTCGGGGATAGAACCTGAGTTGGCCTAAATACCCTAACTACTGTACTATCTTCTGCCCCAGGCTGGGAGGGTCTTTTGGATCCAGATATATAAATTTACAATAGTCCTTCAATAAAGCATTATATCCATGTAATTTGTGTCCATAAATAAATATGGCTGAGCAGCCAGAGCGACAATACAGTGGATAGGGTGTTTGCCTTGCACCACGGCTGACACGGATTTGATCCCCAACATCCCATATGGTTGCCTAAGCACTGCCAGGAGTAATTCCTGAGTGCAGAGTCAGTAGTAACCCTGAGCATTGCCAGGTGTGGCAAAAAAGCCTGCCTATCTATCTATCTATCTATCTATCTATCTATCTATCTATCTATCTATCTATCTATCTATCTATCTATCTATCTATCTATCTATCTATCTATCTATCTATCTATCTATCTATCTATCTATCTAATAAATCTTATATATTTATTATATATATATATATATATATATATAAAGCTGGCTGACTTCAACCGAGAACTTGGAAAGATAGGTCTACAACTGAATCTCAATGAAACAATGTTCATGAAAAATGAACTAATTCCAGAGGCCCCATTCACTCTCAATGGAACAAACATCTCTGAACGCAGCAATTATGTGTACCTAGGTGAAGAACTCAACATGATGAACAACCTAAAACCTGAGCTGCAGGAGGAAGAAAGTGGCATGGAATGCCTTCAAGAGCATTGAAGAAATAGCTACAAGGACAAAAAACCTCCGGCTCCGGGCACATCTCTTTGACTCCCCACTCCACCATTCTCCCTGCATTAACATACACCTCAGAAACCTGAGCCCTATGAAAGCAGGATGAGAACGCTATTCAGGTCTCCCAAAGAGGAATCAAAAGAGCTATGCTTGGAGTATCACGCCTCACTCAAGTGAGAGAAGGAATCCAGAGTTCCGACCTCCATCGGCGATTAAGAGTCAGGGACACTATCTCATTTGTGAAGGTTTCAAAAATCAGATGGGCTGGACATGTAATGCGATTTGGAGACAACCGCTAGACTAGAGCGATTACTGACGGGATCCCACGGGATGTCAAAAGATCATGTGGCCACCCACCTACAAAATGGTCAGACTTCTTCGTCAAGACCCTGAAGGAACGGTTTGAGGCTCTTGCGTATTCCTGAAGCAAGCAGATGCCCCTGGGCTACACTAGCACATGATAGGGTCAAATGGAAATGTTACTGGAGCCTGCTCGAGCAAATCGATGAATAACAGGATGTCAAGTGATGAAGTGATAAAATAAATAAATATGATTGAGTCCATAGCTGCAATTTTACTTTGACCTTGCATCTAACAGAGATACGTCAAGAGAAACTAAGTATGGTTGTCTGTGGTAGAGCATTAACTAATTAAGCACAGGACACAGCAGAAAGAGCCTGAATCAGATCAAGACATGAACTCCAGTGTTGCTGCCATAGTAGGTGCTAAACTCCGGGCAACTTTCAGACCCACTTGAGTTTCACCCCCAAGAGTCTGAGAGTCCCAAATGCCATCATTCAGTATTTCTCACACAGCTTCAGAAGGATGATGTTAAAGAGCCTTAACAGTGCTACTGACACTGTACCCACAGGTGAAAAACACCGAAGAAAATGTACTGACTTATTCTATTGGGGTATAGGGGCTGTCAGGACCTGAGACCAGGTCCTCATATACACAAGGCATCATCACCGGGACACATCCCGAGCTCCAAACATGCATGAACTTTACTCTAGCTCACACCCACATATTTTTATCCCACCTGATCATATTCTTCTTCAAAATAAAAGATGCCTGTCTCACACCAACTCTAAAACTTTATCTCTGTAACAGTCTATTCTTTATACACCCTTCCCGTCTGCAAAAAAGCTGTGATCAATGGCAGTTCCCACACTGCAAAGCACATCAGTGTTCAGATCAGCTACTTGCATCATCAGTACTGCACTGCTAACTAACGATACCTCCTCAGCTCTCTTAACACCACTTGTGAGCCTTTGGAGAGCAGTTCTGAAAATAGAGATCTCGGGAGAGATGACTAAACAGGATGTCAGCCTCTAATTGTCTATACTCTCTGCCTTGACTTGTTTCAAGTCAAAAATATGTTATTTTAAAAACCACTCCTTCATCTTCAATATAAATGCCTGGCAGAGAACACACATTCGCCCCACAACATAAACTGCTGCTGGCACAGAAGGAGCCGCCTCCCAGCCCCGGGACAGACAGATTGCCGCTTGTTTCCACCACCCTGCAGTGCCCCCACCCACTCTGCCAACCTACTCCTAACCTAACAACCGTTAGGACTGATTTCACCGCTTAGAATCAGGCAATAGGTTCCTCCCTCACTTCTCGGTGCCCCCAATGTAGTGGAAAATGCAGACTCTTCATTCCACCTTCAAGCCTCGTCCATCTGGGGCTGGCCATCTAAATCCTCTGACCTTGGGAAGACACTCAACAAACTGCCAATTGAGACTCACTCAGGACATTTGAGGGGTTGCACACAACAAGGATTTTTAAGTAGAACAAAAACGCAACAGAAAATATGTATATGGGCAATTAGGAAAAAGTACTATGTCATTGCAGTTTGTATGCAAACTGCCACATTACAGAGAAATGTGTTTTAAAAACATACCCTTGGAGGTTATCTGTTCCACTGAAGCAGTGTGGATAGGTTGTCATCTGTTCATACTGATTACTTAGCCCTAGGGACAACCAAGTCACCACTTCCACTAATGGCCTGTTTTATTCCTATATTCCATGGGAAGAGCTTTCTTTAAGAGTAGAAGAGCAACCAATGGATTCTACTCACTAACCCAGTTCTGCCCCTAAGATAGCAGTGGGGCGGAGTGATAGCCCAGCAGGTGGGGCGTTTGCCTTACACACGGCCGGCCTGTGCTGGCCCGGGTTCAATCTCCGACATCCCATATGGTCCCCGAGCACCACCAGGGAGTAATTTCTGAGGCGCAAAGCCAGGAGTAACCCCTGAGCATCGCCGGGTGTGACCCAAAAAGCAAAAAAAAAAAAAAAAAAAAAAAAAAAAAAGATAGTGGGAATTTTCTCTCTAGTTAGAGCATCCTTTCTAGCCTCTGGAAATTTCCTTTCAGCTTTTATTGACAACTTTCCTTTCCTCATTGATGGTGCAATCAATTCTGTTGGGCGTCTTCCATATTTGTAGAGGAGACAGGTCATTCTGGCCTGTCAGAGCTGCTGTGAATTCTCCTGGTCAACACTGATTTGAATTAAGCAAAAACATGCCCTAAATCTTGCCCTCTGGGTAATTTAACAGCAACTTCATACCCTCAGGAATTAGTTCAGGTTCAGGCAAAATATTCAAGCAAGAATCCCAAAAGAAATCTTACTTCTGCTAAACTTCAATCTGGAGGGACCAAAACTCGGAATGTCTGGGTATCCACCTTGTCAACAGGCTCTGTAGAGAATGAAGCCAAGAAATAAGGGGGTGCCGAGAGCAAGACACTGGGTTTTGATCTCATTTAAACCTTAAGATCAAACCTTTTAGGTATATTTTTTCTTCTTGGGTCACACACTGTGATGCTCAGGAGTCAGTCCTGGCTCTGCACTCAAGAATTGCTCCTAGTAATGCTTGGGGGACAATATGGGATGCCAGGGATCGAATCAGGTTGGCCATTAGCAAGGCAAACGCCCTACTGGCTGTACTATCGCTCTGGCCCCCTTTTTTGAGTCTTGTTCAAGACTGTTCAGCTACTTGAATTCAAGGAATCAACGTTCCTTTAGAAGGGGGTGGGAAGTGGTGTCATACCTGGCTGTGCTTGGAGCTACTTCTGCCTCTGTGATTTGGGGACTATTCAGAGATCAAACCAGGGTCAGCAGTATGGAAGGCAAGTCTACCTTAATCCTCGTTGTATTTCTCTATCCCCTGTTCCTTTAAGCCAGTTTAAGTAAGGTTTCCAAAACAGACCCACAAAGGACATCCAAACTGACAGCCAATGCAAATAAGTAAATTATGTAAAGACAATTGTCACTACCTCTCTCTGCCTTCTGACATCCAGATTGTGCCCTGGAGCCCACCTCCTTTGAGCACTGAAACTTAAACAGTTTTCTAAGTGATGGTAACACTTGAGTGAATTCTCTTGAGATAATTCTAGTTGCTCCACTTCCTTACAAACAGCAATCTATTATTTTAATGTTAGCTGTCTTCGTAGATATGCACTGTTAATGATTTGTGATTTTACTTTGCATATTTCTAAAGACGAATGTAGCTGAACTTGTTTTCAGTTGCATGAATTTTCCATATATATAATTTGGTTTAAAATGAAGTAATAAAACACATTTCTTGTGTTTTGTTGTTGTTGTTTGGGGGCCACACCTGGCAATGTTCAGGTGTTGCTTCTGGCTCTGCATGCAGGAATTTCTCCTGGTGGTGCTTGGGGGATCATATGGGATGCCAGGGGATTGAACCTGGGTTGTCACATGTTAGGCAAGCGCCCTAGCTTCTGTACTATCATTCTGACCTCTAAAACAGTGCTTTTCCCAGCAGGCCTGTCTCCTCAGCCTCTGGCACAGTCCCAGCTTGTTCATGCTGGCCCTGCTCAAAAAGCCTTTCTCCCTTCACTTCTCTGTTCATTCAAGATGCTGCTGAAATAATCCCAAAGCAGGACCACTGCCAAGTGCTCAGCACTCCCCTGAGCAGCTCCCCTGGGGCTGCGGGTGGGATGCTCAGCACTCCCCTGCAGGTGGGATGCATAAGCGAGCACACCTGCAAAAATGACACAGGTGCTGAAGGAAAAAGTTTTCGCCAAAAAGATCTTGACCTACATATTGAGATCCTTCCAGTCTCAGGATTCTTGGCTCCAACATTATGATTCTTATCTATTCCCAAAACAACCTGATGAAATGTCATATACATATACCTCATCACTTTCATTCAATCATTGAGTTCTAGTCCAGCAGAATCTGATGCTTATATTACCCCTGGGCCCAGCAGCATCCTAGAACAAAGAAACAGGCAACAAATACCTGCTGATTTGATTCAGTTAGCATAATGGGGGCGGGGGGTCATTTGACCACCTCAATTCCATCACCTGTAAAATAGGAACAGTAATTTTACTAGGATACAACATGAAGTGCCTGTGCTTTGTGAAGTATTGAAGCTTGCCAAGATGGCTCGGGAGATAGCAAAAGCACATGAACTGGACAGGGAATCTTTCACTACTGCCAGATGTGCCCACACAGCGGATCTATAGCACTCTCTCTTGCCTCCCCAAAACACAAGTCACTTTAACGGAATTTTTATTTTCCTTGGCAGCATTATATAGATGTTGGGCAAATCCCTTATAGCCCTAATTCAGTCTCCTCATCCATGAAACAAAATGGTGGTCAAAAAACCTATGCCCAGAGAGACAGAGAGAGAAAGAGAGGAAACTGGGGTACCTGCTATTAAGGCAGCATGGAGGTGGTCGGGAGGGGGTGGGGTACATTGGTGGTGGAAATGGGGCACTGGTGGAGGGATGGATGCTGGAATACTGTATTACCAAGAACCAATTATGAACACCTTTGTAATTGTATGTTTCACGGTGGTATAATAAAAAATTTTAAAAAAAACCTTTGCCCCAAGATTTTAAGCATAAATAATAAAACCGTATATACAGAGCTCAACAGAAATACTCATTTAATTAACTGTTAATAATTTACAACTATTTCCCTTCACAAAAGGCATTAGAATTGATCACAGACAGGAAATTTCTGGCTGCTTAATATTCATCTCAATCTGGAATACACAAAAAGATCTAGCATATTAAATAAAAAGTAGGGACGGGGGAAAAAAGAAAGAAATCCTTTATTTGAGCAGAGCTAGAAAGTTCATGCAGACTCTATGGGCCCTGAGCCAGGCATCTACGGCAGTCAGATTCCTGACTAAGTGGTTCATTTCTGTGACTTTCCTAAAACTTGCTCAAGGGGTAAGTAATAAAAAAAATCTAAAGACATAATAAAACATCTTCATCATTCTCCTCAAACTGAAAGTTCAGGGGGTTAGAGAAATAGTACAGCACGTAAGGTGCTTGCCTTGCATGCAGCCAAGCCGGGAGGACAGATTCACGGCAACCCACGTGGACCCCAAGCATCACAAGGTGTAAATCCTGAGTGCAGAGTGCAGAGCAGGAATGACTCCTGAGCATCGCTGGGTGTGACAAAAAAAAAAAAAGTTCAGTTCAGGGGCTGGAGAGACAGTAAGAGATGAGGCATTTGCGTTGCCAGGTTCAATTCCTGGCATCCCATATGGCTCTCTAAGCACTGCTAGAAGTGACTCCTGAGTTCAAAGCTAGGAATTAACTCAGGGGTCTCACCAGGTATGGCCATAAAAAAAAAAAAAAACAGGTTCAAATTTCTAGAGAAAAAAAAATTTGTGCAGTATTTGTACAATAAACAAGTTTGTGGCTGTGGTTTTTGTTTGTTTGTTTGTTTGTTTGTTTGTTTTGCTTTTTTTGGGTCATACCGGCGACGCTCAGGGGTTACTCCTGGCTCTGCACTCAGGAATTACTCCTGGCAGTGCTCGGGGGACCATATGGGATGCGGGGATCAAAAACGGGCCAGCACGGGCCGGCTGCGTGCAAGGCAAACGCCCTACCGCTGGGCTATCGCTCCGCTCCCATAGCTGTGTTTTTTAAGTACAAATTGTGCAACTATGTCCTAAGCTCTGTGAGGTGCTGGGCTTACCTGACTCACCTGTGTTATCTCACCCCTTCTTGACCTGCAAGATTAGTTTCTCTGCTGCCTTTCAACAGAAAAGAAGAAAGAGGCTCTGGGAGCTTATAGAATTGATTGAGGGCACCCAGTTGCAAAGGTCAAACCATAATACAGGCTCAGGGACAACCCTCTGCTGGTTCCATACCAGCCTCCCTCCAGGCTGCAGGCTGACTCTCCTCCTGCCCCACCCAGGCCAGCTTGTCTGGCCTCCTCCCCTTTGGTCATCACAATCCCATGTCTCTCCTGAAGCCCAGGGCAAGACTCAAGCCCACAGCACCTAGGACAGTTCCTTGCTAAATCCTTTAGCGTCCCTTTTGCCTCTTCCTGTCGCGACCACTGGGAGAGGCCGCAGCTTCCTGGTGTCTCGCACAGCTTCTGGGTGGGCACGAGGCAGGAGCACAGCAAATCTTTCCAGGGCAGGGGAATGAGGCTGGCCAGGGGCTGTTAGTCAGCGGTCAGAAGGGCCCAAATCACTGTCATGTGCTTCAAATACATCGTGTCTTCTTGCCCAGGAAAGCGTTGAAGCGGAAAAGGGATGAAGGAGGCACAGCCACGTCCCTGCTGATTCCAACCTTCATCTCTGTTCTGAATCCAGCAAGCCTTAAGTATTAAAAGGCCATGAAAGATCACAGATTTAAAACAATATGGAAGAACACATAAATAACAACTACAAAAAACTGAACCAGGGCTGTGGCTCAGTGGTGCAGCAACTACCTTGCATGTGTGAAGCTCTGACATCAATATCCAGGACTAGGACAGGAAGGGAAAAGAAATTAAAAAAAAGACCTGAAAATCTAAAAAAGGATCACAAAACTAAAAAGAAAAGTGAAATAAAGCTGACTGAAGTCTACAGGGAAGAAAAATGTGATCATCAGCTATTTGAGCACTTGCTAAATCCTCATTTTCTATGTCTGGATCCTCAGTGTGGTCAGAGAGGGGCAGTTGGGGTATAGCTGGGCTGTGAACCCTGCCTGGGCATGGCCATCTGCCACTTGACCTGTCCTCTGGACTCTGCGTCTTGAAAACTGAAAGCCAACCAAGGCTTTAAGTAACTTCCATATCTAATATTTGACAAGTCCAAGTCAAAACATTTCTAAACACTTCAGAGTATTTTGAAGATGCACGGAGACTGCCAAACAATTCATCCCTCAAAGACCTATCTAAAACTCACAATGATTCTCCCAAGGGCGCATTGGGCTGACTCCATGATTTGCATGCAGGAGCCCTCTGCGCTACCCCAGCACCGTGTTCTCCCCTGGGCACCAGGAAAAGCAGCCCCAAGCACCAAGCTGAGACAAGCCCCTGTGCACCACCAGATGTGGTTCAAGCAAATAATAATGATAATTAATAATTCCTTCTAGCCTCTGGAAAGCATGCCCACAACATCACCATCCATTCAGTTTATAATTATTTCAACTCATGTCCATGACCCCCATGTTCTAGGATAATAAATAGGGGCCATAGCGATAGCACAGCGGGTAGGGCGCTGCCTCACATGCAGTCAACCCAAGTTCGATCCTAGGCAAAGCATATGGTCCCCCAAGCACCACCAGGAGTAATGCCTGAGTGCAGATCCAGGAGTAACCCCTAAGCATCACCGGGTATGACCCAAAAAGGGAGGGAGGGACGGAGAGGGAGGGGAGGGAGGGGATGGATGGATGGATGGATGGATGGATGGATGGATGGATGGATAGATGGATGGATGGATGGATGGATGGATGGATGGATGGATAAACAGGCAAACAAACAAAACTACTGATAAAAGTAAAACTTTGGTTAAAGTATTTTGTCAAAAGCAAAACTATGGTGGTGGGATCAGGAGGGAACACCATATGTCTAAAAGCTAGCTAGAAACGGCTTTGTAAATTATGGTGCCTTGATAAATTAAAATTTGGAAAGAAAAATTACTCTTTGCATTTAAATTTGTTTTCCAAGTCTCTTTCCAACAACAATAATAAAATCAAGAACTGGGGCCAGTGAAGACAGTAGCGTCCTTGCCTTGGATGTATTCAACCTGGGTTTGATCCCTGACATCCCATATGGTCCCCCAAACTCCACCAGGAGTAGATCCTTATTGCAGAACCAGGAGTGACCACTGGGCATCACTGGGTATGGCCCCCAAAAATCAGGAATCATCAGAAAACTAAAATTATTTTTCTCTACCAAGGAGAGGACAAGTAGTAGAAATGACCTATTGTATTTTTGTGCCTGTGTTCAATCCCAATATTCAAGGGGTTGAAAACACAAATTAAAGGATGCCTCAGGCTTTTCAGAGCACTTCACTCCTATCCCTCCCACTGGCGCCTACCCACCATCCCCACCCTGCCTCCTAGATAGTTCAATTCATTGGCAGTGTTAATGTCACTGTCGCTTTATTATTATTTACGTTACAGTAATTGTGTTCCTTCTCCCCAGGGAGCACACACACAACAACAAACACCCACAAGAGCACCTGCTGCATAATTTCAGCCCTTCCCTTCTCGCCCTGTAGAACTTTCCAGGATGAGGTACTAAACAGAAGGGTCAATCAGCTGTCTGACCAGGACTGGAAGCAGAGTTCCCTTGCCCCAGAAAAGAGGAAACTCAGAGGAAACTCTGAAGGGAATATCAGGGGAAACTCCCATGAGAAACAAGAGCTATTAGGAGAAGTAAAGTCTAGTTTATGCATGAGGCTGTTACCTCACTAGAGAAAATAGGGAATATCAAAGGGAATATCAAATATCTGCAATGAAGACATTACTCTTCCATGCTCTGCCCCATTCCAATGTTTTAAGTAAGTATATCTGGGGCTTAGGAAGTTTTTTTTGTTTGTTTGTTTAAGTACATAAATATAAACCCAGAGTCTATATTGTTGACTCTCATCATCCATTGTAACACATAAAGAAGGTCAAAGCAAAACTAAAGCAAGGGAAAAGACAACACCGCACATTTACCTTAAACCTCTTAGATGTTTGGTAGATCTATGTACTAAATTACTCATAGCTCAGACTCTCCACCAAGGTTAGAAGATGCTATGAAGTGGAAAGGATTTTAGAAACACATTGATCCCAATGCCTTACACCCAGTGAGACTCTTTAGTCCTCTGGTCTGAGGACAGTAGACACGACGACTCTGCAGAAGACAGGTGCAGATATCCTGCCTAAGAAATTGGGTTACAGGGTTCCTTCCAGATGAAAAGACAAAAGGAAAATGTGCAGACAGAGCAGAAGTGCGTGCAAAAGATCTCTGAGGGGTCAGATACAATTGTGCTGACTCTGTTAATGAGGCATGTCAGAAATGGGTTATCGGGTCAGCAATGACCCTGTGGCATTCTAGAGACTAGCACTTATTGAGTTCAGGGACTCTACTGAGGGTTTCAATCAACAGAGTTACAGGATAACGCATATCAGATTCTTATAGACAGGGTATTGGACTAAGGCGAGAGAAGATGGTGATGGAATACCTATTAGGAGACTACACGGTGGTCTTAGTTCAGGATGCGGGTGTCTACACTAAACCAGCAGCAGAGAAGGGGAAGAGGAAGAGAAGGCAGACAGGGAAAATGGAAAAGAGAAAGGATCAGAATGTTCATGTTGGAGGATGACCCGTACAGGAGCATGCACAGTAACTCCAAAGGGAAGAGCAGAGCTGGAGGAAAGGCGAAAGAGTTAAAAGGGAGACCATCACCCATGGTAGACTGAGCATCGCCTGGGCTCCCTGTAACTGCTTCTTAAAGCTCAGTGGAAAGGAAGCAAAGCCTGGAATATCCAACGTACAGTCTGGATTTTGGTAGGTAAGAAAACTTCAACAGCATTACTCAGATCAAGAGACACAGACATCCTAAGTCTAGACAAGACCTTCTCTTGGGAAGGAAGCCCATGCTGAGCTGGCAGGGAGGAGCCAGGCAGGTCCCCAGCACATCCTGAGACAAACCAATACCAGAACACAAGGAAGAGGAGCGAAAGAAAGCAGGATAGAGGCTGATTATGGAAGGACGAGAAAGGGGATAGAGGTGCATCTAGGTGGAGGAGACGCCAGTGTGAGGCGAAGAGGCACAGGTATTCTGCTCTCTGCCCACCACTCTGGGAGCTCTGGGCCCTGCACTGTGGGACTGGTAGGTCATTAACTCCATTGTCAGGAGCCCACCGCTGTGGCCTCACGAGACCAAAAGAAGCTCGTCTCAGAACAGGAAGTAATGGGTGAACCGGACATCAGAGCTTCAGTTATACTGGTGACATGAGTGAGTGGTACAGCCATAAACCTAAACAAAGGCTCAACAAAAATGAAAACATGAGACAGAAGCAGCAACCACTGAAACTCTGTAACTTACCTATCAGGTTGATGAGCAGAGGACGGGGAGGGATACGGGTGGGGGAGAGTACATAAGAATACTGGTGGAGGAAGCTAACACTGGTGGTGGGGCTGGTGTTGAAATATTATATCCCTGATACTCAATCATCAATAGCTTTACAAATCACAGTTCTTTTATTAAATTTTAAGAAGTGACAAAATAAATTTAAAATAAAAATAAATTAAAAATAAACAAAACCTTCTGTTCTCCATAGGAGGAAGAAGAATGAAGACAGTGGGAGGAGGAAGAAAGAATTTTAACCTCATTACACATGCCAATGAGAGTCACTAAAATTTTTTTTGATTCTGTGAACTAATAGAAAATAGCTTAAAAGGGAGGGCCGGAGCGGATAGCCCAGCGGGTAGGGCGTTTGCCTTGCACACGGCCGGCCTGTGCTGGCCTGGTTCGATCCCGGCATCCCATCTGGTCGCCCGAGCACCGCCAGGAGAAATTCCTGAGTGCAGAGCCAGGAGAAGCCCCTGAGCATTGCCGCCGGGTGTGACCCAAAAAAAGCAAATAACTAACTAACTAACTAACTAACTAAATAAATAAATAAATAAATTAAATAACTTGAAAGAGGCTTATGGTTTTGGGGGGTTTCCTTTCCCCTCCCCCAACCTAAACCAATTAATGAGGAAGAAGCTACTATGGTCCATATCTCAGAAAGTTTCCATAATGAATTGAATTTTCGCTAATTATGAAAATTCGAATTTTCATGATTAGTGAAAATTCAAAGCCATAAAAAGAAACCAAAATACAAACGTCAAAGGGGTATTGGGTTTGGGGTTTGAGTGGCTAGATCAGGGTCAGCAAGGTACAACCACAGACTAGCTTTAGCCCACTGCCCATTTTTGTAAGTTGTTTTGCTGAAACAGTCACTCTGACTATTGTTTGTGTATTATCTGTGGCTGCTTCTGTGCTCAGAGGCAGAAATGAGCAGTTGACAGAGCCCTTACGGTCCACCAAACCAAAAATATTTACCAACTGGCCCTGGCCTTTTACAGACAATGTCTGACAAACCCCGTTTGTCATTAATCTACCAGGGAACTCAGGGGAAGGAGCATGTTTCAGAAGGAAGGAAATGAGTTCAAATCTGGACACAAAGATACTCAAATAGCAACATGGAAATATAGGAAAAATGTATTAGACTGTCCCTTGCTCCTGACATGAAACTCCTCAAATCCTTGGAGCTTCCTCTTGATAAGAGCAAGAAACATCTTTCGTTTTTCTATTTGTCACTTTTTTTAAAAGAAGGCTACACCCAAGGTGCCCGGGATCCTGAGTTGTATATAGGGGCATCAGGCCCAAACAGACACTAACTAGGAATCTACGTAGAGATAGACATGCTCTACCCAGCACTTAATCTACCTATGGTCCCTCACTACCACCCCCTGAACTCTGACCCTGATCCTGAAACACTGACACTCTGCAGTTTCTTCCATCTCAAAAGGCCACTATGACAAGCTTCTGAAAGTGGAATTAATGGTCCAGTGATGCCACAGTGCCAGAGAGAGCTATGAGGCTAGCATGCTCGGGCCCTTCCAAATGCAATGCCACAGTGCCACAGCGAGCTATGAGGCTAACATGCCCAGGCCCCTTGCAAATGCCTCATGTGGGCAATCTTCTGCATCAGGATTTGCATCTGTCCCCTTCATCAAACCCTTTTATAATAAACTTGCGCCATCTGTACACTGGTCTCCTTAGTCCTGTGACTTGTTCTAGCAAATGAATGGAAGCTGGTGGGCTTGAGAAAGGGAGGGGGGGGTTGAGAAAGTCATGGGAATCCCCAACCTCCAAGAGAAATGTTCAGTGTGGGCAAAACTCCATTATTTGGCAACCAGCTAGGTCACAAGTGAAGTGTTTTGCCTGAATGTGAAGAAGATACACAGGATGAGAAGAGTAAGGAAGAACTGGGGTTTTCCTCAGCAAATGAGTAGAACGACCATCTTTCTCGTGTTAGAACATTCAGCGCCAACTCAGAAATATGATGGAAGTGAAGAAAGGATTGGGGTCTAATTTAGGAATTTTTCCTCCAAAGGGGATTGGTAACTGACAAAAATGGGCAGTGGGCTAAAAAGCTGGTCTGTGGTTGTGACTTGCTGACCCTGATCTAGCCACTCAAGAGGCGCAGAGAAGAACAAGGCATGAGAAAGAAAAATTCATTTAGAAGGTGATTGTTTTTTAGAAGCATCAGGAAAGCAAGCCGTGAGTGTGGTATATTAGGCAAGGGGAAAAGCAGCTTTGAAAGAGACTCCTGCAGATGTGGAGGCAGCCAGGACTTCAGTGGGGTTCCAAGTCTTGGGAGCCAGGAAGCAGGACAGCTTCTTCCATGGTATTGATTCCACTTTTCCAAATTCCTGCTCTTAGAAACAAGTGTCACAGCCACTCAGGACTCAGACAGGTGCCAGAACAGCTTTGAGCTTCAGCTGGAAAAAGCAAAACCAGAAACGCTCTCAGTGTGACTAAGCAGAAGGACTCTGCGCAAGACGTGAGAGCAGACAGCGAGATGATGCATGTAGGTCTTGGGGAACAAGGGAGGCCAGAGACAGAATTCCCGCCTGCTCTGCAGCATCTTCACTGAACTTTTAGGAGGCTTTTCATTAAAACAAAAAGCTCATGTAACCCAGTATTTCTCCGGTACGACTTAACTCTGCCCTAAACATATCCTCTGCCTCCCAGGACCTGCTTTCTCCTAAAACAGCAAATAAGCCTCCACTCCCCCAACCCCTCAAACTGCTTTCTAATATTTGCTCCTATTTCTTTCCATATCAGCACTTTCAAGCTTTCAAAAATACCTTGATAAGGGCCAAATAGGTAGTACTGCGGTTAAAGTGTTTTCCTTGAATGTGGCCAGGCCAAATTTCACCCCAGGCACCTCTTATGGTCACCTGAGTCCACCAGGCATGATCCTAAGCACAGAGCCGGGAGTATGCCCCGAGCATTGTCGGGTATGACCCAAAAAGAAAACAAACCCCAAAACCCATTCATTCATATGGATTTTTTTTCTATTAGGACAGTAAAACCGTTCTACGATAGTTGATAGTACAAGTAGGACACCAAGGATGTGTCAAAACACATAGAATTCTACAGCACAGTGAGTCTCAATGCACGTGACCAAAAAAACTTGGTGCACATATGCTGCCTTGGTCCATGTGCTGCTTGTGCCCATGTGGCCAAGCACATATGGCACCCAAGCACATGTCTCTCGCATCTCCTCACTTGAGATGTGGACTTCCATGCTTTCAAATCTAATGCTGGGATGCGTTCGCTCTCTCTCTCTCTCTCTCTCTCTCTCTCTCTCTCTCTCTCTCTCTCTCTCTCTCTCCTCCTTCCCTTTCCTAAAAACCTCCAAATAAAATAGTTTTTTACTTAAAAAAAATTAAAAATAAGGCCTGTAGGAAGGATCCCAGAATGGAACGCAGATTGCATCTACTGTATGAAAATGAGAATTTACTGTATGAAAATATGTGAAATAGCCCCCTAATGGGAATGAAAAAAAAAATAGCTATTTAACTGCAGAACAGACTCTAAGACTAAAGGCAAATGACATTTTATGGAAGTACTGAACTCTAGTTGAGAAAGAGGACAGGAGAGCACTGCTCGTGTAAACACTACACATATAAGCAAAACTCCTGGTAGGTTTTGGAAGAAGGTTTAGGAACCATAGTTACAGTACAGTGGGTAGGGTGCTTGCCTTGCATGGCAGACCCAGGGTGGACCCCTGGCACTTCATGTGGTCCGCTGAGCCCATCAGAAGTGATCCCTCAATGCAAAGCCAGGAGTAAGCCCTGAGTACCAACAGATCTGGCAAGAAGCATGTTTTCACAATTGAAGCAGAAGTTTACAGACAATCAAGAGGAAAGACTAGAATGATGTATGCAGCTGTATAAGATTTGGAGCCATCCATGAACTTAGAGGTGTACAGATGGAGACACAGAAACTTGAACAGCTCTGTATGCACATGAAGGGGGTAGAATCAAAACATCTATTTCCTGTTCTGTCTTAGAGTATTTAGGAACAATGACACCCCAGCACTTACAAGGAAACCAGGTACCCAGAACTTGGATTCTAATATAATCTGCAAAGAAAAGAACCAGGGCACCTTGGGAAAGACCTGATTCCAGACTGGGGCAAGGAATGTACAAGATGAACGTGGAACATTCTGCAATGCAAGGAAAAACAAGAAGTACTCAAACTAAAATTCACAGCGATAATGTGTGTCACTGACAAAGCGCAGGATCTGTTAAGGTCAAAGCTGGAGCAACAGCATAAATGAAATTTCTTTTCTTTTTTTAGTTCTGATATTGCAAGGAATCAAACCTAGGGCCCCATATGTAAAAGACAAGTACAGCTGGCTACATCCCAGATCCAACAATATAAATGCATTATAACCTACAGAATACAATAAAGGGACTGGAGAGACGACTCAAAGGACAGGGGGCATGCTTTGCATGTGGGAGGCCCCAGGTCAATCCCTGTCACTGCATGGTTCCTTGAGCACAACTAGGAGCGACCTCTGAGCAATGCATCAGGTGAAGCCACTGAGCACCAACAGCTGTGGACCAAAAACACGAAGCCCTTCCCTCGCCACCAAAAGCTGAATATAATAGCACCAATGAGTTCAGCAAACACATGCTGAACAAATTATTAGTCTAATTCCCCCTTCAGGAGGTAGAACCTAACTGTCCACACTTGAAGAGTGGGCAGTGCATAGCATCCATGGGGTATGGCCCCTGTGAAAATAAAGGGGCTGGACATTGGTTTTGCATGTGGGAAGCGTGGGCTTTGTTCTCTGGCACTGCGGAGCCTACCCAAACACTTCCAGAAGTGACCTCCAAAAATGGAGCCAGGAACAAGAAGTTCCTGAGTACTGTTGGCAGAAGTGCACACACACACACACACACACACACACACACGTATGTTCATGTGTATACACACATACACAAATACATAATTCTGAATACATTTTAAAAAAAATAGAATATGGCTCAAAGTTTTAAAGGTCTGCCTGGCAAGCCTAAAATCACAATTTCAAACCGTGAGGTTGCAGCATGCAAAAGAGTAATCCTAATAGTCCTACTGCCTGTTATCCCTGGGGGAACAGGGTGGGGTTAGGGTATAAAAGGACTTTGCTTAGTGGTTTCCCCTTAAAAAAGCACAGTATGGAGAAAGGGAGGGGTCACTGCGGGGAGTTACTATGGGTTGCCAACACGAAGCACTATCAACCATTCACATCAGCAGTGATATCATGCACATTGCATGCATGTAATGTGTAATGATGTAATAAAACATAGCACTTGACTCGCTTGACTCGTGTGGGCCTCCTCCCCCAAATCCCCATAAACACTAAGTGCAACAAAAACATCAGACAAGCCCAAACGGAAGGATGTTCACAGTATTTCTCATCAATACTCCTCCAACTTTTTAAAATCAGCCAAAAACAAGGAACCTGTCGGGTTTTGGAGGGACGCTAGGAGACTGGACCAGCACATAAAATGAAGTGTCCTGGGTGGGACGCTGACACAGTGCAGGACATCAGGTAAAATGAATGAACTTGGAATAAGGCAGGGTTTAGAGCGTAACAGTTCATCACCGGTTCATGAGCTGTGACAAATGTACCATCTTTTCATGGAAATTGGATGTGGAGTGTTTGAAAAGTTCACACTATCAGCACAATTTTCCTAGAAATCTGCACTGATGTTAAAATGATGTGTACTTCTGGAAAATCCCTTTTAAATGAAAACTGCCACCAGTGCGGTGATGGCAGAGCAGCCTGCAAGCACAAGGCTACGGGCTCGATCCCCAACAGCTCCCCCCACATGCTGACCTGCTGGCACAACAGTGTGCAATTCTGGCACACCACAACCCAGTGTGTATAAGTGACACAACGAAGAGTGTACAACCTTGATCACCGCAACAGCGGAAGGAAAGGGGAAGGAGAAGGGGAAGGGGAAGGGGAAGAGGAAGGGGAAGGGGAAGGGGAAGGGAAGGGAGTCTGTATTCAGCGTACTTCAAGTGATAAACTTGATTCAAAAATTGGACGCACAGCTCCCAGAGTGGGAATCGCCGGGAACTCATCAGATGGAGCTGGGGTCGCCCCTTCCCCTCTCCATTTTGTCTGAGCCCTGTGGTCCTGCCCAGGAGCTGCCCTGGGGCGACCAGCCATAGCATGCAGAGCCTCAAGCGCAGCTGGGGAACTGGAACTTGGCTCTCCCCCAGCTCAGCTAACCATGGGGCCCCCCAGGAGGACAGATGGGTTTTGGGTGTTGGCCCATCACCTCTGGGGGTCCCGGAAGCAGCCGGATGAGACTCCCCACCACATTAGCCACCATTTTTGCTGTCCGGAGGCTGACCATGAGGCCCCTTAGTCGCGTGGCTGCTTGCAGCCATGCGGTCCATCAAACTAGTAGAAACAGTTATGTCCTTTAATGTACTGCATTCTACGATATGTAGGAAAGGTAGGCAGGAGGGAGAGATAGAGAGGAGAGAAAAGACATACAGAACCCACCAAGTAGTTGGGGTGTGGGAGGGGGAGGGAGGTGGGGACAATGATGATAGGAGATGTGTTCAGGTGGAGGGATGGGTGTTGGAACACTGTGGAACCAAAACTCGAGCATGAGCATATTGCAACTGTATGTCTAAAAGTGGTGTAATAAAATTTTAAAAATTTTTTTTTAAAAAATTGGCACAGAGAATGCAGAGGCAGCCACGTGGCCCACCGTTTTAGCCACTGGATGTAACACTGCCGTATTAATACTACACTGTCTCTGCTCCCAACTTGTCCCATCTGGTGTGGTGTTGGCACATCCCAGTTGGAGCCAATTTCCATTCTGCAGTGTCTAATGTTACTACACATACCCCAAAAAGGCCCACTGTGAGAAGCCCAGACTTCCTTTTTTAAGAATTTCCATCCATCCCTTTCCCAAAGTTGTTTTCAGCAAAGCTGTTGTTAAAATACCTTTCCTTAAGCTCAAAACAGAAGAGGTAGGAAGAAGTGAGGGCAGGGTGGATGCGGGAATTGGTTACAAAATGCATCCAGCTACCATCTAACATAATGAGTATTTTTTTTTAGAGCGAAGGCTGAATAACTCGAATGACATCATTACCATTACACTATCTGATTTCACAAAGAGCTGCAGAAAACCTGAGCAGGAAGTCCTTATCAAAAAAAAAAAAAAACACAGGGAAAGGCAGGGGCAGGCTTTCAAGACAGCAGGGGCTTTTTGTTTTCTCCCAGATGCCCTGGGAGGAGACACTGCAGGTGCCTTCCCTGTGGCTGACTCTCCCAGGTCCTGAGGACAAATGCAGCTGACTCAACTGTGGGAGTTAGAAATTAGCACCCCACTTAGAAGTCAGCACCCCTCTTAACCATCCCAAGATGGCTGAGCCCAGCTCACTAAGGTTGGCCAGTACTATAAGCAGCTCTTCCTTCAGCATTTCCCAATAGTCTTCTCTGCTCATCCAACAACCTTGAAATCTACAGTTGGGTTTTAGGTCGTAGCATTCGCAACTAAAAGAAAACAAAACAAACGGGCCTCCCACATGTTAAACATGCCCTTAGCCATCTGAGCTCTCTTTCCTTCCCAGTGTATAATTGTAGTGGTTTTTTGGTTCTGGTTTTGTCTTGTATTGGGGCCATACCCAGTGGTGCTCATGGCTTACTCCTGGCAGTACTTGGGGAACCATATAGGGTATCAAGGATAGAATTCGGGTCAGCCAGGAGTGATCCCTGAGGTTCACGATCCATGCCTGGCACCTTGTGGTTCCAAGCACCACTGCAAGCAACCTGGGTTCAATATCTGATATCCTATAGGTGCCCTGAGCACCCAACTATAGGTCAATGGTGCATTTGGCACAGAAAATTCTACTAATGTTCTTCAGGGTAAACAGTGTCATGTTTATTTATTTACAAAAACCCAAACCATGTGAGCACAAACACAGATTGGATGCTTAAAAGGAAGAGCTGACGTAGTTGCCCAGGGTTTGGGTATGTATTATTGGACAAATGCACAATGAATGAATGCAGGCATTCACTGTTGTATTGCCTTCCTTCAAATAATCCCCTACCTACCCATTTATTGTTAACTGTGCCTTGGATGTCAGTATCAAATAAATCTGCATTTCTTCTAGGACGGGAAGAAGTCACCATGTATAATCAAACATCTTTCTAATTAAACATTTTTTTCATTGCAAAAAATTCTTCAAACCTGAACAGCACATTTCAGCAATCCGCCCATTTTAGCTCCACCAACAGGAAGTAATTAGTCCCAGTAATAGAGATGGGAAATACCTACAGGAGGAACTGCCAATGGGCACATCAGCAGTAAGTCCTCTGACCTCTGACCAAACTATTCTGCTACTTGTCGAGCTGAGCCTAAAGTAGGCTATGCCCTTAAAGGCTTTCTGCACAAGTCAGTCTGAAGGAGTCAGTCGCCTCATTTGGGCACCAGGCAGAGGAAAGAGAGCAGAAGACCCCTTCCACCCTTCTCCCCATCACAGCACACTTGGAGGCTCAGAGGCAAGACTATCTTGGAACTAGTGTTGATCTTCCTTACACAGCTTGATGACAATTCAGGAACACTGGTTGTGGCCAGGAAGGAAAAGGGTAGAGGGAGGGGGTGCTGGGATTAGCGGGTGCCCGGTGCTCTTGGAAGATAAGGCAGGCTGAAAATACAGCTGCTCAGCCCGTTCAGGCCACAGACTCCTGTGGCTCACTCCCTGGAAAACCCAAATTCTGCATCCCTTCTCATGAGGCTCTCAGCCTCCCGGAAACCTCTCCAGGTTAAGACCATGGATCTGAGGCGGGAGCGATAGTCAGCGGGTAGAGCGTTTGCCTTGCACGCGGCCAGCCTGTGCCGGCCCGGGTTCGATCCCCGGCATCCCATATGGTCCCCCCTAGCACCACCAAGAGTAATTCCTGAGTGCAGAGCCAGGAGGAAAAAAAAAAAGACCATGGATCCATCCGGTAGCACGGTATTTGAGATTGTTGTTGAAAGTTACAAAAGGACACAAATCTACTCTAGAAAGGCCAGAGTTAGTACACAGTCATCCTATTATTAACTCAAAAGGCATTTACTGCACACCTACTCCATTCCAGCCACCAAGCTGGACATGAAAAATGGGAAAATCACGGGAGAAGGAGCAGCACCCCGGGCAGCCGGCGTGTCACGTGCGGTGTGCACACAACCTCACCCAGGGCGACCTCACCCACAGTGACCTCAGTGGTAGTTACATCAGGGCTGATCTCTGACACACACACACATACACACATACACACACACAGACAACAGCTAAGTCGTACCATCTCACACTTGTTTTCCAGGATCCCTGTCCTCTGGGGACATTGAGTCAGAATGGATGGTTCAACTGTGGGAGAGGCAGACATCCCTCTGAAAAGGCTGAGCTGACTCTACCTCCATCTGCACGGCTGTACTGCCGGCTCTTCCTCTCCCTGTCCCTTGCCTCCTTTCCTATCATTCCACAGCAAACCTCTCTGTCATACTGCCTGCATCTCCTTAATCTGGGTTCAGGGTCTGCAATCTGTAAAGCAGAAAAAATGGCCACATTATAACCCTCAGGCCACCCATTCAAGTAGCAGCACTATGTAGAAGAATGGGCGGAGAAGTGGTTATGTTCAACAAAGAGGTTTCCTAGTCTTCGAGGTATCCATTTTAGAAATTTCATACTTAAAATGCACAGAGGAGGGCCGGAGCAATAGTCTCCAGCGGGTAGGGTGTTTGCCTTGCATGCAGCTGACCCAGGTTTGATCCCGGCATCCCATATGGTCTCCCACACAGTGCCAGGAGTGATTCCTGAGCGCAGAGCCAGGAGTAACCCTGAGCATTGCTGGGCGTGACCCAAAAAGCAGGGGGAAAAAATTCACAGAGGGGCTGGTACTTACCTTGCATCTGACTAACTCCAGCTTGATCCCTAGCACCGCATACAATTCCCAGAATACCATTAGGAAGGATCACTGAGCACAGAACCAGGGGTAAGTCCTGACCAACACCAGAAACCTAGTAATAGTAAATACATGTATTTTCTTAAAGTAGACTATAGGAGAAGGGTCACCTCCCTAGCCTGTGAGATACTGTGTAGATTTAAGGTTGGGAGGCCTACAGTTCTCAAGTCCAATACATTTTTTCCAGGGGTCAGAGCAATAGGAAAGTAGGTAAGACAATTGCCTTGCATGCAGCTGGCCTGGCAATGACCCCCAGAATCCCACATGCACTCCTGTGCACCACCAGGAGTGATTCCTGAGTGCAGAGTAACCCCTGAGGCATTGCCATGTGGCTCAAAAAGCAAAAATGAATGAATGAATGAATGAATGAATGAATGAAGAGAGAGAGATAAGACTTCTACCACTTTAAGAACCGCAGAAGCCTTGCATGCCTCAAAGTCTCTAGGCACTGAGACAAGTACAACCATAGGCATAAATATGAAATATGGAGACGTACAATGATGGCTGCTTGCATAAGGGGCCACATTAGTCTGGGTCCAAGCTTCACTGCTGAATGAATATTATTCAGATTCCCAAAGCAAAGAGCAGTACAGTTTAGTGGATGGAGAGTTATATCCATGAATCCTATAAATTCTGAAATTATAGTCTCCAAATTCTGGGGACCAACTGGAAACACCTAACGTGTTCAGCAACCAATCTGAAATTTCCTCTAAACTTTAGGATGTCAGGTGATCAGGGAATATACAAAATATTTTCCCTTAACTTGGAACCTGGCTCTTCTCCTGTCTTACTTCCTTGTTAATCATTATCTTTCCTGAAGGAAATGAAGAAACAAAGGATAAATGGCCAGGGGAATAATTTTTTCCAAAGTGGTAATTTGTCTAGATGATGTCTTCTCTCAACGTCCCCAAAGACTGATAATGAGTTTCCTTACCGGAGGGGTGGGGGTGGGGCCAAGCTTTTCTTGAAAAGAGTTCATTCTTCTCGCCTTACATGACAAATAGAATCGATACCCTAAGAAATCAAGGCACATCTTCCAAGGGTGTGCTGCTCTACCTCCTACTCACCACCAGGCCATATTTGCAAAGAACTTTGTAATCCCTGTCTTACCTTCCGACAGACTAGGAGGCAACACATACCAATCCCTTCGACAGATTGAGAAATTGAGGCAAAGGTAAAGGCAGAGGTTGTAGGGGCAAGGCTTCAACACCTCCCAAGTTTCGGTCCCTTTGCTTAACCCTTCACATGCCCCGTCACTCCTAAAGCCTTTACACCCTTCCTTTCCCGCCACCGCCTGAAATGACCTTTCTTCTGAACTCCTGTAGGAATTGCTACTCAAACAATGCATCTGTCTATTAGTCATGTACTCTCTGGCTATTTAAATCCTGCATAATTATCTAACTTTTCCTGTGTTTATGCCTGTTTCTTCCACTGAGTTTGAAAGTTGGTGGGAGTGAGGGAACAGAGGGGAGGAACAACTAAGGGCTCTGCATCCTCAGGTGTCCTCATACAACACAGCTAGTTTTCTTTTTCTCCTCCATCATCTTCAAAGAGATGCTTTCAACCTAAAATTTAAAAACAAAAAGTCTAGGGCTCAGAGAGGCAGAACAGTGGGTAAGATGCCTGCCTTGCACGTGAGTGGCCTGGGTTTGATCTCCAGCACCCCAGATGGTCCCCTGAGCACAGAGCCAAGAGTAAGCCCCGAAGCACATCTGGGTGCCCCCAAAAAATAACAAAGTTTTATAAAGTAAAATACAGTAATACATAGCATAAACTGAAACACCGAGGTAAACAGAAATGCATGTGATTCAGAATCTACTGCCTCCTTCAGCAGCTCTAGAAAATACTTTTCTCATTTTCAGTTTTTTTTTTTTTTTTGGGTCATACCCGGCAATGCTCAGGGGTTTCTCCTGGCTTTGCACAGGAATTACTCCTGGCAGTACTCGGGGAACCATATGGGATGCCAGGGATCGAACCGGGCCAGCATGGGCCAGCCGTGTGCAAGGCAAATGCCCTACCGCTGGCTATCGCTCCAGCCCCTAATCATTGATGCTTATTCCCAATGAAATACAAGGAATATGTATTCCTTCCCAGGTTATCAATAGAAAGCAATGAAAACTGACTTTAAAAAAAATCACCCATTACAAACTATACTGAATCCCAAATCCAGTTTGAAAAGTGATGTATAAACGTATAATACGCCATGATCTAGCCCCCCCCCCGTGTTGTATTTGATATGCCAAATACCAGTAACAATTATAGACCTCATTCCCATGATCTATGTAATGGTTTGAGACTCTTTATGTTCCTGGAGCAAGCAGATGCCCTTGGGCTCTACTAGTATGAGACAGGACATATGGAGATGTTACTGGTGTTACTGGTGCCCACTTGAGCAAATCGATGATGAATGGGAAACAGTGATACAGTGATACACCATGAATCTAACTAATTTTCAGGGCTTTCGCTTATTTTCCTCCTCAGACACAATTTTTCCATACCTCAAATAAATGACAACAGACTCACAAGAATTTCCAAGATACTGAGCCCCTGTGTCTTGGAAGGCTGCCCAAATCATTTAGGTTGCACAGCTAGTTACTGAGTTCTTAAACATCCAAATACTATTTTCTATTCTCTATACTCAGTCCTCTAACTTGCTGTGAACCCTATGCTTGTCCAAGTGGAATCAAAGTTTCATTTCTTACAGTTCTCCTTCAGACAGGAACCACTAAACCACCCACCCTGCCAGCCTCATTCTGCACCCAATCCCATGAAGAGGGCCCAGTGGGGCCTATACCACCTGATAGCCATCCCCCACCCTTCTCCCACTACACCTGTTCTTTGACAGGTCTTCTCCGACTCCATGAACACTTTCCCTTTAACCACTTGAGCTTTTCTGGCCATATTTCCTTCTCAACTCTTCCCAGGTTTCCCTGTAAATTCACACTTTACTTTTGAGCCATACTGGACTAATGAAAGCTACCCTCCATCAATCCCATCATCTGAAGCCTTTGTTCCTGCCTACAGGTTAGGAGTCTTGGAGTCACTATAAATTCAGTTTCTAATCTTGGCTGGGCCTCAGCTCCTCTTCATATGAAAACTCTTTCAGTTTTCCTTAATGGGTTCATTCCCATTTCCTCTAGTGCCAGAATACTGTAAATCATCTCTTCCATTGTCTTCAAAATTCCACACTCCGTTCTATCTGCCTGCCCATCATCTGATACTTAGGGCTGCCAACCTCTAAAGGTTCCCTTTCCAGCTTCCCTGGCACCATGGATTCCACCTCCAGACTCAGTATTTGGCATCTTTCCGAGAATATCTCGAATATCTCAAATAACATCCTCCAGTTCTCTGTATACCATCTTCTTCAGCATCAAATTTCTGTAGTTCTACAATCTCTACCTGGAGGACTATCAGACTCAACTTCAGCCACATTTTTAAAAAATATTTTAGGGCGGAGGCGATAGCCCAGCGGGTAGGGCGTTTGCCTTGCACGCAGCCGGCCTAAGCCGCCCGGGTTCAATCCCCGGCATCCCATATGGTCCCCTGAGCACCGCCAGAGGTAATTCCTGAGTGCAGAGCCAGGAGTAACCCCTGAGCATCGCCAGGTGCGACCCAAAAAAGCAAAAAAAAAAAAATAAAATAAAATAAAAATAAAAAAATATTTTATTATACCACCACATGACCTGATGGAATGGTTTGAGGCTCTTTATGTTCCTGGAGCAAGCAGATGCCTTGGGCTCTACTAGCATGAAACAGGACATATGGAGATGTTACTGGGGCCCACTCGAGCAAATCGATGATGAACGGGGAAGACAGTGACAGTGACAGTGACCACAGTTAGATATACAATTACAAGATGTTCATGTTTGAATTTTGGTTCTACAGTGTTCCAACACCCATCTCCCATCACCAATGTCCCCACCACCCTCCCCTTCCCCAGCCTGCCTCCATGGCAGGTTCTTTATCTCCTCTCTCTCTCTCTCTCTCTCTCTCTCTCTCTCTCTCTCTTCTCCTTATACATTGTAGATTGTAATATATTCTAGAACATGATTGGTTCCATTAGTTTGATGTACCGGGTCCAGACCACAAAAATGGTGGCTATTATGGTGAGCAAGTCTCATCCGGCTGCTTCCAAGGCCCTACATCAACCACATTTTTTCATAGCTTCACACTCCCATTCATTAGCAGATGGACATTTTAAAATCACTGTATCACCGTGGTTTGCATACCAGCTCTTCCTCCAACCTTCTCCAAAATATAAGGATTTAAGTCTATGACACCAGTGCTCGCTTCAGCAACACATATACTAAAATTGGAACAATACAGAGAAGATTAGCATGGCCCCTACGCAAGGATAGTGAATGAATGAATGAATGAATAAGTAAATCTATGTCACCAGGACGTAAGGGTGGCCTCTTTCATACATTTTTTCCCTCATAGCAAATTAATCCAAGTCATAGTAACTGTTTCAAGAACTTCCAAAACCTATCAACCCCAGTTTTCACCACGTTTTTGTGTATTGGTTTTCTCTCAGCATGCCCAATATCTTCCTGCAACCCAGCTTCAAATCTATGATCCACCAGGCTTCCAGGATAATCCACCCAAAGGGCAAGTGTGATGATGACCGACACCCCTGGTCAAAGTTCTTCAATACTTCCTATCAGCTAGAGCACATGGTCTATGCCCTCTGCTAGATTTTCATGACCTGTTTCCCTCCGCTTCTCTTATACTGACTCCAAACCAACCTCATGCCTTACATTGTACAGACACTTAATAGTTTGTGCTCACAATTGAGTTTACTGCATTAACACTCATGCAAATTTCTTGGCCTACACCATCCCAGACTTTTGTTAGGTGATTTGTGCAGGAAGCCTACTGTCTTCCCCAATGCTTCTTACAGGGTGAGAGGCTACTTTGTGTAAATGAGCAGCTCCCTGCCAAGGCACTCATCTGATATGCCGTCATCTGACTGACTCCGGAGCCCCCTTCTAGCATTAAGGAAAGGGAGCTTTATTTCCTTTCTCTGATGATCTCTCCATAGTGGTCTAGGGAGGAACACTTCATCATTCCAGCTCCTCTGTGTCAGAGTCACCTGAAATCCTACTCTTATAAACCTGCAAGAATATGTGTGATCAATTGTCAAGGGTACTAATGCCAACCTAGAACTGAGCATTAAATAGAGGCAAAAAGATACACATGACAACCCTTTAATGTATGTTCTATAATCCATAGTCTGGAAGGGAAGGAAAAGAGAAAGAGAGAGAAAGGGAAAGAAATAAAGAACCTGCCATGGAGGAGGGCTGGGGGAGGGGGAGGGAACCTGGGACGTTGGTGGTGGGAGATGGGCACTGGTGGAGGGATGGGTGCTGGAACACTGTATGACCAAAACCCAAATATGAACTTTTTAATTGTATATCTTTGTAATTGTAAAAATAAAAAATTTAAAAAAAAGAATATGTGTGATCAGTCAAAGCTGAGCATCTGTCCTCAAAAACTCTCTAGAATAAAGAACCTGCCATTTAGGCAGGCTATGGGGGCGGGGGAGTTGGGGACATTGGTGGTGGGAAATAGGCACTGGTGGAGGGTGGGGTGCTGGAACACTATGTGACCGAAACCTCTTAACATGAACAACATTGTAATTGTATAGCTCATGGTGGTATAATAAAATATTTAATAAAAAAATTAAAAAACTCTCTATAATATAAATTAGAATTTTTATTTCTCTTTGGTGAAATTGAAATTATTAAATAATAGTACTCTAAACAGCAAGAAGCTCAAATAATCCAAGATCTTTCTTTTAATAAATAACCTTTGATTTTCCTAGTTTATATCTCCTGTCCTTTAAATAATACAGCCATGTGTCACAACATGAAATATGTTATTAAATCCAATATTAATAATCATAATCAGGTTTTGGGTTTGGGGGAGACACCTGGCAGTGATCACCTGGCAGGGCTTATTCCTGGCTCTGAACTAAGGGATCACTCCTTACAGGGTTCAGGGGACCATACGGGGTGCCAGGGATGATATCTGGGTTGGTTGCATGCAAGGCAAGTGCTTCTATCTGCTGCACTAATGCTCTGGCCCCTTGATTGTATGTTTTAATAAATTATCTAAGAACAGCACACTTGGTTCATGGAGAATCCTAGTACCTTATAAGATAGGACTTTCAGTATGTTAAAATGTAAGTACAGTGGTTGGAGCAATAGCACACCGGGTAGGGTGGGTTCAATCTCCGGCATCCCATATGGTCCCCAAGCACCACCAGGAGTAATTCCTAAGTGCAGAGCCAGGAGGAACCTGTGAGCATTGCCAGATGTGAATCAAAAAGAAATAAAAATAAGTACAAAAATAAATGCAATTTTTAAATGATAAAGAAATATAGCACTATATTAATCTTCAAAATATTTCTGAAAATGAGGCAACCTGTCTTAGTTTGCAATGTTGTTGTTTTGGGTGCCACAACCGATGGTGCTCAGGGCTTACTCCTGGCTCTAGAACCATATAGGGTGTCAGGGATGGAACCTGGGTCAGCCACATACAAGGGAAGTGCAGTACCCACTGTACAATCTCCACAGCCCCTCTCTTAGTATTTTATTCTGAATAAGAAAATTTTAGTCTCTTGTATGTGAGGCATTATTATTACCATTTTACAAGTTATAAAAAATTTAAGGTTCAAAATGTAACATGTCCAACCCTGACCGTGAGTTTCCATTCTAGTCTGTCTACAGGTTTCAAAAAGAAATTACAAAGAATACAAAAATGTGCTTCATTATGATATATAAAGGATTAGTCAGAAAGTTTAAGGAAAATCATAAACTCCACAAATAGCCAACTCTGAAACTTTTGTACAGGTATGTGAAAGGTTTCATTGATAAAATAAACTTGTGGTGTTGGACAGGAACTCATTTTGCCTCCATGATAGCAGTCATTGTTACTATTATCTAAGATAAACACCCTCTACTCTGCACTTTCCTTCGAACTTTCCCACGCAATCCTCCAACCTATAGGTGCACTATTCTGTTCCTGGATAACGAGACACCCTGCAGAAAAAGAGGTGCACAGGAAGCCAAAGACAGGAATTCAAACTACTCCCCCCAAACTTACAACCTTCCTTTCAGAAAAAGAAACAGCTTCCCTCGGGAATTGTCTGACAGAGTTAGAGGGAAAATCTGATCATGTAAAACCAAACAGCTCCTCCTAATCCCCAGCAGTCCACCTCTGGCCCCTTCAAACTCAGTTTCAAAAGCTATTACCTCTGGTGCCACACTCCTGGCACTGCCCTGCACAGAGCATCCTGGGTGACCCTGAGTGTCCGAAACAGAATCCATACAAACTATGGCTCTCGGCCTTGGTAGTTCCAATCTTGCCCATCCTTTAAGGTACATAACTCCAAAACATTCAGAGTAAATCAGTGCTTCTCCACAGGTTCTAGATATCAACTACAGCATCACAAAATAGCCAGATGCTCTAGTTGACAAAAAAATAGATGTGATGTTCTAGTTGATATAAAAATACCAAAATACAGCATCACAAAATAGCCAGGGCTTCCTAGCATGCTTCTGTTCTACACCTTATGCTATAGCTTAAAACTCTTCAAGCTATGCCAGAGAGATAACCCAATAGGCTGTACACATACAAACACGCTTTGTATGTGGGAGGTCCAAGCTAGAGCCTGTTCCCTTGAATACCACTAGGAGCAACCCTTGGAGCACCACTGGGTGCGGTGACAGCGCAGAAATCCTTTAGGCACAAAAAGCCAAGCAGATAAACCACAGAGGACAATAACATAAAACTACACCATTATTTTGGTTTGGCTTGGTTTGGTTTCATTTTTGTTTGGGGCCACACCTAGCGGTAATAAGGACTTAGTCCTGGCATTGTGCTCAGGATCACTCTTGATAGACTCTACTGGGATACCCAGGATCAAAAACAGGCTGGCCCCAGGGAAGGCAAGCACTCTGGTCACTGAATTATCTCCCTGAACCCTTTGTTTTTTTTTTTTAAGTATTTTTATACTATGCAACAATATAAATAATTTGTATCCCTCTCTCAGGAAAAAATATCAAGAGTTTAGTCTCAAGATACATTATTGCCCATTTGATATTTTAATACTGAACACATTAATTCCATTTTACCAATCAAATTCTTTCTTCCCTTTTGCCTTTTGTTATTTACACTGTAGAACCAAACACTTTCAGCGCCCTGGGTGACATGAGCAGGCATAGCACAGGTTGTGTGTACAGGAGCTCTGGGTTCCATCCCCAGCAATGCCAAGCCCCGGAGTTCCAATGAGAGACGAGTCCAGCCCCAGTACTAAGCCAGAAGTGGCACCTGAGCACTGGCAATGCGCCCAAATACCAGGCCAAAAACAATCATTCCCAATCAGAAAGTTTCACATTGTTCGTGTCAGAATGTAGTGAGCACCAAGCATACAGAAGTGCTTCCCAGTCAGAAAGTTTCACATTGTTCGGTGTCAGAATGTAGTGAGCACCAAGCATACAGAAGTGCTTAGTGTAAGTAATGAAAGGCCCTTGCACTAACACACACCTGCGGTGTCCCCGGAAGCCGCTTTCTGCAGCAGTGTTGTAAATCTCTGTGCCATGTCAACTTTGTTATTATCCATCAATTCTGAACAACCCAACATGAAACCTGGCAACGACATCTGAATACGGGTGGGTTTTATTTCATTTTTTTTTCTTATTTCTGCTTTTGTTTATTTCTGAGCACACCTGACTGTGCTCAGAGCTTACTCCTGGCTTTGTGCTCAGGAATCACTCAGAGCACCTATGATGTGGCTCATCAATGTGATGCCAGTAATTAAATCCAGGTGAGCCACATGCAAGGCAAGTGCCCTACCCACTCTATTATCTCTCCAGTCCAGGATAAGAATTTTCTTTTTATTTATTTATTTTGCTTTTGGGGTCACACCTGGCAATGCTCAGGAGTTACTCCAGGCTCTGCACTCAGGAATTGTTTCTGAAGGTGCTTGGAGGACCATATGAAATGCCAAGGATTGAACCCAGATTGGCCGCATACCAGGCAAACATTCTACCTGCTGTACTATCGCTCCACTTCTAACTTAATTTTAATTAAATATAGACCCAAGTTACCAGTAACTACAGATCACTGTATTGGCTGTGCAATCTTCAAATGTCCTGAGTGTTTGGCCAGCACCTTTTAAAAACAGAGTTTAAGATGAGGCTACCTCAAAAGGAGATGAGTCGAAAGGACATGTCTGAGGAAGTGCCATCTCAGGGGACCTGCTCTCTAGCTCCAGCTCCACCGAAAGTACTTCCGAGAGGTGCAACACTCCATATACAACCCAACACGTGTGCTCAACCCCAACACCTGTGCTCTCTTCTGTGTGGGAAATGCACAGTGTAAGCACTACCCTGAGTTTTAAATATTAAAGTGTTCTCTGGTTTTTTGTGTTTTTTTTTTTTTTTTTTGGTTTTTTGGGTCACACCCGGTGACGTGACGCTCAAGAGTTACTCCTGGCTCTGCACTCAGGAATTACTCCTGGCGGTGCTCAGGGGACCATATGGGATGCCGGGATCGAACCCCGGCCGGCCTGGGCGGGCCGCGTGCAAGGCAAACGCCCTATCCGCTGGGCTATCGCTCCGCCCCTAAAGTGTTCTCTAGACGTGGGGAAAAAAACACAAGAATCAAGACTAATTAAGACAATTACGAATTCATGGGGACAGAGCAATAGTACAGTAGAGTGGGTGTTTGCCTTGCACCTGGCGGACCCGAGTTCAATCACCAGCATCTCATATGGTCCCTGAGCACCACTAGTAATTCCTGAACATCACTGGGTATGACCCAAAAGAAAAAAAAAATTCATGTGAAATAGTTTTCTCCTGGACTCCACAGAAAGGACTTCCAAGCTGCTCATTAACTTGTAAGTTGACAGAGGCACTACAGAACGCGGTGCACAGGGAGGGTTTGAGGTCTGGCAGCCTGGCCATGCCCTAAAAGCACTGGTGGCTCCACAAACCTTGAGCCAAGGCCAGTGGATATTCACTCCACTCAAATGGCACTCTACCATCTACTGGCTGTCAAGCATCAAACTAGACAAAGAAACGCATGAGGGGCCAGAGCAGTAGACCAGCGGGTAGGGTGTTTGCCTTGTACACGGTTGGCCCGTGCCAGCCCAGGTTCGATCCCCAGCATCCCATATGGTCCCCCGAGCACCGCCAGGAGTAATTCCTGAGTGCAGAGCCAGGAGAAACCCCTGAGCATTGCCGGGTGTGACCCAAACAAAGAAAAAAAAAAAAAGAAAGAAAGAAACGCATGAAGTTGAAGAGCCCATCTTTTTCTCCCTCCGAGACTTACAATGAAGGAAAAAATACACCAATGGAGCATGGTCTAACAGACATAGATGATAAACACAGGATTTATGAAAAGTTACCTAATCTGTCCTGGGAAGGTCAGAGAAGTGTTTCCTGGGGAAGGTGAGACCTGAGGTGAGGCCTCGGAAGGTGCTGTCAGAAATACAAAAACAGGGGAGGGAGCATTCCAAACAGTGTGAATAATAAAGGTGAGAAGCAGCGCTGGGAGCAGAGCATGACAGGGTTGCTCCAGTATAAAGCTGGAGCCAGCACAGGGCTAGGGTGCATGCTTAGTTTAATATCTGACATTATGTGGTCCCCTGAGCACCACTAGCAGTTACTCTGGAGCACCGAGCCAGAAACAGACCATGAGCACAAGCAGGTGTGGCCCCCAAAGCAAAAAATGAAATTAAAAAAAAGTTAAACATACTTACCTTATGACCTTATGACTCTACTGAGAAGCGATAAGAAATCAAAAAATATATCCATGCAAAAACGAAACAATAAGTCTATGGGGCCGGAGCAAGAGTACAGCATGGAGGGATTTGCTTTGAATGCAGCCACCCTGAGTTCAATCTCTGGCATCCCATACGGTCCCCGAGCACTGCCAGGAGTAATTCCTGAGCACAGAGCCAGGAGCACAGAGCCTGAGCATTGCCAGGTGTGACCCAAAAAGGAAAAAATAAAATAAAGTAAGTATGTGCATGAATGCTCACGGGGGTATTATTCACAATGTCAACGCCACCTGCTGACAAAGGATAAACTAAACACAGTGCTGCTGGCAAATGGCAGGTCCTCAAAGCCATCCTACCTCGTGAAAAAGTCACAGATCCTCTGATTCCATTCCTATGTGGGTGTGAACAGGAGAATTCAGGGCAGCAGACCTGAGCCACAGACAAGTGTCTGCCGTGGGCTAGAGTCTAGAGGGGAGTGGGAGGGGCTGTTCATGGCGCTGCGGTTTCTGCCCAGTTGCTCGCCTACGTGTAAGACCTCGTGGCCCAAGAGCAGGTGCATGAAGTAGATCCAGGCTTCAGCTGGGGAGCAGAATGCTACCAGCCAGAGAGACCATAAAGGCACACAAGTCACAAGCTGGGGGTACCAAGCAGATTTTAGGAGGGCTCCCCCAACCATGCCCAGGCCCAATGGCTCCCCACTGCTCATTCTACTCCTGGGTGGGTTCTAATCACAGTAACAAGAACCAATGGTAACTCAAGATCCTCTGCACGCCCCAGCAGAGATATGAAAGGGCAACACATAATACATTCTAAAATGATCTGCTGCTGCATCCCTTGATGTTTACTACGTAAACTTACCTAGACCAAAACTCAACTGACATTCAAAATGTGCATTTGAAGGTCCAAAAAAAATAAACCAGAAAAGAAAAGGGAAATGCCATTTCTTAAATAATGAGCATTGAATATAGGCAAAAGGATACACATGATAACCTCTAAATGTATGTATTGCAATCCATAATGTGTAAGAGAAGGGAGAGAGAAACAGAGAGAGAAGAGGGGGAGGGAGAGAGAAACAGGGAGGGAGAGATAGAGAGAGAGAGAGAGATAAAGAACTCTGCCACAGAGGCAGGCTAGGGGAGGGGAGATTTGGGGACATTGGTGGTGGGAAATGGTCACTGGTGCGGTGATGGGTATTGGAACACTGTATGACCGATACCCAAACATGAACATCTTGTAACTGTATATCTCATGGTGGTATAATAAAATATTTTTAAAAATAAAAATAAAATAAAATAGTATTTAAAAAAAAACAACTAGAGTCAGAGTACAGGGTTCGGCGTGAGAGGAATAGATAGGATGAGAAGACTAGACCCTGGAGCAACAGCCACACGGAGTAAGCTGAATGAATGAAGGGCTCCTTGATAAAAACGGCAGAGCACACAGACTTAGCCAGGGCCACACAAGGACAGATCCCAACTGGTCTTTACCCTGAACAACCACAGCACTAGGGCTGGGAACCTAAAAAACAATGGAAATGGCAGGTCACCCTACTGTTCCATGCCCCCTTCACTTCCTCTTTCACCCCGCATGAGTCGTCATCTTTCCATGAAAGAATGCCAAGCGTTCAGTTGGTCTGACTGGCAGTTCCTGCTCTTCAGGTTCTCTGGATGCTTCAAAAGGGTGGCAATGTGCTACCGGAAAGACTACCCTTGTTGGCAGACTGTTTTCCAGGCTTCCACCCCTGATGAGTCACCTGCCAGTTTCTATCATGTATCAGGAGATCGTGATTAAAGAATCCTTCAAGTGAGTCTAATGGGCCGCAGTAAGCCTCCCTTGCAAGGACACTACAAAATTCAGACTAGATTATACAGGTGTTTTGGTAGTGATCTCGCAGATTCTGGGTCAAACAGAATGTGAAAGTGGCAAGAAATAAGATCATGATACAGCAATACTAACAATGGCCCTTCGTAGCAGCATTCAAAGAAATAAATTCAGAAGTTTCCCATGAAGCAAATGATTAAGTCAAGGCAATAATCAAGCAATTACAATCTTGAGTGCAAGATGACAAAATTAACCCCCAAGATTATGTGGTGTATACAAAAAATTAAAGCAAAGTTCATTAAAGACCTAGAAATCAGATCAGAAACCATAAAATATATTTCATGTATTTAGAGGTAGAGCTCTCCAGAAATCTGTTCATTAAAAAGGATTTCAAAGACCAGAATCACCATGGGCAATGGTAACAAAAAAAATAAGCAAATGGGACTATACGAAACTGGTAATTTTCTTCAAGGTAAAAAGAAAGTCAGGCTAAAATTAAAGACACTTAACCGACAGGGAGAAAATATTCAAGCATAATAATTTGGCTAGAGGACAAGCATCCACAATCTATAAAGCATTCACAAAGATCAACAACAAATAAACCAATAAAACACTCAAAAATGGGAAAAGGAGATGAAAAGACACTAACATGAAGAAGACAAGATGGCCAATAAGCATAGGAAGAAGGTGTTTGTTATCATTTAGTATCACTAAACAACAAGGTATCACCAGACACCAGTGAGAACAGCCGACATCAAAAATCTGAAAACAACAGATGTTAGTGAGGAAGTGTTGGAAAGGAACTCTGATTCACTGCTGGCGGGTATGAAACCTGGTTCAGCCTCTATGGAGACTTCTCAAAAAGAATGAAGCTTCCATTTGACCTGGCTATCCTACTTCTTGGTACCTGCCCCCCAAACACCAAAAAATCATTAATTCAAAAAATACTTATGTGAGCGGAGCAATAGTCCAGCAGGTAGGATATTTGCCTTTCATGCAACCAGACCTGGGTTTAATCCTCAGCATCCCATATGGTCCCCTGAGCACCACCAGGAGGAATTCCTGAGTGCAGAATCTGAAGTAACTCCCGAGTATTGCCAGGTGTGACCCAAAAAGAAAAAAAAAAGCATATGTACACTTATGTTCACTTCAGCTCTTAGTACAATAGCTAGGGGATGGAAGTAAAAATGAAAGTCCAACAACAGATGAATAGTTCAAGAATCTGCACTATATTTACACAATGGAATGCTATGCAGTCACTAAAAAAAATAATAAAGTGATGCAGTTTGTGGCAACTTGGATAGAACTGCAGGGTATCATGCTAAGAAAAATAAGCCAGGAAAGTCAGGACAAATATAGGATGATTATCTTATTCTCTGGCTTATATAGGAGTGAATCAAGGATATAGACAATTTCCATGTTTAATCTTGAATACTGTAATACGCCCTACCGCTGGGCTATCGCTCCGGCCCCTGTAATATAGACTTGAGAGCACCAGGTTTGGGAGGCGACAACAAATAGGCGGCTGGGAAGTAACACGGGAACATAAGCGGAGGGTCTCAAGCACAAAGGCAGTACTAAGAGAAATAACAGTATGCACCAAAACTAGAACTGTCAATCAACAAATAATTGAGGAAGAGTTGGGAAGGGGGGCCATTGGACTAGAGATGACATAGGAATGAGGTGAAAATTGCTCGACCTAAATGTTCTAACAAGAATACTATATGCGGCCGGAGTGATAGCACAGTGGGGTGGGTGTTTGCTTTGCACACAGCTGACCTGGGTTCAATCCCTGGCATCCCATATGGTCCCCTTAGGACCGCCAGGAGTAATTTCTGGGCAGAGCCAGGGGTTGCAACCCATAAGTATTTCCAGGTGTAGCCCCCCCACCAAAAAAAAGAATACTACAATAGATTTATTAACTTTGCTTCTAGCTATGTTAATGCCTATCTTTTAGTTGTGTTTCTTGTTATAAATTGTGCTTTCTAGAAAAAAATAGTTTAGACAAGTTAAAATATATTCCGCAACCCTTCCCTATACACACATATATATTTATAAAATACATATAATATAATATATAAGCTATATATTATATTATATGTAATATATAAATATATATTTTAGTGCAAGATCTTTTAGACAATTTTTTCCCTTTTCAATATACACCCGCTTTTCTGTTATTGAAGACATTCTAGACACCATCCCTCAAACTTCTGAACATTTACTGTCATTATCTGACCTGAATGACATGAGGCAGTTTGTGATCTTTATTTATCCCACATAGTATGAGTATTTATGCTTCACCACATAACCATGAACTTTTTTCAGTACAGGGTGTCACCACGGTTCCCTGGGAAGAAGCTGTCTTCCATGTATCCTGAATTCAGAAATACATCTGAACCCAACATGAAAGACATGAACTTAAGGCCAGAGTTACAGTACAGTGGGTTCTGTTTCTGCAATGTAAGTGACCAGCCCGGACTTGATCCCTGCATCCCATATAGTCCCCAAACCTATCAGAGGTGACCCCTGAGCACAGAGTCAGGAGTAAGCCCTGAGTGGTGCCAATGCAGCCCAAAAACAAAAACAAAGAAACATGTGGACTTTAATAAAGTATCAGTATGTCAGAAAGAGATCACAGCAAAGCATTCTTCTCTCTAACTCTACTTTTCTTCATCATGTGTCAATTTAGTAAAATTACATCTATTTGTACTCTCCTAACTGATAACACAGACATATTTTTTTAAAAACTGGTCAGCAGCCTTTCCATACCACCAATGGAGTGCTTAGAACAGACTTGCATTTTCATTTCATTTAGTAGGGTCTGGAATGCAACTAACTTCCCAGGTTTGAATTCTGCTCCTACCCTTTATGAATAACTGCCCTCTTTCTGCAACCATTTCCTTATCAACAAAAGGGATCAAAATAGTGGAGGGCCAAAGCCATAGCACAGCGAGTATGGCATTTGCCTTGCACGCCGGCAACCTGGGTTCGATCCCCAGCATCCCATCTGGTCCCCAGAGCACCGCCAGGAGTGATTCCTGAGTGCAGAGCCAGGAGTAAACCCCTGAGCATTGCCAGATATGACCCAAAAAGTGAAAGAAAAAAAATAGTGGGGTCTTCCCCACAAGTCCCAAAGATAGATGCAAAAAGTCCACAGCAAACATGCAACTCACTTCAGCATTACTGTTATTACACAGGCAGTATTTTGCAAAAGTTCTCTACAAGTGCATTTTATGTGTTAAGACATCTCAGAAGAATGTGGCCTATCACAATTGGAGACATGCCTTAAAGACAACTTTTGATAGTACATGATGTACTACCGAAAGTATTTGAAACTTGCCTGGTGCTCCAAGCACAGTACCAGGAGTAAACCCTGAGCACAACTGGGTATGTCCCTGCCTCCCGACCCCAGAAAATATAAAAATAAGGAAGGAAGGATGGATGGATGGATGGATAGATGGATGGATGGATGGATGGATGGATGGATGGATGGGTGGGTGGGTGGGTGGGTGGGTAGGTGGAGGGAGGGAGGGATGGAGGGATGGATGGTTGGATGGATGATGGATGGATGGATGGATGGATGGATGGATGGATGGATGGATGGATGGATGGATGGATGGATGGATGGATGGATGAATAAAATTTTAAGATGGATACACAAGTTTAGATCACGTTTTTCTCCATCTAAGTCACAGTGCCCCTAAAGTAGGTCATTTTGTTTGCTAATCTTAATCTGTCCTTTTTTGACCCCCTCAGAGCTTACTCCTCTACTTGAGAAAAGAACCATGACATTGTTCTAACCCTCACACAAACGGTACTCCCTCGGCCACCTGAAGCTCCTCATCCTTCACAAAGTCTGCTCAGTTCACTAAAACAGACCCTCCAACTAGCAAGCAAGTATGCTGTCACGCATGTAAGAGCAAACCTTAATTAACAGCATATACACATGCAATCCTAAAACCCAGAATACAGAAAAAAGCAAAGAAGACTAAAGTACAAAGAGTCAGGCTACCTTATTGACTCTGCCTCTCCCGCATTCTCCATCCACCCGACAAACTTCTCCCTAGTCTTTTATCTCAGAGCAGGAAGACTTGGTTCAACTCTACTCAGCACAACCTTAGCTATCTGAGCCCATCCGTGAGAATAAAGATCTGTAAACACTTTCTTCCGGACTCTTTCTTCCCACCTGCACCCTACCAACACAGTGAATCTAAACCACACGGGCAGAGCCTCTCCCAACACACCTACTGCTACAGCCCAATCCATTATCTGGGAGGATTGGGGGTTGCCTTCTAGCTCCGTAATAGAATCCCTTCATAAAAAGGCTGGAATGCCCTTTTTGAGAAAAGGGTTAGAACAATGTCATGGTTCTTTTCTCAAGAAGTGAGCACTGCTTCGATGGTGACAGTTAAGTACAGGACAAGAAAAGACATGTAGCTTGTCCCCTTTCCTCCACCTCCAGCCTCATACCCTGGGATCATCACTCATGACACAAAACAAAGTTTAACTAGAGCCATGGGGTAAAGACCAAGCACCAGAACCTACTTTTATTTTCTGGCTACAGGAGACAGATGGATCCTAAAGGGAAAGTCGAAAAAACACCCAGAGTACAGAGTTAAATTCAGGAGTCTCGTTAAGCACTTTGGATAGTAACAATTTAAAAAATTACTTAAAGATGTTTTTCCAGAGAGCAAACCCTGAGGACTGGCTCTCCCTGTGCCTACTTCTGAGGAGCGCGTCAATTAATGATTCAGGAAGGAGCGCGTCAATTATATGATTCAGGAAGGAGCGCGTCAATTAATGATTCAGGAAGGGGCACTCCTGGTCTGGGAGACACGTGCTTGGCACATAGAAACCCCGGTTTGATTCCTGACCACCCAGAGCCCAGAGCACCAGCTGGCATGTCGCTCTCTCCCCAACAAACCCCCAAACCCAAACTTAAAAAGTAATTTTTTGTGTGCCACCCACAATGAACTTTGTATTTTTATTTGTTTGTTTGTTTTTATGTATGTTTGTTTGCATGCTTGCTTTTAGAGTCACACCCAGCAATACTCAGGGGTTACTCCTGGCTCTTTGCTCAAGAATTACTCCTGGCAGTGCTCAGGGGACCATATGGGATGAACCCGAGTTCATCCGGGTATTGAACCAGGGTCAACCGCGTGCAAGGCAAACGCCCTACCCGCTGTGCTATGGCTCCAGCCCCACAATGAACTTTTTATATTGCTTTCAGCTTATTGCAGAGAGAGAGACAGACAGACAGAGACAGAGACAGAGACAGAAACAGGGAGACACAGAGAGAGAAGGGATTTTTCTGTAAAATGGGTGTGATTTTCCGTCAATACAAGAATGTGGCAGGAACAGCAGTTGTTTCCACGCTATTTCAAACTGCTCTACATAAAAATGCTCTTACGGTCCAGGAAGGACTCAAGTGGCAGACCACAAGCCCAGCTCATGCAGATTTGGGGTCTGATCCCCATCACTGCATGGCACAAGATATTGTCTGGAATGACCCTCACAACTAACAAAATAAAAACAGAATACTGTCAAAAAGAGACAAAAAGGGACCTTCACCTTCACCTTCTGTTGGTAGGACTGCTGTCTGCTCCTATCCTGATAGAAATATGGAGACATCTCAGAAAATAAAAAACAAAGCCTGGCCACATAATCCATAATTCCCTCCTGGGCAGCTAGCTAGTTTCAAATAAGCTCTGAGCCAGTCAGTGCCAAGTGATCAAGTTTAGCTCCCTACGCCCAAAAAACTAAAACATTACCCATAAAGATACTTGCACAACTATGTTCACTGGTACCATCAGTCACAATAGCTAAGGTCTGGAAACAACCCAAGCCCAACAACAGATTAATGGTTAATGAACTAGTGTACATATACACAATGGATGCTACTCAGCTATGAAGCTATGAGATAAGATGAAATCATGTATTTTGCTGCAATCTGGACAGAGTTGGAGGGTACCATGCTATGTGAAGTGAGTCAGAAAGAGGACCACTGCATGAACTTAAATTTAAAAAAAAAAAAGAACGACAGCAAGGGATAAATCAGTCCCCAACAGAAACAAGCTCTGAGACAGCACCAAGTGAACGGGAACCATAGTGATAGAATGGGGAAGGTGAGGGAGATCTCAGGTCAGTAGTGGGGGTTATTGACACTCGGGTCACGGGTAGTGAAGTACCACAGCAAGCACTCAGCACCAAACACTAATGTGGAGCTGTTGTGACTCGTAATAGAACAATAATAGCAAATTACCGGGAAATGATAAAAAACAAAGTAAAAGAGCAGAATTCTTTTAAAGGTACAGCAGGATTACCCTATTATCTTTATGGCTTTTACTGTAATTTTTAACTTCTTTACAGAAGACTAAAGCAGAAAAGGTGTGATTTGTGCCATTCTTTTTTGGTTTGGGTTTGGGAGGCGCATGTAGAGGTGCTCAGGGCTTCCTCCCATCTCCTTGTTCAGGGGGTAGTCCTGGCAGGGCTCGGAGGACCACATATGGTGCTGAGATCAAACCTTGGTTCTCCCGTAAGGCAAATGCCTACAGCACCACAATCTAATCCTCAACAGAAATATCTGCCTTGCCCTGACACTAAAAAGACTAATTCCCAAGCACTGTAATAACAAAGCCAACAAGACTATTGAAATTGTAGGACAAGTTCAGCTAAACGATTCTGAAGGGTGGTATAGTGGGCATCTCCACCCTACAAAGGAGCCTGGCACTAGATCCCCAGCCCAGAATCTGGGGAAATGCAGCTGTAGACCAATGCACTCCCTGGTACAGACACAAGTGATTCCGACCCTCCATGGGAAACACGGATCATTCATTGAGAGTGTCCATGAAGCATGAGTCTCTGGGGAGATGGAATGGGAGAAACACCCTGCTACAGTCTCTCACTGTATCACTGTCTTCCCGTTCATCATCGATTTGCTCGAGCGGGCCCCAGTAACATCTCCATATGTCCTGTCTCCTGCTAGTAGAGCCCAAGGGCATCTGCTTGCAACAGGAACATAAAGAGCCTCAATCCATTCAGGAATGAGGTCTATAATTGTTATTGGTATTTGGCATATCAAATACAACACGGGTAGCTTGCCAGGCTCTGCCGTGCAGGTAGCATACTCTTGTAGTCATCTCTAAGTCCAGCATTTATTGATAAACTGCACTGCGGCAAGCGCCTGCACAAGCCGGGCTGTGATAGGCTGGTCTGCTGGGTGGAGTTCTGACGAGAGGGAAGTCCGGATGTGGAAAATGGAGGCCCTCATGGAGTGAGGGGTCGTCTGGCTTGTTGAAAGGCTCTGCTGGGGTGGCGGGCCAGGGCTAGAACCCACCATCCTTCCTGGGCGCCCCGTGAGCGGCTGAGCACAGGGAGAGCCAGTAGCAGCTCTGCCCCATGTCTGTGAGTCTCTAGTCTAGTCTAGAGACTAGAGCTAGAGTCTCTAGTCTGTTTCAAAAGTGATTCTGAGCGGCAAAACAGCATCTTAGTAACAGAGAAGCAAGGAGCCAGCAAAGGAAATAATAACACTGACCCCTGCAAGGAAAGTTACTGTGCTGTCTGAAATTGTCCAAAGACCAAAATACCTGTCAGTGTTGTCTCTGTATATTGACTGTGTATAAGATTAGTCAAGCAAACGTGTTCATCTGAGACACAGTGGCCAAGAGGTAGCCTTGGATGAGCCATAGTCTCAATCTCAGCCCTGTTTGTGGAGGAGAGAGAGGCTGGCAGACAAAAGAGGGTCTGTGATCATAGACACAAATGTTGTTCATCTTCACAGCCACATTCCCACAACACTGTACATGAAACCTTCAGGGTAGAGCAGTGGTACAACAAATTATTTTGTAATAAGGCAGTCCTTATTACAACATTAAGGACCCAGTTCTCTGTCTGGGTCCTTATTCACCTTTTGCTTAGTAGCAGATCTGGAATATCTACATAAATGCAATATTCGTGACACTACCACTGTCACTGTCTTCCCGTTCATCATCGATTTGCTCGAGCGGGCCCCAGTAACATCTCCATATGTCCTGTCTCATGCTAGTAGAGCCCAAGGCATCTGCTTGCTCCAGGAACATAAAGAGCCTCAATCCATTCCCGAATGAGGTCTATAACTGTTACTGGTATTTGGCATATATATCAAATACAACACGGGTAGCTTGCCAGGCTCTTCCGTGCAGGTAGCATAGTCTTGTAGGCATCTCTAAGTCCAGCATTTATTGATGAACCGCGCGGCCACGAAGCGGCCATGCGAAGCCAGGCGCTGATAGGCTGGTCTGCTGGGTGGAGGTCTGACGAGAGAGAAGTCCGGATGTGGAAAATGGAGGCCCTCATGAAGTGGGGGGTCGTCTGGCTTGTTGCGAGGCTCTACTGGGGTGGTGGGCCAGGGCTAGAACCCACCATCCCTCCCGGGCACCTCGTGAGCGGCTGGTCACAGGGGAGAGCCAGTAGCAGCTCTGCCCCATGTCTGCGAGTCTCTGGACCCGCATACCTGAGCCGGATTTAAGAAAGACTGCTGCAGGGTGGAACTCGATGAGCAGGGCGCTGATAGGCTGGTCTTCTGGGTGGAGGTCTGACGAGAGAGAAGTCGGATGTGGAAAATGGAGGCCCTCATGGAGTGGGGGGTCGTCTGGCTTGTTGCGAGGCTCTGCTGGGGTGGTGGGCCAGGGCTAGAACCCACCATCCCTCCCGAGCGCCTCGTGAGCGGCTGGTCACAGGGAGAGCCAGTAGCAGCTCTGTCCCATGTCTGCGAGTCTCTGGACCCGCATACCTGAGCCGGATTTAAGAAAGACTGCTGCAGGGTGGAACTCGATGAGCCAGGCTCTGATAGGCTGGTCTGCTAGGTGGAGGTCTGACGAGAGAGAGTCCGGATGTGGAAAATGGAGGCCCTCATGGAGTGGGGGGTCGTCTGGCTTGTTGCGAGGCTCTGCTGGGGTGATGGGCCAGGGCCAGAATGATAGCACAGCGGGTAGGGCATTTGCCTTGCATGCGACACTACCAAAACTTATGAATATATATATATATGTTTAATATTGTGTACATGTATAGACATATACTTACGTGTGTGTGTGTGTGTGTGTCTATGTCTGTGTAGGCATTTGAATTTCTGGGAAGGGACTACTCCCTTTCCCTTACCAGAAGAGTTCAAAGGTTACAATGAAGCTCTACCAACTCTGGAAAGCAGAGCTTAAATGCAAACTGCTCCTTTTCCTTTTACTGGTGTGTGTTCCTGGAAAAGTTAACTAACTTCTCAGAGGCTCCATTTCCCCATCTATAGAATGGGGATAATAATTCTCTATCACTGGGACCGAGGGGAGATTGAGTAAGATAACAACTGTTAAGGACTAGCACATAGCAAATGCGCCATCAATGTGGGGAGAGCAGAATGAGATGGAGAAAGAGCACTGGCTCTAGAGTCAGAAGATCAGTCAGAGGTGTAGAGTGACAGGTACAGCAGGTAAGGTACTTGCTTTGCACACGGCCGACCTAAGTTTGATCCCTGGCATCCCATATGGTCCCCTGAGACTGCCAGGAGTAACTCCTGAGCAAAGAGCCAGGAATAATCCCTGACCATTGCCAGATGTGGCCCCCACAATAGATGATTGATAGATAGATAGATAGATAGATAGATAGATAGATAGATAGATAGATAGATAGATAGATAGATAGATAGATAGATAGATAGATAGATAGATAGATAGATAGATAGATAGATAGATAGATAGATAGATAGATAGATAGATAGATAGATAGATAGATAGATAGATAGATAGATAGATAGATAGAAAAGATAGATAGATGGATGGATAGATAGATGGATAGATAGATAGATAGATAGATAGATAGATAGACAGACAGACAGACAGACAGACAGACAGACAGACAGAGACAGACAGACAGACAGACAAAGCAAAAAAATAAAGGAAAAAAAGAAGATCCATGGGGGGGCCAGAGCGATAGCCCAGCGGGTAGGGCATTTGCCTTGCCTGAGGCTGGCCTGTGCCGGCCTCGGTTCGATCCCGGCATCCCATATGGTCCCACGAGCACCGCCAGGAGTAATTCCTGAGTGCAGAGCCAGGAGTAACCCCTGAGCATTGCTGGGTGTGACCCAAAAAGCCAAAAAAAAAAAGAAGAAGAAGATCCGTGGGGCTGAAAGATGGTCCCGTGGGCAGCAGAACATGTTTTGAATGTTGGAGATTCAGATCTGACGTCCAGCACTACATGGTCTCCCAAGCACCAGAGTCATGCCTGAGCTGGGATCCCCAACACAATAACAAAGAATGAGGATCAGTCAAACCACACCTGTAAGACACCAACATTATACAATAACAGTAGCAGAGTGGGAGAAGAGTGACTCTGGCCACACTTCTGTCAGCTCATTCTGCTTAATGGGCCACAAATACAGACCTCTACAAGTTAACACCTTTGGACAACCTGAAAACAAAACCTCTGGGAGACAGCATAAGATACCAGAAAAGAAACGTAAATAAAATGTAAAGGAATATTCAAGTACATGAAAGAAAACAGGTGAAAAGCAAAGTAACTTGTGACAAGTCAAGAACAGCACTTAAAAAGTGAGCAAGATGAGAGTGCTTATACTTCCATAATTACCTTGTGTTAACTGAATTCACAAGTTAAAAGGCACCAACTAGCAAGATGGATCAAAAGACAAAAAAGTTCAACCTTTTTGCTGCCTGAAGGAAATACGTCTTTTCACACACAATTTCCATCTTTTCTGAAAGAAGCAACCACAGTGGCTGGTGGACAGAGGAAAGGCTCAGCGGCTTAGGGCACATGCCTGCAGGGCAGGTCTCAAGTTCAACCCCGATTCTGCCTCTTACACTGCACAGAGTGCGGGTAGCGTTGCCATCTGATATCCCTGGCACCACAAAAGGGTGTGAACCCCGGCAAGCACTGCAAGTACAAATCAGTGCCAGCACCACAGGCAGGAAGTGAGGGTCACATTAGGAGCACAGCACCGTGCATGTGCACGGCAGACACGTGTAAAAGCTAAAAGAGCGCAAACCTGGTGAGCACCAAGGTCAAGTGTGAGGACCACAACAGTCACAACAATATGCCACCACAGTCACAACAGGGGAAAAGGGACAGGAAAAGCTTTAAAAGCCTCTGGGTGAGGGGTCGGAGCACAGTGGGGAGGGCGTTTCCTTGCATGTGGCCAACCCAGGTTCAATCTCTGGCATCCTATATGGCCACCAGGAGTGATCCAGGTGCACAAAGCCAGGAGTAATCCCTGAGCATAGGTAGTTGTGGCCCAAAATTTTTATCTCTCTCTCTCTCTCCCCCCTGCCCTACTTTCTCCCCACTCTCCTACCACCAGTGCTCAGGGCTTACTCCCGGCTCTGCTTAAGGATCACTCTTGGCAGGTTGAGGGGAGCTATACATGCAGTGCCAGAGACCAGACCTGGGTTGGCTGCCTGAAGACAAGCACCCTAACAGCACAGCTATACTATCACTCTGGTTGTATTGTTTATTAATAGAGTGATATTACAGTAAGACAATAGTACTAGGCTGGGGCCAGAGTGATAGTACAGCGGGTAGGGCATTTGCCTTGCACATGGACAACTTTGTTTCGATCCCGGCATCCCATATGGTCCCCTAAGCACCACAAGAAGTAATTCCTGAGTGCAGAGCCAGGAGTAACTCCTGAGCATTGCCAGGTATAACCCAAAAAAAAAAATAGTACTAGGAGACTTTTAACATCTCACAATTATGGGCAGACCAACTAAGCAGAGAGAAAAGAAAGAAAGAACAGTTTTAAGTGATAGACTAGAACAAATTGATATTTTTTGGAAAATTTCTATCCCCAAACAGCAATATTTTCTTTTTTTAAGTATAACTTTTTTAAAGATCAGCCAAATGAGGTACAAAGAAACATTACCAATAAGTTTAGGAAAACTGAAATCATATCAAGTATTTGTTTTGATCACAATTCTATAAAATTAGAAATAAAAAAGAAAAATCAATCACAAAGAGAAAATCAGAAAAATGTCAGGCACATAAATGAAAAAATACACTTCTCAGCAATGACAGTTGCCAAGCTGTGGTGTTCAAACTTTGTTCCTTTCAAAACTGCAAAAGTAATGGGACTGGAACAATAGTCCAGCAGGTAGGTCGTTTTTGCCTTGCACACAGCTGATCCGGGTTTATCCTCAGCATCTCATACAGTCCCCTGGGCACCTGCCAGGAGTAATTCCTGAGCACAGAACCAGGAGTAACCCTTGAGCATCGCCAGGTGAGTCAAAAACAAAACAAGCAAAAAAAAATAAATAAATAAAGCAAATACTGGAAAGAAGAAGAAATTAAGACACCACTAACTAGCATCTGAAAAACCTAACATCTAACAGTAAACTTAACAGAAGGGGATAAAAGACCTGTATCGTAAAAGGATATTTGGTATTTGGCATATATCCTTTATGCCAAATACCAGTAACAATTATAAACCTCATTCGGAATGGATTGAGGCTCTTTATGTTCCTGGAGCAAGCAGATGCCCTTGGGCTCTACTAGCATGAGACAGGACATATGGAGATGTTACTGGGGCCCGCTCGAGCAAATCGATGATGAACGCGAAGACAGTGATACAGTGACAGTGATTGTAAAAGGAAAACAATTAAAAGAAAAGGAGGCTTAAAGGGATGGAAACACATCCCATGTACATAAATGAAAATTAATATAGAAAAATGGTCATTCTATCAAAAGTAACATAGAAATTTAACATGATTACTTCTATCACTTTTATCACTTGTATTCCAGTTGTTCATCAATTTGCCGGAGCAGGCACCAGTAACATCTCCATACGTCCTGTCACGACATGCTAGTGTAGCCCAAGGGCATCTGCTCACTACAAGAACATGAAGAGCCTCAAACCATTCCTTCAGGTCATGGGAACGAGGTCTATAATTGTTACTAGTTTTTGGCACATCAAATATGACATGGGGAGCTTGCCAGGCTCTGCTGTGCACGTCATATACTTTCAGTAGTAGGCTCTCATCTAGTGCATTTAATAATGAACCAATGGAGAGAGATCGGCTCTTCTCTTGGGTGGAGCTCTGATAAGCTATGGATGTTGAAAATGGTGGCCCTCATGGTATGGAGGTTCCTCTGGCTTCTTGCGAGGCTATGTTGGGATGACAGGCCAGGGCTGGAACTCACCTTCCCTCCCAGGCACCTCATGATCAGCTGAGCACAGGGGAGCAGGTAGCAGCTCTGCCCCATCTGTTTGAGTCTCTGGATCAGGCATACCTGGGCTTGAAATAGTCTTCTCTGTAGGGTGGGACTCTGACGAGCAGGGCTTGAGATCAGCTTTTCTCTTGGGAGGAGCTCTGACAAGCTGTGGAGTCTGGATGTTGAAAATGGTGGCCCTCATGGTGTGGGGGTTCCTCTATTGGGATGGCAGGCCAGAACTGGAACTTGCCTTCCCTCCCGGGCACCTCCTGATCAGATGAGCACAGGGAGAGCAGGTAGCAGCTCTGCCCTGTGTGTCTGAATCCTTTAATGTGATAACAATCAAAATTCCAATGATTTAGGGGCTCCCAAACAGTGCACAGGAGGTCCCAAGGGGACTTAAGCCATCCCACCTCAAGGGTCATACTTAGTGGTGCTCAGGCTACATTCAGCAATATATGGGGAAACATGGGGTGGAACCATGGGGTACTGGTACTCAAATCCTGGTAGGGCACTTGCTAGCCATGCACCCTAACTATTATACCATCTCCCAGCCTTCCGTGACATATTTTTAGGTAACAGACAAAAGAATATTAAAGTTTACATGGAATTGTTTCAAAATAACTCAAATAGTTATTCGAAACATGAGGAAGAAAAGGAAAAAGAGCTATCAAGTTACCTCATTTAGAACTATGTGGCACTTGAAAAGTTACAGTAATTAGGGCCAGAGTGGTAGTACAATGGTCAGGGGTGCTTGCCTTACATATGGCTGGCCCAAATTTGATACAGGGTACCCCATATGGTTTCCCAAGGACCTGCCAGGAATGATTCCTGAGCACTAGGATAGGAGAAAATGCTCATCACTCCCAGTTATGGCCCTAAACTGAAAAGAAAAGAAAAAGAGAGGGAGAAAAAGAAATTCAAAATAAAGTAAAGACAATGATGTCAGACCGCAAACCATGAAGTACGAAGAAAGTGAAACATTCCATGACATTAGCATTAAAAACTTTTGGGGATGAGCCGAAAGCAAGAGCACAGAGGGTAGGGGTGTTTGCCCTGCGTGCAGCTGGCCCAGGTTGGATTCCCAGCATCCCATATGGTCACAGCCAGGAGTAAATCCTGAGTGCAGAGTCAGGAGTAACCCCCAAGCAATGCCAGGTGTGACACAAAAAGAAAAAAATAACTTTTGGGGGAAACTCCACCCAATAGCAAAAGGAATTAAAGTAAAAAATATCAATAATTGGAATATCACTAAATTTAAAAACTTTTGTACAGCAAGAGAAAATATATCAGAAAATAAAGACAATCTACCAAATGGGGAAAAATTTACGGGCATATCATATATGCCATATCAATCACTATCCAAGGAAAACATAAAGAAGTCAGTTTAATAAGAAAAACAAATAACCCAATCAAAAAAATGGGCAAAAATTACAGATGGTCAGCAGGAATCTGAAAAAAAACGCTTATCACCAACCACCAGGGAACTGTAAAATAGTTAGGAATGACATCCACCTCATACTCAGGAGAATGACGTACATCAAACTTTCGATTGATACTTCCATATGGACCCACAATCCCCTTCTGGACAGCTACGCCAAGAATACTAAAACAATAATCCCCAAAGATAGCAACCTACATCCCTGACAGCTTTATTCATAATACCCAAGATGTAGAAACAGCCCAAGTGCAAGGAGTTAGAGAGAATAATTTGAAATTAAGTAAGTCAGAAGGAAAGAGAACCAGATTGGGTGGTTTCACCTATGTGTCACCGAAAAGAATATAAAGCAGATGAACAGACAGAATAAGAAAAACACCAAATCAGTAGACACTGAAGAGATAACTAGAATTATTTGAGAAGGAAGTGGAAGGAGGAAGGTAGGACAGAAAATAAAATTTTAAGTAATTAAATTAAACAAAAATGCTTTAAACAAAACAAAACAAGTACTAACAAAAGAGCGCAAATACTCCTAAACATCAATTATCAAGCATGTGGCGATATACTTGATATCATTTATCAATTATCATTTATCAAAACATCATTTGGTATCATTCATCAAAACATCAATTCTCAATGATGGGGCGAAGGATGCATATGGCCTGGGCCTTTGTCTTCATAAAGCTTACAGTCTGGCTGCTCTGCCTACACAATTGATTAGTGCTAAGTGGTCCAGGCAGAAGAGCCTGTTGCTTTGGAGATTAAAAAATCTGAAGGGACAAGATAAGGGGGCATCACCTTAATGGAGCCTGTAGAATTCGCGGAAAAGAGGATGTTAATGAAGAGGTACAAAAGCAGCTCAGGTGACTGACAGAAGACAGAGAGAGATCAGACAGGGAGGTTAATGCCAAGGTTGCTGCATAAACCAGCCCAGCAGAGCTTACTAAAATTAAGAACAAGTAATAAAAGTTCTTCCCTTTTATTAGGCCCAATAAAGAACCAGAGAAGCTTCCTTCCCTCCATCTTCATACAGAGTCAGAGTAAAGAAGAGTCTTATTTCATCCCCAGCCCACACATCAGAGGCACAGGCGAAGCTCTGGCTTCCCTCCCTCAGCCACAAGCCTTATCCCACCTCCTGCCTCTCCGGAACTCACACGGGGTTCAACAGGTCTCGGGTTTTCATCCACCCAGTTCTTTCCCTCTACTCATACAAAACCCACTTTCTGACCACACAGCTCTGGAACATTCTAGAACTTGGTGAGTGCTCAATGATTTGCCCCTAACATGAAAAACAAACTATGCCTTCTGCCATTTAGGAGAACAGACACATGGATCTTTGTTGATGAAACTAGAAGGTGGGCCCAGCAAATAAATGAGCCTAAGATTGTATCAGACAGAGAATGGAAAGGAACCCAGGAAATCCCCTGTGGGTTCCTACAGCTTTCTTGGCACCTAGATGAATCAGCTTTGGGAAACAAATGAGATACTCTCTTCCCCAAGCTTATTAACTCCCTCTCCTCACCTCTCTGCCCCAGCCAAGCTCATTAAAGAGCATTTAATCCCTTTCCCTAACAAATCCGGGTGTTCATTCCTTTCTATTTTGGTGAAATGTGGTTGCACCCTCTCACACCCTGAGGACACTTCCCCAGCTGAATGAAGTTAACACTTGGGGTATAAAAAAGCTTTAATGTATAACACCTCAGATCTGCTCATATAAATTACTAATGAAGTTCATTTCCAGTTATATTAGGTTTCTAGTATAGAAGACAGAGAAAAGCATTTTTAACTAAATTCTTAAGAAAAAGCATCTAGCCCGTCTCTCTATGAGAGGCCAATCTTAGGCCTGCCTTAACATCCTAGACAAGACACTGAACTTGCGGTGATTGAATTCAGGAGCACAAACCTCCACAAAGTTGGGTTTGGGGAATAAACTACAGATGTTCCAGCTACCGGGCCCAGGAATATCACTGCTTGGCCCTTCAGACAAGAGGTCCTCTCTCTACAAGCACTTGGATGTGGACACCAAGGGCTGGGAAAAGGTAGAGGAATGAGGATTCATTATGGGGGGGGGGGAAGAAGGAGGAGGAGGCAGCGGCTCTGAGCCAAGCTGCACTATCACTTACTTACCAAGCAGCCCTCAAGATAATGAGAAAATTTCAATCAACAGAGGCCTGAAGTAGCTCCATGAACTCAACGCACACTTTGCATATGGGAGGTCCAGGTTTTGCTCTCAACACCACGTAGTTCCCTGAGCACTGCAGGGAACAACCCCAGAGGTCAGAGCCAGGAACAGCCCCCAAGCACTGCCAGTTGTGGCCCAAAACAAAAATACAAAACACGGCCCCCCAAAAAAAAATCGCTTAAATTACAACATTCCACCCCATGACTCCAAGAACAGTAAATGATTACCTAGCCTCTGAATCCCACACGTTTGTGATAATTTCCACCTTTGACAGGTAAGACAGAAATGGAACAGTGTGCTAACAATTGTTGAGGGTACTAATGCCAACCTAGAACTGAGCATTAAATAGAGGCAAAAAGATACACATGACAACCCTTTAATGTATGTTCTGTAATCCATAGTCTGGAGGGGAAGGAAAAGAGAAAGAGAGAGAAATGGAAAGAAATCAAGAACCTGCCATGGAGCAGGGCTGGGGAGGGGGAGGGAACCGGGGACGTTGGTGGTGGGAGATGGGCACTGGTGGCGGGATGGGTGCTGCAACACTGTTTGACCAAAACCCAAATATGAACTTTTTAATTGTATATCTTTGTAATTTTAAAAATAAAAATAAATTTAAAAAAAGAACAGTAAATGATTACATCTGCAACTAAATCAGTTTTCTCTCCTTTAAGTTAGCATAAACTGCTAAGTGAAAATGTGACAGCCTTTCCTGAATGTTCATCAAATCCTTTCATACTTTTGGGGATACCTATCTGTGGTTCCTCCTCCCCACGGATCCTGCTCCTAACCATCCCACCTCAAAGAACCTCAAAGAAACAACACTGTCAGGTAGGCCGATATAGAGGAGGGTGTTTGGCTTACATGTGGCCAATCTGGGTTCAGCCCCCAGCCCGGCAGGTATGATCCCTGAGTACAGAGCCAAGAGTAAGCCCTGGACAGCTGGAGCGATAGTACAGCTGGTAGAGTATCTGCCCACTGCACATGGCAGACCCAGCTTCAATCCCCAACATCCCAGATGGTCCCCCAAGAACTACCAGGAGAAACCGCTGAGCATATATACCCCACCACCAGGTATGGCCCAAACCTGTGCCCCCACCCACCCAAAATGAGAAACAAGAGTCCATAGTGAACTGAGTATAAAGCCAGAGGCAGAAGACAAGTCCAAATAAACATGGTAAAATTCTTACGCCATCCCTAACCTATGTCTTAAAATGATGATAAGGGATGTCAACATCATTAGGTAATGATGGAATGAAAACACAAATGAAGAAAACAATAAGGTTCAGGAAAATTAAATTTAAATGTTCATTTCCAGACAGCAGCAACAGTACAAGTGGCAGAGCAATTATCTTGCATTCAGCAGACCCAAGTTAGATCCCCCAATCCCATACAGTCTGCCAAGCCCCACCATAAGTGATCCCTGCGTGCAGAGCCAGAAACAAGCCTTGAGCAATGCTGGGTATGACCCAAAAATGAAGGAAGGAAGGAAGGAAGGAAGGAAGGAAGGAAGGAAGGAAGGAAGGAAGGAAGGAAGGAAGGAAGGGAGGGAGGGAGGGAGGGAGGGAGGGAGGGAGGGAGGGAGGGGAGGGAGGGAGGGAGGGAGGGAGGGAGGGAGGGAGGGAGGGAGGGAGGGAGGGAGAGAGGGACAAATAAATAAACGTTCATTCCTAAAATGGGTGAAGTCCAAGACCAAGGGCAGACCTTAATTTAAGACCACCTTAGTAGGATGGTTCACAAAACACAAGCATAAAGTTGGTAATTGTTTTGTTTATTTACTCTTGTCATGGACGTTTTATTCCTTTAAAGTTCTATATTGAGGACAAAAGAGAAACACAAGATTTACAATCTCCCAAAGCATTTAGGCATCAAGATAAGTTCCTTGAGGGAAAAACCCATATTTTTGCTTGACCTCTGTCTATATAAAACAAGCAAACAAAACTGCAGACACATAATAACTGCGCCACACACCACCCCCCGCCCCAGCTGTTGAATCTACTGGCAAAGTAGTAGTTAATTTTTCAGATATCTCAAAAGAGCCTGGAGAGACAGATCAACCGGCTGTCCCATTTCTCACAGAGGAGACCATTTCTCACAGAGACCAGTTTCAATCCCCAGCAACGCCTGATCCACAAGCACTGTCCAGAATGACTCCTGAACACAAAACCAGCACAATCCCCAAGAACCATCCGTGTAGTAAGAAAAGAAAAAAAAAGAAAAGAAATTAAGACAAAGAAATATTGCAACTGCCAGAGTGATAGCTCAGCAGGTAGGGCGTTTGCCTTGCACGCGGCTGGCCCATGCCGGCCCGGGTTCGATCCCCAGCATCCCATATGGTCCCCCGAGCACCGCCAGGAGTGATTCCTGAGTGCAAAGCCAGGAGAAACCCCTGAGCATTGCCAGGTGTGATCCAAAAGCAAAAAAAAAAAAAGAAAGAAAGAAAGAAATATAGCAACAGGTGAAATAGTCATAGCTTAGCTATGGCCGTTCACACTGGGACATGAAACTATTACCTTAGTTACTGTTTGTTAAGGAAGACCAATATTTTATACAGTGCAATTATGCTGATAAATTCCAGTGTGGTTTTACCTAGTAAGCCACTGCTTTTAAGAAAGGGTGAAAGGGTGAAGACTTTCCCCAACCTCAAGCTCTACTACAGAGCAGTTGTAATTAAGACAGTGTGGTATTGGTATAGAGACAGACCCATAGACCTATGGAATCGAACTGAATATCCTGAAACACACTCTCAAATATACAACCACTTAATCTTCGATAAAGGAGCAAAAAATATTAAGTGGAGCAAAGAAAGCCTCTTCAACAAATGGTGCTGGGAAAACTGGGCAGCTACGTGTAAAAAAATGAACTTAGACCTCCTTCTAATGCCATGCACAAAAGTCAGATCAAAATGGATTCTAGATCTCAACATCAGACATGAATCTATAAGGTACATCGAAGAAAACATAGGAGAAACGCCTCTACGACATCGAAACGAAAAGTATCTTTAAAGACGACACACCACTGACCAAGCAAATGGAAGCAAAGATAAACAAATGGGATTATATAAAATTGAAAAGCTTCTGCACCTCAAAAGAAACAGTGACCATGATACATAGACAATCCACAGAGTGGGAAAGGATATTCACCCAATACCCATCTGACCAGGGGTTAATATCCAGGATATATCAGGCACTGGTAGCCCTTCACAAGAAAAAAACAGCCAACCCCATCAAAAAAATGGGGAGAAGAAATGAACAGAAGCTTCCAAAAAGAAGAAATTCGAATGGCCAAAAGGCATATGAAAAAGTGCTCTTCATCTTTAATCATCAGGGAGATGCAAATCAAAACAACAATGAGGTACCATCTCACACCACAGAGACTGGCACACATTCAAAATAGCAAGAACAACCAGTGCTGGTGTGGATGTGGGGAAAAAGGGACTCTGATCCACTGTTGGTGGGAGTGCCGACTGGTCCAGCCCTTTTGGAAAACAATATGGGCATTCCTCCGAAAACTAGACATTGAGCTCCCATTTGATCCAGCAATAGCACTCCTGGGAATATACCCGAGAGACCGAAAAACACATAGCAGAAACACTATCTGTACTTCTTTATTCATTTCTGCGCTATTCACTATAGCTAGAATCTGAAAACAACCTAAATGCCTGAGAACAGAGGACTGGCTAAAGAATCTGTGGTTCATCTACACTATGGTATACTATGCAGCTGTCAGAAAAGATGAAATTATGAAATTTACCTGCAAATGGATGGACATGGAGACTATCATGCTGAATGAAATTAGTCAGAAGGAAAAGGACAGATATAGAATGACTGCATTCATTAATACGACATAAATAGATACCAGTGTTTTACTAAATGTGGGAAATGGGAATGGCAGATTAAAACTCACCACTGAATATACACAAAGAGACTTAAGTGATAAACTCTAAATATCTGCAGGGCTAGCCACAATGTATAAAACAAGCGGGGAGAGATGCAGAGACAGAGAGAGAAAGAGAGGAAACAGGGCTACCTGCTGTTGAGGCAGCCTGGGGGGTGGGTGGGAGGGGTGGGGTACATTGGTGGTAGAAATGGGGCACTGGTGGAGGGATGGGTGCTGGTATACTGTATTACCAAGAACCAATTGTGAACACCTTTGTAATTGTATGTCTCACGGTGGTATAATAAAAAATTTTTAAAAAAATAAAAGAAAGGGTGAAGAATAGGGAGAAAAAACATACAGTGCAAGGGGTCGAGCAATAGCCCAGCGGGTAGGGCGTTTGCCTTGCACGTGGCCAGCCCATGCCGGCCCGGGTTCGATCCCCGGCATCCCATATGATCCCCTGAGCACCGCCAGGAGTAATTCCTGAGTGCAGAGCCAGGAGAAACCCCTGAGCATAGCTGGGTGTGACCCAAAAAAGCAAAAAAAAAAAAAAAACATACAGTGCAGCATGCAAAAGTGTGGTGGGGGAGCGGCACAAAACCTAAAGTCAATCAAGTCTGAGATATATGGATATCTGGAAACTTCACTCAACTGCTGAGACAGGTTTGCACCTCGGGGCTGCACTGTACTCGGTGAGGACCGCCAGCCACTGCAGGCCCAGAAGTCCTTCCTGCACAGAAACCCCTCACTTCTCTACCACTTTACCAAAACTGAAACATTCCTTTATAAGGTGCATGCACCATTCACTTTGACCGTTTTTCCTAAGTTCTCAGCGGTTCCAGAACCATGACACGCAGCCTAGTGGCTCCACACCAGTGCCTGAACCCGATCACCACCAGCAGCTGGCACAAGTAAACTTCTCCAGAATTAGTTGTCTCATAGCGAAGGGATTAAAAAACAGTCCGGTGCGGGCGGAGTGATAGCACAGAGGGTAGGGCGTTTGCCTTGCATGTGGCCAACCCGGGTTCGATCCCGGCATCCCCATATAGTCCCCTGAGCATTGCCAGGAGTAATTCCTGAGCGAAGAGTCAGGAGTAATCCATGAGCATTGCTGGGTGTAACCCAAAAAGAAAAAAAAAAAAGCAAAGAAAAGAAAAAAAAACAGCCTATGCATCTCTCAGGTATTCTGAGAGAATACCTGATACCACAGTAACCTCTACTGAGTACCTGCTGTTACTCTGCACTCTCCACCCTCACCCAACTCCACTGATCTCTTCTCTAGATTCAGCAGGAGAACACAAAGATACAAGGAAAGAGCTGGACACATGGAGCACTTACCCTCTCCAAACGCATAGTATATACGTGATTTCTCGTACCATGAAATTATTGTTTGGACAGTTGTCGATCATGGTTTCTTCATAAAAATATTGAAGGTTTTAGTCTCTAGATAGGAAAGGATACAAATGACAAACTACTCCCAAGTAGTGCTCAGAGCTAACAGGAGGCCCTGGGGAGGGAAGACATCTAATGCAGGCTCCTCAATTGTTTACACAACGTCTGAAATTCAGGGTCTGAGAGACATTTAAGTATTAAATGGACACTCCTCCAAAAGACCTAAAAAACATTTCCATTCTATCCTCACAGGAACCCTGAGGGCTAGAAGACCAGGCGGAGTGAGGGAAGAGAGGAAAAAATAGAGAGAGTGAGACTGATCTCCACAAATGTGTTGTCGGAAAATGGTTTCGGAGGAGCCCTTCTCTACATAAATGCTACCCTACAAACAGGGGAAAGAGGAAAATAACTGGTGAGGAAACATGAGAAAAGGGAACTGAGGGAAGAACGTGCAGCTGGCTTTGTTTTGGACGGGAACAGAAATGAAGTTTTGACAGGCCTGAGGTCATTATCTCTGAGGGGAAAGTAAAAAGCTGCCCATCTGAAGCGGGTGACTTCAGTCTCAGCCAGGCCCCAGTCTTCCAATTGAGTTGAGGCTGCGATTTCAGAACATGTCTGTCTGTCCTCAGGAGGACAGACGGTTCCCAGGATCCCTTAGCTTTGAAGATCTAGCAACCTGGTCCCGATATACACAGAAGGTCACTGAGTGAGGTCATGAGACCAAGTTCTAGATGTCACATACAAACAAGAAATACCCAAGCAAAGATCAACAGGCCAAAGTACTTTCATCAGTGACCGCTCAGCCTGCCACTCTCATTTGCAAGCAAACCTGTGATGACAGGCCCCAGTCAGCACTGCCTGAGCTGAAGAGAACAGGTCTGGTCACACAGCAACCATCCACACTCTCCATCAACTGCGCTCTCCCAAGCAAGTTGGTTACAAACTCAATACTTCACTCACCAAATCACAGAGCCAGAGAGACCTCAGTTCAATCCCCAACACCCTGCACGGTCCCTGAATGCAGAGACAGGAGTGACCCCTAAGTGCAGGGTCAGGAGTGATCCCTAAACACCTTGGTGTGTTCCAAATGCAAAGAAAGAAAAGGATTCTACTAGTTGAGTGGCTACACTCAAGCTGCAGCAGCTCTGGACGTAGAGCAGGCTTCATTCAGTGTATTAATCTGAGGCCTCCTGCTCACAGAACCCCTATGGCTACTCTGCATCACAGACCACATCTGCTACCACATGGATCGGAAATGCTGACCACCAACAAATTCCACTCCAAACACTTTTAGCTGGGTTTCTCCCATTTCTTTCCTTTCCATCTTCCACCCAAGGCTGTGCAACAACTACACTGACAGGGGACACGGATGACGTCAGAATTCTCAGAGCCAGGCTACTTTCAGAGATCACCCCGCTGAACAAACTGCACAGAGCTGCACCACTTCTTTCCAAAGCCCTCAAGAAAATCAAGTCCTTCTCAAAACAAGCTCCCGAGTGTCCCCAAGGTCATTTCCAGAACTCATTGCAGACATCATTTCCAAACAAGAGTACTAGAATAGAAGCAAGAGTCACTATCCAACAGAGCTACCTACCATTACTAAATGCAGGTCTGTGCAGTATGAAGCAGATGGGGATAAAAGACCTCAGTTTAAGAACTGACTGCCATGGGGCCGGAGCGATAGTACAGCAGGTAGGATGCTTGCTTTGCAGGTTAGCTGACCCGGGTTCGATATCCGGCATCCCATATGGTCCCCTGAGCACTGACAGGAGTAATTCCTGAGTGCAGAAGCCAGGAATAACCCCTGAGCATTGCCGGGTGTGACCCAAAACCCAGGAGAAAGCAGGTGGTTAAGGCAGATCTTCCATAAAGGGGGCCTGGAAGGGTTGTGCACAGAACCTGAAAAAAAATACCTGCTCTAAATAACCCACATCAGTACCCTCGTAATTCCATTCATCAATGTTATAGACAAAACTCTTGGATAAATCTTCACACTCAAATATCTATGGTTTTTTTTTTTTTTTTTTTTTTTTTTTTTTTTGGCTTTTTGGGTCACATCCAGCGATGCTCAGGGGTTGGTTACTCCTGGCTCTGCACTCAGGAATTACTCCTGGCGGTGCTCAGGGGACCATATGGGATGCCGGATATCGAACCCAGACCGGCACAGGCCGGCTGCGTGCAAGACAAATGCCCTACCCGCTGGGCTATCGCTCCGGCCCACAAATATCTATGTTTTAAACCAGTTTCTATTCTTTTGCAGGGTGTCAAATACTATTACTGTATTGCCTGGTTACAGAAAGTGCCAAGTCTTACTTTTGTATATTGAATAAATGTTCTGAGTTTAAAAGTCTGAAGAGGGGCCAGGGAGATGATTCAACAAGCTAGAGCACGTGCTTTGCATGTGGGATGCCGGGATTCAATCTCCAGCAAAACATGGTCCCCAAGCACTGAGCTGGGAAGGACCTCAGAGTACTACCAGGTATGGCCCCCCAAAAAAAAACACCCAAAAATGTTCTTTTTTTTAAGTCTAGGTAGGCCAGGAGTGATAGTACATCAGATAAGGTAAGGCTTCTGGCCCTAAAACACCACCAGGAGTGATCCCTAAGTACATCTATAGAACCAGGAGTTAGCCGAGTGCTGCTGGTAGTGCACGCCAAAAAAAAATAAATAAATGAATAATAAGTAAGTAAATACATACATACATACATACATACATACATACATACATACATACATACATAATGAAAGTCTAGGGCCAGAGATGCAGTTTAGTGGTAGAACACTTGTCCTGCCTACATGACGTCATGAGGTCCTGGATTTGATTTCTGATACTACTTGGTCCCTCCAGGCACCATAAGGAACAACACAGAACACTACTAGATGTAGATCAAAAACCAAAAAAAAGTCTAAAGAAATCTGGCATCCTGCCCTGCACCATCTAGAGTCCTTGTTCTAGCATAGTTCGAGAATGAATGAAAATCTCACCAGTAAGATTTTCCTCTTTTGCCAGGGTACGTAGCTTAGAGGTAGAGCACATGTCTCACAAAGGTAAGATCCTGAGCTGGATCCTCAGCACAACATAGACATAAAAAGAACTCTAAAAAATACATTTTAAATACTTCCCCCCCCAATAAATTTGTGAGTTGCATAAGAGAAATCAACCTGTCTCAATCCCATTCAACGTAGAATTTCTCTAACGAGCATTTCTTTGAGACACCTACCTCCCTCTTTCTCTCTCTCTTTCTCTCTCTCTCTCTCATGGTATATGTTCATTTGAGAGTTATTCATTTCTTAGAGTAACATTTAGCCTTTTTCCTGAAAATTCAGTAGCCTCAAACCATTCCTGAGTTATCGAGGAAAATAATAAGATCATTTAGCAACTGATCCACTATAAACACCAACCAGACAGGAAACGTGAAACCAGTTGACTGTTCGAATCTACCCAGTGAACACTACCTACCCAGTCAAGAAGTCTGTAAGAAAGCAATGAGATAAACTTGGTACAATATCTGTTGGATTAACTTGGTACGGTTGGATTAACTTGGTACAGTATTAGTTGATCCCTGAAAAGCTGAGAGGGTGAGAACTGCCTTGGTCAGAGGTAAAATTTCCTGACTGTCTCAACAGCTACACCAGTGCATGCTGGGATCTCAGTGGTGGCTTCTACATGGCACTGTCTAGTGCTAGCTGGTAGTCATAAACAATAAATGACCTTTCTGGAAGCCAGCTTTCAACAGGTCATTTTAAGACATTTAATTAACAGTTCTCATGTGGTAATCAGTAACCCTGGTTTTAAGACTCCACGGTGGACCAGAACACCCTGGAAAATTTGCAGTGAGAGATGGAAAGATCTGTTGCAGGCTAGAAATACCCCCACCCTGCGGGTTTTGTCAGACAGCCACAACAATGACACAGGCGAAGGGCAGAGTTCCTGTGGAAACACTTATGGTGCGATTCTGCTAGTGGAAACGGGACTCTGAAAAAACAAAGGCTTCACACTACCACACGCAGTGACGAAGCCCAGTGGGACAGCAGGTCCGGGACAGATAATCCAGCACCCAAGCCAAAATAGTCATTAACTCCACACGGATGGAGATGAAAATCTGTAATTCGCCAGCGGATAAAGCTCACAGAGAAGACATATTTCTGTCATTTTCAGATCTTCAGGCAGCTGCTTCATGACTATCTCCTGATCAAGGGCATCTCTCCAAGGTCTTCCGCAGGACAAACCACAATCAGTGACATTTATATGAGTTACCAGGGCCTGTAATATGCTAATAAATGACTTAGCTCCCCCTTCCCCGTCCTCAGCTTGGATGTAATTATTAGGTTAGGCCTTGAAAGGGCCTGCATCTGCAAGTAAGTCTGGCCCTCATGAGCAGGACAAAGTTGAACATCCAGACTATACTCCCAGGAGCAAACCCAGCCCCATGAGAGAGGCAGCCACCCAGCTTAAGGCCTCACAGGATCACCCCCAACACAAGCCTCCACAGCCACACTAACTTTTATCACCTCTGGGGATGAGAACCATCTCGTCCTTCACTTGAGGGCATCCAATTCTACCATTTACTCAGCACCTCCCAAGTGCCAGGCACTGGGATTGAGCAGGGCCAAGACAAACCCCTAAACAAGTTCCAACAATGATAGGGAACAAATACAATTGGCTTTTAATAGGATAGAGAGAAAGTACAGGGGTTAAGGCACTTGGCTTACATGTGGTCAACCCCAGTTCGAGCCCCAGCACCATAAATGGTCTGCTAAGAGTGACCCTGTTCAGAAGTAAGGCCTGAACATCGCTGGGTGTGGCCCAAAAAACAAAAAAAAAATAATTAGAATAAAAATAAAATTAAAAGTACCTAAGGCTAGGATGTGACTCAGTGGTAGAGTTGATGAGTTAATTGGTAAGTTTAGTTTGTTTCCCTACACTGCAAACAATAAAGACAAGTTTATTTTAGGCCAGAGAGATTGGTTCAAAGGCTGGAGTGCATGCTTTGCAAATGGGATATGTGGGTTCACTCCCCACACTTCGTGGTCCCCCAGCACTGCCAGGAGTGGCCCCTGTGGAGAGAGAAAGAAAGAAAGAAAGAAAAAAAGAAAGAAAGAAAGGAAAGAAAGAAAGAAAGAAAGAAAGAAAGAAAGAAAGAAAGAAAGAAAGAAAGAAAGAAAGAAAGAAAGAAAGAAAGAAAGAAAGAAAGAAAGAAAGAAAGAGTAGAAAAGGCACTAAATTGTTTTTAGTCCTGTGTAAAATGTTCCACCTAGGTTGAGTTTCCACACTAAAAATAAATAAATAAATAAATAGAAATAAAAATAAAATCCCAAGGATTTGAAAATAGGGAAAGGAGTTGTGCCCAATAAAATAGCTTCATACTAAATTTCTCTGGACTATAATTGGATACCACCTCCTCCAGGAAGTTCTCCCTGAATCTCCAGGCTCATAATCTCTCAACACTTCTATTCCTGCACACATTTCTTTTCCTGAACTTAATGATTCTGTAATGAAATGGTTGCCTCGTGATATTTCCCCACTAAAAAATGAGTTCCTTGAGCTCTGGGCCCCAGCACCAAATGGTTTCTTTGGCATAGCAGGTACTCCAGTAAAGGCTGTGAGCAGACACATGGAAGTGTGTTCGTGTGTATATACTCAGACCTATTTGTGGATATGCCCTCCACGCCCAATATTTACTGAAGTGAGCATTTCCTGAAGTGAATTAGAAAAGAAGCAGCAATAGGAGAATCTAATTTGCTCATCTGCACCTCAATCCTGAACTGGTAGACAAAGAAAGGAAAGGAACGAGGGGAAGTAACAAGGGTCAGACTACTGGTAATGTTCCCAAAGAGCCTGAACTTTATAGGCCATGGGAAGCCTTTGAAAGATTTCTAGCAGGAGAGTGGTTAGAGTTGACATTTAGCTCATCCAGGTAGCTCTGTGGACTTGAAGGAGTAAGACTAGATTCATGGAGACCAGTTCCAGGGGCACTGGAGACATCCTTCTCTGGCATGGAAATAAGTAAGCACGGTATTCTCTTCAAAAAAAATAACCTGGCTCTAAACACAATTTATAACCAATTCAGCAGAACCTGACAGCTGACTAAAATGGTGGGAAAGGTGAGGCAGAGCAAGAGAAAATTCCACAAAGATGCAAGAAGTCTGAACTACAGCGAGACCAGTTCTGACTGCCAAAACAGCCAGTTGAGTGGGCTAATGTGGAAAGACGAGGTATTTGACTTCAGGCAGTCCTGGGGACGCACTGGAGGACACTCAAGGCCTGTCCAGAAAGCATCTTCCCTGAGCCCCGGTTTAATCGGGCAGGAGATGCACATACAGAGTCTCCGCTCATCCCTGATGGGACTAAAGGAGCCAGAGTATAAAGTCCTTTGCTCTGGGCGTGTCCCAATCCTGGGGGACAAAGGCTTAGGGACAAAGACTGGAGACAGAATTTTAGAAGTCCTTGTCCTATGCACTGTGTATGATGAAGACCATAAAAGCAGATGAGCCCAGCTGGAGTGGAAAAACTGCAATGTAAACAATAATAATCCAGGGAAACAATAAGGGTATGTAAAGATAGTGAAGTTCAAAAGGAGCCAAGGGGGGAGTGGGGGCGGGGGAGGAGCAGGAGGGGACTGACCCCAGAAGGTGCTGGAGAAAGACAGAACCAGAGCAGGCCAAGGAGTTAAGAAGGGCGCAGCAAACAAGACGAACGCACCCAAAGGGACATGGTCAGCACGTGATTCCTGAACTTGCAGAGCAGGCCCCATGCCTGTGGTGACGCGGCAGGAGTCAGAACGACTGGACTGGGCGCGGGAGGGCACAGGCAGACAGCGCTGGGGAAGCAGGTAGGAACGGGATGGGGGACAGGGGGCCCATCTCAAAAGGGAAGCAAGGCAGGGCCCAGAGAAGGCTGAGCAGTTTGCTCTGCAGGGCACAGGGAGCCGGAGGGTTTAGGGATGTGGGTGTGCTTCCAAGGGGAAAGGGTCAGGAGGAAGGAGAGGATGAAGGTACAGGAAGGAAATGCCTGACCTCTGACCTGGGAGGACAGAGTGCAGGGTGGAGGGGGAGGCCTGAGCAGGAAGTGTGGCAGTGCAGGAAGGCAGGGCCTTGGAGGGGATGTGCTGGGGGAAGCAGGAAGTCACACATTCAGCTTGCTTGGAATCTGGAAGGGCTCTGGGTGTGTGGAGAGAAACTACAGCACCCAGTTACCACAGGGCAGCCTGAGCCCTTCCTAAAAACGTCCAGCGGGCAAGCAGGCATTCTACTAAGAGGAGGGCGGTAAGTCGGAGCCAGGTGTGAGGAGAGCAGTGAGACCTCTTGCATTTTTCTTCCAGTTGTCTAGGTTGGCTTCTTCCTTTTAATGTAAGCGTCACTGAAGCAAAGTGTCACTACCTAATCTGACTTCAAAACAGTATCACTATATCACGGTCCTCCCGTTCATCATCGATTTGCTCGAGCAGGCACCAGTAACAACAGTAACGCAACTAATACTAATGGAAATACTGAACACTGAACAGCTTGCAGGAACCATGTTTCAGAATCATTCCTTTCCTGTTCTAAAATGAAATTCTATGGACACAAGTTCAAGGGGTCTAGAAGACCACAGAAGTGGGGATGGAGGGGTGAGGGTTGGTGGTGGTCAATCGCAAAAGTGTCAGAAATGCAGCTAAAAGAACACACATAGTGGAGACCTAACAAGGACCTAACAAGGCAACGTCAGAAGTCCATCTTTTTGTCCCAGTACTGGGTATTTTAAAGTAAATAAGCCGGAAAGGTCACTGTCCTTCGAGGTCACGGGGAAACCATAATCTACTTCCTGCCCCCACTGCTGTCCTACAAGGCAGGCTGGTGTGACTTACTTCATCTTCAGGCGCTTTAAGTCGCTCAGTTTTCCTAGTTTAAAAACAAACTTTGATCATCTAAACCAGTGGTCCCCAAACTTATTTGACCTATAGTCCATTTGGGGGGGGAAAAAACAAATCACTGGGAAATCTACCTTCTTTAAACAAACAGAAAGTGCCTCTCCCGGGGCTCAAAGGGGGCTCCTACAGCCACTAGCCAAATATCACTCCAGACCCTGAGGGGCATGGTGTTGCCCACTCTGGGAAACACCGAACTAAACAAAAGTTAACATTTTATCTGAGGAAGGAGGAGTTGGCTAATCCTCCTACACCAACTTATATAATCGCAAAGCCAGAAGTGGGGGAACCAGCCCATATCTCTAAATAATCCTGCGGCTGCTCTTTCATTCTCTCTCTCTCTCTGCCTGCATGCTGCATGAAAAGATAACATTAATCTCTATATCTAAAAATATGAATTCTTTAAAATCTCTTAGCAAAAGTAGATGAAAGTGTTTGAATCCTGAGTCAGACTCAAGACATGAGAACAATGAGGAATTTCTTCATTCAACAAACGTTTCCTGAAACCCTCCCATGTGTAGGGCACTCAGCCAGGGGGCAGGGGGTCCGGAGTGCTCCCACAGCAGCTGCTCAGCGGGGTGGGAGGCTGCAGGTCCACCACAGAAAGAAGATAAACACCCACAAACACATTCTCATTCATGCCCAGACACTAGTCAGAACAGTGCCCCAGCAAATCAATGCCACCACGGTCCAGGTACAGGACGTGCATGACAAGAAGGCGCGGTGGCCCAGCAGGGAGCCTCTCAAACAATGAGCTCCTCAGCGCAAAGGAAGAAGGCTCCTGAACTACCCAAGTCACTAAACATAAAACACAACCACCACAGAGCCTAGCTCCAGAACAAATGAAAATCTTGTGCTGAACAATATGTACACTTCTGAAAACCTCTACACTTCGAAAATCAACTGGAGGTGGGGGGTTGGGGGGAATCAGCTATGAAAGGTCTAGGTCCCCAAAACAAGACTGGATACTGCAATAAAACTAGAGGGGGTAGTACATTGGGTTATCTTGCACAAGGCTGACCAGGGTTTGATCCCAGCATCCCCATACTGTCCTCCTAGCCCTGCCAGGAGCAACCCCTGAGCACAGAGCCAGGTGTAATCCCTAGGCACAGCTGGGTGTGGCCCCAAAACAAACCACCACCACCACTAAAAACACCGATAGTGTCCAGACGGGTTAGAACACGTGTCTTCCAAGTGGCCGACCCTGGTTTGGGCACCACCAGGTGCCCTAGCCCAGCAAGATGCCACCTGGGGCCTCTGAGCACTGTAGGCCCGGCGGCACCTTACCCTCAAGGCCTTTGTACTGAATGGCCAGCCCAGATGGCCAGGTACTACTGAAGGTAGGGTATGGAGATCTCCTGGGCACTCTTGGGAGGCTACATAGTCCCCCAAAACAAACTAGAAATGATCACGTTCAAACTTAGTCACTACTATGGAAAAAAACTTCAAATTTTCCACAAACTAAATCAAACTGTTGGTGCCCTTGTTTCATCCATTAACCCACAAGAAGAAATGATATAAAAGGCCTGAGCGACAGGGTTGCAGGCTGAGCACATCCTTCGCTGCAGAAGGCCTGGGTTTGAGCCACATGGTCCCCCAGCACTGTCAGGATGACTCCTGAGCACCAAGCCAGGGGTACTATCTGAGCAACACCCAGGTGGAGCCCCAAAGTGAATAATTTAATTTCATTTAACCTGTAGTTTTCCTTCTTGAAAACATGACAACACATGGTGATAAGATATGCAAACTTGCATAGATATGCAAACTTACACCCAGGAAATATTTTAATGCCAATTGAAAGAGGCTGTTTGTCATCATCATCTCCCTGACCACAGCAAGAAAAAAGCTCACTCAGTTCAGCTTTTGCAACTAAAAAAGGCCAAGGTCTAATTAAATCTTCTGGAATTAAATTTGCAACTTTAATTTTTTTTTCTGCTCGGTATTTACACTTAGAACCTTCTGTCCAATACTGAATAAGCAAGCCAACAAATTCAATTTTCAACAAACTAATTGTATAGCCAACATTGGAGCTACAGAAATTCCAGCTTTGTTTTCCCATATTTCTTGCAATATCTTTCAGAGTTTCAGAGTAGACATACATCCATGATTTAACACAAACCCTAATGCCAAGGTAAGTCATCTCTTCTGCCTCTAGCAACCACCCTTACACACATGAGAGAGAGAGAGAGAGAGAGAGAGAGAGAGAGAGAAAGAGAGAGAAGCACAGAATGAAAACCTAGTAAGTAGACTAGACTCAAATATCTCTTTTGGGGTCAGAGAGACAGGACAGTGGGTATGTCACGTGCCTTGCATGCTGCCAACAGAGTTTGACCACTAGCATTTCATACGGTGCCCTGAGCACCAACAGGAGTAATTCCTGAGTGTCAAGCCAAGAGTAACCCCTTAACATTGCCAGGTGTGGCTCAAAATCCAAAAATGAAAAATAAAATCAACCATTTCTGTTTTAAAAAAATCCTTAAGAACACTCAGGCATCATTGCTGGGACGGCTGGGGGCCACAAGAACTGCCAGGGATCAAACCTAGGTTTATGGCATGCAAGGCGAGTGCATTACCCACTGTAATATTGCTCTGAAATACATCACTCTAAACTCCCTTCTAAAAATCTGAAATTTCTAACATACTGAATTCTGGAGTTTCCTGATCTCAGCTCTGGGTGCATAATTTACTTCATGGATCTTTCTCTTCCTGTCTGTCTCTCTCATTTCCAAAATAAAACTATTCACTAAAAAAAGATGAAGGCACAGACTTCAAAGGTGGGTGTTAAGGACCCAAAACCAGGAAGAAGGTAAAAAATACTCAAATCATAAGCTCTGAATTCTCTAAAATTAAAAACCCTATGTAGATACTAGATTATATTTCTATAATGTTAGAAATCAATGTTCAAAAAAAATTTTAAGGAGTAAAATAAGGGTCAAGGACAGAGTTCAATGGGCTAAACACTGGCCGTAAACTCAGGTTTGGCTCTACCTGGGCATACATGGTCCTCTGAGCACCTCCAGAGCAACCCCAAGTATATAGCTGGGCTAATGTAATTAAATAACTTAATGTTTTCGTGGGTAATCTCAGAAAGTGCTGGGCCATGACCTCAGATTTAAGTACTGAGGTTGTGTGCCAGTGGTGGTGACGGCAACACTGGTGGTAATTTTCTATAGCACCATGTGTCACACACTGTGCTTGACAGCTTGTACTCTCACAACACTCTGCATGGTAGGTTCTAGGTTATGCCAAGAAAGCAGAGGCTTGCAGAAGTTAAATGAACTTTGCTAATAAAACACAGAACTAATAGTTGAGCCCCGATCTGGCTACCACCCAGCCAAAACACAATGATGCACTGGTAATTATAGTAGTTGTCCAATAAACATTCCTCAAAGCCTGTATTTGTGTACTCTATAATTGTAGATTCTGCATCCTAATTTATGTGGCTTAGGCAGATGCTAAAGTGTCTTTTTAAATTAAACTTAAACCAAATGGATATAGGTGAAAGGTCAGATATATTATGGAGATGCCAAAATAGTCATTATTCAAAATTATATCAAGCGGGCAAAATAATCTAATAATCTACAATTCTTAAGATTGTAGCCAATAATATAAATGAGCATTTAGTAGTAAGAATTAACAAAATCTGGGCTTGAGCAATAGTCCATCGGGTACGGCGTTTGCCTTGCATGCGGCCGACCCAGGTTCAATCCTCGGCATCCCAAATGGTCCCCCGAGCACCACCAGGAGTAATTCCTGAGTGCAGAGCCAGGAGTAATCCCTGAGCTTTGCCAGGTGTGACCCAAAAAGAAAAAAAAAAGTAAATAACAAAATCTAACTTTTTGTTGTTTTTTCCCTTAAAATTGTATTTTTTCATTACTTCTCATCCATCAATTTAGTTTTGTAAAAAAAGAAGAAAACAGGGGCCGGAGCGATAGCCCAGCAGGTAGGGCGTTTGTCTTGCGCGCAGCTGGCCTGTGCTGGCCCAGGTTCGATTCCCGGCATCCCATATGGTCCCCCAAGCACCGCCAGGAGTAATTCCTGAGTGCAGAGCCAGGAGAAACCCCCTGAGAGTCACAGGGTGTGACCAAAAAAAAAAAAGCAAAAAAAAAAAAAAAAAAAGAAGAAGAAGAAGAAGAAGAAGAAGAAGAAGAAGAAGAAGAAGAAGAAGAAGAAGAAGAAGAAGAAGAAGAAGAAGAAGAAGAAGAAGAAGAAGAAGAAGAAGAAGAAGAAGAAGAAGAAGAAGAAGAAGAAGAAGAAGAAAGAAGAAGAAGAAGAAGAAGAAGAAGAAGAAGAAGAAGAAGAAGAAGAAGAAGAAGAAGAAGAAGAAGAAGAAGAAGAAGAAGAAGAAGAAGAAGAAGAAGAAGAAGAAGAAGAAGAAAGAAGAAGAAGAAGAAGAAGAAGAAGAAGAAGAAGAAGAAGAAGAAGAAGAAGGAAGAAGAAGAAGAAGAAGAAGAAGAAGAAGAAGAAGAAGAAGAAGAAGAAGAAGAAGAAGAAAGAAGAAGAAGAAGAAGAAGAAGAAGAAGAAGAAGAAGAAGAAGAAGAAGAAGAAGAAGAAGAAGAAGAAGAAGAAGAAGAAGAAGAAGAAGAAGAAGAAGAAGAAGAAGAAGAAGAAGAAGAAGAAGAAGACAGGGCTGGAGCAATAGAGCAGCGGGTAGGGAGTTTGCCTAGCATGCAGCTGACCTGGGTTAAATCCTCAGCATCCATATGGTCCCCCAAGCACTGCTCAGGAGTTATTTCTCAGAAATCACTCTTGAGTGCAGAACCAAGAGTACCCCTGATCATCGCCAGGTGTGACACCCCACCCCCCCCCAAAACCAAAAAGAATGCTTGACTGCTTAGACAGCTTTTCAGCAGAACTGCAATACAATGACCCAGGCCTTCTAAAGTACTGAAACTTTCCATTAATACTTAGGAGTCCACAGAAAATAAAACTATTATTCAGAAATTAAAAAATCTGAGATAAACTCTGGCATCTTCATTTCCTTTCCCCTATACGGTACAGAAGGGGATATAAAAAGCCAAAGTGCCCACATCATTCATGGAATGCCACCCCCATAACTGACCCCACCCCCAGGCAAGGGGGAACTTCGCCATCACTCCTACTGTCTAAAATACAACCATGGGGATATTTTGCTTTGGCCAAAATACACATTTTATGAAGGCCTTGTCAAAAATATGAATGTCCTTGGGAGTTGTTGCAGGACACCTAAAACCCTAGGCTTCTGCATCTGCCCTGGATTGCCTCCTGCGGGTCACTTCATAGACAGGGGCAGTCTTATCTGACCATGTATTCTGTACTGGCTGGTATAAATATTCTCTCATGCTACCACAATCATCGTGGGACTAGCTAGATCTTACCAGTATATTTGCCTGGCCACGTTTGATCTCTAAGATCTAAGACCAGAGAGAAATGCTGTTTGCCTCCAAGCAAGCAAGCATGGCTCCCCTGATAACTCAAAGGCAACTAAAATACAAAACTACAGTGAAGTAGACGAGACTCTTGTGAAGGCTTGGAGAAATATTTAACTGGCATTAGTATTAGTCTTTGGTACAGAGATATGCCATCTCAGAAACCCCCTTCTCTACCCTATAAAGGCAATTCCAGGCAGATCTTGGCTCAAGACATTAGGTGAGGTGCTGGGAGAAATTACCTGAGGGCATTTGATCCTTCCTGCCAGGGGAAGTTAAATTTAGCTTATAGCTTCTCCCAGCTCTGCTAGGAGGCTTTGAATTAGCTCTGGGTCCTTGAAAACAGCCAGATGTCTCCCTGAAGTTGCTACATTTCTATAGAGCTATTTTCCTGTTTTCATCTCTAGATAGCCCAGCCCAGAATGGGCTGGGCTGGGAGTTTGGGCGGATTTCTAGCTATAAAATAAGCTGCAAGTAAAAAGAGGCTCTCTCTTTTTTTTCTCCTTTTGCCATTTCGGCTTCCCTTGATGTTTTGCTTCTCCGTCCTCTCCATTCTCTGTTGGGCCTCAACACATGGTGGCAGCCATCTTGGCCTACAACTGGCTGGGGCCTAGCTGGGAACCCAGAGTCTGGAGGTTTTCCCTGCTCTTGGATTGTATATTGGAACCTGTGATAGTAAAGCCCTTTTAAAACTACATCGGATTCCTGAGTCTTCATCCATTCCCCGCAGGCTTCGGAGGTAGAAGGGAACTCGCTTCCCGGCACTGTCGGGGACCCCGGTGGCACTCCCGACAGGGAGTTAATCCTAGTTCTTGAGAGTCTATTTAAGTGGAGCACGTTTACTTCCTGACATGTAAATTTCCTACCAATCCTAAGAGAGACAAATCATTAGCACTCTTTTGGGGAGAGAAGGCAAGTGTTCATCACAGCAGATCTCCAGCAATGCATCAAGCGGGCTCGTAAGAGTCTCATCCTGTTCCCACCACATCTGCTTCTCCACACTTCAGGATGGCCCCACTTTCAAGGCTTTCCCTTAGCTCTTCCCCTGATCTGAGAAGATGATCTTTCTGCAGCTGCTCCTTGTCACTTGCCCTGAGCTAAAACGCCACCCTCTCTGTAAAGCTCTCTGTCCACATCGGCAAAGCAGTCATATTGTTTATCTTAATCCATCGCATTGTCCTGTTTGAACTCTCCACTTAGCACTACACCACCATTTACTTGTGGATTTAGGTTGGTTTTTTGTCTCGTTTGGCATGTTTTTTGGTTGTTTTTTTGTTTTGTTTTGTTTTGTTTTTTGATTTGGTGACCTCGCCCAAAAAATGAAGAGGGGCCTCTGTGACGCTGAGGTTCAAACCTGAGTTCCACCAAAGCATGCACTCCAGTCCTTGGAGCTAAACACCACAGCCCCTAGTCACCATTGCACTTCACCTGCTTATTAAAACCACCTCTTAACTCCAGGCATAGCTCGGAAACCACAGATGTGGTGCTCTCTGTCCCCTCACGACCACCTCAGCAGAGATGGGCACACAGCAGCCGATGACAAGCCCTATGAATGTCTGACCAGCTTCCCGGCTGCCTCGACTCCACACTGAGAGGAAGGAACCCTGGACTGGAGTTCACAGAGCTAGAGTCTAGCTTCCCCTCTACTAATTCAAGCTTTTCCTCTCTCTCTACCTAGCTAGGGATCCAGCAATGCCCACTCAGTTCTATTTGGGGGATGAGGAAAGAGGGGAGATAGAGGGGAGAGGGGTGGGGAGAGAGAGAAAAAGAGAGAGGAGAGGAGAGAGAGGGGGAGAAAAAGAGAGAGGGGAGAGAGAGAGAGAGAGAGAGAGAGAGAGAGAGACTGGCATAGGAGATTACCAGTCAAAGGGCAACGACACAGACAATGGTTCATCATTTCATCCTGAACTAACATGGTGGTTTGTCATAATGCTCCAGACAGCTCAACACATAATAAAACAGGCGGAATGTTAAGAATACATATATTTCCTAACTTTCCTAACTTTCTCTACAGAAATAAAAATAAAATTTATACTAACAAAAGATACCAAGCCAAGGTCACTCAGATTGTCCTAGTTTCTTTAACTTTTCATCTACTGCAAACCTCAAAGACAACCCATCAAAAACAGAGGCTTCTGAAAATACCTAAATAATACAACCAAGTAGGTCCTAAAATGGGTCATCACCTAGTATATTTCACCAGGAACCAGAACTAAAAGAGAAAATGCGTATTTTAAAGTCCATCATTTCCTCTCAAACGAACGGCTCTTTTCTACTGGTTAACTGTCTTCTATATCAACATAAAATATCCTCAAGTGCAGGGAAAATATTAAAACCATGCTTTGGGAATTAGGAATTAACAAGTCAGATTTTTAAGACCTTTCGAGTGCTGTTCTTTGGACAGTTTTCTTTTATTTTCTTTCTTTACTATTTCATCCTCTCCTGCCACCCCTTTCCCATCATTACTGTTGAGGATGACTGCAGTGCCCTGGGTTCCCACACCTGCCTGGGGGGCTCACACGTTAAGAGGTGTGGTGCTCTCTGGAGGCTGCCATGCTTGCAGACCCAGCAGCCGTGCTCACCAAAGCTTGTGCTTCTTTAACGGCGGGCCTGCACACACTCAACTGAGCCGTGTTCTCGGCTGAGGCACACAGGCTGTAGTGTCAGCCGAGGTGGCTGTGATGCTCACATACCGAACTTGCCAGGAGTCACAATTCCTGGCTGTTGTGCTCACACATCTTTCTAGCTGTGGTATTCACAGAGGGTCCCGCCCGTTTCGGTGGTGCTTAGACACACCTGGCTATGGTGTGGCTGGAAACTGTTTTGCAGTTTTGGCACACATTCAGCAGAGCTGCCAGGCTCAAACCACAGAGTGACACTAGGTAGGTATGTAAGGGTGACCAGCGATCTGAACTCGTGACCCAATACTCGGAAGGTGAGTATTGGCCGCTAGGACGTTCCTCCAGATCCAAAGGGGCTTCTTACCTTCTGACACTGTGTTCTCAGCCAGGCTTTAGGGAAGCCCCAATCTGGTATCACTGGCACATTTTTCTATAAGTGGGATCCATAGCTTTTGTCATCACTAAAAGGAAAACTGCTCTCAATCCTCTGTGCTATGACAGAACAAAAAGGAATTCATGGCAAATCATATACGAGGTCCACAAATGATAAATAAATGCATTCTGCTTAAGGAACTAGTCAGATAAATTATGCAATACTTATGCAATAAATACTTCTGTGTGCAAAGAAATTTCAGAGTCTAGAACAAATGCGAGTTTCATCGGAACCATCTCCAAATGATACTTCAGCAGGGAGTGGAACAATCGCTTAACCTAATTCTGCAGCTGGGGCCACAGAGCTCAGACAACCTGATCCTCTGATGTCACAAAAAGAAAACCAAAAGCAGGTAGGAAGGCAGGGGCTCAGCCTCACCTGTATGTGTTATGTGCGAGATTGTGGAAACAGGGTTACACAAGCAAACACAGCAAATGTGACTTTTACGTGAAATGCAGCTTTGTGGCTTTGGTTTAAGCACTTGGAGAACAAGGTCTAAGTTGAGAACATGCTCATGCTGGCTCCTTAAATTTTATTTTATTAGTGCAACTATGAGAGGCTCATGATCACCGTGGTTTTACCCTTTGGCAAATTTCTTAGTTTTTTGACCACAAGCACAAGTTAGGCATCACTGATTACTTTATTGTTGGATTGTTTGGTCTATGGATCACACACAGTGGTGACCAGGGATCAGTCCACACCATGCCTGAAAGACCAAATGCAGTTCTAGGGATCAAACCAGGGTTATCCATAAGCAAGACAAATGTCTTAACCGCTGTACTATCTCTCCAGACCCTCTTTGGTTATCTTTTAAGAATTTCTCTCATACAAGGTTAGAAATGTGCAAGGATAAAACTTACATAATAAAAAAATCCCAGGAAGCAGCAAATAATAAAAGCCCTTCTGGTCAGCCTTTCTATAAAGTGGTCTCCTAAAAAAATTCCTGTGTGCACCAACAATCACTGCTGTCATGTATGTGCTAACACACACACACACACACACACACACACACACATACATCATGAGCTTGATAAATCTCTCTAGATAGTACCATAATTCTCAACAAAAAATTTCCCATCTCATAAAATTCTTCACCATTGCACTTAAACACTACAACAGCCAATACCCTTGGGCTCATTCCTCAATCTAATTAAAATGTCTGTCCAAGAAGTGATTTATAGTGTTTGTCATCACCTAAGGTGAATACACAGACTAGTGACTAGAGACTCCAGGACTACAAAGCATTAATTACCAAGCAAGTGAGAATGGCTTCTAGCAGATACTCAGGGGGATTCTTAGTCTCTGACAAAGGTACAGGGTCATAACTTACAACCAGCCCACAGAACAAGGAGCCCATTAGTGTAAATCAAGAAATTCAAGCTGCCTTGCTTAAAATGAGGACCCAATGTAATTCCTTAAGGCTGATTCTAAGCCAAGGAAATAGCACCAACATCACTACCCATGCTATAAAAATCACTTCGACAAGAGCTAAATCCCTCCAAGCCTAAGCAATTTAGAGTTGGACCAATTTAATTCTTAGAGTTACAATCTCTAGATAAGCCATAATTCATTTTGACTGTTTAAAACCAATCAGAATAAATAATGTAACTGCCTAACCCAGGAAGCTTTGGAAATAGGAAGAATCTCAGAGATATACTAATGCAAACCCCTGGTGATACTGAGATCCTGATAGGGAGTCCCTGGCCTATGGCCTTAGCTAACAACCAGCCAAGTCACTCCTCAAACAGTGCTCTCCTGGCTTTCACTATAGCACAGCACTGCTGAAAGTTGTATCATGAAATACTATGGTTTCTTAATGACTAGTAAACACTAATTTGCAGTTAATCTTCACTCCCCATATATTAATTATTAATAAGTCAGCTTCCAGCTTTCTCTAAAACATTAGGATGCACATATATAAATGTAAATTGTTTATTTGGGGCTGGAGAGCTAGTCCAGAGAATAATGCGTTTGCCTTGCACGTGGCTGACCCAGGTTCAATCTCTGGCATCCCATATAGTCCCCTGAGCACAGCCAGAAGTAATTCCTGAGGGGCCAGAGTCATAGCACAGCAGGTAGGGCATTTGCCTTTCACGCCAACCTGGGCTCAATCCCCGGCATCCCATATGGTCCCCCAAGCACCGCCAGGAGTAATTCCTGAGTGTAGAGCCAAGAGTAACCCCTGAGCATCCCCGGTGTGACGGGAAAAAAAAGTAATTCCTGAGTGCAGAGCCAGAAGTGATGCCTGAGCATTTGCTGGGTGTGACCCCCAAAAAGTTCAGTTTATTTATAAATTAAAAGATTTTTACTGGGGGCGGAGCGATAGCCCAGCGAGTAGGACGTTTGCCTTGCATGCGGCCGGTCCATGCCGCCCAGGTTCAATCCCGGCATCCCATATGGTCCCCGAGCACCGCCAGGAGTGATTCCTGAGTGCAGAGCCAGGAGAAACCCCTGAGCATTGCCGGGTGTCACCCAAAAAAGCAAAAACAAACAAACAAATAAATAAATAAACAAATAAACTTTAAAAAAAAAGATTTTTACTGGGCCGGAGCGATAGCCCAGCGGGTAGGGCGCTTTGCCTTACACGCAGCCGGCCTGTGCCAGCCTGGGTTCGATCCCCAGCATCCCATATGGTCCCCAAGCATCGCCAGGAGTAGTTCCTGAGTGCAGAGCCAGGAGAAACCCCTGAGCATCGCTGGGTGTGACCCAAAAAGCAAAAAAAAAAAAAAAAAAAAAGAGAGAGACAAAACCCTCCCAGGGATAAGCTAGCCAAGAGGATTGGTTCGATAAGGAATGATGAGGTCTGTATCTAACCAGAGCACCCTCAGAACCAAATACGTGTCAATTTAATGTTATGAGGGTGGGAGAATGGCACAACTGATTGAGCACATGTTGTGCATGCAGGAGATGTGGGTTGTATCCCTAGCACAAGAAGTACCCAGAAGTAGGTAGCATCAGGGGATGACGTCAAAAAAAAAAAAAAAGTCTCTGCCAACTGAATACACCTCACGCTATTCATGCCCCCCAAAGGCTTTTTAATTGCACTTTTTTTTGGCTTTTTTTGGGGAGATCACACCCGGCGATGCTCAGGGGTTACTCCTGGCTCTGCACTCAGGAATTTCTCCTGGCAGTGCTGCGGGACCATATGGGATGCCGGGATCAAACCTGGGCAGGCAAGTGCCGGCCGCACACAAGGCAAACACCCTACCTGCTGGGCTATCGCCTCCAGCCCCTTTAATTGCACTTTTTGAACTAGACGACCCTCCAGTCCACACTTAGGATTCCTTATGATCAGGTGTTGCGGTGGAGAGAGATAGTACAGTGGGTTAGGTGCCTGCCTTGTACAGGGCTGACAGGGTTTCGATCTCTGGCACCCCATAGGGACCCCCAAGCACTGTCAGGAGTGACCCCCGAGCAGAGAGACAGGAGTAAGCCCTGAACAGCACTAGATGTGGCCCAAAATCTTGGGGGAAATAACTGGTAGTATGTTTTCTACCTTTGGGAATGAAATATTCTTTCAGGTAATCTATTCATAGGCAAGGCAACTTAGTCCTTTCCCAAACTTTACAATGATGAGAATATTTCTAAGGGTCAGAAATATTTACCTGGGGCCGGAGCGATAGCACAGCGGGTAGGGTGTTTGCCTTGCATGCAGGTGACCTGGGTTCGATCCCGGCATCCCATATGGTCCCCCGAACACCGCCAGAGAGTAATTCCTGAGTGCAGAGCCAGGAGTAACCCCTGAGTATCGCCGAAGTGTGACCCAAAAAGCAAAAAAAAAAAAAAAAAGAAAAAGAAAAGAAATATTTAGCTTCCACAAAGACATTTCCAATGTCTCTCTGGGAAAAACATGATCCAGTCAGAAGTTTCCTTCTCTTTCAAGGAATGATTTTTCAGAGTCATGTCACTGAAGCAGGCCTGTGGCTATCTATATTAAAGCCTTAACAACCATCACACTATGGGGCCGGAGCGATAGCCCAGCAGGTAGGGTGTTTGCCTTGCACGCAGCCGGTCCATGCCGACCCAGGTTCGATCCCCAGCATCCCATATGATCCCCCCGAAGCACCGCCAGGAGTAACTCCTGAGTGCAGAGCCAGGAGTAACCCCTGAGCATCGCTGGGTGTGACCCCCCCAAAAAAAAGCAAAAAAAAAAAAAAAAAAAACACTGTTTCCCCCTTAAAAAAAAATGTTTCCCATCTGCCAAATCAGCATCTTAGTCCCGCTGTGCGGGTGCGCTGCTTTCCCCAGTCTCTCTCCCCAACAGAACAAGGCTTATGAAGGGGAGACATGTCGGTCGTCTGCTTGCCTCTCCATGGCAGGACACAGTGCCCACATGCTCAGCAAAGAATGACTATTCAAAGAGATACATGCCCCTTTCCATTTTTTCTTATTGGAGGAGAAGTGGTGTTTTTATTGGGGGGGGGTGTTAATGCTAGGGTCACACCTGGCAGTGTTCAGGGGGCTATTCTAGCACTGGGCACAGGACCCACTGCCAGCAGTGCTAGGGGCACTGTGCAGTGCTGGACATCAAATTGTGATGACCACATGCAAGGCAAGTGCCTTAAAGTCTGTACTAAGATGCATGTCTTTTATTTACTTGTTTTTTGGGTTTGGGGGTACTCTCAGCTGTACTTAGGGCTTACTCCTGACTATGGGCTCAGGGATCACTCTTGGGGGTGCCTAGGGAACTATATGAGGTGTGAGAAATCAAACATGGGTTGGTCACATGCAAGGCAAGTTCACTGCCCCTATTCTAGCTCTCTTGCATGTCTTTGAAAGTAGCAACCTCCATGCAGCTGCTATGCCCTGAACTTCCTCTGACCAGCGTTAGAGCCCCATGAGAACTCAATCCAGTCATACATCTACTCCTTGAGAACGAAGGTGAGGATGGGATACTGAGGAAAATCTAAGAGGACCCGGATGTGACAATGTCCCGGAGAGTTTTCTGAACATATAATATGGACCATGAGAACTGAAGCAGTTAGGAATTGAATTAGCAAGGTGATCTTTGAATATCTGAAAGGTGCTCACAGGCGAAACAGGGGCCAGGAGGACTCAATGGTTGGAATCTACCACAAATAGGTGGGGGACAGAGGTTAGGTAAGATAGAGAAGGGACCAGTTTGCCAATAATAGTTGGAAATGGTAACACGAGGCTAGAACTGAGTACTGAAAATACATAAAGGGATATACATGATAACCCCTCAATGTATGTACTGCAAACCACAATGTGCAAAAAGAAGAGACAGAGACACAGAGAGAAGAAAAGTGCGGGGGAGAGAGGCTAACTGCGGAAACTGGTACTGGTGGTGGGAAGCATGCACTGGTGGAGGGATGGGTGCTGGAACATCATCTGACTGAAACCCAATCATCAACAGCTTTGTAATGGTCTATCTCATGGTTATATAATAAAATTGAAAAGACGAAGAGGCTTAAGTAGATGTAAGGGACAGATGATAGAGAACACTCTATACTACCGTAATAGTGTGTGTTATGTGTTATCTTAGAGAAGGTTTTTAGTAAAGATCTATCAACTTGGAAACTGAGAAATATAGGAGTGGAAAAGGGTGGCCAGGCGTTGGGTTTCTACCCAGGTCTTTTATTTTCAGTATCTCAATACAACTGAACTAAGCATTCAACAGCAAAAAGAGTACCTAATTGAGTCCACTGTTTTATGAACTAGGAAAAAGGCCATAGAAAACTAAAGGCATGCTCTTACTCTAAGTAAATGTTACCCAGCTCATAAAAATGCCCTACACTTTTACTATCATAACCAGCTGCCTCTGAACATGTACAGATATCCAAACTGCACTAAGTTGCATAAGATAAAATGATTCATGCTTTGCCCACCAACCTCATTAGCTCTGAAATTTGAAGTGCAACCTTTAAGTGCTTAATTTTTTGCTTCTGCTCTGAACCTAACATGTTTGTATTCACAAACTAGCAATGAAAAAAGTTACAATATATTACACGCTTTAAAAGGTAGTCTTTTTAAAATGATGCAAAAGCAAGGCATTATTTATCCTTATACAGTGTTTCAATCCGTTGCTATAATCAAAGATCATAAAGATATAACCCAGTATCTCAAGCATATATACAGGTAGCCACTGACTGACTTAAGAGAGTATTGTCACAATTGATCACTATTTTCCAGGATTTCCTTTTAGAAAGCTAAATGAAATGTGCAAAAAGATATGCCTAAAGCACATACACCTTACGTACCCCAAATTACACTAAAAACACTTGCTTGAGGTCAGGCAAGTGGCTCAGTGGCAGAGTGCCTGCCCTGCACATGTGAAACCCCAGGTTCAATGTCTGGCACCAAGAAGGAAATAAAACATTCTTTCAACAAAAATTGAAGGCTACTATGTCTGAGACATACTCAAGGAGCTTGAGTTTAGAGTCAGAGCGGTGGAGCTCAAGTTGGAGTTGCACTAAGGAGGGAGGGGCAGCAGGCAGAGGAAAACGACAGAGGGAGGAACACAACGCAAGGTGACAAGGTAACAATGGGATGACTGGGAAAATGCTCCGAAGGGGAGACAGTGCGGTGTGGGTACCTACCTCGTGTTCAGAAAGAGACTAACTGTGACAGTGCTAGTGCACTACCTTTCTATGAGCTAGCAAAGACAATGTCTTCACTCTTCTCGCCTTTTATCCTATTTCCTCAAACAGTTGACTCAATCCAGTACTCTCTTTGGTGCTGACTACTCAGTTCAGTTGTATTGGAGATGATGAAAATAATTTTGTGCTACTGCCTGCACAGTGAGAAGCAGACACCCCCCCATAACAGCAAACTTTTCCCAACGAAACTGAAGATACACCAAGCCCAATACAATACACTGGGCACTGGACAAACCCTCCCTAGTGATGCCAAAGCAATTATTTTTTTCCCTACAGTTCATCATGTTAAGACACTCTTCTCCAACAGGCTCAAAAATCAAAAGGTGTTGGACCAAATAACTGCATTAACAAGAGAGATCGTGAACCTGGAAGAATTCAAGCTTCGCATTCATGCACACATCTGCATCCTGAATCAGGAAAAGACGGCCCCCGAGAGTCCAGCCGTAACCTGGCAGAGCTGCCTGACAGGACTATCAAACAGGCACCTTACTAAGAAGTGGGGTGGAAACAGCCCTCAGCGCTGCAGGGAACAGAATGTCTTCCAAGGGCTGAACCAGGAAAACAGCCTGGGCTCCCGCCAGGCAGGGGCCTTCCTTCCTGAGGAGATGCCAAGGTCTTTCCATGACGCAGCCTCCTGCTCCTCCTGCCTCCTTCCATGTCCCCATACTCTGCTTTAAATATTAGGTGCCGGTTCCCACTTTCAAAGACAGCAAATCATCTATCTTTTAAACATGGGGGTCAGTCCAAATCGATAGTACACTTTACACATGGACGACCTGCATTCAATCCTCATCACCCCATACAGGCCCCTAAGCCCCACCAGGAGAGATCCCTGAGTGCAGAGTCAAGAGTAAGCCTGAGCACCATGGAGTGCGGTTCAAAAATAAAATAAATAAATAGATAAAGGTAGGGTTTTATTGTAGGTATAGCTTCTCCAGTCCAAAAGTTCAAGAAATTATGCAAAACAAACAAGTTCTGAAAGCAGAGAAAGACTGATTTTTTTTGGTGTGTATATGTGTATATGTGTGTGTGAGAGAGAGAAAGAGCAAGAGAGAGAGACTGTCTCAAAAAGTATAAATTGTATTTAACAATTTGAAAAAAAATTGCTTGCAGTACCAGGGATCAAAGCCAGTTGATAACACATGCAAGGAAGGGACACATCGCCAGTCTCTCAGATGTTTTTATTCTTCTCCTATGGTAAGTATCTTCTCCAATAAAGAGGCAATGTAGTTTTCAAGAGTCAGTCTTGGATTTAACGCTGAACCAGTCACTAAACATATACAGTAAAATCAAAATAATAAATATTCACTGTTTTCCTACAGTTTACTTAGTTGTAACTGCCATAAAGAAATGCTTATATATGTCACACACATATGCTTCAAAGCAAACTAACTGATGAACTTGGACATAAGCATATAACTGTGAATCTGTCACTACAATAAAAATATATTCATCACTCTCAAAAGTTTCCTTGCACTACCTTTGCAAGTCAAATAAAGTGGCTATGAACATTCATGTATAGGCTTTGTATAAATGGTTCAATTTCTCTCAGTAAACATTCAACAGCAGCTAGGTAATATAGTAGACTAAGTTTACACTTTCTTTAGGAATTATCAGGATCCTTAGGGCCAGAGAGCCGTTCAGTGGGTAGGGCACCTGCTTTGCACACAGGGACCCAGGTTAGATCCCGGCATCCTATTTGGTTCCCTCAAGCACCACCAGGAGTAATTACTGATCGTAGGACCAGGAGGTAACTCTTGAGCATCACTAGATATGCTCCAAAAACAAAACAAGAAAGGAAAGGGAAGGGAAGGGGAAGGGGAAGGGAAAGGGAAAGGGGAAGGGGAAAGGGAAGGGGAAGGGGAAGGGAAGGGGAAAGGGGGAAGGGAAGGGGAAAGGGAGGAAAGGAAAGGAAAGGAAAGGAAAGGAAAGGAAAGGAAAGGAAAGGAAAGGAAAGAGGAAAGGAAAAGGAAAGGAAAGGAAAAGGAAAGGAAAGGAAAGGAAAGGAAAGGAAAAGGAAAGGAAAGGAAGAAAGGAAAGGAAAAGGAAAGGAAAGGAAAGAAAGAAAGAAAGAAAGAAAGAAAGAAAGAAAGAAAGAAAGAAAGAAAGAAAGAAAGAAAGAAAGAAAGAAAGAAAGAAAGAAAGAAAGAAAGAAAGAAAGAAAGAAAGAAAGAAAGAAAGAAAGAAAGAAAGAAGAGAGAAAGAAGAAAGAAAGAAAGAAAGAAAGAAAGAAAGAAAGAAAGAAAGAAAGAAAGAAAGAAAGAAAGAAAGAAAGAGAAAGAAAGAAAGAAAGAAAGAAAGAAAGAAAGAAAGAAAGAAAGAAAGAAAGAAAGAAAGAAAGAAAGAAAGAAAGAAAAGAAAGGAAAGAAATTATCAAGGGCCAGTGAGACTTCAAGGGCTGCTTTGCTGCAAAAGGCAACATGTGACCCCCCTGAGGGACAACAGAAATGACACTCCCAGCATTTATGAGTGGAGACCCCCCCAAAAAAGAAAGAGGAAACTGACAAATTCAGGGCCTGAAGGAGTAATAGCTCAGCTCAGCGGCTTATAACATCAAGCACATGGGAATTCAGAGTTAGAATTCCCCAGGCACGCCACCAGTGCATGAGTGATCTGCTGTCTGCAAGCCCACCATGAGTGATTTCAGCTGCATGCAGCAATTTATATGTAAGCACCACAACTACTTAAATAACAATATTAAAGGAGCTAATGCAACAGTCATGAGCAGGAAGTGCGACCCCTGTTGAGAAAGAGTACAAACACTGCCACTATAAGAGCATGAGCCTCAGCAAGCACTGAGGCTGAGAGTGCAAGCACCATGACCATGCAGCCCCCAGGAGCTCCACGGCTAAAATGTACATGTACCACACCGGGTGTGTGCAAATCCTGGCCATCACAGAACTGAAAATGTAGGAAACAGGTGGGGGATTTAAAAGAGAGTGAGATTGGGGCCGGAGCGATAGCACAGCAGGGTAGGGGCGCTTGCCTTGTATGCATCACCGACTTTCGATCCCCAGCTTCCCATATGGTCCCTGAGCAGCGCAAGGAGTAATTCCTGAGTGCAGAGCCAGGAGTAACTCCTGAGTGTCCCTGGGTGTGACCCAAAAAAGCAAAAATAAATAAATAAAAGGGAGTGAGGGAAAATTCCCTATTGCTTCACTGTCGCACTAATGCCTGATATGGCCAGTCTTTTGCCATTTTGGGCTTTCCAGTGAATTTTTACATAATCCGCATTTCCTTGATGATGACTGGTTTTGAGGTTCCCTTCCCTCTTCTCTTTTCCTTTGCTGCTGTGACAAGGGTCAAACATGCCTGGTTGCTGTGATCACACATACTCATGGGATATACTCATTTAGTCAGTTCTGTTTGCTCTGCTCACCAAAGTTCACTGGTGGGGGGGATTCATACCCATGTTACCCAGGGTACCACTCCAATAAAACTTACTGAGATTTCTGACTACAGCTTTCGTTAAATCTACTGACTAATTTGGGAAAAAATGGAGATCTTTACCTTGCATCTTGCAGTACCTCTCCACTTATTTAGATGTCATTTACTTCAGCAATATTTTACCATTTTCAGGAAAGTCTGTGATTATCCACTCCATGTCTGGCACTGTTCACTGCATAAGAAACCTCACCCCTCTTTCACTAAGCTTAGAAAGTGATACCGAGAAAGTTGTACTAAAAAAGTATGCTGATAGTTACTTCCTAACTATTAAGAAAGCACATTATGTTCACATGAGTAATTTTTCTTTGCTTTATTCTTTTTTTTCTGGTGGGGGAGTGATCAATGTCAGACATCAATATTCAGACAATGTCTAGAACACAGTTTTTGGCCATACCTGGTGGTACCTAGGTTTTATTTCTGTCCTGGTTCAGGACTCACTCCTAACAGTGGTTTGCAGACCCTGGAATCAAACCTGGGTTGATTCAGCAAAGCTAGTACCTTACCCAATGTATCACTGTATCACTGTCTTCCCGTTCATCATCGATTTGCTCGAGCGGCCCCCAGTAACATCTCCATATGTCCTGTCTCATGCTAGTAGAGCCCAAGGGCATCTGCTTGCTCCAGGAATATAAAGAGCCTCAAACCATTCCCTCAGGTCATAGGAATGAGGTCTTAATTGTTACTGGTATTTGGCATATCAAATACGACACGGGTAGCTTGCCAGGCTCTGCCGTGTGGGTAGCATACTCTTGTAGTCATTTCTAAATACAGCATTTATTGATGAACTGCGCGGCAGCGGCCGAGCTGTGATAGGCTGGTCTGCTGGGTGGAGTTCTGATGAGAGGGAGGTCCGGATGTGGAAAATGGAGGCCCTCATGGAGTGGGGGGGTCGTCTGGCTTGTTACGAGGCTCTGCTGGCTTGGCCGGGCCAGGGCTAGAACCCGCCATCTCTCCGGGTGCCTCGTGAGTGGCTGGGCACAGGGAGAGTCAGTAGCAGCTCTACCCCATGTCTGTGAGTCTCCAGATAGGGCCTCGCTTTGGAGAGTACGGCGGCTGGTACAAAGTGTATAAGGTGGACAGCCCAACTGTTACGACCACTTTAAGAAACCTCGGGGCTCTCTACAGACGCCAGGGAAAATTTGAAGCTGCTGAGACCTTGGAGGAAGCGGCCATGCGGTCACGGAAGCAGGGCCTCGACACTGCTCACAAGCAGAAGGTGGCCGAGGTGCTGAGTGATGCGGAGCACGCGGAGAAGGGGTGCAGCAGTGAGAGCTTGGACGTGGTCAAGTACGAGGCGGCCCTGGAGAGCAGCCTTCACGTAGGAAGGAATCACCGGGGAATGCCCTGGTGATGTTCTGGGGTTCAGCAGTTACTCTTGGCTCTGCACTCAAGGATTACTCCTAGCTGTGCTTGGGGACCACACAGGATGCCAGAAATGAACCCAGATTGGCTGAGCAAGCGCAAACACCCTATCCGCTGTACTATCGCTTGGTCCAGCGGTATTCTTATGATTATGGTTATCTTCTGTTTTTGTCTCAGAATCTAGCAAAGATTAAGTTGCTACATTTTTAAAATTCAGTGAATTAAATCAAATCAACAGAGTAAATTAAATGCTGAATATTCTAGTCAATTCAATATACGAAACATAAGTAGGCATGTAATCCT